>CM038676.1:279997739-280597739 GCA_021605205.1 Aegilops longissima
TGGCCTGCGTAGCCTCCGCCCGCCGCCCCAGCGCCGCCCACCCGAGAGCCACTGGCGATGCGCAGGCCAACTGCCCGCCGCCCGTCCGGACCAGCGCTCGCCTGCCCGCCAGCCGCCTGGCCCGGCTCGCCGCCGCGACCCGACCCTCGCCGTCGCCCCGACCTGCTCCGCCCGCCTCCGGCACCTCCGCCACCCGCGCCGCCAGCCGCCGAAGAACGCTCGCCGCGGAACCCGCCGGAGCCCTCTGGCGCCCGCCCCTCATCGCGCCGTCGCCGCCCGATCCGTCGTCCGCGGCCCAGCTCCGCCCGCAACGCGCCGTCCTCCTCCGGCGCCCGATCCGGTGGCATCCGCGGTCCGAGCTCCGCCGACCCGCCCCGCCGTCCGGCCCTGCGGACCTCGCCCGGCGCCCGCCAGAACCATCAAGCGCCATCCTCCACCAGCCCGCCTCGTCTGTTTTTTTTCGCGGTGAAATTCCCAAGTCCCAAAATTCATACATTACGGTGCCATATTCATCATGCCATAACTTGTTGCATACTGCTCCGTTTTTGCGTGTAATATGTCAAATTGTTCGTCTCGATGAGTACATCATTTTATATCATTGCATCATTTACTTCTGAGCTCATATTGATGCCGAAATGCTGTTAGAAGAGGGCTATGTGATGTTAGTTTGATTCTTATCGAACATGCACTTTTGTCATTTTGCCATGATTGATGTGTGCACCCTATGAACTTGAGTCCTACATGTGTTTTGTAATATGCCATGCCATCTTTACAGGGTCTATGCCATGTATTTTTGTGATCTCTGTGGTGACTAGCACAAGCATGCAAACTAGGCTTCATGATGTTGCTTGATTTCAGCCCTGTTCTGCTGATATTTGTATGCCATGTAAACTTGATGCTAGAGAGATCCATGCCTATTTTGAGATACTTCATAAGGATGTTTTGAACATATGGTTATTCTCTATCCATCCATGCCCTTGTTTGCAATTATGGAGTGCCATAGCTTGAGTCAATCGAGCTCTACTTTTGCTATAAAATGTTTCCTGGCAGATTGTTTACATGTTATTCAATTTTGCCAAGTTTGTTGTTAGTGATCCATGCACTCTATGAACTTGCTATTGCCATGCTTAGCTTCTATGCCATGTCTTCTTACTGTGAGTTGCCTTGCAATGCCATGTATTTCTCTGTGGTGAGTGGTTCAAGCTCACCAACATGCCTACTTATTATTGTTCCTTCCATGTATGAATCATAATATAACTTGCCATGTTTACATGGGTGCCATCATATCTTCTGATCCTTTGTGGCTCATGGTCAGTAAGGACTTTTGTTCTATGCATTTAGTAGTATCATGCCATGCCTTTGTTTGCCATGATAAGTTCCTGTAACATGTTGTTTGATAGCTCTAAACATTGCAACTTTGATGTTATTTCTGATAAGTCTCGAAGCTGTTATTATTTGCAATCTTGCCATGTCATTTTGAGCATGTTCTAGTGATTTATGGAGATAGATCATTGTTCATGTTTTGTCATTCTTTACCTGTACATCATGCCCATGCCTTTTGTTATTAAGTTGAGATGCTGTAGCATAGTGTTTTGATGCTTGCAATATGCCTACTTGCTGTTATGGACAGATTGTTGTTATGTCTTGTATAGGGTGTATGTGTTGAACCGTTGCTCCGTTTTGAGTGTGCTCTATATGAAACTTGCTTGATTTTGCATGTAGTTTCATATTATCATGTTGCATCCTTGTTTTGAGGTGTTTGCTTGATGTTTGTATGCATTTTGCATCAATGCCATGTTTAACTTGTTTTGCTCATATCTTCTAGGTCGTAGCTCCGAATTAAATGAACTTTATATGTAACTTGACTAGAATTTCGTGTAGATCATCTTGGTGCATCTTAACTTGCTGTTTAACAACTTCAACATAAGGTTTATTCAGTTCTGGACCAATTTCGAAATTTGCATATGAGGACTTACCGGAATTGTTATATGTTGTTCCCCACCTCATTTAAACTTGCCTTGATGTGTTGCTCTTGTTTGCATCATCTCTTGCCATGAGTAGCTTCATGTAGTCTTGCCATGCATCATGCTTGTTTGTGCATCATGTCTTGTTCATGTGTGGTGTGTTTACTATGTTGTGTGCTTCTTCTTGTTAGTTCTGTTTACGTTCTTGATCGTGAGGATTCATTCGTCTCGCTTGGTTCGGCTTCATCCGTCATCTTCTTCATGGACTCGTTCTTCTTCCTTGCGGATTTCAGGCAAGATGACCATCACCTGGATCTCACTACTATCATTGCTATGCTAGTTGCTTCGTTCTTTCGCTATGCTGCGCTACCTATCACTTGCTGCTCAAGCCCCCCCAATTTGCCATGTCGGCCTCCAACCTTTTGCACCTTCCTAGCAAACCGTTGTTTGGCTATGTTACCGCTTTGCTCAGCCCCTCTTATAGCGTTGTTAGTTGCAGGTGAAGATGAAGTTCCTTCCTTGTTGGAACATGGAGATGTTGTTCCTTGTTGGAACATGTTTACTTGTTGGGATATCACAATATATCTTATTTAATTAATGCATCTATATACTTGGTAAAGGGTGGAAGGCTCGGCCTTATGCACAGTGTTTTGTTCCACTCTTGCCGCCCTAGTTTCCGTCATATCGGTGTTATGTTCCCGGATTTTGCGTCCCTAACACGGTCGGATGATTTATGGGACCCCCTTGACGGTTCGCTTTGAATAAGACTCCTCAGCAAGGCCCAACCTTGGTTTTACCATTTGCCTCACCACCACCTACTTTTCCCTTGGGAGTCGCTCTCGAGGTCATCTTTATTTAGCCCCGGGCGGTGCTTCTCTAAGTGCTGGTTCGAACCGAGCTACTCTTGCAGAGCCACCGCAGGAAACTTCGAGGCTTGGTTTTACTCGTGCTTTATCTCATCCGGTGTTGCCACGAGAGCGAGATATGTGCAGCTCCTATCGGATTGTCGGCGCGTCAGGCGGTCTTGCTGGTCTTGTTTTATTCTGTCGAAATGCCTTGTGGCAGGATTCCGAGACTGATCGGGTCTTCCCGGGAGAAGAATATCCTTAGTTGATCGCGAGAGCTTGTCATGGGCTAAGTTGGGACACCCTGCAGGGTATAAACTTTCAAGAGCCGTGCTTTCATGATTATGTGGCATATAGAATTTGTTAATATCCGGTTGTAGTAAACTTGAAGCAAACTCTTCTAAAATACACCAGCCGTAATGCGTGTAGTGATGGTCTCTTTTAGGGGTTGATTGAGAGGAGAACACGGTTTTACGGGTTATGTCGGCGTAAGTAGGAGTTAGGATCACTTCTTGATCATTACTAGTTGATGACCGTTCCTTTGTTTCTCTTCTCGCTCTCATTTGCGTATGTTAGCCACCATATATGCTTAGTCATTTCTGCATCCTCACCACCTTACCCCTTCCTTTCCCATTAAGCTTTGCTAGTCTTGATACCCATGGTAATTGGATTGCTTGAGTCCTCGTGGCTCACAGATTACTACACCACCGATTGCAGGTACAGGTTGTGCGATGATCTTGGCCGAGGCGGTGTTTACATTTTGGAGTTCTTCTTCGCTTCTTCAATCGGGGGATAGGTTCGGTCGGCAGCTTTGGGCTAGCAGGGTGGATGTCGTTTGAGTTTACATTTATGATTCATCCGTAGTCGGATGTTGATGTTATATGATGTGATGTTGTATTCTTGTGGCATTTGTGCCTTATGTATGTATCCTCATCAATTATGTAATGTTGATGTAATGATATCCACCTTGCAAAAGCGTTTCAATATGCGGGTCTATCCTTGGTGGGACCGTCGAGTTCCTTTGGATAAGGTGCATATTAGGCGTGACAAGTTGGTATCGAGCCTCGACCGACCCTAAGAGCCCCTTGATTGATCGTGTAGTTTGGCGCGTGGAGTCTAGAATAAAACTATTTTACGAGTCTAGTTATATCGAGAGTAGGAATTCTTTTACTCCTCTGCTTGCCGTCGCTCTAGTGAGGAATCTTGGCGTAGGTGTTTTGAATTACTCCTCTTCCGTTCAAATTTTCTTTAGGATCACGTGGTTAGTGTCGTGAGTTGTCCATCCTCTTTTGTCGGTGCATTTCTCGTCAAGTCGACTCGACCATCTTCATCTTTGCCAAGTTCAATCCTCGGTTCTTCCTCCAGCGTCGTTGTTTTTCCTTGTCAAAGTTGTCCTTGTTTTTCCACCGCCCTCCTTCTTCCTCTGGAACCGGAGTCCGTAATTGAGTATCCATCCTACTCATGCGAAGTCTTTGCTTTCTTTCCTCAATGATTTCAACTGGTGTTTTCTCTTCAAGATATTAAATCGTTTCCCCTTCCAAGTTGCCTTTGTTTTCCGCCCTCCACCCTCTTCTTCCCGGAGCTTGAGTCTCTTTCGAGCATCAATTTCATTAGTGTGAGTCTTCCTCAATTATTTCAACGGTGAATTCTCGTCTTGTTAGTCATTCTTCATCCCTTTCTTTTTCCGGTGCACTCAATTCAAGTTTTTCGGTGTTGATCATATTCTTTCCTTGGATCAAGTGTTCTCCTTCCTCTTTTGCCTCTCGCCATTCAATCATTCCGGAGTTCCAAAGACATCTCAGGAAATTCGTCTATGTTCCAATTAATTCGAGGTTGTCACCACAGTCAAATATTTCAGTTCTTCCGGCGCATCATCTATCTGTTCATCAACCCTTTCCAACGGTGTTTTCTTTCAGTGGGCCCTAACCCACAGGTCTTTTCCCAGGATCTTACCTGACTCTTCTAATTCCCCCGGAGTTATTCTCAATTCTTTTCAAGTGTGACGTAAGAATGGATTCCATCAGTCACATGCCTTTTCCAAGATCAATTTCAAATCATTTCATTGTTGGCTCAACCTCTTCGCTTTTATTCTACCAGAGTACATCAGTTATTTTGTTGGTGTTTCTCGTCGTCATTTGAAGATTGAAGAGTTTCTCTAAATTTTGTCCGTTCTCTCAAAGATTCGTGGTTCTAGCTTCATGCTATCCTCTCGAATTATTCCGTTTGTCAGATATTCTTTTCATCCATCCGGAGTATTTCAGGAGTTGTTTTCCGTCTCGATCATCCGGAGGTCATCTTTTCGGAATATTTCTTCGTTCCAAGTTTTCAGCTTCGTTCATCTCAATATTCTTCCGGTGCTGCGTTCAAGCATTCGTTAATCAGTTCGCGATCTCTTCGATCTCTTTTCTCTAAATTCCCTCAAGTATCTCCGTGCTTCTCTAATTCTTCCGGTGATTCATTCTCTTTCATCAGTCATTTCCAAATTCTAACGGTGGTTCCTTCATTCTTTTCCTTGATTATCATTTTTATTCATTCGTTCTTTCAATCCTACCGGTGGTTCATGAAGACCTTTCTCAAGTTTGGTGCCCCCTTAACCTTTTTCAAGAAGAATAAGTAGTATGCAAAATACATTGCTTGTCATCAATTTAATTTGATGAAGGATAAGCATACAATAAATCTTATTCTTATTTCATCAAAGTGATTAATCTTTTTCTTCGGAGTTTGTTCTTGAGGAATAAATTCTACTTCCAAGTGTTTTCATCTTTTCTTTTCCGGAGTTCATTTTCATTGACTATTTTGTCGGAACCTCCATCTAAATCATCGCAATGCTCATCTTATTCTATCATCCTTCATTTTATCTCATCATCCTTTTGTCACCGGAGTTCTTCATGGTGGTTCTTCATGATTTAATTCTTTCTTCAAGAGTTTCATCAATATTTTGGTGGAATTCAAATATCTTTTCTTCTTGCATCTCGAAGTACAATTAATTCTCCTTGTTCTTTTGAAGTGGAGTTTTGCATTTCTTCGTTATTCTCAGCTATCCAATCATATCAATTTGTGGCCGGTTATCACCTTATGATCTTGAGATGTTATCCATAAGTCCACAACAAGCTTATTCTTTCGTTGTTGATTTTCTCAACAACTCCAGTCAATCCTTCCTTCTAAATTCTTTTCATTCAATTCTTCCGATTCTTTCCGGAGGTTTTGTGTCATGTCTTCATCAAGTATCATTTCCATTCTCTCAAGCTCGTGTTCTCTCCTTCCATGTTCAGCGGTGCTACCTAAATCATTTCAGTCTTATTTGTTTCTTTTCTCATTCTAACCCTCCGGTTAGAGCGAGTGCTTCATAGTCTATCTGATTCCGTGATCTTTCGATTCTCGTCATTTTCGTCATTCCTCTCTTCTTCTCGTGTGCTCTCGATTCTTTGCTTCTTCTCTTGCGTTCTTGTTTCACCTCATTCCTTTTCCCTTCCGTCTCGGTCCTAAGATCTCGGGACGAGATCTCTTGTTAGTGGAGGAGTGTTGTAACACCCCGGATCCGATCATGCCAGTGTCCTTGATTATTCGCCGTCCTTGCCATGTCATGTGCTTGCGTGTTGCACTTTGCCATGTCATCATCTGCATTTCATATCATGTCATCATGTGCATTTCATTTTGCATACGTGTTCGTCTCATGCATCCGAGCATTTTCCCCGTTGTCCGTTTTGCAATCCGGCACTCCTATGCTCCCCGGCGCCCCCTTTTACCTCCTTTCGTGTGCGGGTGTTAAGCGGTCTCGGAATGAACCGAGGTTTATAGCGGCCTTGGTATACCACGGTGAACCGCTGTCAAGTTTAAATGCCATTTGGAGGTCGTTTGATACTCCAGCAGTTAACGGGTAACCGTAAAGGCCTCTTTTGTGTTGCAGCCCAACACCCCTTTCAAAGTGGCCCAAAACCCAGCAAACTCCCCTCCATGCTCTCGGTCGTTCGATCACGATCGCGTGGCCGAAAATCGCACCTCATTTGGACTCTCCTAGCTCCCTCTACCTATAAATATAGCCCCTCCCCCGAAATTCCGGTCAAACCCCAGCCTAGATTTTCCCTCTCACTTGCCCAGGACCGCGTCCAGCCATGGCGGACACGTCCGCGCCAGCGCCCGCGCTAATCGTGGCTTGCCACGTGGCCTCCGCCGCCGCCCAGCGCCGCCGCCCGCCAGAGCCCGCCAGCAGCCAGCGAGCCCAGCGCCGCCGCCCGCCGCCGCCCGTCCGGACCAGCGCTCCGCCGCCGCCCGCCCGCGGCGCGACTCAACGGCGCCATGAACCGGCCCCTCGCCGTCCACCCGACCTGCTCCGCCCGCCGGCACCTCCGCCCCCGCGCCCGCCGCCGCGAAAACGCGCCGCCCGCCGTCCGGCGCTCACGCCGCCGTCGCCGAACCCGCCAGAGCCCCTCACAGCGCCCGCCCCTCCGCCCGCCGTCTTTGCCCGTCCGTCGTCCCGCGCCCAAGCTCCAGCGAAACGCGCCGTTCCTCCTCCGGCGCCGGATCCGGCCGGCATCCGCCCGGATCCGGGACCGCGACCTGCCCGCCGTCCAGCCCTGCCCGGAACCTCGCCGCGCCGCCAGCCATCCAGCGCCATCCTCCACACCGCCCGCCTCGTCTGTTTTTTTTGCGAGATGAAATTCTGCCAAGTCCCAAAAATTCATACATTCTGGTGCCATATTCATCATGCCATAACTTGTTGCATACTGCTCCGTTTCGTGCGTGTAATATGTCAAATTGTTCGTCTCGATGAGTACATCATTTCATATCATTGCATCATTTACTTCTGAGCTCATATTGATGCCCGAAATGCTGTTAGAAGAGGGCTATGTGATGTTAGTTTCAGATTCTTATCAGAACATGCACTTTTGTCATTTTTGCCATGATTGATGTGTGCACCCTATGAACTTGAGTCCTACATGTGTTTTGTAATATGCCATGCCATCTTTACAGGGGTCTATGCCATGTATTTTTGTGATCTCTGTGGTGACTAGCACAAGCATGCAAACTAGGCTTCATGATGTTGCTGATTTCAGCCCCTGTTCTGCTGATATTTTTATGCCATGTAAACTTGATGCTACCGAGAGATCCATGCCTATTTTGAGATACTTCAGTAAGGATGTTTTGAACATATGGTTATTCTCTATCCATCCATGCCCTTGTTTGCAATTATGGAGTGCCATAGCTTGAGTCAATCGAGCTCTACTTTTGCTATAAAATGTTTCCTGGCAAATTGTTTACATGTTATTCAATTTTGCCAAGTTTGTTGTTAGTGATCCATGCACTCTATGAACTTGCTATTGCCATGCTTAGCTTCTATGCCATGTCTTCTTACTGTGAGTTGCCTTGCAATGCCATGTATTGCTCTATGGTGAGTGGTTCAAGCTCACCAACATGCCTACTTATTGTTGTTCCTTCCATGTATGAATCTGTAATATAACTTGCCATGTTTACATGGGTGCCATCATATCTTCTGATCCTTTGTGGCTCATGGTCAGTAAGGGACTTTTGTTCTATGCATTTAGTAGTATCATGCCATGCCTTTGTTTGCCATGATAAGCTCCTGTAACATGCTGTTTGATAGCTCTAAACATTGCAACCTGATGTTATTTCCTGATAAGTCTGAAACTGTTATTATTTGCAATCTTGCCATGTCATTTTGAGCATGTTCTATTGATTTATGGAGGTAGATCATTGTTCATGTTTTGTCATGCTTTACCTGTACATCATGCCCATGCCTCTTGTTATTACGTTGAGATGCTGTAGCATAGTGTTTTGATGCTTGCAATATGCCTACTTGCTGTTATGGACAGATTGTTGTTATGTCTTGTATAGGGTGTATGTGTTGAACCGTTGCTCCGTTTTGAGTGTGCTCTATATGAAACTTGCTTGATTTTGCATGTAGTTTCATATTATCATGTTGCATCCTTGTTTTGAGGTGTTTGCTTGATGTTTGTATGCATTTTGCATCAATGCCATGTTTAACTTGTTTTGCTCATATCGTCTAGGCCGTAGCTCCGAATTAAATGAACTTTATATGTAACTTGACTAGAATTTCGTGTAGATCATCTTGGTGCATCTTAACTTGCTGTTTAAGAACTTCAACATAAGGTTTATTCAGTTCTGGACCAATTTCGAAATTTGCATATGAGGACTTACCGGAATTGTTATATGTTGTTCCCGACCTCATTTAAACTTGCCTTGATGTGTTGCTCTTGTTTGCATCATCTCTTGCCATGAGTAGCTTCATGTAGTCTTGCCATGCATCATGCTTGTTTGTGCATCATGTCTTGTTCATGTGTGGTGTGTTCACTATGTTGTGTGCTTCTTCTTGTTAGTTCCTATTTCGTTGCGATCGTGAGGATTCATTCGTCTACGCTTGGTTCGGCTTCATCCGTCATCTTCTTCATGGACTCGTTCTTCTTCCTTGCGGGATTTCAGGCAAGATGACCGTCACCTTGAATCTCACTACTATTATTGCTATGCTAGTTGCTTCGTTCTTTCGCTATGCTGCGCTACCTATCACTTGCTGCTCAAGCCCCCCCAATTTGCCATGTCAGCCTCTAACCTTTTGCACCCTTCCTAGCAAACCGTTGTTTGGCTATGTTACCGCTTTGCTCAGCCCCTCTTATAGCGTTGTTAGTTGCAGGTGAAGATGAAGTTTGTTCCTTGTTGGAACATGGGGATGTTGTTCCTTGTTGGAACATGTTTACTTGTTGGGATATCACAATATATCTTATTTAATTAATGCATCTATATACTTGGTAAAGGGTGGAAGGCTCGACCTTATGCCTGGTGTTTTGTTCCACTTGCCGCCCTAGTTTCCGTCATATCGGTGTTATGTTCCCGGATTTTGCGTCCCTAACGGGTCGGGTGATTTATGGGACCCCTTGACAGTTCGCTTTGAATAAGACTCCTCAAAGAAGGCCCAACCTTGGTTTTACCATTTGCCTCACCACCACCTACTTTTCCTTGGGAGTCGCTCTCTCGAGGGTCATCTTTATTAGCCCCCGGGCAGTGCTTCTCTAAGTCTTGGTTCGAACCGAAACCGCCTGCAGAGGCCACCACGGGAAACTTCGAGGCTTGGTTTTACTCAGAGCTTGTCTCATCTGGTGTTGCCCTCGAGCGAGATATGTGCAGCTCCTATCGGGATTGTCGGCGCATCGGGCGGTCTTGCTGGTCTTGTTTTATTGTTGTCGAAATGTCTTGTAGCCGGTATTCGAGACCGATCGGGTCTTCCGGGAGAAGGAATATCCTTCGTTGATCGCGAGAGCTTGTCATGGGCTAAGTTGGGACACCCCGCAGGTATAAACTTTCGAGAGCCGTGCCATGGTTATGTGGCAGATGGGAATTTGTTAATATCCGGTTGTAGTAAACTTGAAGCAAACTCTTCTAAAATACACCAACCGTGTGCGTAACCGTGATGGTCTCTTTTCGGGGTTGATCGAGAGGAGAACACGGTTTTTGGGTTATGTCTGACATAAGTAGGAGTTCAGGATCACTTCTTGATCATTACTAGTTGACGACCGTTCCTTTGTTTCTCTTCTCGCTCTCATTTGCGTATGTTAGCCACCATATATGCTTAGTCGCTGCTGCATCCTCACCACCTTACCCCTTCCTTTCCCATTAAGCTTTGCTAGTCTTGATACCCATGGTAATGGGATTGCTGAGTCCTCGTGGCTCACAGATTACTACACCACCAGTTGCAGGTACAGGTTATGCGATGATCTTGACGCGAGAGCGGTGTTTCTGTTTTGGAGTTCTTCTTCTGCTTCTTCGATCAGGGGATAGGTTCCAGGTCGGCAGCCTGGGCTAGCAGGGTGGATGTCGTTTGAGTTTCTGTTTATGATTCATCCGTAGTCGAATGTTGATGTTGTATGATGTGATGTTGTATTCTTGTGGCATTTGTGCCTTATGTATGTATCCCCATCTATTATGTAATGTTGATGTAATGATATCCACCTTGCAAAAGCGTTTCAATATGCGGGTCTATCCTTGGTGGGACCGTCGAGTTCCTTTTGGATAGGGTCGCATATTGGGCGTGACATGGGCGGGCCACGCTGCCCACGGATCTGGGTTGCCCGCTTGGTCGCCGGTCATGGCGATGACGATGCGACGGGACGCGAGGTGGCAGAATGCGGACTCCGGCGCACCCCTACCTGGCGCGCCAAATGTCGGATCACGGGTTCCGGCAGACCCTTAAGGTTCGAACTCTGGGGTGCGCGCGGAGATCCAACCCACCACCGTCTCGTACCTCGCCGAATCGCAGGGATCTAAACTACTAACAAGAACAACACAAGAGACGCAAGATTTATACTAGTTCGCCACCGTTGTGGTGTAATACCCTACTCTAGTTTGTGGTGTGTGGATTGCCTCAGGGCCGACGAAGAATAAGAGGGGAAGAACAGCCTCGCGAGGGTCATTCTTTGTGGGTGTGATGAACTGCTAAGTGGTGCCCGTCGCTCTAGCTTGAGGAAGGGGTTTCTCTCTCTCTCTCTCGGATTCCGACCGCTCGATCCGATCGTCCCCCTACTCAGTGTGGCTACCCCTATTTATAGGCGAAGGCCACAGGCCTCTTCCCAAATATTGAGCGGGAAGGCGCCAACAATTAGCCATTTGAAGGGAAACAATGGGTACACTTATCCCGACTAAAGTTGGTCCTCGCCGCCAAAGGCTCGGTGATGACGCTCGCTTGGGCTCCACAATGATGCATTCCAGCCGTTGGGGCTGGTCTTGAGTCTTGTTGCAATCAAACGGGTGCCTTTGCTCGATGCCCTTGCTCGCGCCGCCCCTTTGCACCAAAGAGGAAAGGAGGGCGTTACTGCTGGCTGGCGCCGATCGGGCGCCTTTGGTCGTCATGGCTTATGTCACGGGCACCTCGCGAGGCACCCCGCCTTGAACTCTCCGCCTCCTCGTGAGCCAGCCTGACGAGGCCGTGCCTGAGGAAGCTCTTGGTCGTCCGCCCCGCGAGGCTTGGCCCCTCGTGAGGGTCTTGAGCTTGTGTTGGTGAAGATGGGCCGTCCTGGGCCTCCTTTGAGCCACGCCAGCAGCCATGAGCGAGCAAGTCTGGGACCCCGTTCCCGAGCGGCAGACGATAGTACGGAAGCCACGAAATTTGATGTCAGACGGGGCTCGTTGATAGAGTAGGAGCATTCCGTACTAGTACTACTCCTACTAGTACCAAGTTTGTACTCCTAATACTATATTACTAGTACTACCACTATACAACTAGTAGGTACGTGCACGGCACAACATCGTAGGAACAAAAAACGGGAAGATCTTGTCTTGGGTGATATATATTTTTTTCAATCAATGTAGTATGAATAATATGATGTGGGGGGCACCCATGAAGCTTATGTGGCTTGGTTGCATGGCTACAGAAGGTTAGAGGAAAATAAATAGATAATGTGTTTAGAGTGCACTCCACTAAATAGATACTAGTAAGGTACACGTGCATTGCACGCATGAGATTTAACAACAAATTATGAATAAATACAACATTATAGCATGTAAGCTTTGAGTCATATATGCATGATGTAGATGTTAGCTTTAATACTTATAGTTCATCTCATTCAAAATCATTTAGTTTTCATAAAAAAGCTAATCTATTTTAAGATTCATGGAATTGTGCGTTGTAAAGCATAAAGTAAAAAACAACTAATGGCAATTCATGTAGAAAAAATTTGGGCAATTATGATACGGAAGATTCTAGAACAAAGGAGAAGTGCTTGTGTTTTGAGGTTTGTGCATTATGCTTAAGTTCAACCATGGAGTCTTCTAGATTGTACATGTGGCAAAATCTGGTGGAATGTAGATGATATCCAACGGCCAGTAGTGCTCGGATTTGCCATCTCTGCACCATCGGATTGGCTTCATCCAACGACCATCTTTCAAAGTTATTCACACACTATATAGGGGTATAGATATACTTTGGATCCATTGCAACGGACCGGCACATCTATATCTATACCCCCTATATAGTATGTGAAAAACTTTGAAAGTTGGTTGTTGGATGAAGCCAATTCGACGGTACTAAGATGGCAAATCCGAGCACTACTGGCTATTGGATATCATCCACCAGATTCTGCCACATGTATAATCTAGAAGACTCCATGGTTGAACTTAATTCATGACTAACTTTGCCACAACTAAGCTTCGGCAAAGTTATTAGTTCTTCAAAATGAGAGCCACAAGTTGGCAAGCCTCAGGGATTCTTGCCACATTTTTGTGTGTATGTCATGTGGGGCCTTAGTGTGGCTTGCCTAAGGTGTGGCTTGAACCAAACACTCACCTAAGTTAATCAAACTTGCCTATCCTTATATTCCACCAGATTTTGCCACATGTTAGAATCCAGAAAGCTCCACATGTAGAAGAATAATGCACAAACCACCAGAATCTCATGCGTGCAATGCACGTGTACCTTACTAGTACTAGTTGGTAGTAGTAGTAAGAAACAAATTCCAGTTTTGGCACGAGCTCGTACTGCGGGAGCACCACAAGGCCTGCCGCAGGAGTTACATTTCCCTCTCGGGGCCCACGGGACCGAACTTCAGTGGCTTAGTGCCCAGCCTATGAGTCAATGACATGGCGGACCTTAAATGCGGCTGGCCCACATGTCATTCTCATGGTGGTGGCGTGGTTCCCGACACACTCGTTCGAGATGAACCGGCCGGTGCTGGCGTGGTGCAACGCCCTCGATGCGGCTATATCTCCCACGTGTCGAAGCACGACTTAGAGGCATAACCGCATTGAAAGCAATGTCGCAAGTGAGGTAATCTTCACACAACCCATGTAATACATAAGGAAAGAGATACATAGTTGGCTTACGATTCGCCACTTCACACAATACATAAATAAACATCCATCATTCAGATTACACTCAAGGTCCGACTACGGAACCAAAATAAAAGAAGATACCCCAAATGCTACAGATCCCGATCGTCCCAAGCTGGCTCCACTCATCGATCATCGGGAAAAGACACATAATAACGACCACATTCCTCATCGAACTCCCACTTGAGCTCGGTTCGTCACCTGCCGCATCATCGGCACCTGCAACTGTTTTGGTAGAATCTGTGAGTCACGGGGACTCAGCAATCTCACACCGCGAGATCAAGACTATTTAAGCTTATAGGAAGGACAGAGTTGTGAGGTGGAGCTGCAGCAAGCGACTAGCATATATGGTGGCTACATTCGCAAAAGAGGCGAGAAGAGGAGCAAAAGCACGGTCGTGAAGCTAGTAGCGATCAAGAAGTGATCTGAACTACTTCGTCAAACATTACTCCAACACGTGTTCACTTCCGGACTCCGAGAAGAGACCATCACGTTACACACGCGATTGATGTGTATTTTAATTAGGGTCAACTTCGGTTTTCTACAACGGACATTAACAAATTCCCATCGCCTCATAACCGCAGGCACGGCTTTGAAAGATAATACCCTGCGGGGTGTCCCAACAGCCCATTATAAGCTCTCACGGTCAGCGAAGGATATTCCTTCTACCGAAGACCCGATCAATCTCGGAATCCCGGACTACAAGACATTTCGACAGCAATAAAACAAGACCAGCAAAGCCGCCCGATTGTGCCGACAAATCCCGATAGGAGCTGCACATATCTCGTTCTCGAGGCACATCCGGATGAGACATCCTCGAGTAAAACCAAGCCTCGAGTTTCCCGTGGTGGCCCCTGATCTACTCGTTTGGGCCAGCACTCGAAGGAGCACTGGTCCGGGGTTAAAATAAAGATGACCCTCGGGCTCGCGAAAACCGGGGAAAAAGGCTTAGGTGGCAAATGGTAAAACCAATGTTGGGCCTTCTGGAGAGTCTTATTCAAAGCGAACTGTCAAGGGGTCCCATAAATCACCCAACCGTGTAAGAGCGAAATCAAGGAACATAACACGGTATGGCGGAAACTAGGGTGGCAAGAGTGGAACAAAACACCAGGCATAAGGCCGAGCCTTCCACCCTTTACCAAGTATATAGATGCATTAATTATAGCAGATATATTGTGATATCCCCAACAAGTAAACATGTTCCAAAAAGGAACAACATCTCCATGTTCCAACAAGGAACAAACTTCATCTTCACCTGCAACTAGCAACGCTATAAGAGGGGCTGAGCAAAGCGGTAACATAGCCAATCAACGGTTTGCTAGGAAAGGATGGTTAGGGGCTGACATGGCAATATGGGTGGCATGATATAGCAAGTGATAGGCATCGTAGCATAGGCATAGCAAAAGAGCGAGCAACTAGCATAGCAAAGATAGAAGTGATTTGAGGTATGGTCATCTTGCGCAAAGTTCTCGAGTTGTCAAAAGCTTGATCCTCGTAAGCGTTCTCAACAGGTTCCTCGTTCACGTACTCGTCTCCCGGCTCTACCCAAAGCAAGAACACAAACAAAGGAACCACAATAAATCACGGTGCAATGCACAAGCAACATGATGCAAAACATGACATGATATGCGAGATGTGATATGCAATGCGTATCTGCGCTCGGAAGGAAAATGATGAACCAGGCATCAACTTGGCAAACCAAGTATGCCACTGGAAAGATGAGATGATTTCGGTTGAAATCGATATAAAGATCACGGAATCGGATGCACGGTTTGCAAATGACAAGCAAAACAAGAATGGCACAAATCTGCCATTAACGATGATGCCACTTAGCAAGCAACAAGAAATTAAGCTACTGCACCCAAACGTACCAACAAAGTATATGGCAGTGATCTACTCAAGATGCTTGACAAAAGATGAACACTGAGCTACGGCTAAATCACATCATAACAGGTCCAAACAAGCATGGCAAAAGTGCAAAAAATATCAAATGGACATGGCAAAAACAGCATCGGTAGCAATGTTGAGCAAGCAAACAACATGCTACAGGAACTTATAATAGCAAAACAAGGCATGGCATGAATCTACTCAAAGCATAGAACAAAAGTCCCTTACTGACCATAAGCCAAAAAGGATCAGAAAATATAGTAACACCCATGTCAATATAGCAAGTTTCGTTAACAGATTCAGCAACAGGGCATGTCAAAACAGATAACAAGTAGGCATGTTCAAGAGCTCAAAGCACTCACTACAGAGCCTTTCATGATAAACTAAGCATACATACATCAAGAAGACATGGCATAGAAGACATACATGGCAAGAACAACATCATAGCATACATGGATCAACCACAACAACCTTGGCAAAATTGAATAACATGTAAACAATCTGCCAGAAACATTTTATAGCAAAAGTAGAGCTCGATTGACTCAAGCTATGGCACTCCATAATTGCAAACAAAGGCATGGATGGATAGAGCATAACCATATGTTCAAAACATCCTTACTGAAGTATCTCAAAATATGCATGGATCTCTCGGTAGCATCAAGTTAACATGGCATCAAAATATCAAGAAAGCAGGGCTGAAATCAGCAACATCAAGACACCTAGTTTGCATGCTTGTGCTAGTCACCACATAGATCACAAAAATACATGGCATACACCCTGGAAAGATGGCATGGCATATTACAAAACACATGTAGGACTCAAATTCATAGGATGCACACATCAATCATAGCAAAAATGACAAAAGTGCATGTTACATTAAGAAACAAAACTAACATCACATAGCCCTCTTCTAACAGCATTTCGGGCATCAAGATGAGCTCAAATGAAAATGATGCAATGAGATGAAATGATCTACTCTTGAGTCGAACATTTTGACATATTACACGCACGAAAACAGAGCTACAGTGCAAAGTTATGATGTGTTGAAAATGCCACAAATTAATCACGAGACAAAAACTTGGACGAAATTTGGGGGAGAAAGTCAACCCTCGGGATCTCAGATCCGGATCCGAGGCGGATCGAGGCGGCGGCGGCGCGCGCTTCGCGGAGCTTCGCCGGCGAGGAGGAGGAGGAGAGGTCGGGCGGGCCGACCGAGGATGGGCGCCGGCGCGGCGACGGCGGGCCAGTGGGCGGCGAGGCGGCGCGGCGGCGAGGTCCGTGGCGGGCGGCGGGACCGTGGCCGGGCGGCGGGGACGATGGCGGCGGCGCCAGCGCGGCGAGCGGCGCGGGCGGCGTGGCGGCGGCGGCAAGGAGGCCTGGCGGCGCGGGCCGAGGGCGAGGCCTTGGCGGCGGCGGGCAGGCTGAGCTCAGCGGGGCGGCGCGGCCGTGGCCGGCAGATGCCACGTGTCGCGCCCCCTGTTCGCCGGGCGGCGGCGCGTGGCCATGGGCGGATGTGTCCGTCGTCGAATTTTGTCCGTGGCGAGGGGATGAAGATGGCTAGGGTTTGTACCGGATTTGGAATGGGGGTGTTTAAATAGGCATAGAGGAGCTAGGAGAGTCCAAATGAGGTGTAGTTTTCGCCCACGATCGTGATCGAACAACGGAGAGCATGGAAGTGACTTAGATGGGTTATTGGACTATTTTGAAGGGTGTTGGGCTGCAACTTAAAAGAGGCCTTTGAGAGTCGGTTAACCGTTGGAGTACCAAGCGAGCTCCAAATGACCGAAACTTGACGGTGGTCTACGGTGGTATACCAAGGCCACTTGACAAACCTCGGTCCATTCCGAGAAAGTTTAGTACCGCTCACGGAAAAAGCGTAAAAGGGGCGCCGGGGACATAGGAGTGCGGATTGCAAAAGCGGACAACGGGAAAAATGCTCGGAATCATGAGGCGAACACGTATGCAAATCGATGCACATGATGACATGATATGAAATGCATGACATGGACAAAATGCAAAATGAAGAAAAACCCAACCACGGAGGAATATCATATCACAATGCGAAAATGGCAAGAGTTGGAGTTACAAATATGGAAAGTTACATCCGGGTGTTACAACACTCCACCACTACAAGAGGATCTCGTCCGAGATCTAGGACTGAAAGAACTCCGGATATTGGAGCGGAGGTGATCCTCGCGCTCCCGGTGGCTTCTCGGTGGAATGGTGTGACCACTTCACTTTCAGGAATTTGATTGACTTGTTGCGAGTCTTGCGCTCGGTTTCTTCAAGAATAGCAGCAGGTGCTCATGATAAGAGATCTTCTTGAAGGTCAATTTCTTGAAGTTGATAGTGCGTTCGAGAGTCTTGAAGCACTTGCGAAGCTGTGACACGTGAAACACATCGTGCACGTTTGCAAAGTTGGATGGAAGCTCAAGTTGATAGGCGAGATCGCCTCTTTTGCCAATGATCTTGAAAGGACCCACGTATCTAGGGGCAAGCTTCCCTTTGATACCGAGCGGCGAGTGCCTTTCATTGGAGAGGCGGAGGTAGACATGGTCTCCGATTTCAAAAGCCACATCACGGTGCTTATCATCATAATAGCTCTTCTGGCGCGATTATGCGGCTTTGAGATTCTCACGAATGACTTTGCACATTTCTTGACTTCGTGATCAAGTCGTTGCCAAGAAGTTGGCGTTCACTGTCTCGGACCAATTGAGAGAAGTCGGCACTTTACGCCATAGAGAATTTCGAATGGGGCCTTGCCGAACTTCGCTTGGAAGCTGTTGTTGTAGGAGAACTTCGGCATATGGAAGACAATCTTCCCACTTCATACGAAGGAAATGACACAAGCCACGAGCATATCTTCAAGGATTTGATTGACTCGCTCGACTTGGCCACTTGTTTGAGGATGGAAAGCTGTCTTTGAAGCGAATGTTGGTGCCCATGGCCTTCGAAAAGAATCCCAAAACTTGGAGGTAAAGATGCTGCCAGTGCAGAAGAGATCACTTGTGGAATGCCGTGCAAGGAGACAATCACAGAGGTGTATAGCTCGCCAAGCGAGCTGCTGTGATGGATTCTTTGATAGGAAGAAAATGAGCCACTTTAGTAAGCTTGTCAATGACAACGAAGATAGCATCATTTCCACGCTTGGACTTTGGAAATCCAGTCCACGAAGTCCATTTCAATATGATCAAACTTCCATTCGGAATAGCAAGAGGTTGGAGGAGACCAGCTGGTCGTTGGTGTTCTGCTTTCACTCTTCTGCAGACATCACACTCATTCACGAATTGAGCAATTTCTCGCTTCATTCGAGTCCACCAATATGACTGCTTGAGGTCATGGTACATCTTCGTACTTCGGGATGAATGGATAGAAGCGAATTGTGTGCCTCGTTCATAATGACTTTCGTAGATCACCCTTTGGAACCACAATCCGGTCCTCGAAGAAAAGAGTATCTTTGTCATCAATGTGGAAGCACTTGTACTTGGAAATGCCCTTGTCGATACCACGTTTCACCTTTTTCACCATGGTATCCGGGAGTTGAGCCTCACGAATCTGATCTTCCAAAGTAGGAGAGACTATGAGGTTGGCAAGAAAGCCTTGAGGAACAACTTGAAGATTCAGCTTGGAAAGCTTCACAGAGATCCGGTTGGAAGGGCTTGAGGATTAAGCTGTTGCGATAAGCCTTCTGCTCAAAGCATCTGCAATCACATTGGCCTTGCCGGAGTATATTCAATACTTGGGTTGTACTCTTGAATCATTTCGACCCATCGAGTCTGCACGAGGTTGAGGTTGGGTTGAGTGAAGATATACTTGAGGCTCTTGTGATCGGTGAAAATGTCCACTTTCCTTCCCAACAAGAGATGTCTCCATGTTATCAATGCATGGACAACTGCCGCCAACTCAAGATCGTGAGTGGGGTAGTTCTTTTCGTTGAGCTTCAGTGGCGAGAGGTATAGGCCACAACTCTCTTCTCTTGCATTAACACAGCACCGAGACCTTGAAGAGAAGCATCACGAAAAAACTTCAATGGCTTGGATTCATCGGGAGGAGTCAAGGCAGGGAGCTGTGACGAGTTTCTCTTTGAGAGTATTGAAAGCAACGTCACACTCGGGAGACCGGACATACTTCACATGCTTACGGAGGAGGTTGGAAAGAGGCTTTGCAATCTTGGAGAAGTTCTCAACGAATCTTGACAATAGCTTGCAAGACCAAGAAAACTGGAAGCTGCTTGACATTACGAGGAGGTTCCCAATTCACAATTGCGGACACCTTCTCGGGATTAACAGCGATGCCCTTGGCGGAGATGATATGACCAAGATAAAGCACTTCATCAAGCCAAAATTCACATTTGGAAAACTTAGCATAGAATTGATACTCTCGAGCTTGTCTAGCACCAATCGCAAATGTTTGGCATGATCCTTCTTATTCTTGGAGAAGACCAAAATATCATCAAGATAGACCAAGGCGAATTCATTGGTGTAGGGGTTGAAGATGAAGTTCATCATCCGAGAGAATGTTGGAGGAGCATTGACAAGGCGAAAGACATGACAAGATATTCATAAGAACCAAAGCTTGTTCGAATGTTGTCTTGGGAATATCTTGTTCACGAATCTGAATCGATGATAACCCATCGAAGGTCAAGCTTGGAGAACACTTTAGCACCTTTGAGTTGCTCAAAAGCTCATTGATGTTGGGAAGTGGATACTTGTTCTTGATTGTCTTCTTATTCAATGGGCGGTAATCGGCGCAAAGTCGGTCCGTGCCATCCTTCTTCGGACAAAAGAACACCACAACCCCAAGGAGATGAACTTCGGTCGATCAAACCAGACGCTCTTGTTCATCGAGCTGCTTCTTCAATTCCTTCAGCTCATCAGGTCCAAGCTTGTATGGGCGCTTGCAAGCGGGTTCGATGCGGGCTCAAGATCGATAACGAATTCAAGCGGCGATGAGGAGGCATACCGGAAGCTCTTACGGAAAGACATCTTGGTACTCACAAGCATTGGAATCGAGAGATAGCATCAATTCGCCCTTCTCATTGAGAGAAAACAACCGAATGGTTTCATCACGAGCGGCATAGATGATCACATCATTAGAAGAGTGAGTCAATTGAATTTCCACAGCAGCACAATCAAGCTGAGCTTTGTCTTTGAAAGCCGATCCATCCGAGAATAAGATCAATATCCGAGTCACCAAGGACAATTGGTTTAGCCAGAAATCTATAGTCGCCCATCTTGATAGAGACATCGGGAGCAACCAAACTAGAAGTCATAAGCTTTCCGGGAGAAACAATTTGCATAACTTTGGACAAAATCTCTGTGTCAACATTGTGCTTCGATGCAAAAGGATATGACATGAAAGAATGCGATGCACCAGTATCAAATAAGACTTTTGCAGGAATATCATTAACTGGAAGATTACCCATTATCACATCAGAAGATTCCTCCGCTTGAGCTGCATTCATCATATTGACCTTGGCATGCTTTGGATTATGCTTGACCACTGCATTGCTTGAAGATTTCACAGGAGGAGGAGGCGGAAGGCGCCTTTGGTTGAAGCACTTGTTAGCATAGTGACCTTCTGCGACACTTGTTGCAAGTCACCTCGAGGCGGACGGTGGTAAGGAGCATTTGACCTTGGAGCTTGAGAATTAGACTTGTTACGATAGCTTGGGTTGGGTGGGTGGGAAGATCCACGACCACCTGAGTTCTTCTGGCGATAAGGCCGACGGAGCGGAGGAGGAGGAAGGTAGAACTTCTGCTGCTTAGCTGCCACTTGAGAGGAAGAAGAAGACTGAACTGCATCCTGATTCTCTTCTTAGAAGCCTCACATTTGAGCTGGGCAGCTTCTTGCTTGATGCCATGTTGTAGAATTCATCATACTTTTACGGCTCAAAAAGCACAAGAGCTAATTGCAGATCTTCTCTGAGACCACCTCTGAATTGATAGATCATACTCTTTTCATCGGGGCGTCTTGCTTAGCAAAGCGGCGAGTTTACTCGAACTGGATATTGTATTGATACACAGACATGTTGCCTTGCTTGAGATTGCGGAACTCCTCACGCTTGCTCTCAACAACACTTTTGAATGTGGTGAGCTCTGAAATCTCGGCGGAACTCATCCCGTAATGACACGACCTCCTCTGGAATCTTTGTATTCTTGGTACCACTCAGCAGCTTGGTCCTTGAGTTGAAGCGATGCAAACTTGACAAAGTCCTAAGGTCGACATTGCTACATTCAAAATGTTTGCAGATGTCCACAAGCCAATCGTCGGCGTCTGTGGCCTCGACCTAAACCGAAAGACTTGGCTGATTAGCGAGGAACCGGTGAGAGTAGCAAAGTGCGGCTGGTTGTTGCCTTGACCTTGATTTCCTTGATTGCCTTGCCCTTGAGTGCGCTCTTGCAAGAGCTGCAAAATCATCGAGCATTGGCATTGGTGGCTGCCATGATAGCTTGCCATGCCTCCGGAGGCGGAGGTGGAGGTGGAGGTTCGATGACTCCCATCATTTCGTTCCGGATTACGGCGTTGGCGGAGCCATCTGAAGAGGGTGACATCCGTTAGCACTTTGATAGACAGATAGTCAAGTTGAATCAGCGGATAGAAATTGCAACATATAGTCTTCACAATAAACATTCGAACAAGGATGAGCGAATGAATTCCAAAGTTAACATCACCGTCCATTAAGGTGAGAAGCCACTTGATTAAGGTTGATGAAAAAAATAACAAGGTACGGTTGGAACAAATAAGTGGTAAGGATTACCCAATCACGAACCAAATATCTGCGGGAAGAAATGCTAAGAGCTACTTGAATCCCACCTATAAACTCCGAAACTTTCTGGTTATGCAATCGGTGTTGGGGATCGGGGACACAAAATATATCACCCAAACTAACAATACCTAGATCCAGTTGTATCCATCCGTCAACACATAACCAAGAAACCTTCGAAATCGTGTACCTCGACCTTGAAAAGCATCCGTTATACGAGTCATGGCAATACTCGAGCTCGCCCGATCTTTGGGTTATCGGGTTATCTCACCAACAACTGCACAAAAGAGATTTCGATGTCGGTAAAACTCAGGTATTCGAGAATCTGCAACGATAAAATTGTGGCGACAACACCTCGGAGCTCAACTCCCGGGACACGCCACAACCCCTAAATGTCGGGAGGCACCAAGAACAATGTTCTCGTCACAAAACCATCGGAACGATTCCAAGATACCAGCGTGATCCTAAAAAAATTTTTAGTGAAATTTGAGGAGAGGAGAGTCAAAACTTCTCGTCGGAGACCTCACCAGGCGACGAAGGGACTGGGAGTAAAAAGAATCCTACTCTCCGATATATATAATCCTAAGACTCAAAACATTTTCCGTTCTAGACTCAACAACGCATGACAAACAATCAAGTAGGGGGCTCCTAAGTCGGGAAGGCTCGATTACCAACTTAGCGCCCTCGATGCGGCTATATCTCCCACGTGTCGAAGCACGACTTAGAGGCATAACCGCATTGAAAGCAATGTCGCAAGTGAGGTAATCTTCACACAACCCATGTAATACATAAGGAAAGAGATACATAGTTGGCTTACGATTAGCCACTTCACACAATACATAAATAAACATCCATCATTCAGATTACACTCAAGGTCCGACTACGGAACCAAAATAAAAGAAGATACCCCAAATGCTACACAGATCCCGATCGTCCCAACTGGCTCCACTCTGATCATCGGGAAAAGACACATAATAACGACCACGTTCCTCATCGAACTCCCACTTGAGCTCGGTTCGTCACCTGCCGGCATCGTCGGCACTGCAACTGTTTTGGTAGAATCTGTGAGTCACGGGACTCAGCAATCTCACACCAGCGAGATCAAGACTATTTAAGCTTATAGGAAGGACAGAGTTGTGAGGTGGAGCTGCAGCAAGCGACTAGCATATATGGTGGCTACATTACGCAAAAGAGAGCGAGAAGAGGAGCAAAGCACGGTCGTGAAGCTAGTAGCGATCAAGAAGTGATCTGAACTACTTCGTCAAACATAACTCCAACACCGTGTTCACTTCCGGACTCCGCGAGAAGAGACCATCACGGTTACACACGCGATTGATGTGTATTTTAATTAAGGTCAACTTCGTTTTCTACAACGGACATTAACAAATTCCCATCTGCCTCATAACATGGGCACGGCTTTGAAAGATAATACCTGCGGGGTGTCCCAACAAGCCCATTATAAGCTCTCACGGTCAGCGAAGGATATTCCTTCTACGGGAAGACCGATCAATCTCGGAATCCCGGACTACAAGACATTTCGACAGCAATAAAACAAGACCAACAAAGCCGCCCGATTGTGCCGACAAATCCCGATAGGAGCTGCACATATCTCGTTCTCAGGGCACATCCGGATGAGACATCCTACGAGTAAAACCAAGCCTCAAGTTTCCCCGTGGTGGCCCTGCAGTCTACTCGTTTCGGGCCAGCACTCGAAGGAGCACTGGTCCGGGGGGGTTAAAATAAAGATGACCCTCGGGCTCGCGAAAACCCGGGGGAAAAGGCTTAGGTGGCAAATGGTAAAACCAATGTTGGGCCTTCTTTGGAGAGTCTTATTCAAAGCGAACTGTCAAGGGGTCCCATAAATCACCCAACCGTGTAAGGAGCGAAATCAAGGAACATAACACGGTATGGCGGAAACTAGGGTGGCAAGAGTGGAACAAAACACCGGGCATAAGGCCGAGCCTTCCACCCTTTACCAAGTATATAGATGCATTAATTATAGCAGATATATTGTGATATCCCCAACAAGTAAACATGTTCCAAAAAGGAACAACATCTCCATGTTCAACAAGGAACAAACTTCATCTTCACCGCAACTAGCAGCGCTATAAGAGGGCTGAGCAAAGCGGTAACATAGCCAAACAACGGTTTGCTAGGAAAGGATGGTTAGGGGCTGACATGGCAATATGGGTGGCATGATATAGCAAGTGATAGGCATCGTAGCATAGGCATAGCAAAAGAGCGAGCAACTAGCATAGCAAAGATAGAAGTGATTTCGAGGTATGGTCATCTTGCACGCAAAGTTCTCGAGTTGTCGAAAGCTTGATCCTCGTAAGCGTTCTCAACAGGTTCCTCGTTCACGTACTCGTCTCCCGGCTCTACCCAAAGCAAGAACACAAACAAAGGAACCACAATAAATCACGGTGCAATGCACAAGCAACATGATGCAAAACATGACATGATATGCGAGATGTGATATGCAATGCGTATCGCGCGCTCGGAAGGAAAATGATGAACCAGGCATCAACTTGGCAAACCAAGTATGCCACTGGAAAGATGAGATGATTTCGGTTGAAATCGATATAAAGATCACGGAATGGATGCACGGTTTGCAAATGACAAGCAAAACAAGAATGGCACAAATCTGCCATTAACAGCATGATGCCACTTAGCAAGCAACAAGAAATTAAGCTACTGCACCCAAACGTACCAACAAAGTATATGGCAGTGATCTACTCAAGATGCTTGACAAAAGATGAACACTGAGCTACGGCTAAATCACATCATAACAGGTTCAAACAAGCATGGCAAAAGTGCAAAAAATATCAGATTTGGACATGGCAAAAACAGCATCGGTAGCAATGTTCGAGCAAGAAAACAACATGCTACAGGAACTTATAATAGCAAAACAAGGCATGGCATGAATCTACTCAAAGCATAGAACAAAAGTCCCTTACTGACCATAAGCCAAAAAGGATCAGAAAATACAATAACACCCATGTCAATATCGCAAGTTTCGTTACAGATTCAGCAACATGGCATGTCAAAAACAGATAACAAGTAGGCATGTTTAAGAGCTCAAAGCACTCACTACAGAGCCTTTCATGATAAAATAAGCATACATACATCAATAAGACATGGCATAGAAGACATACATGGCAAGAACAACATCATATCATACATGGATCAACCACAACAACCTTGGCAAAATTGAATAACATGTAAACAATCTGCCAGGAAACATTTTATAGCAAAAGTAGAGCTCGATTGACTCAAGATATGGCACTCCATAATTGCAAACAAGGGCATGGATGGATAGAGCATAACCATATGTTCAAAACATCCTTACTGAAGTATCTCAAAATATGCATGGATCTCTCGGTAGCATCAAGTTAACATGGCATCAAAATATCAAGAAAAGCAGGCTGAAATCAGCAACATCAAGACACCTAGTTTGCATGCTTGTGCTAGTCACCACATAGATCACAAAAATACATGGCATACACCCTGGAAAGATGGCATGGCATATTACAAAACACATGTAGGACTCAAATTCATAGGGTGCACACATCAATCATAGCAAAAATGACAAAAGTGCATGTTACATTAAGAAATGAAACTAACATCACATAGCCCTCTTCTAACAGCATTTCGGGCATTAAGATGAGCTCAAATGAAAATGATGCAATGAGATGAAATGATCTACTCTTCGAGACGAACATTTTGACATATTACACGCACGAAACGGAGCTACAGGTGCAAAGTTATGATGCGTTGAAAATGCCACAAATTAATCACCGAGACAAAAACTTGGACGAAATTTGGGGGGAGAAAGTCAACCGATGCGGGATCTCAGATCCGGATCCGAGGCGGATCGAGGCGGCGGCGGCAGCTTTCCGGAGGCCGCCTGGGCGAGGAGGAAGAGGGAGAGGCCGGGCGGGGCCGGCCGGAGGAGGCGCGGGCGGGCCGGGCGACAGTGGCGTGGCGACGGCGTGTGGCCGGCGGGCGCGGTGGCAGCCATGCAGGCGGCCAAGGCGGCGGCGACCACGGAGCGGGCGGGCGGGCGGGCCGGAGGGCCTGGGCGGCGGCGGCGAGGCAGGGCCCAGCTGGCTGGCTCGGCGAGGCTGTGGCGGGCGCGTGGTGGCCGGTGCCACGTGTCGCGCTTGTTCGCCCAGCGGCGGCGGTCGGAGCGGACGGTCCGTCCGTCGTCGGAATTTTGTCCGTGGCGCGGGATGAAGATGGCTAGGGTTTGTACCGGATTTGGAATGGGGGTGTTTAAATAGGCATAGAGGAGCTAGGAGAGTCCAAATGAGGTGTAGTTTTTGCCCACACGATCGTGATCGAGCGACGGAGAGCATGGAAGTGACTTAGATGGGTTATTGGACTATTTTGAAGGGGTGTTGGGCTGCAACTTAAAAGAGGCCTTTGCGAGAGTCACGGTTAACCGTTGGAGTACCAAGCGAGCTCAAATGACCGAAACTTGACGGTGGTCTACGGTGGTATACCAAGGCCACTTGACAAACCTCGGTCCATTCCGAGAATGTTTAGTACCGCTCACGGAAAAAGCGTAAAAGGGGCGCCGGGGACATAGGAGTGCGGATTGCAAAACGGACAACGGGAAAAATGCTCGGAATCATGAGACGAACACGTATGCAAATGCGATGCACATGATGACATGATATGAAATGCATGACATGGACAAAATGCAAAATAAAGAAAAACCCAGCCACAGAGGGAATATCATATCACAATGCCGAAAATGGCAAGAGTTGGAGTTACAAATATGGAAAGTTACATCCGGGGTGTTACACGTGGCCGTGGCGAGGGTGCCATAGCTGGGCGTCGGGGCGTTACGAGGCGTAGATGGCCACACCGGCGGGTACTAGTTGTAGTACATAAATACTCCAGCTGAGGATTGATGCCCGGGACGAAATGTGTCAGAGCCGCTGGATGAAAATTTGATGGTGCGGGAGTACGGATCGGAGCACAGCTGTGGTAGAAAGTTTATGGTCGCCGCAGTTCAGCTGGCCCGCATGTCATGCACACAAAGGCAGAGGAGCGGTGGGGCCGAGAGGGATGAGGGGCACGTCGGGGGGACGAGGATTCCCTGACGCAAACAATCCTACCATTCTGTCACTGACATGTGGGACCCATAAGTGTGGGTCCCACCTGTCAGCGAAGGAAAGGCGGGGCAAGGCAGTGATATCCACGTCAGAGGATCCATGTCCACGTCGGGGGACGTCGTGTCGTGGGTTGGAGCGGCGTCGTGGGAATCGCGTGTGGGTGTGGCAGTGGTAGAAACAAGAAACATGATGGTCGTCGTGGTTCAACTTCCATGGACAAGCTGTCATTTCTGCTGACACATGTATATCAAAACTAGAGTGTTTATATTTCAAGCACGTGAACAAGTATTATTCTACTACTTTGGATCCATTGCAATGCACGGGCCAGCACATTGGTAGTAGTAGTGTCCATATCTATCTCTATAGGCCTTCCCTCGTTCATCCTTTTCTCTCACAAGATAAACTACTCATACAAATGCATCTTGATGTTTCGTGGAACGCACGAGGATGTTTCCTTGGGGGTCTCTCCAGCACGGCGTGGCCGTAGTTGCAAGTTGACGCCCCTTGAGATGCCGACGTTGAGGGGCACTCGGATTTCCTCCGATGAGCAGGTAAGATGAGTTTGATCACGTAGTAAATGCATTCTAAAGACTGCTTTCGTGTCCCTTTCCTAATTCTCCCCCTGCCCACTATTTCACAGGTTAGGCTCGGTGCGAGTGGAGATTGGCTTGCATATGTAGGGGAGGGTACCAACATCATTTTGCACAACATTTACAACGGTGACACCGTTCCCGTAGAACCTTTGTCCAACATTGGGATCAGCCATGCAACGGTCCACCGCATGAATTGGTACGATGGAACCACGGTGAGATTGAATAAGATAGAACGAACCTTGCACATGGCGGTCAAAGGCGGACCATGCTGTCTGCGGCCGATTTGTTGCCGTACGAGTAGGAAGACGTTGTGCTCCTTTCTAACCGCATCTTCGCGGTGACAAACCAGGGGACTTATTTTGTATGGGACACATCCTACGATATACTCCCTCTCTCCCATTTTATTTGTTTTGAATCTTTTCGTTTTATAAGTTTCAAATTCAAATTGAGACCTCCCCATCACATGTTGAGATTACAATGTCCATTAAATCGTTGCGTGCATGTATAGTAAAGAAACAAATCTTGAGTTTGGCACGAGTTCGCTGCTGGGAGCACCACAAGCCCTGGCGCAGAGTTACATTTCCCTCTCGGGGCCGTCGGGACTGAGCTTGCGTATTACTACACCTACCTTTGAGTCAATAACAAGTGGACCCGATAGGTGACTGGTCCACATGTAATGCTCCCAGTGGCAGAGGGGCGAGTGGGGCCAAGAGGGGTGAGCCGCAGGTCGGGGGACGTGTGGTTTCATGGGTTCGAGCGGCGTCGTGGGAATCGCAGGTGGTTGTGGTAGAAACTTGATGCTCGCCGCATTTTAGGTGGCCCACATGTCATGCACACAAAGGCAGAGGGGCGGTGCGGCCGAGAGGGGTGAGGCGCACGTCGGGTGGCGTGGTGTCGTGGGTTGGAGAGGCGTCATGGGAATCGCGAGATGAAACGTGATGGTCACCGTAGTTGAACTTCCATGGACAAGATGTCATGTCTACGGACACATGCACTGCATACCGATCACTGGAAGGAGTAGCAGAGAAAGCTATATATGTGGATAAATAGTTCCTTATAGTCAAGCGGACCCGCACTACTACTCTGTTCCAAAGATATGCACACCATCGAAATAGTCCATCTATATCAATATACACCGAGAGGGAATACTTTTTTTACAAGAGAGGAAATAGTTCATCCATCCATAATGCCCTCCTGCTGGTGCAGCCTTTTCTTCTTCTTCTTCTTCTTCTTCTTCTTCTTCTTCTTCTTCTTCTTCTTCTTCTTCTTCTCATTCTCTATGGGAGACGGCTTCGCAACAAGCTCATTGGACCTTGCAGCTATCTCGAAACTCACACGGGCATCGAGGGCAGCATATTTTATCCGCTCGTACGTCAAGGGATAATTCTCCCATCCAGACGACCTTAATGCCACCGTCTCGTCACCCTTCTGAAGATTTGTACCGAGCACAAAATTTGCTACGTCGAATAGGGATGGTGTCTGTTTATCACAAACTTCTAAAGGAATTTTGATTCTGGTTTGTAGGTCAGAAATGCTTTTCAAATCAAGGTTGTACGGCTCCTGCTTCTATTTGTCCCCTTCGATGGCTGCCCCACAGAAGTATACGTCCTCCCGAGACAAGAAATCGTGAAGCTCACCTGGTATGGAGGGCGAGTGTATGATGTGGTACACCAAAACATCATCTTCGAGGCACAGCTGAAGGACGGCGGCGCGCTGGATCTTCCCAAGGGCACGCTCCGTGTACTTTGCATCGAGACCAATGACCCTCGTCTCTACCTTTTCGAGGGAGTTGGATACATTACTGATCCACTGCCGAACAACCCTTGGGTGGACGGTGACGGTGGCAACTATGCGCATTGAGCCTTCGACAAGGACATGTTGGACGCTAAAAACCTGCATCTCGATCTCTATCGCCATTTGGAACCGCTGGAACTGAGGGCTATGGTTTGGAGAATTAGGATTAGATGGCTAGTCTAACTGAAGTAGTAGATGATTATTTAAAGAGGTTAAAAACAATGTGAATGCAGTGGGGTTTGGATGCAAATGAAGACGAAGGGGAGGTGAAGAAGCCGAGGAGAATCGGTTCCCGATGGAGAAGTAAATGGGAGAAGTGGCGTGCAGGCAGTTGATTAGATGGCTAGGTAGACTAAACGAAAAGGCTATGCAGGTAGACTGATGAGTCATACTTGTTCGTGTACGTGCCCATCCTTCCTGATAGGTGGGACCTATGCAAACAGAAAAAAATGTGTCGATTTTTTTTGAGCGTGAGTGGGAGACACAACATTCTCTCGGTTAAGGAATACTCCCTTCGTTTAGGTGAGTATAAGTCACCTAATGAAAATCAGGTTTTCCCAAAACCTTTAGGCGTGGAGCATTAACTTCATGCTCGATCCCCTTCCAGCCTCGTTAGCCAGCGTTCTCTTCCTCTGCTACCGCGTTCTACCTTTCCATTTTTCCTCTTCTCAAGTGTGGAACGATCTGCATGTCGTCCTTGATGCACCAGAACGACCATTGCATGCATCGCGGCAGAGCGTTGACTGGGCATGCACGGGAATTTGGTTATGCTCGCAATATGGATGGTACCTGAACGATTAAGTGAACAGGCATGCTGCACGGGAGACCTATTTCCGCTATACAATACTGGAGTACTCATGTACCTACTACTACTAGTAGTAGTAGTAGTAGTACAACTATGGTACACTTGATGGTCAAAATACTATTCATCTGGTCCTCACAGTGAAGTGACAACACCCTGCGCCTGACACTAGTCCAGGCGGCGTGTTCAGGTTACCAAAGTCAGCCTCACACTACTGGAATCAGCTACTTTGCCATCTGCCAGATCTTTGCCATCAGCTACGCGAAAGCCGACGGCAAAGAAATGGCCCACGGCAAAGAAGCTCTTTGCCATGCGCCATTTCGTTGCCGTCCGCCAGCTGACGGCAAAGAGGGAGGTGGCCCCCACCCACCCGCCCATTTAAAAAAAACTTAACACCCCACCACTTTGCCGTCTGCTAGCCGGCAAAGAGAGATAACGGCGGACGACAAAGAGTGGCGGACGGCAAAGAGCCGAGTATCTAACGGACGCCACCCCCTGCCCGTTACTCTCCTTCTCTTCCTCTCTCCTCCCCGACGGCCCGCCCTAGCTAGATCCACCGCCACCCAAGCCGGGCGCTGCCCCGCCCGCCCGTCCGTCGCCACCACCCCTCCGCCCCATCCCACCACACGACGCCCGTCGCCCCACCACCCTCCGCCACCCGCCCCCCCCACCACCCCCTCCGCCCCCACCCCACCGCCACCCACCCATGGTGCCCCACGACCGTCCCCATTGCTCGGTGAGGGACCACTACTTTTTTGCTGTTTTTCAAAAAAAAAATTGCTGTTTTTCATATATTTTTTTCTTTGTTTAATTGTTAGTGCTAGATTGTGTTAGTGTTAGTGTTAGAAAAGAATTAGAAGAAGTAGAAGAAGTAGAAGTAGTAGAAAGATGAAAAAAGAAGAAGAAGAAAAGAAGTAGAAGAAGTAGAAGAAGAAGAAGGAAAGAAGAAACGAAAAGAAGTAAAAAAGTAGAAAAAAGATGGAAGAAGAAGAAGAAGAAAGGAAAGAAGAAGAAGAAGAGAAAGAAAGAAGAAGAAGGATAGAAGGAAACACCCCGACCCTCTGTCCCCCCTGACCCCGACACCCCGACCCCCTGACCCCTGACCCCGACACCCCGACCCCGACACCACACCCCGACCCGACACGACACCCGGACACCCACGACACCCGAATTTTGAGGCCGGCGGTGGTCTTATATTTGTGAATTATTAGTTAGGTCATATATTTTTCGATTTTGTTATGAAAACATCATATATAATTGTGTTGATCGGGTTGATTTAAATGTGCAGTTGTTTCACCGCTGCGAGGTTTGGTGTTCGACGACCTCGCCGTGCGTTTGACGACCTCTGCCTTCGTTCGTGGGTGAGCACAAATGACATGTCCTCCTCCCCATTAATTATTTGCTTTGTTTGATGTTCGTGCCGATGAAACTTGATAGCTAGTTATATATGTGTCTTGAATCATCGATGTCGTAACCAATATGTGTCTCCCGTTCGAAAGCGTCATAGTTATAAATATGCATGCATTTGCATATTTATAACCTTGATTCTTCGAATTGTCCAACGCTATCCATGGACAGCCAGTATGTGTAGATTGGGTTCGTTTTCCCATATGCTTTGCTCGGATCCGGCGCATAAATTTAGTCGATGCCTCCCTGTTGTTCTCCGGTACACATCCTCTCTGCTTATTGCGAGACGTGTATCGGGAGAACAGCGGCGAGGTGCTGCCAAATTTTGCGCCGGATCCGAAGCATAGCATGGGAAAATGAACCCAATCTACACATACTGGTGAGATTAGGACCTATCATTACCTATTAGAGTGTAGGTTGCATGGACGTAATAAAATTGACAAAGTAGATCAACCGATGAATATATACATGGTGAATTATATATATAATTGTTGTGTGTCCAAGAGCTCACGAAAGTCAAGATGAGTGATCGTATGCGTGGATGTATACGGTCACACTGGTCAGAACAAATGGAGCGTTGAACGGTTTACAAAAACCAAGGGGTTTGTGCAAGCCGCATTTGCAAATGGCCAGAGGAAAACTTGGTGCCCCTGTTTCCGATGCGGCAATTGGGAAAAGAGGACAGAGGCTGAAATGGGTAAACACCTGCAGAAGAATGGTTTTACGCCCGATTATACGGTGTGGACATTTCATGGTGAGTCTGCCCAACGTGACCGAGCTGAGGTGGATCATCGTCGCACCGACGAGCATGGTACCGGATGGAAAACATGGTGCAAGACTATGATGATGCTCGGGATTGGACGAGGAGATGGAGGAATATGCAAAGGCCTTCAATGAAATGTTGGAGTCTTCAAAACGTCCGCTCCACGAGCACACTGAGCTTTGTCAGTTGGATGCCATCTCACAAGTAATGGCTTTGAAGGCTCAGTTCAACTTGGGAAGAGAATGCTTTGTGACGCAATTATGACGATATTTGGACGCTTTCTACCCAAAGGCCATGTAATGCCCGCAAACCTGTACCGGTCGGACAAAATCCTCCGTGCAATCAAGATGCCCTATGAGAAGATACATGCATGTGAGAAAGGATGTGCCTTATTTAGGCTTGACTATGCGGACTTGAACTATTGTCCCATTTGCAAGTCTTCCAGGTATATTGTGGTAGACAACGGTATGGGTGAGAAGACACAGACAAAAATCCCTGTTAGTGTTCTTAGGTATATGCCAATCGTACCAAGATTTCAACGTCTTTTCATGGTCAAAGAGACGGCCGGACATGATGACATGGCACAAAACAGGCAAAAGAACCGAACTAGATGCGGATGGGAATCGATGATGGTACACACATCGGATGGTGTTGCGTGGAAAAAGTTTGATGAATTACATGTCGACAAAGCGGCAGATCCGAGGCATCCTCGAGTCGGCATCAAGCACCGATGGGTTCAGTTTGTTTGGTATGACGGCAGCCCAATACGCTTGTTGGCCCATATTTGTCTTTCCACTCAATCTCCCCGGGACAGATTATGCAAAGAAAGAACATTTTCTGGACGTTGATAATTCCAGGCCCAACTATCCGGGAAAAATATGAATGTGTACATGCAACCGCTTAAGGACGAATTGCAAGAAGCCGGGATAATGGGTTCAAGACATATGACGCATATAGCAAACGAAACTTCATAATGCGTGTCCGGTACATGTACTCGACGATGACTTGCGGCGTATCGCTATTCGTTGGCTGGTGTGTGCATGGAAGGTTCCCGTGCCCCACATGCAAGGGAGCTCTTGAGTTTCGTTGGCTTCAAGCCGGTCGCAAGTTTTCTTGCTTCGACATGCATAGACAGTTCCTGGATCCTCGCCATAAGTTCGGGAAAGACAAGAAGAACTTCATCGAGGTAGAGTTGTAAAAACTCGCACCACCTGCGTTGACAGCCAATGCACCACTGGATCGCTTAAACGCCTCAAGCCGCATCCAGAGCGTCGAGGGTACTTCAAGGGGTATAATTCTGAGCACGCCTGGACTCACAAGACATGCTTATGGGATCTGCCTTACTTCAAAGACCTCCTTTGCCCACACAACATCGACGTGATGCACACTGAGAAGAATATCGCCGAGGCACTTTTTGGTACATTGTTCGGCATAGATGGGAAGTCAAAGGATAATACTAAGGCTAGAGTCGATCTGGAGGCGCTATGTGATAGGCCATTACAAAACATGAAAGAACCGAAAGGAAAGCAGAACTGGACGAAGCCAAAGGCATGGTTCAATCTTGGAAGGCCAGCTATGAGGGAAATTATCTTGTGGGTGAAAATGCAGTTGATGTTCCCCGATGGGTATGCAGCGAATCTAAAGAGGGGAGCGAGTCTTGATAAATTGAAGATATTTGGTCTCAAGAGTCATGATTGGCACATATGGATTGAGCGGGTAATGCGGTGATGTTATGTGGCTTCATCCCCGAGGATGAATGGCTAGTCTTGGCAGAACTCAGCTATTTCTTCCGTGTTCTTTGTGCGAAAGAACTATCGCCGCCGTGCTAGAAGAAATGGAAGAGTTGGCTCGAGTTGATCTGCAAGTTAGAAGATCTTTCCACTTGGCTTCTTTAATCCAATGCAGCATTTGATTTTGCATCTCCGACCGAGGCAAGATTGGGGGCCCGTGCAAAATCGTTGGTGCAACCTAACCGAGAGGATGCGAAAGACGCTTGAGAAAAATGTAAAATGAGCGTAGAATTGAAGTGTCTATGGCTGAGGCATTCATCACTGAGGAGGCGGCAAACTTCGTGACAGCACACTACGAAACCAAAAATCATCATTTGCATAATCCGAAGCCTCGGTACAATGCTGACAAGCCTAAAAAGGGTGGATCCAACCTCAGCCTATTCAAAGGGAATCTCGCACCAGCCGTTGTTTCAAATCCGGTATCTTTGGATAACGAAGAATGGCGGACCATTTCGTTGTATATCTTCAACAACTTTGATAGAAGTGCGGCCGTACATCGAGTAAGTTCTCGGTACATTGTTTCACAACTTCTATTTCCTTTGAACTGCTCTTATTCTGGATATTTCATACAATCGATCGTCGCCCTATTCTCGTATGGGCGGTGGTCCAAAAGGATTCCATCGAAGAGTATGAGCTTCTCGCAAAGCAAGGAGGCGGCTATCCCGGTTTCATCTCTTGGTTCAAACAAACGGTAAATTCTATTAGACAATTTCATTTCATTCGCTAATTTGTGTGTAATGCAACAATCCTTTCATGTTAAACTTGTAGGCTAATTCAGAGTCTATGGACGCCGAATTGAGACAAGTCGCTAATGGTTTTGACTATAAGGTCCGTTCATTTGACAAATACGACATCAACGGGTATCGTTTTCGTACCTATGGCAACGAGCTATCTATGGCCGACCAAAAGTCTACAAATTGTTGTGTATCTGCTATCGGCGAAGGAGGTACCGAGTATTATGGGAGAGTTGAAGCAATTTATGAACTTCTATTCTATGGTGAAAACCCACCGAATGTCGTAGTCTTCAAATGTTATTGGTTTCAGCCGAAGGAGACTAGAAGGACTCATGAACATATAGGGTTAGTTGAAATCAACCAAAGCACCCATTTAGATGTTCCCGATGTCTATATTACGCTCAACAGTGCACCCAAGTATTCTATCTACCTCGGCCTGCCAAACTAATCCAAATCTGAAAGGTTGGGATGTCGTTTATGAAGTGCCGCCACGTGCTAGACTATCTCCCCAAAGGAATAGGATTATGAACCTCACATTAACCTGCATACACATATGAAGGAGAATTCTTCCAAGAGACACGTCTTTCAAAAAGCGTTTCAAGAACCGGTATACTTCACACCAAAACATTGAAGTAGACAGCGACAGTGAATCCCACATCACCCCAGAGGAGGAACAAGAAGAGGTTACTACTGTGGACGACCTCTCAATGCTTGACCGATTACGTAAAGGTGCCCTTCCACATGTTGATGCCACTGAACCCTATGAGCCCGTCATTGATTATAGTGATGATGATGATTATGCATTTATTGATGATCTTGATCGAGATTATTAGTAGTGTCGGTATTCAATTTTTTATGTTGTACTTGATGATGATACACTTAAGTGATATACATATTATTATTCATGTCGGTATTTTTTATGTTGTACTAATTTCGTTTACTCTTTGTCATGGCGGTGTTGAAAGATGGAAGGGGAGCCGACTGAGGCCAAGGACAAACGTGCCCAAATTGAAGGTGTGCCACACCATCAAGGTAGCTCCAGCTTATATCAGTTCGGGCGGAATTGGGTATGTGGTTTGCTTCATGATTAATGCAATTCATTCATCATGCTAGCTTGAGCCCTTTAATTACTAATTTACTTTGTTTCTCTCTTTCAGGCATGCTACAATAAGACGGATAAGGTGCCAGAGGGGTACGACCTGTATGCCATGGCCCACACTGCCTCTTACAAGCAAGTCAAGGGGAAGGCGAGGAAAGGGGAGGAGTTTAACCCGAGCCAGATTCCCTACAATCCAGAGCAGGTGATGATATCTAGTGGCGGGAGGTCCCGTGGCTCCATAGCCATTGATCCAGAGATTGCTCCTGAGACCACGGTGAGTTTAATTTGAATGGACGTTACTTGCTAGTCTTAACATTTGAGTGTCATCATGCTAACGAAACATTGGAAATGATCTTTGGTGCAGCGTAACTCCACACAAGCATCACACGATCCTTCTCCAGCTACTGGCATGAGCCAGCCCGCTCCCACACCTCCATGATCAAAGTAAGTTTTTCTAGTTTTTTGCTTAACAAATGCATAAAGACCTAGACTTAGCTTTATTTCATCCAATATGCTTACCTTAATGACCTAGAGTTAGCTTCTTTTCCTGCAAAATCACTTAATAAGCTTACTGACCTCCAAAACCAGCCATTTTACCTAAGTTAGCTCTAGAACGATCTATACTTAGCTTTGTTTCCTCCAAAATGACCTAAGTTAGTTATAATATGCTTAGTTAACTAGGTTTGCTCAATAATGACATGTACTTACCTTACTTATGTAAAAAAACGGCATAATTAGCTTAGTTAGCTCATAAACGATCCATTTTACCTACGTTAGCTCTAAAATGATGCATTTTACCTAAGTTAGCTCATATACGATCCATTTCACCTAAGTTACCTCACAAGCGATGGCGTGCTTCTTCTTCTAGTCTTCTTCTTCTAGTCACCTTTTCCTAACTTTCTTATTTGCCATTTTGCAGATTTCATTCACTTCTCGGAAGCTAGCTTGCTATGATGGAGTGCTTGTTTTTATTTCATTCTCTTCTAGTATTCTTCTAGCTTGCTACGATGGAACTTGCTATCTTGATGAAACTTTGCATTGTAATATGTATGTGCAACTTCCTAATGGTTGCAACTTATGTGTATGTGCAACTTGCTATGTATGAGTGGATGGAACTATATATGTATGTACGATGAAACTTATGTGTTTAAATAGCCCTATGAAATATAACTATATATGTCATATATATTTGCTGTGAAAATTGTTGTATTTAAAAACAGGAAAAAAGCCAATATGCGGGCTCTTTGCCGCTCCGCCATCGACGACAAAGGGCTCTTTACCATCGGCAGCGGACGGCAAAGAGGCCATGTGGCGAGCAATCTGTGCTTCTCGGGAGGCTGACCAATTTGGTCGGTTTGCCTATAGTGGTGACGGCAAAGAGAAAAAACTTTGCCTACAGCGGCGGACGGCAAAGGCCTTCGAAGTTTGCCGTCGTGACGACGGCAAAGGCTTGCCGTTAACCACTGACAAGTAACAGCGCATTATTGTCGTGCGCATTCGTGGCGTCCGCTGGCGATGGCAAAGGCCCTTTGCCGTCGGCCGCCAAGCGCATTTACAACGTAGCTCTTAGTCGTCCGTGCTTTTGCCTTCCACTTTTGCCGTCATGGCGGGACGGCAAAGGCCTTTGCCGTCCGCCATCCATGCCTTTGCCTTCCGCCGTGACTGATGGCAAAGTAGCTGATTCCTGTAGTGTCACCCTGTGCAATGTGCAGTCCGTCACCGCCGCTGTACAGCACATTGGCGCCTCGCCTAGTCTCCCTCTCCGCTCCCATATCCCTCCCATAGCACAACTCCATCTCCATCTCCTTCTCCGTCTCCGTCTCCGTCTCCATCTCACTGTGCCCCCGTGTACCGTCGCCTCACTCGCCTCCCCCAGTACCACTATTTCCTTGCTAGCCGCTCTAGCACCGACATCCTTCTCCCCCGTAAATCAAGCCCCCTTCCAAACTCCACCATGGCCGAACGCAAACCGCACAACATCCATATGAGCCGCGATTGGAGCAATCTCCCCAGTTACATCCTCGACCTCTATTGTTCTTGTATGGATATGTTGAGCGCCCTGCGGCTGGCTGCATGCTCGAGGGACATGCACACGGCCATCGTCGAAGCGAGGCCTAAGCTTTTCAAGACACCCTACTTGCTGCTATCTGGTCTTGCGAGATTGGCTCACCATGATACGGAGGCGTGCATGATGCCCCTCGACTTCAATCCGATCTCCATTAGCCGAAACTTCTTTGCAGGTATGTAGTGGGTCGCCGTACATCATTTCCCTCGACATCGATCCGATCACCATCGCTCGAAACTTCTTGGTAGGTATGTCTTGGGTCGGCATGAACTCCCCTTTGGATGGCTGCCTTGAGAGAAGACGGTAAAAGTTGGTGCTCGTGAACTTCCGGACCTCCATGAGATTATCCTTCCTCCGTTGGATTATATAGAGTATTACCATCACGGTCCAAGTCATCTAGATTACTACGTCCGTTGGACGGACCTTGTTTTGCGAAGATTGTAATCTGCCAAGTGCCCACACGACATGCGAATTACGCAGACTTCAAGCTAATTGCCTTGTTCAACCGCGGACTCGCCTATCTTTACGCCGGTGCCTTCTTTAGCTGGAGACAACTCGCTCTCGCGATGGATCATCGTCAAAGCTGATACACATACGTGATGCTATGGAACACAATGGCATCATCTACGCGATCGACAAAGCAGATGGCACCACGTATTTCTGGACGGCGTGTAAGTTGTTTCCATCTCATGTTAATGATGACGCCACGACAATTGTTTGAACTTTTTGTGATGATTGGCATATCCTGTTTGAGCAGAATTTGAGTAGAACTATGGCAATGTATTAGAGACGCCAGTAAATCAGCTATATTTGGAATGAGTTAATTCATGTGATTGTGACCATGTCATTACAGCCAATTTGTACCTGAATAATCAAGCGGTTAGGGATATATGGATATTATCCTTATTTTACAATAATCTATATACTACTACTAAATATGAGTGTGTATCAATGGCCATGTTAGTTTCCTCATTTTCATGATGTAGAAGCATGCACCACAATGTTGGTTTCATCTAACCATACATTAGGGAAGTAAATGTGCATATGGACAACTCTATATTTGGAAGTAGTGAAATCTACAATGCTTACCATGTGTACATACCTATATTAGCCCTTGACAATCAATGGCTAGAATAATATCCTCACAAAAATTTGCCCACGAACACGAGTATATAACAATGCATGGTCTGCTAGTTACCTTGAAGAATTTGTTTGTGAGGACAGAACATGATTACATAACATGCATGACATGGTAGTTTCACGTGAAGAATCGATTGCGAGATAACATGAGTATAACCATGCATGGCACTTCTATATTTTGAACCCAGTATACATTTCCTGTATTTTCCTCCCGTTCCAACGAGGACATATCAATGTTGTTTCTTGCATTATCCTACTCATACTCGAACAATGTTGATCTTACATTAGCAATGTCTGTCCTTTTGATATGATGCAGTGTCCCTACGATTCTGCCCTTTGTAATCACACCACCTTTGCCAAAAACAGGAAGCACAACTGGTTCCTCGCTCGATCGAGACGACGGCAAAATCTGATGATCATTCGGACACATGAGCGGAAAAGTTATATTGCAAAAACCCATCGTATACAAGCACCGTGTAATACGTGAGTATCCGGACAGTGGCTATTACGTCTATGAGCAGGATACCAGCTTGTTGGGGCCTTTAGGATTTTTTAGTTGGAGGCGGGTAAACAGCCTTGGTTCACACTCTTTGTTTCTCGGACTCAATTATCCGATTAACCAGGAGATCGCCATTGGCAAGGACCTTGATGGCGAGAGGCTCTGCTTGCTATGGAAAATCTGTGTCTACACGGCGAGCCCTAGGAGTTCGGGAGCAAACTCCCCGATTGTCAACGATACAGCCTGCAGCCAAAGAAGGTGAGAATGACAAAGGCATCCGGATTAACTTTGTCTCAATTCTGACGAGCAGTGATGTGGTTCAAGCCTTGAGTTGATAGGTAATTGGGCTATTGCATCGAAGGGTGGAATCTTGGTGTCTCCGGATCACCGGTCATTGAAGCGGGGCTGCAAATTATGATGGTGTTGGATCATATCTTCAAATGACTTTGTTGTCTTTGATGTTGGTTCTGGATGGGTAGTTCTTTCTTTTGTTATGCATATTCCTTGTCATTTGGTCATCCTCGTCTATGTCACTCTTACTATGTAATAGTTGCTTCATTTAGAATGTCATTCTCGCCTGGATCACGAGAGTCGGCTATGAGATGGGTGCGTTTTGGTGGTGTAGCAAGACTTCTTATGAACTATCATGTCTTGCTGTTTATATCGATAGTAGTCACTAGTCGGTGTTTGAATGTTGTATATATCGTTGTTTTGAACTGTTTATTGTCTCGAACTCTTTGGTGGGCTAAATGAGGGCATCACCATTCTCCAGTGTTGAGTATATCTCCTTTTTCAAGTTATATAATTTGAGCTCGGTGTCTTTTCGATGATGTACACTTGTTTGGGCCATGAGGTGTCGTTGAGTATGGGCGAGTAGTAGCATAATGCCAAACAGGTCAATTATGACTCTCAGACCGGGCTCTCAAAAGATCCTGAAAACAAAGGCCGGGCTCTCCAAAAAAGAAAGAATAAGGACTCTTAGTCCGACATGTGCGCGCCGAGAGCATATTGGCGTGTTCTCGAAATTCATGCTACCTTTTCATCCCCAGTCTCCGGCCCCTCCCCCGCCTCTGGAATCTCGATTCCTACTCCAGTTCCCCAAATCCCCTCCTGTACTCCACTGTACTCAAGCGCACTATCATGTCGCGGTCAGCGCGATCTCCGAGCTGGAGATCACGAGGTCCGTCCCGCCTTGATCGCTGCATGCTGTCGCTCAATAGTGGCATGGCGGCGCTTGACGGCCAGTTTGCCGGCAAAGTGTTGATGGTAACCATCAACGGCGACCGGCCTCCCGTCTCGCCGGACGACCTTGTCAAAGCTCTTGGCATTGCGCACGGCATCCAAATAAGTGACTTTATCGTCGAAGTCTGTCCTCCACCGGCTGATTTCTTCGTCAGGTTCCGGATAACTTTTGACTGCAGTCGTGTGTTCGAATCTTCCAGGCGTTTGTTCTGCGATGGCGCGCTAGTGAGCTTTGATCGATGGCACCCAGGATGGGGCTCGGTGCCCTCTGAGCTTGAGTTTTTAACAAAGCTTACCTTCCACGGCATGCCTCGACGTGCTTGGAACAGCGAGTCCATGAACGAGCTTATCAACGACCTTGGAGGTGAGCTCGTAAGTATGTTTGTTCCTCCAGACAGCTGGACTTTGACGGTTATGTCATGGATGAAGAAGCCGTCCACCATACCGAAGGTGATTGGTGTTGAGATACCGGTGCAGGAACCGGGGTTGTACTATTCGTCGCCGCCAAGACCGCCGCGGACCACGTTAGGGATGTACCTGTATCGAGTGTTCGTGCATGTCGAAGAAGTGGTCAATCCATCAATCGAAGTCATGTCGCCGCCGCTGGTGCCAGGGTCCGTCGACGACGTCCATTACAGAGTCAACGTTAGACTTTCCCCGTGTTGCTCGGAATGATGGATGGCACAGGGCCTACTCCATCGCGCGGCGGAGACCACTGCTTCTTTGGGAGAAGAGGCAGGGTTGGCTGCCTGGATGTGCTCTAATTTGAGGTAACAACTTAATCTTGTCAGATACTAGTGAAATTCGAGCTATGGGTGTGAAGCACTGATATGCCAGTACATTTGATTGTGACTTGTTCTAATTTTGTACCTGAACTTTTTTTAGAAAGGGTTGTACGTAAACTTAATGTGCTAGCAGAACTTATTGTGTTGTCTGTCTGTTTTCTTTGCACGACATTCAAGATATTTCCCCGTCATTGATAAAGGCGATGAACCGTTATATACGACTTCGTTGGTTTCAACATAGCCCTTCCGTAGCGATCCACTTGCTTCCATCATGATTGTGCCGCTGCGTGAAATTTTTGTATGCAAGTTCAGTGTGCTATGATGTTCTATATGATTGTGTCAACTATATAAGTTTTCTTGGCGTCGGCAATGCATATGGCTGAAAGATGTATTCTGAGCATCGACCGATGGGTCTCTCTCTCTCTCTCTCTCTCTCTCTCTCACACACACACACACACACACACACACACACACACAGCGGGACCGTTGAATTATTTATTTGCTCGTGACAGCTTTTAATTAGGTTCCACTTTGTAATCTAACTTTTTCTTAAGTTATTAATTGAGCTCGGTGACTTCAAAAGTTGTATAGAAGCCTTGTTTGGGCCTTTCGGCGTCGCTGAATGTGGGTTGAGTAACCATGTTAGGTTGTCTTGTACTACAGGCCTTTTTTCAACATCGACAATGCAAGCGGGCGACAGTTGTACACAATATCGGGTCAACTTGTTAATCTCCGCCCAGCTGGGCTGCAAACTTTCCTAGGAGGTATGCATTAGGCTTAACAAGAAAATGGAATTTAAGAAATAATAAATGGGATGTAATTATAATAACTGGACAGTTACTATGCACCAAACACGTAATTAGTTTGAAAAATATATTATTTTTGGAATTTGAAAATTTTAATTTCATTACTTGTTGCGCGCACAATATTTCATTGGATTTTAACGTAATACAACTTTATTTTGAAATTATATTTAACCTGACTAGAAATTTCGGATAAAAATATTTTGGATCCCATCAAAATGTGGGAATTTTTTTTTGAATTCTGTTTTGAGCGGTTGTTTGAAATTATTAATCGTTGTCCTAGCTATAAGTTGGGCTGTACTTTTAACAAACTATAAATGGGCTGTAGTAAATTCCATTAGAATTAAAAAATGGGTTGTATATTCTTACAAATCGCAAATGGGCTATATGTTCTCTGCCAAATCCGAGATGTGGGCCTACTAAATTGACGCGTACCAAGGGCTTTGTCAACTTAGTCAATATAAACGATTCTAGCTGCAGTGATCGTACGATGTCCATCCAACGGCCGTAGTGCTTCTTCAACCTCTGGTCTTCTTGCTCCAGCCGCCCAAAGCAGCGTCGATCGTGTCGCGTGCTCCTGCCTCCCGTGGCCGGCTGTGATGCCGCGGAGGCCTCACCGCCACGTACTACTCCCACCGTTGGCGAGGCCATCCCTCTACTCACCCACACCCCCTGTTATTCTGCGGCGACGGCAGCCTCACACCGCAGCCGAACCAGTGAACCCTCGTACTCATCTCCGCGCGGGCTTCCACTGCTGCGTCTTCCCTGGCTCCGCATCGTCCCCTTCCTAGGCCTCGCTGTCGTCCAGACCACCGCCACAGTGCTCTCGGCGGCGTGGTCAGCGTGGTCAACGACCGACTTCCATCGAAGAAAATCTTTATGCGTGGAGAGGCTGACAGCTGGGTCCAGGCGGCCGCAAGGAATTGCCTCCTTATTACGCGCAAAATAATTATTCCTCCACCTGACAGCAGGGACCCATCGTACGGGCCACCTTATTTCACGAAAAAACGTTCTCCCCTGACTGCTGGGACCCACCGGACGGGCCAGCGTATCTCGTGAAAAAAACGTTCCCCCCACTGTCAGCTCGGACCCACCGGAATTGCCTCCTTATTACGCACAAAAAAATGAATACTCCCCCTGCTAGATGGGACCCACTGAGGGAGTCCTGTATTAGGGGGTATCCGGACAGCCGGACTATATACATCGTCCGGACTATTGAAGCGTGAAGATACAAGACTCAAGACTTCGTCCCGTGTCCGGATGGGACTCTCCTTGGCGTGGAAGGCAAGCTTGGCGATCCGGATATTGTATTTCCTTCCTTGTAACCGACTCCATGTAAACCCTAGCCCTCTCCGGTGTCTATATAAACTGGAGAGGTTGGTCCTTAGAAGGCCGATCACAATTACAATCATACCATCATAGGCTAGCTTCTAGGGTTTAGCCTCTACGATCTCGTGGTAGATCTACTCTTGTACTACTCATATCTTCAATATTAATCAAGCGGGAAGAAGGGTTTTACCTCCATCGAGAGGGCCCAACCTGGTAAACATTGTTTCCTTGCTTCCTGTTACCATCAGCCTAAGACGCCTGCAGATCGGGACCCCCTACCGAGATCCGCCGGTTTGACACCGACATTGGTGCTTTCATTGAGAGTTCCTACGTAGCCGTCGCTACGAGGCTCGATGGATCCTCCAGTCATCGTCAACAACACGATCCCGGGTGAGACCTTTATCCCCGGACAGATCTTCGTGTTTGGCGGCTTCGCCCTGCGGGCCAACTCGCTTGGCCATCTAGAGCGAATCGGCAGCTCGCCCCAGCCACGGATCAGGTTCGGAAACTTGAACTACACGGCGGACATTCGCGGGGACTTGATCTTCGACGGATTCGGGCATGTGCCATGAGCACCGGACAGTCACGACGAGCACGGCTTAGACCTGCTGTCGGACAAAGCTCGGGGTATAACCCCTGCAGTAGCCCCAGACCTAAATCCGGAGCAGGTTGCGTTGCCTAAGGACGGAGGGATGGACCCCGCCCCGTAGGTCGCACACTCATCGGCGGCGGAGCCGAACACGGGTCTTACCTCTGTGGTGGCCTGTGACTCCGGACCCCCGGATTCTTATCCGGATGTTGGTTCCAGTCTGCGCACTCCCGAGCCAGTCGAGCCAGGTTGGGCTCCGGTAATGGAGTTCACCGCTGCGGATATCTTCAATACTAAGCCCTTTGGCGACATCTTGACTCATTAAAGTCTCTCTCTCTGTCAGGAGGCTCTTGGCCGAACTATGTCCGGCTCGAGTGGGAAGCAGGCGATGAAGGAATTCGTTGCCCACCCACCACCCACTTCATGGCCACAGTCGATGATTTAACCGACGTACTGGACTTCAACTCTGAAGACATCGACGGTATGGACGACGATGCAGGACAAGAACATGAGCCACCGCTCACTGGGCGGTGGACAGCCGCCTCTCCCTATGATATATATATATGGCGGACACTCCAAAGGAAACCAATGGCGAGGAGGCAACGGAGGATAATCCCTCAGGGAGAAAAGCAAAGCATGGGCGTCGTCGGCGCCGCTCCAAGCCCCGCCACAGCAATACCGGCCCAGAAGACGAGAACAATCCAGATGGCACCAAAGATGAATATAACCCTAGTCTGCCTGCCTTTAAGAAGGCGGGATGCCCTTATGGGATACTTGGAGAGGGACAACTATCGCCCCCCTCCGAGGACGAGGCAAGCCTCGGCAATGGCCAATTCGGCGTGCACGAAGATCCAGTGGAACAAGCTCGCTTGACGGCGGCTCATAGCCACGGCAAGGAGCACGCAAAGGAAGCAACAGCAGCTTAAAGCTAACCAAGATTTGCTGGTGGACAGATGGACCAAGGTCCTGGACGCCGAAAGATACGGACCCAACCGCCCCGACAAAAGGGCACACACGGCACAACCGGCTACCCCAACCTAAGCAGGAGAACTCAAGGCACATGCCCCGACGTCAACACATCACTACGGTCCAAAACAATACAAAGGACACACGAAGAGGCATCCTCAAGCCTCGGCGCAATGGTCATAAGCGTCAAGTCAGGAAAGCTCGTGCTCATTCCAGCAACTCCCAGTCCGGTCAGCGGACAAAGAACAGCTCAGACCTATTCGGCCCAAGCCACACACTCGATCAACCATGTGAAATTCATGGTACTCCTAGAAGGACGGCAAAGCATACCAATAGAGAATGCCGGATCCTCAAAACAAAGCGGTTGGTCGTGTGCCGGAAACAATGAAGGGAGGCGTCTGGTCAAGAGACCCCCCCCCCCCATAGCATAAAAGTACGGCCGATCGCCCCCGACCGCATTAACCACAGCAATTCAATTGCAGTACCTCTAGACATAGTAAACCGGGGGCTCCATAACACATAAAGCCCCCGAGGTGTGAAACCACAAATAACATCTTCTAAAAGATGCTAGGGGCAAAGGCCAAGTTTTATTGGCCCACCACTCTAACGGTTGTCCTAGGATCACCAAAAAATACCACGACAAAGAATAATTCTTCGGCACCTTCCCCTCATACGGTAATTTACCATATGCTAACAGGGTTATCCACGTCGACTAGATCTCACGTGGTAAAATCACTCAGGCCAACACCCGAGCGATACAACCACACCTATGGGCAAGGCCGAACCCCGCCTCTAGAGCGGAAATGATATAACTATCGGAGTAGCGAGTCGTGCATGCCCGTCAAAATTCTGATATGACAGCCGAGTATCCGGACACCAACTAACGAGTCCGCACTACTTCACGGTCTAACTGCTGGATTAACCAGGGTCCGATCACGAACCCTCGGACCAACCACAAGAGGATGTTCAGCTACCTTCAAGTATTTGCCTTTACAAACTAAATTTGATGCAGAACAGGATTGGCGACGTGGAATCGGCCAGGACACACAAGGAACCCCCTCGTATAAGGCGATGCGGATTAACTTCCGGTTCACCCACACCACCTCGGTCCGGCCATCACAGGTTCCGCCAAAAACACCTCTTTTCATAATCATAAATCGTACCAATATACATAGACATATCATCTTACTACAATGCGTAGACTTAAATAACACTTGCCGGCCATCGTTTTTTCGACACCTTGTGTTACGCCCGATTCGCCAGGGCTTCACGGCCGGCGGTAAAGTCCGACCACCTTTTGATCGCTCGGCACCTCGAACTTATAGCACTATATGCATCAGCTCGAATCATGTCTTGGGTCATTGGTTGGGTTTGCCCAGCTCCCTTGTTTTGGTACCTTCGTTCCGTTATATCGGCTAAGGTAGCGCGGGAGAACTCTGCGATTGTGTCTCGGATCGCGGACGAGCACCTCGATGAAAGCGAAAACCGACTGTCATGATACAGCGAGAGCTGGTCGAGAGGTTGTAAAATCCTTAAAGATTTATTCCGCATAACGCCATTATAAATGCAGAATGCGACGGATCGGTCTTCGATCGGTAGCGCAATAGAACCCCTAGTCCGGCTTTCCGAACACTAGGGGCTGCGCCGACCATACTCGAATTCCTATGGCTAAGTGAGAGTGGTAAAGCCCTATAGTCCGATTGCCTGGTTCGTGGTGAGGAACACCTCCTTAGAAGGACCCAGCCATGGGATAAAGAGTGTCCAGGTATGACCGAACACCCCGAATTTCTTTAGGTGAGGCGAAAATAACGATGGCCAACTCTCGGTATTTATACACATTAAACAGCCGCCAGGGAAGAACATGTGTTCAAACTAAACATGCAATTACTAATAACAAAGTGCCGTATCCCATATTACAAAGAAGCGGCATGAATGCGCTCGGGAAATATAATGTCTTTCGTACACTTATCCGCCGCAAAGCGGCTCCTTCGATACACCTTCATAGTACAGTTTAGGCTTGCGGTGCTCCTTACCCTCTGGCGGCCCTCGGTCATCGGCTTCTCGCGTCAAGCTTCCCCAATGCACTTTCGCGCGCCAAACGCCATCGCGCACCCTCTATCTGGTGATCGCTTAATAGCATCAAGTCGAGGACAAGCGCCCACAATCCGCTTCACGAGTCGGCGTAGCTGCTTGGAATGGGCTCCGTGGGCCCGATCGGACAACCAAGTCCTTCATGGCTAGTTTGGCGCTTTGGTGCAATCGACCAGCTGCTTGACTGATCGATAAAGGGTACCGGATAGTTGGCGCCAAATCTGCGACCAAAATCCTCTCCGCAGACTTCTTCTCCTCGGTCCGGTAGAATTGGGCGGCATCTGATATGCTGCGAGGAAGATCCGCAAACGCCCCTGGAAAAATAAGAATTCAGCTTGCCGCTTAGAATTCTTCCCATTACCATGTACAAATGGCCAACAATACAGAAGGCCTTACCAGCCGCAACTTTCCGGGCCTCTTGAATGTCCCGCACGGCACCTCGGGTTTCTTCTCGAGCATCTTCCGCAGCCTTGAGAGCTTGGGCGAGTTCGGATGCTTTCCCTACTAGACTCTACTCCAAGCCCTCGCTTTTCTTCATAGCCTCCTGGAGCTTTCGCTCAGCTGCGATGACCCTGGCCTCGTGTTTCTCACGAAGCGCCTATTCGGCGGCAGCCTTCTTGTTGGCATCAGCCACAACCTTCTTTAGTGCCTCATATTCGGCACTCGCTCCTATAGCATACAATACAAATACTTTTCACTAGGCACAATTACTCATTCGTGCCAACTTAAAGACAAATGTTTTCAACATACCTTGTTTGTCTTCCAATTGCTTCTTCACACGGCCAAGTTCCTCCTCGGCCCGTGCAAGGCTCTGCTTCAGTCCGGACACTTCCGCATTATGAGCGGCCGTCCTCTCCGCAGACGCCTGTTTTCACATAAAGGGGTATACGTCATTGACACAGGCTCCTGCATAAACAAAGGGTTTTGATCCCCTGCCCGGCTCTCTCTTTCGTCGGACAGTGTATCAGGGGCTGCTACTTATATTATGACATTCCTTGAAAGTTTCTTATGAAACATACCTCAAAAGCCCTTATAAGGCCAAGGCAGGACTCATTCAGCCCGCTCTCGGCGGACTGAATCTTTTCAACCACCGCACCCATGAGGGTCTGATGTTCATCGACAACAGACGCGTTCTTTAACGCTGTCGATAGACCGCTCGTTAGCCCAGCCTGAACAGAGGTTGCTGGCGGAGTAGGCAAGCCTCCCACCGTCGAAGGTGGCCGCTCGCCCGATCCTGGAGCCTTAAACGCCTCCAGAGCCGTGTCCGGCCGTGGTTCGAACTCGAGATCGCCCCTGCCGTCGACACGCTTGGGAGCCATCGCTCACGTGTGTCCGGCTCCAGAGATATGCCCCCTGGTCTGAGTCCCGTTGAGACGACACCTCAGTGTCGCGCTTGGACTTTGGGGAAGGGGCCTTTGGAGGCGTCTCGCTCGCCAAGGCATCTGAGCCCAGCGAATCCTCCGATGAGGGCTGGCCAGCGCGAGACCTCGCCGGGCTGTACAAAACATGGCAACAGTTAAAACTGCTATACCCAAACAAACCCGGATGCATATGCGTGTTCGGATTTCGTATACTTACGACTTTTCCAGGGGCTGGGCCCTGGGGTCCCACTCCGGGCTGCTATCGGCAGCCGTGGTGGATGCATCTGGGAGGGAACTTTTTCCCCTCTTGGGCGGTTCGGCCTCCAGGGATGAGGAGGCCATCCTTTTCTTCCCACCCCCAGAGTGAGGCTCGTCCTCCTCTGCTTCCTCCTCTTCGTCTTCAGAAGAAAGATCGTCACTGGAGTCTTCGGATTTGGTGTCCGAAACCTCGCGACGACGGAGGCCACTCCGGGTCTTTTTGACCTTCTTGGAGACCTCTTTCTTTGGCACCTCATAAGGCGCGGGGACCAGCATCTTTGTCAGAAGAGGTCCGGTCGGTTCCTCCGGCAGCGGAGCCGGACAATATACCCGCTCCACCTTTTTTATCCATCCCTGGGGTCGTGACGAAGCATGATTAGAATGGCTCCCCCAGGACATGCCAACCGAAGCACGGATGGGCAGAGCATAGCAATAACTTACCAGGCTTGCAGAATGGGACAATTGATACCCACGGTCCTTGGAGGAGCCCGGCCATGATTTGTCGGACTTAAAGAGTGCCTTCCAGATATCCTTGTGGGAGGAATCATAGAGCTCCCGGAGGGTTTGGTGCTCGGTTGGGTCATACTCCCACAAGTTGCAGGCTCGGCACTGGCAAGGGAGAACCAGGCGAACTAGCATCACCTGGACTACGTCGACAAGCTTGACTTCCTTGTCGACCGCGCTCTGAACGCGCGTTTGGAGTAGCGATAGCTCATCAGACGAGGACCAATTCGGGCCCTTCTTGGGCCAGGATGTGAGCCGCAGGGGGGCTCCGGATCTGAACTCCGGAGCGGCGGCCCACTTTTTGCCGCGTGGTTCGGTGATATAGAACCACTGCTGCTGCCACTCCTTGATGTAGTCGTTGAAGGCACCATTCGGCCAAATGGCCTTGGGCATCTTGCTCACCATGGCGCTGCCGCATTCGGCATGTTCGCTGCTCACCACCTTGGGCTTCACATTGAAAATCTTCAGCCACAGGCCGAAGTGAGGCGAAATCCGAAGAAAGGCCTCGCACACGACGATGAACGTCGAGATATTGAGGAAAGAATTAGGGGAAAGATCATGAAAATCAATCCCATAGTAATACATGACTCCGCGAACAAATGGGTGAAGGGGAAACCCGAGCCCGCGGACGAAGTGGGGAAGGAACACGACTTTCTCGTGGACTCCGGAGTAGGGACGACCTGTCCCGCCCGGTGGGAAGACGGTGGCGATCTTCTTGGCGGATACCCGGCTTCCGGAGCTTCTTGATATCCTTCTCCTGGACGGTAGAGGCCATCCATTTGCCTCCTGCTCCAGATCCGGACATCTTCGAAAAATCTCTCTTTGATGGAAAAGGAGAATTCCTGGGCGTTAGGGCACGGACAAAGGGGAATGGGTTAACGAAAGGAGAAGGCGTGGGTAAGGAGGAGGAGACCTTGTCTCTTTATAGATACGGCAAAATCTTTTTGCGCCCCCCACTTGCCTGGTGGAACCCGCTCATTCCCCACTCGCCATGATTAGCGGCGCGGTTGGATTACCCATACCCGTATTGATGAAGATCCCGTAATAAGGGGACACGACCTCTGCTTTGACAAGACGTGTCAAGGAAACCGCCTCGCAATATGCGCTGTGGCTGGTTGTGGGAAAACGGTTCGAATAATGACCCGACCGTAATGGCACGTCGCGTTGCCTAAAAAATTGTCAGCAGATTGCATTTGTGAAATACCATTGTCTCTACGGTGGCATGTGAAGATCATTTTGTGGATCCGGACACGGTTCAAGTGTTCGATAATTACTTTGGAGTATTCGGAGAAGGAACCCGCCCTGCAATGCCGAAGACAAGACTACGCGCCAGACTCATCGTCATTGAATCCTGGTTCAGGGGCTACTGAGGGAGTCCTGGATTAGGGGGTATCCGGACAGCCGGACTATATACATCGTCCGGACTATTGAAGCGTGAAGATACAAGACTCAAGACTTCGTCCCGTGTCCGGATGGGACTCTCCTTGGCGTGGAAGGCAAGCTTGGCGATCCGGATATTGTATTTCCTTCCTTGTAACCGACTCCATGTAAACCCTAGCCCTCTCCGGTGTCTATATAAACCGGAGAGGTTGGTCCTTAGAAGGCCGATCACAATTACAATCATACCATCATAGGCTAGCTTCTAGGGTTTAGCCTCTACGATCTCGTGGTAGATCTACTCTTGTACTACTCATATCTTCAATATTAATCAAGCGAAGTAGGGTTTTACCTCCATCGAGAGGGCCCGAACACAGGTAAACATTGTGTCCCTTGCTTCTGTTACCATCAGCCTAAGACGCACGGATCGGGACCCCTACCGAGATCTGCGGTTTTGACACCGACACCCACCATGGTGGGAGGCTGACTTAATGGGCCTACTAAGTTGGTGGGGCGGGGCCTTTGTCAACTTTAGTCAATATGAGCGATTCTAGCTCAATGACCGTCGATGTCCATCCAGCGGCCGTAGTGCTTCTTCAACCTCTGGTCTTCTTGCTCCAGCCGCCCAAAGCAGCGTCGGTCGTGCCGCATGCTCCCGCCTCCCGTGGCGGCTGTGCTGCCGCAGAGGCCTCACCGCCCCTACTATTCCCACCGCTGGCCAGGCCTGCGGCGGCGGCAACCTCACACCGCAATCGAACGGTGAACCCTCGTACTCCTCTCCGCGGGCTTCCATCGTCGCGTCTTCCCGGCTCCCGTCGCCGCCTTCCTAGGCCTCGCCGTCGTCCACCGTCGTGGCGCTCTCGGCGTGGCGTGGTCAATGTGGTCGATGAGCGACTTCCATCGGAAGAGTATCAGACGTGGAGAGACCGGCGGTGGGTCCACGGCCGCAGCAAGGAAGTGCCTCCTTATTACGCGCAAAAATAATTATTCCTCCACGGACAATGGGGACGCACCGGACGGGCCGCCGTATTTCGTGAAAAAGTTTCCCCACGACTGCTGGGACCCACCAGCTACACCTTCGCACGCAAGGAAGTGCATCCGGGAAAAAAGCGATTAGCCCACGGCTGCTGGGACCCACCAGCTACATCTTCGCATGCAAGGAAGTGTCGGCGATCGGGACCCACCTTGTCAAAGCGTACGTAGCGTTGTCATTCTGGTCGCGAACGTGTACGTACATATATACTGGTGGATGTAGAGGCGCGCACGTGTCGTAGTAGAGGCGGCCAAGGTGCAAGAAAGAAAATACGGCCACGTATGTGTACATACGGGCGGGGTCTCGAACGCCTACTCGCGCGTACGTACGGCGAGGGCTCGTTGACATGGCTGATACGTCTCCAACGTATCTATAATTTTTTATTGCTCCATGCTACTTTATCTACTGTTTTAGGCTTTATTGGGCTTTATTTTCCACTGTTATATTACTTTTGGGACTAACCTATTAACCGGAGGCCCAGCCCAGAATTGCTGTTTTTTGCCTATTTCAGTATTTCGAAGAAAAGGAATATCAAACGGAGTCCAAACGGGATGGAAACTTCGGGAACGTGATTTTCTCGCCGAACGTGATCCAGAGAACTTCGAGTGCAAGTCAAGAAGCAACCGGAGCCCCCACGAGATAGGAGGGCGCCCCCCCCCCCTATAGGGCGTGCCCCCTGTCTCGTGGGGCCCTCGGGCAGCCACCGACGTACTTCTTCTTCCTATATATACCTACGTACCCCGAAAACATCCAAGGTCACCACGAAACACAATTTCCACCGCCGTAACCTTCTGTATCCGCGAGATCCCATCTTGGAGCCTTCGCCGGTTCTTTGCCGGAAGGGGAATCAAGCACGGGGGGCCTCTACATCAACACCCTTGCCCCTCCGATGAGTTGTGAGTAGTTTACCACATACCTACGGGTCCATAGTTATTAGCTAGATGGCTTCTTCTCTCTTTTTGGATCTCAATACAATGTTCTCCCCCTCTCTTGTGGAGATCTATTCGATGTAATCTCTTTTTGCGATGTGTTTCTCGAGATCCATGAATTGTGGGTTTATGATTAAGTTTATCTTTGAATAATATTTGAATCTTCTCTGAATTCTTTTATGTATGATTGAGTTATCTTTGCAAGTCTCTTCGAATTATTGGTTTAGTTTGGCCTACTAGATTGATCTTTCTTGCCATGGGAGAAGTGCTTAGCTTTGGGTTCAATCTTGCGGTGTCCTTACCCGGTGACAGAAAGGGTTCCAAGGCACGTATTGTATTGTTGCCATCGAGGATAACAAGATGGGGTTTATATCATATTGCATGAGTTTACCCCTCTACATCATGTCATCTTGCTTAATGCGTTACTCTGTTCTTATGAACTTAATACTCTAGATGCATGCTGGATAGCGGTCGATGTGTGGAGTAATAGTAGTAGATGCAGGCAGGAGTCGGTCTACTTGTTATGGACGTGATGCCTATATACATGATCATGCCTAGATAATCTCATAACTATGCGCTTTTCTATCGATTGCTCGACAGTAATTTGTTCACCCACCGTAATACTTATGCTATCTCGAGAGAAGCCTCTAGTGAAACCTATGGCCCCCGGGTCTATCTCTTATCATATTTGCTTTCAATCTACTTTTAGTTGCATCTTTACTTTTTTGCATCTATACCAAAAATACCAAAAATATTATTTACTATCTTTGTTAGATCTCACTTTCGCAAGTGGACGTGAAGGGATTGACAACCCCTTTATTGCGTTGGTTGCGAGTTCTCGGTTTGTTTGTGTATGTGCGTGGGACTTTTGAGGAGCCTCCTACTGGATTGATACCTTGGTTCTCAAAACTAAGGGAAATACTTACGCTGCACTTTGCTGCATCACCCTCTCCTCTTGAGGAAAACCAGCATAAGCTCAAGGCGTAGCAAGAAGGATTTACGGCACCGTTGACGGGGAGGTCTTCGCTCAAGTCAAGACATACCAAGTACCCATCACAAACCTATCTCCCTCGCATTTACATTATTTGCCATTTGCCTCTCGTTTTCCTCTCCCCCCACTTCACCCTTGCCGTTTTATTCGCCCTTCCTCCGTTCAATCTTGTGTTACCATGTGCCTTCTTCTTGCTTGCATCTTCGCTTGCTAAGAGTTTATGGATCCTCATCCACTTGCTAATCTCTTTAAGAGATCTAGTTATGATGAACCTATTACTAGTGGGTTGAGTGCACTAGATTATCTTTATGAGGTTTTGCCTGAATTTCGTGAATCTAAAAATTGTGATAAAGTACTTTATGAAACAATTAATGATAGGTCTTTGAATAAAAAGCATGATTGCAGTGATTTTCCTATAAATTCTCTTGATGTCAATTGTGCTAATAATATGCAAAACCCTAAGCTTGGGGATGCTAGTTTTGCTATGTCTACTACTTGTTTCAATGATCATGATTGGGGTGATTCTTCTTATAACCTTGAAAATTTATTTAAGCCCCATGATGAATATGAGATTGATAATAGTGTTTGCAATAATATTGAAAGTGGGTTTGGAAGAGTGTCAACTTTAGATCCCACATATTTGGAGTATGTTCAATCTTATGATATTTTTGATAAAAGTGGGTTCGGGAAGGTCATGACTTTAGTTAATGTTAATCCCACTATCTTGGAAGAGTGTCAACTTTGCATGCATGTGGATCATGTTGAGAATATGTTTTGTGATAGCTATTTTTTTGAAATTTCCTATGATCCTACATGTAATTATTATGAGAGAGGAAAATATGGTTGTAGAAATTTTCATGTTACTAAATTACCTCTCGGTATGTTGAGATTGCTATTGTTTCTTTCCGCTTCCTTGCATATGCTAGTTTTTGCTTGCCTTGATAATTTGTTTGCCTATAAGATGCCTATGAATAGGAAGTATGTTAGACTTAAGTGTGTTTGTCACATGTTTTATGATGCTCTCTTTGTGCTTCAATTCTTGTCTTTCATGTGAGCATCATTGAAACCTCAATGCCTAGCTAGGGGCGTTAAACGATAGCGCTAGTTGGGAGGCAACCCAATTTATTTTATGTTTTTTGTTTTTGTTTCAGTTTAGGAATAAATAATCCATCTAGCCTCTGTTTATATTTGGTTTTATCTTTTAATTAGTGTTTGTGCCAAGTTAAACCTATTGGATCTTCTTGGACGATAGTTATTTGATCTTGCTGTAATTTCCAGAAACTTTGCGCTCAGTGCCCGAATTGTTAAAAATCACAAGAACGTGATAAAATAGTGATTCCAATTGCTGCTGATCAATAATCAAATTTTCTAGGTCTTCTAATTTTGGTAGATTTTTTGGAGTTCCAGAAGTTTGCGTTAGTTACAGATTACTACAGACTGTTATGTTTTTGACAGATTCTGTTTTTCGTGTGTTGTTTGCTTATTTTGATTAATCTATGGCCAATAAATTAGTTTATAACCCATATAGAAGTTGGAATACAGTAGGTTTAACACCAATATAAATAAAGAATGAGTTCATTACAGTATCTTAAAGTAGTCTTTCGTTTTCTTTCTCTAACGGAGCTCACGAGATTTCTATTGAGTTTTGTGTTGTGAAGTTTTCAAGTTTTGGGTAAAGCTTTTATGGACTATGGAATAAAGGGTGGCAAGAGCCTAAGCTTGGGGATGCCCATGGCACCCCAATATACTCAAGAATAGCCAAAATCCTAAGCTTGGGGATGCCCCGGGAAGGCATCCCCTCTTTCGTCTTCGTTCATTGGTAACTTTACTTGAGGCTATATTTTTATTCACCACATGATAAGTGTTTTGCTTGGAGCGTCTTGTATTATTTGCGTCTTTGCTTGTTAGTTTACCACAATCATCCTTGCTGTACACACCTTTTGAGAAAGCCATACATGAATTGGAATTTGATAGAATACTCTATGTGCTTCACTTATATCTTTTGAGCTTGATAGTTTTGCTCATAGTGCTTCACTTATATCTTTTGAGCGTGATAATTTTTGCTCTAGTGCTTCACTTAGATCTTTTAGATCACGGTGGTATATTTGTTTTAAAGAAACTATTGATCTCTCATGCTTCACTTAGATTATTTTGAGAGTCGTTAGTAGCATGGTAATTTTCTTAATGTTAATATACTTGGTATTCAAGATATGTGAAACTTTCTTTTGAGTGCGTTGAATACTAAGAAAAGTTTGATGCTTGATAATTGTTTTGAGATATGAAGATGGTGATATTAGAGTCATGCTAGTTGAGTAGTTGTGAATTTAAATAATACTTGTGTTGAAGTTTGTGATTCCCGTAGCATGCACATATGGTGAACCGTTATGTGATGAACTCGGAGCATGATTTATTTATTGATTGTCTTCCTTATGAGTGGCGGTCGGGGACGAGCGATGGTCTTTTCCTACCAATCTATCCCCCTAGGAGCATGCGCGTAATACTTTGCTTTGATAACTTCTAGATTTTTGCAATAAGTATATGAGTTCTTTATGACTAATGTTGAGTCCATGGATTATCGCACTTTTCCCATCCTTCCACCATTTCTAGCCTCTCTAATACCGCGCACTTTTAGCGGTATCATACACCCACCATATATCTTCCTCAAAACAGCCACCATACCTACCTATTATGGCATTTCCATAGCCATTCCGAGATATATTTCCATGCGACTTTCCACCGTTCTGTTTATTATGACACGCTCCATCATTGTCATATTGCTAGCATGATCATGTAGTTGACATTGTATTTGTGGCAAAGCCACCGTTCATAATTCTTTCATACATGCCACTCATGTTTCATTGCATATCCCGGTACACCGCCGGAGGCATTCATATAGAGTCATATTTTGTTCTAAGTATTGAGTTGTAATTCTTGAGTTGTAAGAAAATAAAAGTGTGATGATCATCATTATTAGAGCATTGTCCTAGTGAGGAAAGGATGATGGAGACTATGATTCCCCCACAAGGGATGAGACTCCGGACGAAAAATAGAAAAAAAAGAGGCCATAAAAAGGAGAAAAGGCCCAAAGAAAAATAAAATAAATAATAATAATAATAAATGAGAGAAAAAGAGAGAAGGGGCAATGCTACTATCCTTTTACCACACTTGTGCTTCAAAGTAGCACCAAGATCTTCATGATAGAGAGTCTCTCATCTTGTCACTTTCATATACTAGTGGGAATTTTTCATTATAGAACTTGGCTTGTATATTCCAATGATGGGCTTCCTCAAAATGCCCTATGTCTTCGTGAGCAAGCGAGTTGGATGCACACCCACTTAGTTTCTTTTGTTGAGCTTTCATATACTTATAGCTCTAGTGCATCCGTTGCATGGCAATCCCTACTCACTCGCATTGATATCTATTGATGGGCATCTCCATAGCCCGTTGATACGCCTAGTTGATGTGAGATTATCTTCCCTCTTTTTGTCTTCTCCACAACCACCATTCTATTCCACATATAGTGTTATGTCCATGGCTCACGCTCATGTATTGCGTGAAGATTGAAAAAGTTTTGAAAATGTTAAAGTATGAAACAATTGCTTGGCTTGTCATCGGGGTTGTGCATGATTTAAATATTTTGTGTGGGGAAGATGGAGCATAGCCAGACTATATGATTTTGTAGGGATAACTTTCTTTGGCCATGTTATTTTGAGAAGACATGATTGCTTAGTTAGTATGCTTGAAGTATTATTATTTTTATGTCAATATGAACTTTTGTCTTGAATCTTTCGGATCTGAATATTCATACCACAATTAAGAGGATTTACATTGAAATTATGCCAAAGTATCACTCCGCATCAAAAATTCTCTTTTTATCATTTACCTACTCGAGGACGAGCAGGAATTAAGCTTGGGGATGCGATCGTCTCCAACGTATCTATAATTTTGATTGCTCCATGCTACTTTATCTACTGTTTTAGGCTTTATTGGGCTTTATTTTCCACTTTTATATTACTTTTGGGACTAACCTATTAACCGGAGGCCCAGCCCGAATTGTTGTTTTTGCCTATTTCAGTATTTGAAGAAAAGGAATATCAAGCGGAGTCCAAACGGAATGAAACCTTCGGAACGTGATTTTCTGCGAGCGTGATCAAGAGAACTTGGAGTGCAAGTCAAGAAGCAACCGCAGCCTCCACGAGATAGGAGGTGCCCCCCTATAGGCGCGCCCCTATCTCGTGGGCCCCTCGGCGACCACCGCGTACTTCTTCTTCCTATATATACCTCGTGCCCGAAAACATCCAGGGCACCACGAAACACAATTTCCACCATTGTAACCTTCTGTATCCGCGAGATCCCATCTTGGAGCCTTCGCCGGCACTTTGCCGGAGGGGGAATCAAGCATGGGGGGGCTCTACATCAACACCCTTGCCCCTCCGATGAGTTGTGAGTAGTTTACCACAGACCTACGGGTCCATAGTTATTAGCTAGATGGCTTCTTCTCTCTTTTTGGATCTCAATACAATGTTCTCCCCCTCTCTTGTGGAGATCTATTCAATGTAATCTCTTTTTGCAGTGTGTTTGTCGAGATCCGATGAATTGTGGGTTTATGATTAAGTTTATCTATGAATAATATTTGAATCTTCTCTGAATTCTTTTATGTATGATTGAGTTATCTTTGCAAGTCTCTTCGAATTATCGGTTTAGTTTGGCCTACTAGATTGATCTTTCTTGCCATGGGAGAAGTGCTTAGCTTTGGGTTCAATCTTGCGGTGTCCTTACCCAAAGTGAAAAGGGTTGCAAGGCACGTATTGTATTGTTGCCATCGAGGATAACAAGATGGGGTTTATATCATATTGCATGTGTTTATCCCTCTACATCATGTCATCTTGCTTAATCGTTACTCTGTTCTTATGAACTTAATACTCTAGATGCATCTTTGGATAGTGGTCGATGTGTGGAGTAATAGTAGTAGATGCAGGCAGAGTCGGTCTACTTGTTATGGACGTGATGCCTATATACATGATCATGCCTAGATAATCTCATAACTATGCGCTTTTCTATCAATTGCTCGACAATAATTTGTTCACCCACCGTAATACTTATGCTATCTCGAGAGAAGCCTCTAGTGAAACCTATGGCCCCCGGGTCTATCTCTTATCATATTTGCTTTCAATCTACTTTTAGTTGCATCTTTAATTTTTTGCATCTATACCAAAAATATTATTTACTATCTTTGTTAGATCTCACTTTCGCAAGTGGCCGTGAAGGGATTGACAACCCCTTTATTGCGTTGGTTGCGAGTTCTCGGTTTGTTTGTGTAGGTGTGGGACTTTTGAGGAGCCTCCTACTGGATTGATACCTTGGTTCTCAAAACTGAGGGAAATACTTACGCTACACTTTGCTGCATCACCCTCTCCTCTTCGAGGAAAACCAACGCAAGCTCAAGACGTAGCAATGGCTGGGTCGGAACGGAGAAACAGCGTCGTGGTCGTGTTCATGGGGAGGCAACGGAATGCGTCGTGTTCATGGGGAGGCAACGAAATGTGTCGTGTTCATCGGGAGGCAACGGAACGCGTGGGAGCCAACCGGCTGGGTCGGAACGGAATGCGTGGTCGTGATCATCGGGAGGTCTTGGACGGAACAGGCGATGGAAACGAGGCCTGGCGTACCGCAGAACATAGGAAACGGACCTCCTACGGTCGAAACAGGGGTCCTGTTAATCGGGAGGGGTGTGGCGTACCGCAAAACGGACAAAACGGACCTCCTACGGTCAAAACAGGGGTCCTGTTGATCAGGAGGGGTGTGGCGTACCGCAAAACGGACAAAACGGACCTCCTACGATCAAAACGGAGGTCCTGTTCATCGGGAGGGGTGTGGCGTACCGCAAAACGGGACTCCACGGGATAATGTTCATCTCCACCTTCGACCCCCTCCAACCTCCACGAGCTACTGTTCATCCACCGTCGACCTCCTCAAGCCTCCACCTGCGACTGTTCATCCATGGGCTCCTGTTCATCCAGCCTCCACCGCGCGCTACTCCACCGGCTACTGTTCAACCAGCCCTCTCCACGGGCTCCTGTTCAACCACCCCTCCACGGGTTACCGTTCATCTAGCCCTCCATCGTCTACTGTTCATCCTGCCCTCCACGAGGTGGTCCTATTCATCCAGCCCTCCACGGGGTCCTGTTCATCCAGCCCCAACCGGCTCGATCGATCGGGGTCCTGTTCATCCAGAGGCAACACCATGGGGTCCTGTTCATCCACCCCCACTGGGAACTGTTCATCCAACCCCCCGCATAGCGCTCACTATTCATCCAGAGGCAGCATCGATCGGCTTGATTAGCGGCGATGGCGAAGAATCGCTCAATCGGGTTCGATTAACAGCCATCGATCGATCGCTCGGAGTTCGATAACGCGTAGTTGCGGTGCAATCACTCGGGTTGATTAAAGCCCAACGCCTCGCTCGGGTTCGATTAGAGCCAACGCCTCGCTTTTACGCACGTGTCGTGTCACGAGAAGCGCACATCGCTCGGGCCCCAACCTCCCACCATAACCGGGAACTCCCTGAAATTTTCCTCGCCCTCGCTTCTACCACGGTTTTTTCCGTCATGGATGGCCCAAAGAATGTCATGCAGCTGCGTCTCCAGCCCGCCAGACGAAAAGCCCATTTTCATCATGATTTTTGTCATAGAAGTAGGATCCCACCACACCTATGATGATACCGGTTTTGTCACAATTATCGTCATAGAAGTGTCATATGTATGATGAAAAAAATAGTTCGGCCCAAAATGTCACGGATGTGTCATTTTTTTGTAGTGGTGTGAGTAGTTTACCTCAGACCTTCGGGTCCATAGTTATTAGCTAGATGGCTTCTTCTCTCTCTTTGGATCTCAATACAAAATTCTCCTCGATTCTCTTGGAGATCTACTCGATGTAATCTTCTTTTGCGGTGTGTTTGTCGAGATCCGATGAATTGTGGGTTTGTGATCAAGTTTATCTATGAACAATATTTGAATCTCCGCTGAATTATTTTATGTATGATTGGTTATCTTTGCAAATCTCTTTGAATTATCAGTTTGGTTTGGCCTACTAGATTGATCTTTCTTGCAATGGGAGAGGTGCTTAGCTTTGGGTTCAATCTTGCGGTGTCCTTTCCCAGTAACAGCAGGGGAAGCAAAGCACGTATTGTATTGTTGCCATCGAGGATAAAAAGATGGGGGTTTTATCATATTGCATGAGTTTATCCCTCTACATCATGTCATCTTGCTTAAAGCGTTACTCCGTTCTTATGAACTTAATACTCTAGATGCATGTTGGATAGCGGTCGATGTGTGGAGTAATAGTAGTAGATGCAGGCAGGAGTCGGTCTACTTATCACGGACGTGATGCCTATATACATGATCATACCTAGATATTCTCATAACTATGCACAATTCTATCAATTGCTCGACAGTAATTCGTTTCCCCACCGTAATACTTATGCTATCTTTAGAGAAGCCACTAGTGAAACCTATGGCCCCCGGGTCTATTTTCCATCATACTAATCTCCCGTCAACAAGCTATTTCTGGCACCATTTATTTTGCTTTCTTTATTTTTAGTCTTTATCATAAAAATACCAAAAACATTATCTTATCATCTTTATCAGATCTCACTTTTGCAAGTGGCCGTGAAGGAATTGACAACCCCTTTATCGCGTTGGTTGCAAGGTTCTTATTTGTTTGTGTAGGTACGAGGGACTTGAGCGTGGCTGATACGTCTCCAACTTATCTATAATTTTTTTATTGTTCCATGCTATTATATATTCTGTTTTGGATGTTTAATGGGCATTATTATACACTTTTATATTGTTTTTTGGGACTAACCTATTAACCGGAGGCCCAGCCCGAATTGCTGTTTTTTGCCTATTTCAGTGTTTCGCAGAAAAAGAATATCAAACGGAGTCCAAACGGAATGAAACCTTCGGGAACGTGATTTTTGGAACAAACGTGATCCAGAGGACTTAGAGTGGATGTCAAGCAACAGACGAGGAAGCCATGAGGTAAGGGGCGCGCCCTCCACCCTCGTGGGCCCCTCCTGGCTCCACCGACCTACTTCTTCCTCCTATATATACCTACGTACCCCCAAACCATCAGAAGCAACCATGAAAACCTAATTCCACCGCCGCAACCTTTTGTACCCGTGAGATCCCATCTTGGGGCCTTTTCCGGTGTCCTGCCGGAGGGGGCATTGATCATGGAGGGCTTCTACATTGCTACCTCTTGAGCACTGCGTTGGTTTTCCCTTGAAGAGGAAAGGGTGATGCAGCAAAGTAGTGTAAGTATTTCCCTCAGTTTTTGAGAACCAAGGTATCAATCCAATAGGTGGCTACGCGCAAGTCCCTCGCACCTACACAAAACAAATAACTCCTCGCAACCAACGCGATAAGGCGTTGTCAATCCCTTCACGGTCACTTACGAGAGTGAGGTCGGATAGATACGATAGGATAATATTTTTTGGTATTTTTATGATAAAGATGCAAAGTAAAATAAAAGCAAAGGAAATAACAAAGTGTTGGAAGATTAATATGATGAATATAGACCCGGGGATCATAGGTATCACTACTGGCTTCTCTCAAGAGCATAAGTATTACGGTGGGTGAACAAATTACTGTTGAGCAATTGACAGAATTGAGCATAGTTATGAGAATGTCTAGGTATGATCATGTATATAGGCATCACGCCCGAGACAATAGACCGACTCCTGCCTGCATCTACTACTATTACTCCACTCATCGACCGCTATCCAGCATGCATCTAGAGTATTAAGTTCATGAAAACAGAGTAACGCCTTAAGCACGATGACATGATGTAGAGGGATAAATTCATGCAATATGATAGAAACCCCATCTTGTTATCCTCGATGGCAACAATACAATACGTGTCTTGCTGCCCCTACTGTCACTGGGAAAGGACAACGCAAGATTGAACCCAAAGCTAAGCACTTCTCCCATTGCAAGAAAGATCAATCTAGTAGGCCAAACCAAACTAATAATTCGAAGAGACTTGCAAAGATAACCAATCATACATAAAAGAATTCAGAGAAGATTCAAATATTGTTCATAGATAATCTTGATCATAAACCCACAATTCATCGGTCTCAACAAACACACCGCAAAAAGAAGATTAAATCGAATAGATCTCCACGAGAGAGGGGGAGAACATTGTATTGAGATCCAAAAAGAGACAAGAAGCCATCTAGCTACTAACTATGGACCCGAAGGTCTGAGGTAAACTACTCACACTTCACCGGAGAGGCTATGGTGTTGATGTAGAAGCCCTCTGTGATAGATTTCCCCTCCGGCGGAGCTCCGGAACAGGCCCCAAGATGGGATCTCGTGGGTACAGAAGGTTGCGGCGGTGGAATTAGGCTTTTGGCTCCGTATCTGATCGTTTGGGGGTACGTAGGTATATATAGGAGGAAGAAGTACATCGGGGGAGCAACGTGGGGCCCACGAGGGTGGAGGGCGCGCCCTGGTGGGTGGGCACGCCCCCCTACCTCGTGGCCTCCTGGAAGGTTCTCTTACGTAGGGTCCAAGTCTCCTGGATCATGTTCGTTCCAAAAATCACGCTCCCGAAGGTTTCATTCCGTTTGGACTCTGTTTGATATTCTTTTTCTGCGAAACTCTCAAATAGGCAAAAAACAGCAATTCTGGGTTGAGCCTCCGGTCAATAGGTTAGTCCCAAAAATAATATAAAAGTGGATAATAAAGCCCAATATTGTCCAAAACAGTAGATAATGTAGCATGGAGCAATCAAAAATTATAGATACGTTGGAGACGTATCATACATCAACACCATAGCCTCTCTGATGATGTGTGAGTATTTTACCTCAGACCTTCGGGTCCATAGTTATTAGCTAGATGGCTTCTTCTCTCTCTTTGGATCTCAATACAAAGTTCTCCTCGATTCTCTTGGAGATCTATTCGATGTAATCTTCTTTTGCAGTGTGTTTGTCGAGATCCGATGAATTGTGGGTTTATGATCGAGTTTATCTATGAACAATATTTGAATCTCCTTTGAATTCTTTTATGTATGATTGGTTATCTTTGCAAGTCTCTTCGAATTATCAGTTTTTTGGCCTACTAGATTGATCTTTCTTGCAATGGGAGAAGTGCTTAGCTTTGGGTTCAATCTTGCGGTGTCCTTTCCCGATGGATGTTAGGGCAGCAAGGCATGTATTGTATTGTTGCCATCGAGGATAAAAGATGGGGTTTATATCATATTGCATGAGTTTATCCCTCTACATCATGTCATCTTGCTTAAAGCGTTACTCCGTTCTTATGAACTTAATACTCTAGATGCATGCTGGATAGCGGTCGATGTGTGGAGTAATAGTAGTAGATGCAGAATCGTTTCGGTCTACTTGTCACGGACGTGATGCCTATATACATGATCATACCTAGGTATTCTCATAAATATGCTCAGTTCTATCAATTGCTCGACAGTAATTCGTTTACCCACCGTAATACTTATGCTATGTTTAGAGAAGCCACTAGTGAAACCTATGGCCCCCGGGTCTATTTTCCATCATATTAATCTCCCATCAACAAGCTATTTCTGGCGCCGTTTATTTTGCTTTCTTTACTTTTAGTCTTTATCATAAAAATACCAAAATTATTATCTTATTATCTCTATCAGATCTCACTCTCGTAAGTGATCGTGAAGGGATTGACAACCCCTTTATTGTGTTGGTTGCGAGGTTCTTATTTGTTTGTGTAGGTTCGAGGGACTTGAGCATGGTCTCCTACTGGATTGATACCTTGGTTCTCAAAAACTGAGGGAAATACTTACGCTACTTTACTGCATCACCCTTTCCTCTTCAAGGGAAAACCAACGTAGTGCTCAAGAGGTAGCAAGAAGGATTTCTGGCGCCGTTGCCGCGGAGTCTACACACAAGTCAAGACATACCAAGTGCCCATCACAAACTCTTATCCCTCACATTACATTATTTGCCATTTGCCTCTCGTTTTCCTCTCCCCCACTTCACCCTTGCCGTTTTATTCACCCTCTCCTGTCCGTTCGCCTGTTTCTCGCTTGCTTCGTCGTTATGGCTAGTCCTTTATCTTCTCCTTTATCTCCCGAGAATGAAGTTATCAATTTTAAACAAAGGGAGGAAGAAATTTTAAAAGATGCTTGGTATAGAATTTCAACGCTCAAAATAAATCTGCTAGGAAGCAATCTACTTCCGTTCTTCTTCGTAACTTTTACGCAGGCGTCACTCCTTGGAATATATATATTCTTCATACCATTACCAGAGGGAATTTCTTGGGTAGCCATACTTTTGATTCTTATAATGCCATGACAGATTTGTTTGGTTCACCACCTCTTTTGGTTAATGGAACTATGTTAACTTTGGAGCATGTGATGCAAAGGCTTGAAATTATTGAAAATAAAGTTGCTACTGTAGAGTTGCTTGAGAATTTGGATAAAAAGCTCCACAATCAAATTACCCAATATGGATCTAAGGTAGGAGTTATTTTGAAAAAATTTAAAGAAAAGGAACCCATGGTTAATGAAAGAATAGACCAAGATTCCACTAGAATCGATAAGCTTGAGGGTATTATTACCAACTTAGGGTCCACTTTTTCTTCCGTGAAAAATACTCCAATTCCTCCTACCAAAATTGCCAAGCTTATGTACGTTCCTAAAAATAAGGGTGAATCTTCTAAGGAAACTACGGATCTCAAATCAATAAGCGTTCATCCCAACTTTTTTGCTATCATTAAGTAACCGTTTGCTACAACTGAATTTCTTGATTTCTTGCCTAAGAGTTTGATCATTGATAAGAGGAAAGAAATCCCTAAGGTTTATAGGTCTTCTATTGAAGAATTGCCTACCAAAGATGGCACTACTTAGATATATCCTTGTTTTTATGCCTAGCTAGGGGTGTTAAACGATAGCGCTTGTTGGGAGGCAACCCAATTTTATTTTAGTTTTTTGCTTTTTGCTCCTGTTTAGGAATAAATCTTTGATCTAACCTCTGGTTAGATTTGTTTTTGTGTTTTAATTTAGTGTTTGTGCCAAGTTAAACCTATAGGATCTTCTTGGATAATAGTTATTTGATCTTGCTGAAAATTCCAGAAACTTTCTGTTCATGAAAACAATTGTTTAAAATAACCAGAACGTGATAAAATACTGATTCCAATTGTAGTAGATCAATAAACAAATTGTCTAGGTCTTTCTATTTTGGTAGATTTTTCTGAGTTCCAGAAGTTTGCGTTAGTTACAGATTACTACAGACTGTTCTGTTTTTGACAGATTCTATTTTTCGTGTGTTGTTTGCTTATTTTGATGAATCTATGGCTAGTAAAAGAGATTATAAACCATAGAGAAGTTGTAATACAGTAGGTTTAACACCAATATAAATAAAGAATGAGTTCAATACAGTATCTTGAAGTGGTGTTTTGTTTTCTTTCGCTAACGGAGCTCATGATATTTTCTGTTGAGTTTTGTGTTGTGAAGTTTTCAAGTTTTGGGTAAGGATTTGATGGATTATGGAACAAGGATTGGCAAGAGCCTAAGCTTGGGGATGCCCAAGGCACCCCAAGGTAAAATCCGAGGACAACCAAAAGCCTAAGCTTGGGGATGCCCCGGAAGGCATCCCCTCTTTCGTCTTCGTCCATAGGTAACTTTACTTGGAGCTATATTTTTATTCACCACATGATATGTGTTTTGCTTGGAGCGTATTGTATGATTTGAGTATTTTCTTTTTAGTTTGCCACAATCATACTTGCTGTACACTCCTTTTGAGAGAGACACACATGATTCGGAATTTATTAGAATACTCTATGTGCTTCACTTATATCTTTTGAGCTATATAGTCTTTGCACTAGTGCTTCACTTACATCTTTTAGAGCATGGTGGTGGTTTGTTTTATAGAAACTATTGTTCTCTCATGCTTCTCTTATATTATTTTGAGAGTCCTACAAAACAGCATGGTAATTTGCTTTAATCATAAAATTAGGCCTAATATGATAGGCATCCAAGATTAGTACAATTTTCTTATGAGTGTGTTGAATACTATGAGAAGTTTGATGCTTGGTAATTGTTTTGAGATATGAATATGGTGATATTAGAGTCATGCTAGTTGAGTAGTTGTGAATTTGAGGAATACTTGTGTTAAAGTTTGTGATTCCCGTAGCATGCACGTATGGTGAACCGTTATGTGATGAAGTCGGAGCATGATTTATTTATTGATTGTCTTCCTTATGAGTGGCGGTCGGGGACGAGTGATGGTATTTTCCTACCAATCTATCCCCTAGGAGCATGCGCGTAATACTTTTCTTTGATAACTTTTAGATTTTTGCAATAAGTATATGAGTTCTTTATGACTAATGTTGAGTCCATGGATTATACGCACTCTCATCCTTCCACAATTGCTAGCCTCTCTAATACCGCACACTTTTCGCCGGTATCATACACCCACCATTACCTTCCTCAAAACAGCCACTATACCTACCTACTATGGCATTTCCATAGAGATTCCGAGATATATTGCCATGCAACTTACCACCGTTCCGTTTATTATGACATGCTCCATCATTGTCATATTGCTTTGCATGATCATGTAGTTGACACCGTATTTGTGGCAAAGCCACCGTTCATAATTCTTTCATACATGTCACTCACGAGTCATTGCATATCCCGGTACACAGCTAGACGCATTCACATAGAGTCATATCTTGTTCTAAGTATCGAGTTGTAATTCTTGAGTTGTTAGTAAATACAACTGTGATGATCATCATTATTAGAGCATTGTCCCAAGTGAGGAAAGGATGATGGAGACTATGATTCCCCCATAAGTCGGGATGAGACTCCGGACGAAAAAAATAAGAGAAAGGCCATAAAAAAGACAAGGCCAAACAAATAAAAAATGAGAGAAAAAGAGAGAAGGGACAATGTTACTATCCTTTTACCGCACTTGTGCTTCAAAGTAGCACCATGATCTTCATGATAGAGAGTCTCTCTTGTTGTCGCTTTTATATGCTAGTGGGAATTTTTCATTATAGAACTTGGCTTGTATATTCCAATGATGGGCTTCCTCAAATTTCCCTAGGTCTTCGTGAGCAAGCAAGTTGGATGCTCACCCACTTAGTTTCTTTTGTTGAGCTTTCATACACGTATAGCTCTAGTGCATCCGTTGCATGGCAATCCCTACTCACTCACATTGATATCTATTAATGGGCATCTCCATAGCCCGTTGATACGCCTAGTTGATGTGAGACTATATTCTCCTTTTTGTCTTCTCCACAACCACCATTCTATTCCACATATAAGTGCTATATCCATGGCTCACACACATGTATTGCGTGAAGATTGAAAAGTTTGAGAACATCAAAAGTATGAAACAATTGCTTAGCTTGTCATCGGGGTTGTGCATGATTAAATACTTTGTGTGATGAAGATAGAGCATAGCCAGACTATATGATTTTGTAGGCATAACTTTCTTTGGCCATGATTATTTTGAGAAGACATGATTGCTTTATTAGTATGCTTGAAGTATTATTATTTTCATGTCAATATTAAACTTTTATCTTGAATCTTTTGGATCTGAATATTCATGCCACAGTTAAGAGAATTACATTGAAAATTTTGCTAAGTAGCATTCCACATCAAAAATTCCGTTTTTATCATTAACCTACTTGAGGACAAGCAGGAATTAAGCTTGGGGATGCTTGATACGTCTCCAACGTATCTATTATTTTTTATTGTTCCATGCTATTATATATTCTGTTTTGGATGTTTAATGGGCTTTATTATACACTTTTATATTATTTTTTGGGACTAACCTATTAACCGGAGGCCCAGCCCGAATTGTTGTTTTTTGCCTATTTCAGTGTTTCGCAGAAAAAGAAAGTCAAACGGAGTCCAAACGGAATGAAACCTTCGGGGACGTGATTTTTGGACCAAACGTGATCCATGGGACTTGGAGTGGACGTCAAGCAACAGACGAGGAAGCCACGAGGTAGGGGGCGCGCCTACCCCCCTGGGCGCGCCCTCCACCCTCGTGGGCCCCTCGTGGCCCCACCGACCTACTTCTTCCTCCTATATATACCTACGTACCCCCAAACCATCAGAAGCGACCATGAAAACCTAATTCCACCTCCGCAACCTTCTGCATGCCGTGAGATCCCATCTTGGGGCCTTTTCCTGCGTCTGCCGGGGGGCATGATCACGGAGGGCTTCTACATCAACACCATAGCCTCTCCGATGATGTGTGAGTACTTTACCTCAGACCTTCGGGTCCATAGTTATTAGCTAGATGGCTTCTTCTCTCTCTTTGGATCTCAATACAAAGTTCTCCTCGATTCTCTTGGAGATCTATTCGACGTAATCTTCTTTTGCGGTGTGTTTGTCGAGATCCTATGAATTGTGGGTTTGTGATCAAGTTTATCTATGAACAATATTTGAATCTCCTCTGAATTCTTTTATGTATGATTGGTTATCTTTGCAAGTCTCTTCGGATTATCAGTTTGGTTTGTCCTACTAGATTGATCTTTCTTGCAATGGGAGAAGTGCTTAGGTTTGGGTTCAATCTTGCGATGTCCTTTCCCAGTGCCAGCAGGGACAGCAAGGCACGTATTGTATTGTTGCCATCGAGGATAAAAAGATGGGGGTTTAGATCATATTGCATGAGTTTATCCCTCTACATCATGTCATCTTGCTTAAAGCGTTACTCCGTTCTTATGAACTTAATACTCTAGATGCATGCTGGATAGCGGTTGATGTGTGGAGTAATAGTAGTAGATGCAGAATCGTTTCGGTCTACTTGTCACGGACGTGATGCCTATATACATGATCATTGATACGTCCATTTTGCATCACGCTTTTATATCGATATTTATTGCATTATGGGCTGTTATTTCACGTTATGTCACAATACTTATGTCTATTCTCTCTTATTTTACAAGGTTTACATGAAGAGGGAGAATGCCGACAGCTAGAATTCTGGGCTGGAAAAGGAGCAAATATTGGAGACCTATTCTGCGCAACTCCAAAAGTCCTGAAACTCCACGGAATACCTTAAAATAAATAAAGAAAAATAAATCGCCAAAGATGAAGGCCGGGGCCCACACCTGCTCACGAGGGTGGGGCACGCCCCCAGGGCGCGCCCCCTACCTCGTGGGCCCCCTGGTGGCTCTCCGATGCCCATCTTCTCCTATATGAAGTCTTTGATGAGAAAAAACATTAAGCAACCTTTGGGGCGAGACTCCGCCGCCATGAGGCGGAACCTTGCGGAACCAGTCTAGGGCTCCGCAGAGCTGTTCTGCTGGGGACACTTCCCTCGGGGGGAAATCATCGTCATCATCATCACCAACGCTCCTCTCATCGGGAGGGCAATCTCCATCAACATATTCACCAGCACCATCTCATCTCCAAACCCTAGTTCATCTCTTGTATCCAATTCTTGTCTCTAAGTCCGGGATTGGTGCTAGTAGGTTGCTAGTAGTGTTGATTACTCCTTGTAGTTGATGCTAGTTGGTTTATTTGGTGGAAGATCATATGTTCAGATCCTTTATGCATATTACTACCCCTCTGATTATGAACATGAATATGCTTTGTGAGTAGTTACGTTTGTTCCTGAGGACAAGGGAGAAGTCTTGCTATTAGTAGTCATGTGAATTTGGTATTCGTTCGATATTTTGATAAGATGTATGTTGTCTAGCCTCTAGTGGTGTTATGTGAACGTTGACTACATAACACTTCACCATTATTTGGGCCTAGAGGAAGGCATTGGGAAGTAATAAGTAGATGATGGGTTGCTAGAGTGACAGAAGCTTAAACCCTAGTTTGTGCGTTGCTTCGTAAGGGGTTGATTTGTATCCATTTGTTTCATGCTATGGTTAGGTTTACCTTAATACTTTTGTTGTAGTTTCGGATGCTTGCAATAGAGATTAATCATAAGTGGGATGCTTGTTCAAGTAAGAATAGCAACCAAGCACCGGTCCACCCACATATCAAATTATCAAAGTACCGAACGCGAATCATATGAGCGCGATGAAAACTAGCTTGACGATATTCCCATGTGTCCTCGGGAGCGCTTTTCCTTATATAAGAGTTTGTCCAGGCTTGTCCTTTGCTACAAAAAGGATTGGGCCACCTTGCTCCACTTTATTTACTTTTGTTACTTGTTGCTCGTTACAATTTATCTTGTCACAAAACTATCTGTTACCACTTATTTCAAGACTTGCAGAGAATACCTTGCTAAAACCGCTTATCATTTCATACGCTCCTCGTTGGGTTCGACACTCTTACTTATCGAAAGGACTACGATAGATCCGCTATACTTGTGGGTCATCAAGACTCTTTTCGGGCGCCGTTGCGGGGAGTGTAGCGCCTTTGGTAGGTGGAATTTGGTAAGGAAAAATTTATATAGTGTGCTGAAATTTCATCATCACTTGTTACTATGGAAAGTAATTCTCGAGGGGCTTGTTCGGGTATCTTCACCCGTCCAAGAAACAAAGAGTTGCCCTCAACCTACTGAACCTATTGAAAATGAAACTCCTTTGAATTTCCTTGGGTATGATGGAAAAATGCTAGCTAATACTTTTATAGGAGATGGAACAAAGCATCCTGATGAACATCTACTCTATGTGGATGAAGTTTGTGGACTATTTAAGCTTGCAGGTATACCCGATGATGTTGTTAAGAAGAGGGTTTTCCCTTTATCTTTGAAGGGAGACGCATTGACATGGTATAGGCTATGTGATGATACGAGATCATGGAACTATAAAAGATTGAAATTGGAATTTCATCACAAGTATACCCTATGCATCTTGTTCACCATGATCGCAATTATATATATAATTTTTGGCCTCGCGAAGGAGAAAGCATCACTCAAGCTTGGGGAGGCTTAAATCAATGTTATATTCATGCCCCAATCATGAGCTCCCAAGAGAAATAATTATTCAAAGTTTTTATGCTCGGCTTTCTGATAACAATCGCACCATGCTCGATACTTCTTGTGCTGGCTCTTTTATGATGAAGACTATTGAATTCAGATGGAATTTATTGGATAGAATTAAATGCAACTCTGAAGATTGGGACCTCGACGAAGGTAAGGAGTCAGGTATGACACCTAAGTTTCATTGTGTTAAATCTTTTATGGATACCGATATTTTTCGTAAGTTTAGCACTAAATATGGACTTGACTCGAGATAGTAGCTTCTTTACGTGAATCTTTTGCTACTTATGTTGATCTCCCAAGGAGAAGTGGTTTAAATATCATCCTCCCATAGAAGTAAAAGTAGCTGCACCTATTAAAGTTGAAGAAAAGACTGTCACTTATAATGATCCTATTGTTCCTACCTCTTATGTTGAGAAACCACCTTTCCCTGTTAGAATAAAGGATTATGCTAAATCTTCAACTGTGGTTCGTAAAAGCAATATTAGAACTTATACACCTCCTAAGCAAGTCAAAGTAGAACCTAATATTGCTATTGTTAAAGATCTCTTGTCTGATAATATTGATGGGCATGTTATTCAATTCTGCGGTGAGTCTGCTAGAATTGCTAAACCTAGCATTAAAGATAAACATAGACCTGTGGTAGGCGTGCCTGTTATGTGATATGGGTGCTAGCTCTAGTGTTATATACCCTATGATTTATATAAAGAAATTAAGCATGAGATTGCACCTATTGAGTTACAAGATATTGATGTTACAGTTAAACTTGCCAATAGAGATACTATATCTGCAATGGGAATTGTTAGAGATGTTGAAGTCTTGTGTGGGAAACTAAATATCCTGTTGATTTTCTTGTTCTCAGTTCCCCACAAGATAGCTTTTGTCCCATTATATTTGGTAGACCCTTCTTGAACACTGTTAATGCTAAGACAGACTGCAAAAAGAATGTTGTTACTATTGGCTTGGATGATATGGTTCATGAGTTTAATTTCTCTAAATTTAGTAAACAACATCATGAGGAAGAATTGCCTAGTAAGGATGAAATTATTTGTCTTGCTTCTATTGTCGTACCTCCTAGTGATCCTTTAGAACACTATTTGCTAGACCATGAAAATGATATGTTCATGAATGAAAGAAGGGAAATAGATGAAGTATTCTTTAAATAGGAACCTATTCTGCAACACAATTTGCCTGTTGAAATCCTAGGGGATCCCCCTCCAACCAAGGGTGATCCCGTGTTTGAGCTTAAACCGTTGCCTGATAATCTTAAATATGCTTATCTTGATGAAAAGAAAATATATCCTGTTATTATTAGTGCTAATCTTTCAGAGCATGAAGAAGAAACATTATTGAAACCTCTGAAGAAGCACCGTGCCGCTATTGGATATACTCTTGATGATCTTAAGGGCATTAGTCCCACTCTATGTCAACATAAAATAAATTTGGAAGCGGATGCCAAACCAGTTCGTGATCCTCAACGACGTTTGAATCCTAAAATGAAAGAAGTGGTAAGAAAAGAAATACTTAAGCTTCTGGAGGCAGGTATAATTTATCACGTTGCTGATAGTCAGTGGGTAAGCCCTGTCCATTGTGTCCCTAAGAAGGGAGGTATTACTGTTGTCCCTAATGATAAACATGAATTGATCCTGCAAAGAATTATCACAGGTTATAGGATGGTAATTGATTTCCGCAAATTAAATAAAGCTAAGAAATATCATTACCCCTTACCTTTTATTGATCAAATGCTAGAAAGACTATGCAAACATACACATTATTGCTTTCTAGATGGTTATTCTGGTTTCTCTCAAATACCTGTGTCGGCCAAAGATCAATCAAAGACTACTTTTACATGCCCTTTTGGTACTTTTGCTTATAGACGTATGCCTTTTGGTTTATGTAATGCACCTTCTACCTTTCAAAGATGCATGATGGCTATATTCTCTGACTTTTGTGAAAAGATTTGTGAGGTTTTCATGGACGACTTTTCCGTCTATGGATCCTCTTTTGATGATTGCTTGAGAAATCTTGATCGAGTTTTGCAGAGATGTGAAGAAACTAATCTTGTCTTGAATTGGGAAAAGTGACACTTTATGGTTAATGAAGGTATTGTCTTGGGGCACAAAGTTTCTGAAAGAGGTATTGAAGTTGATAAAGCCAAGGCTGATGCTATTGAAAAGATGCCATGTCCCAAGGACATCAAAGGTATAAGAAGTTTCCTTGGTCATGCCGGATTTTATAGGAGGTTCATTAAGGACTTCTCAAAATTTCTCGACCTCGACTAATTTATTACAAAAGATGTACCATTTGTCTTTGATGATGATTGTGTAGAAGCATTTGAAATACTTAAGAAAGCATTAGTCTCTGCTTTTTGTTGTTCAGCCACCGATTGAATTTACCCTTTGAAATTATGTGTGATGCTAGTGATTATGCTGTAGGTGCTGTTCTAGGGCAAAGAGTTGATAATAAATTAAATCTTATCCATTATGCTAGTAAGACTCTAGACAATGCTCAAAGAAATTATGCTACTACCGAAAAGGAACTTTTAGCAGTTGTATTTGCTTGTGATAAATTCAGACCCTATATTGTAGATTCTAAAGTAACTATTCACACTGATCATGCTGCTATTAAATATCTTATGGAAAAGAAAGATGCAAAACCTAGACTTATTAGATGGGTTCTCTTGCTGCAAGAATTTGATTTGCATATTGTTCATAGAAAAGGAGCTGAGAACCCCGTTGCAGATAACTTATCTAGGTTAGAGAATGTTCTTGATGACCCACTACCTATTGATGATAGCTTTCCTGATGAGCAATTAAATGTCATAAGCACTTCTCGTAGCACTCCATGGTATGCTAATTATGTTAATTATATTGTTGCTAAATTTCTACCACCTAGCTTCACATACCAACAAAACAAAAAGTTTTTCTATGATTTGCGACATTACTTTTGGGATGACCCACATCTTTATAAAGAAGGAGTAGATGGTGTTATTAGACGTTGTGTGCCTGAGCATGAACAGGAACAAATCCTACGCAAGTGTCACTCCGAAGCTTATGGAGGACACCACGCTGGAGATAGAACTGCACATAAGGTATTGCAATCCGGTTTTTATTGGCCCACTCTCTTCAAAGATGCCCATAAGTTTGTTTTGTCTTGCGATGAATGTCAAAGAATTGGTAATATTAGTAGGCGTCAAGAAATGCCTATGAATTATTCACTTGTTATTGAACCATTTGATGTTTGGGGCTTTGATTATATGGGACCTTTTCCTGCCTCTAATGGATATACACATATTTTGGTTGCTGTTGATTACGTTACTAAGTGGGTAGAAGCTATTCCAACTAGTAGTGCTGATCATAACACTTCTATTAAAATGCTTAAGGAAGTTATTTTCCCGAGGTTTGGAGTCCCTAGATATTTAATGACTGATGGTGGTTCACATTTTATTCATGGTGCTTTCCGTAAAATGCTTGCTAAATATGACGTCAATCATAGAATTGCATCTCCTTATCACCCACAGTCTAGTGGTCAAGTAGAATTGAGCAATAGAGAGCTCAAATTAATTTTGCAAAAGACTGTTAATAGGTCTAGAAAGAATTGGTCCAAGAAACTTGATGATGCATTATGGGCCTATAGAACTGCATATAAGAATCCTATGGGTATGTCTCCGTATAAAATGGTTTATGGAAAAGCATGTCACTTACCTCTCGAACTAGAACATAAGGCATATTGGGATATTAAAGAGCTCAACTATGATTTCAAACTTGCCGGTGAGAAAAGGTTATTTGATATTAGCTCACTTGATGAATGGAGAACCCAAGCTTATGAAAATGCTAAGTTGTTTAAAGAAAAATTTAAGAGATGGCATGACAAAAGGATACAAAAGCGTGAGTTTAATGTAGGTGATTATGTATTGCTATAAAACTCTCGTTTAAGATTTTTTGCAGGAAAACTTCTCTCTAAGTGGGAAGGTCCCTACGTTATCGAGGAGGTCTATCGTTCCGGTGCCATAAAAATCAACAACTTCGAAGGCACAAATCCAAGGTGGTAAGCGGTCAAAGGATCAAACATTATATCTCGGGTAATCCCATAAATGTTGAAACCAATATTATTGAAACCGTAACCCGGAGGAATACATAAGGACACTTTCGGACCATTTAGGACTCGAAAAGGAATAGGTATGTGGTACGGTAAGTAAACCGACTCCAAAACAATTTTAAGGCAATATTTCTCCGTTTTGGAATATTTAGAAAAATAGAAAAATAAGTAGCAGTCCGGGAAGGACACGAGGGCCTCACGAGGGTGGTAGGCGCGCCCTACCCCCCTGGGCGCGCCCCCCTACCTCGTGACACCTCGTGTGCCCTCGGACTCCGTTTTCTTGCACGATACGTATTTTGGTCGGTAAAAATTCATTATATATTCTCCCGAAGGTTTTGACTCTCGTATCACGCAAATATCCTCTGTTCTTGTTTCGAGCTGTTTTTCTGACGGGTATAGATCATCATGACGTCCCCAAGTGTTTCCAAGGACAAGTTCTTCGAGAAGGTGACCAGCCCTTACCTCGCGGAGGTGCTGCAACACCCTCAAACCATTGAGATGCGTGATGGGTTGCTGCACATCCGCGATGCTGAGGGACCCAATGGAACCTGAAGCGTGGAGTCGAGGCTCGAAGCAATGGAGCAACAAGTTTTCAAGTGCCAGGGGATGGTGGAGCGTGGAATCAACGCTACCCACACGATGCTCGCGGAGTTCACCAACAACTACGAGCCAGATGCCAAGAACACCGAGGAAGCCATCTTCAAGCTATACGAGAAGATCGAGCACCTCCAAGCCCAAATCTATGATCTGCAAAATCAAAACTGTGAGTATGAATATAGATTCAAAAGGATGAGTTTGGCTGCAGATTTGAGGATTTCGGATACTCGATCATCCTTCTATGATGGTGAGCCTATGCCATGGAAGGTAGACGACAAGCCTACATCATCAACAACACCTCCACCACCAACAACAAAGAAGGAGACATAATCACATGGGTATGGGCACTCCCCTTGGCAACTGCCAAGCTTTGGGGAGGTGCCCCGGTATCGTATCACCATCACAACTCCTATCTTCACCGTTATTCTTAGTTCGACCCTTTTAGTAGTATCTTGATTTAGTAGAATAAAGTCATGGCATGATCTAGTTTTGAGTTTTGCTTTATGATCCCTCTTTGTAATCGAGTCCATGAGCTATATAATAAAGATTAGTGTTGAGATAAGGACTTGATTATTTTGCCATGACCTTGGGTGAATAAAAGAAAAGAATAAAAAGAATCAAAGAGTTCATATTGATCTTATTGAAAGTAATGACTTCACATAGAAAGAGTATGATGATTAAAAGTTGTTGCGAGTTGGCAAATATAGCTTTGGTCATCGTTGCAATTAATAGGAAGTAATAAGGAAAGAGAGGTTTCACATATAGATATATTATCATTGACATCTTTTATGATTGGGAGCACTCATTAAAATATGACATGCTAAAGAGTTGATGTTGGACAAGGAAGACAACGTGATGAGTTGTGTTTTCTTATATCTGAGATAAAATATGTTGTCATGGATCCTCTAACATGTTGAGCTTGCCTTTCCCCCTCATGCTAGCCAAATTCTCAGCACCAAGTAGAGATACTACTTGTGCTTCCAAATACCCTTAAACCAGTTTTGCCATGAGAGTCAACCATATCTACCTATGGATTGAGTAAGATCCTTCAAGTAAGTTGTCATCGGTGCAAAGCAATAAAATTGCTCTAAATATGTATGATTGATTGGTGTGGGAGAAATAAGCTTTATACGATCTTGTGATGTGAAAGTAATAAAAGCGACGAACTGCATAATAAAGGTTCATATCACAAGGGGCAATATAAAGTGACGTTCTTTCGCATTAAGATTTTGTGCATTCAACCATAAAAGCGCATGGCAACCTCTGCTTCCCTCTGCGAAGGGCCTATCTTTTATTATTATCCTCTACCTTATGCAAGAGTCACGGTGATCTTCACCTTTCCTTTTTCATTTTATCCTTTGGCAAGCTCAGCATGTTGGAAATAACATGATATACATATCTAATTGGATGTAGGGGAGCATGAATTATTATTGTTGACATTACCCTTGAGGTAAAAGGTTGTGGGGCAAAACTATAAGCCCCTATCTTTCTCTGTGTCCGATTAAAATTCCGTAACCACAAGTATTGCGTGAGTGTTAGCAATTATGAAGGACTAAGTGATAGTTGAGTATGTGGACTTGCTTTTAAGCTCTGACATAGACTCTTTCCGATGTTATGATAAATTGCAATTGCTTCAATGACTGAGGTTATAATTTGTTGGTGCTCAATAAGGTTTCTGATTCATACTTTCGCATTGTGAAAAGATCATCACTTGAACATAAGTAATCATATGACAAAATCTATATATGTTGCTGTTATGAGAATAATCATGATGCCTGCATGTCCGTAATTTATTTTTATCGACGCCTCTACCTCAAAACATGAGGACATATTTATTGTTATCGGCTTTTCGCTTGAGGACAAGCGAGGTCTAAGCTTGGGGGAGTTGATACATCCATTTTGCATCATGCTTTTATATCGATATTTATTGCATTATGGGTTGTTATTTCACGTTATGTCACAATACTTATGTCTATTCTCTCTTATTTTACAAGGTTTACATGAAGAGGGAGAATGCCGGCAGCTGGAATTCTGGGCTGGAAAAGGAGCAAATATTGGAGACCTATTCTGCGCAACTCAAAAAGTCCTAAAACTCCACGGAATACCTTAAAATAAATAAAGAAAAATCGTCGCCAAAGATGAAGGCCAGGGGGCCCACACCCTGGTCACGAGGGTGGGGGGCGCGCCCCCCTACCTCATGGGCCCCCCGGTGGCTCTCTGATTCCCATCTTCTCCTATATGAAGTCTTTTGATGAGAAAAAAACATTAAGCAACCTTTCAGGACGAGACTCCGCCGCCACGAGGCGGAACCTTGGCGGAACCAATCTAGGGCTCCGGCAGAACTATTCTGCCGGGGACACTTCCCTCCGGGAGGGGGAAATCATCGTCATCATCATCACCAACGCTCCTCTCATCGGGAGAGGGCAATCTCCATCAACATCTTCACCAGCACCATCTCATCTCCAAACCCTAGTTCATCTCTTGTATCCAATTCTTGTCTCTAAGTCCAGGATTGGTGCTAGTAGGTTGCTAGTAGTGTTGATTACTCCTTGTAGTTTATGCTAGTTGGTTTATTTGGTGGAAGATCATATGTTCAGATCCTTTATGCATATTACTACCCTCTGATTATGAACATGAATATGCTTTGTGAGTAGTTACGTTTGTTCACGAGGACAAGGGAGAAGTCCTGCTATTAGTAGTCATGTAAATTTGGTATTAGATTCGATATTTTGATAAGATGTATGTTGTCTAGCCTCTAGTGGTGTTATGTGAGCGTCGACTACATAACACTTCACCATTATTGGGCCTAGAGGAAGGCATTGGGAAGTAATAAGTAGATGATGGGTTGCTAGAGTGATGAAGCTTAAACCCTAGTTTATACGTTGCTTCGTAAGGGGCTGATTTGGATCCATTTGTTTCATGCTATGGTTAGGTTTACCTTAATACTTTTGTTGTAGTTGCGGATGCTTGCAATAGAGGTTAATCATAAGTGGGATGCTTGTTCAATTAAGAACATCACCCAAGCACCGGTCCACCCACATATCAAATTATCAAAGTGCCGAACGCGAATCATATGAGCGTGATGAAAACTAGCTTGACGATATTCCCATGTGTCCTCGGGAGCGCTTTTTCTTATATAAGAGTTTGTCCAGGCTTGTCCTTTGCTACAAAAAGGATTGGGCCACCTTGCTGCACTTTATTTACTTTTGTTACTTGTTGCTCGTTACAATTTATCTTATCACAAAACTATCTGTTACCACTTATTTCAGTACTTGCGAGAGAATACCTTGCTGAAAACCGCTTATCATTTCATTCGCTCCTCGTTGGGTTCGACACTCTTACTTATCGAAAGGACTACGATAGATCCCCTATACTTGTGGGTCATCAATCATACCTAGATATTCTTATAACTATTCTCAATTCTATCAATTGCTCGACAGTATTTCGTTTACCCACCGTAATACTTATGCTATCTTGAGAGAAGCCACTAGTGAAACCTATGCCCGCCAGGTCTATTTTCCATCATATTAATCTCCCGTCAACAAGCTATTTCTGGCGCCGTTTATTTTGCTTTCTTTACTTTCAGTCTTTATCATAAAAATACCAAAAATATTATCTTATTATCTCTACCAGATCTCACTCTCGTAAGTGACCGTGAAGGGGTTGACAACCCCTTTATCGTGTTGGTTGCGAGGTTCTTATTTGTTTGTGTAGGTTCGAGGGACTTGAGCGTGGTATCCTACTGGATTGATACCTTGGTTCTCAAAAACTGAGGGAAATACTTACGCTACTTTACTGCATCACCCTTTCCTCTTCAAGGGAAAACCAACGCAGTGCTCAAGAGGTAGCAGTGGCCTCCTACTGGATTGATACCTTGGTTCTCAAAAACTGAGGGAAATACTTACGCTACTTTGGTGCATCACCCTTTCCACTTCAAGGGAAAACCAACGCAGTGCTCAAGAGGTAGCAAGCCCCCGATGACATCTCTGTGTTCGGCATCTGAGGTTATAGTCGGGTCCGGACTGTTATTGCCGCTCTCCCCTTGCCACACCACGGGCGGCTTAAAAAGCCTTTCCAGAAAGGTGTTAGGTGGGACGGGGTCACGCTTGGCGCCGATGCGAGCAAGGACGTCCGCCGCTTGATTACTTTCTCGAGCCACATGATGAAACTCGAGCCCCTCGAAATGGGCTGAGATTTTAAGAACAGCATTACGGTAAGCCACCATTTTCGGATCTTTGGCATCGAAATCTCCATTTATTTGAGATATTGTGAGGTTTGAGTCCCCGCGCACTTCCAGGCATTGTATGCCCATGGAGACAGCCATCTGAAGCCCATGCAACAAGGCCTCATATTCGGCTGCATCGTTGGAGTCTGTGTATAATATTTGGAGTACTTACTGAACTACGTCTCCAGTGGGGGATGTTAAGACAACGCCCGCCCCTAACCCCGCCAACATTTTGGAATCATCGAAGTACATAACCCAGTTGGAATACGTGATGTACTCTTTAGGGAGTTCGGCCTCTATCCATTCGGCGATGAAGTCAGCCAGTACTTGGGATTTAATGGCGCGGCGTGGTTTGTATGTTATGTCGAATGGAAGGAGCTCAATGGCCCACTTAGCAATCCGTCCCGTGGCATCGTGGTTGTTTATTATGTCGTTGAGTGGTACCTCGGAAGCCACCGTAATCGAGCACTCTTGAAAGTAGTGTCGCAGCTTCCGGGATGCCATGAAGACTGCATATGTTATCTTTTGGTAATGAGGGTATCGGGATTTGCATGGTGTGAGGATAGTGGATACATAGTACACCGGTTTCTGGAGCGGGAATTTGTGTCCGTCCTGCTCTCGCTCAATGACGAGCACGGCGCTCACCACCTGGTGTGTTGCCGATATGTATAATAACATGGGTTCACTGACGTTCGGTGCGGCCAGGATTGAGTTGCTCGCTAAAAGGGCCTTTATTTCCTCCAGTCCGGCCGTTGTCGCGTCCGTCCACTCGAAGTGGTCGGTGCGTCGGAGAAGGCGGTGGAGTGGCAATGCTTTTTCTCCTAATCTGGAGATAAAGCGGCTAGTTTTTGGACCTGTTTAAGCGACTTTCCACGCATCCCGCTAGTTTTTGGACCTGTTTAAGGTCTGTTGCCGTAGCCAATTGTGACAAAGCTCGGATTTTGGCTAGATTTGCATCAATTCCTCTATTGGAAACAATGAAGCCCATCAGTTTTCCGGCAGGGACGCCAAAAACACACTTTTCGGATTGAGCTTGATGTCATATGTACGGAAGTTGTCGAATGTGAGATGTAGATCATCTATCAATGACTCGACGTGCCTGGTTTTGATGACGACATCATCCATGTATGCTTCAACTGTCTTGCCGATCTGTTTCTCCAGGCATGTTTGAATCATGCGTTGGTAGGTGGCGCCAGCGTTTTTTAGCCTGAAAGGCATAGTGTTGAAGCAGAAAGGCCCATATGGGGTAATGAATGTCGTTGCGGCTTGATCGGACTCCTTCATCTTGATTTGATGGTATTCGGAGTATGCGTTGAGGAAACACAGTGAGTCGTGTCCTGCGGTTGCATCAATAATCTGATCAATGCGAGGGAGGGGGAAGGGATCCTTAGGGTAGGCCTTGTTGAGGTCTTTGAAATCGACGCACAGGCGCCAGGATTTATCCTTCTTTGGTACCATCACCAGGTTTGCTAGCCAGTCCAGGTGTTTTATTTCTCTGATGAGTCCGGCCTCCAGTAACTTGGCTAACTCCTCTCCCATTGCTTGTCGTCTAGGTTCAGAAAAACGCCGCAGTGTTTGCTTGACCAGTTTATGTCCCTTTAATATATTGAGGCTGTGTTTGGCCAACCTGCCTGGGATTCCTGGCATATCAGAAGGGTGCCAGGCGAATATGTCCCAGTTCTCACGCAGGAACTCTCGTAGCACGGCCTCGACCGTCGGGTCGAGTTGTGCCCGATGGATGTTGTCTTCTTGGGGTCCGTCGGGTGGACTTGAAATTTGACTTTCCATCTGCTGGTTTAAAGGAGGTGGATTTGGGTCGTTTGTCCAAGATTACGTCATCCTTATCCACTTTAGAGCGCAGCACGGTTAGCTCTTCGGTCGCGAGTATTTCAGATAGTGCCTCGAGGGCCGAGGATGCGGTTTTATTTTAGGCGCGGAGTGCTATGTCCGGATCACTAGCGAGAGTGATTATACCATTGGGCCCGGGCATCTTGAGCTTCATGTACCCGTAGTGTGGTATAGCTTGGAAGCGTGTAAATGCATCTCGCCCCAATAGGGCATGATATCCACTGTTGAAAGGGGCCACTTGGAAGGTTTCTTCGGACCGATAATTCTCCGGCGTTCCGAATACCACATCGAGTGTGATTTTTCTGGCGCATCGTGCCTCCCGACTGGGAATAATTCCTCAGAAGGTCGTGCTACTTTGCTTGATGCGGCTCATGTCTATTTCCATTTTGTTAAGCGTGTCCTCGTAGATGAGGTTTAATCCGCTGTCGCCGTCCATGATCACTTTGGTGAGCCGAAATCCGTCCACGATTGGACTGAGGACTAAGGAGGCTGGTGCCCAGGCTGTCCTGAATTTTGGTTCGTCACCGACATTGAAAGTTATGGCCGTGTCGTTCCAGGGGTTTATTGCTGCGACTTGGCAGACTTCGGCGAGGTCGCGGAGTGCCCTTTTGCGCTGATTTTTTGAAGCAAAATTTTCGAAGACCGTCAATACTCTGAGGTTGTCATTCTCCGGGGGGTGTTGTTCTAGGGTATTTTTGGTGAGGAGATCCTCGCCGCTCTTGGCCACTTGCCGGAGTATCCAACATGCTCTAAGGCTGTGGGTTGGTATGGTGTCCGGTGTTGCATGTATTTTGCATGGCCTGTCGAGCCATCCCTCCAGAACGGTTCCGCACCCCGTGATGTGCTTAGATTTCTTTACTATTGGATCTGGTGCACCACGAGGGTGCACCCTTTTTGTCCGGGCGAAGGGTTGAGTGGAGACCGGTGGTTCCCAGAGAGCTGCCTGAGTTTTCCAGGCGCTTTCCATTGTGCAGTAGTTCTGTACGATAGTTGCCAAGTCAGCGAAGTGTAATACGCGATGGTGATTGATGGCATTGAGGAGTCCTTCGTCCGTGCAATTATTGTGGAATGCGGAGATCGCGTCTTCGTCGCGGCAATCTTTAATCTTGTCTTTGCCAGTGATGGACTGTTTCCTGAGACTGTTGCCATATGTACGTCAGATTGCGTCTATCTGGGTGGGTGGGTGGCTTTAAATCCAAACCCCGACCCAATTTGGAATCCGGAGTTTGAAGAACTTTCGAACTTAATAGCTCGGGCTCCGGGATATTAACTGGTTTTTCAGGCCCGTCGTCCGTTTCTAGGTTCGGAGGGTGGGCTATGTATTTCCGGAGGCAGGTGTCCGGCTCCTCGAGCTCGGAGATCCGAACACAGTTCGTCCTCAGTATAGAGGAGGAATTGTCGTCTTGCTCCTCAACTACCGCTATCTGGTGGGTGTTCGACGGAGTTTTAATTTCTCTCTGGTCGGGTTTAAGCCCAATCTGATCGTAGTCTGTAGCAACCCCCAAGGCGGCAATGCGGTCTAGGAGTTCGTTTAAAGATGATAACTCCATCGGATCCATCCGTTTGGAGTGTTCGGAGTCAACGCGGAGGCGATTTTCGATGAATCGAGAGGTCATCGTCGGCTTAACGGCCGAACAGGCGGTCATGATGAAGCCGCCTAGCCGGAGGGTTTGGCCTGGGGCCAGGGCTCCTCCGGAGGTCATATTTTCCTTGACGACAAGGCGAGCCATCAACCCTTTTTTCGACGTCACAGTGGAACTCTCAATAAAAGCACCAATGTCGGTGTCAAAACCAGCGGATCTCGGGTAGGGGGTCCCGAACTGTGCGTCTAAGGTCGATGGTAACAGGAGACAGGGGACACAATGTTTACCCAGGTTAGGGCCCTCTCTATGGAGGTAATACCCTACTTCCTGCTTGTTTGATCTTGATGAATATGAGTATTACAAGAGTCGATCTACCACGAGATCGTAATGGCTAAAACCCTAGAAGTCTAGCCTGTATGACTATGATTATGATTCTTCGCCTCTACGGACCTAGCCCTCTGTTTTATATAGACACCAGAGGGGACTAGGGTTACACAAAGTCGGTTACAAAGAAAGGAATCTTCATATTTGGTCGCCAAGCTTGCCTTCCACGCCAAGGAGAGTCCCATCCGGACACGGGAGAGAGTCTTCGGTCTTGTATCTTCACAGCCCATTAGTCCGGCCCATGTCCAACAGGTCAGACGCCCGAGGACCCCTTAGTCCAGGACTCCCTCAGTCGCAGTCTCCCTTCATCTTTGGTTCGGCCGCGAGCACGGCCGGTCCCTTGTGCTTCATGTCCTTGGCCTTGGCTTTCTTGTCTTCTGGGTCAGCCCCTGGGAGCTCCAGGAGGGAGAGGCGACCTTCCTCAGCTCCCGCACACTTGGTTGCCATGTTGAACATCTCCAGAGCCATGCACAGGTCCTCGTGTATGGAGAGCTCCTCCATCTTGACGACGCGGACGCCATCAGTGAACGCCGAGATGGTGGCTTCGTCCAACACCTTGGGGATCTTGAGGCGAACGTTGTTGAAGCACTGGATGTACTTCTACAAGGTCTCTCCCGGCTGCTGCTTAATGCGCCGCAGGTCACCCGCAGCCTGTGGGTGGTCGCGAGTACCCTAGAAGTTGGTGACGAAACGCTCTCGCATTTCTTCCCAGGAGGAGATCGATCCCGCGGGCAGGTTCAGGAGCCACGAGTGTGTGCCATCCTTAAGGTCCATGGGAAACCAGTTCGCCATGACTTTTTTGTCGTCGTTGGCTGCCTTGATGCTCAGCTCGTAGAGCTGCAGGAACTCAGCAGGGTCAGGGGTGCCGTCATAGCATGGAGGCAGGTCGGTCCTGAACTTCCCCGGGTAGACGATGCTGCGTAGCTCCGGAGTGAAGGCACGCCAACCCGTTGTGGTCATGGGAGCCCATTGTGGAGGTGGAGCCTGATCTTGGCACTCGCGCGCCACCACCGCAGGAGGCGCGCGGTCTTGACGTGGCGGTGTTGGGAGTGCACGAGCATCTTCTTGCGGCCGCTGCACCACTTGGCAGCTTTCTTCTTCATGCGCCGGCGCCCTGCGCGACGGGTCGCGCCGTCGGGCCTCGCACCTTGGCCCGAGGGTGACATCTTTACGGGGAGGTGGAGGAGGTGCTCCGTGGGCTACGTCATCCACGGTAGGCGGCGGGTGAGTGCTACCTCTTGAGCACTGCGTTGGTTTTTCCTTGAAGAGGAAAGGGTGATGCAGCAAACTAGCCTAAGTATTTCCCTCAGTTTTTGAGAACCAAGGTATCAATCCAGTAGGAGGCTACACGCGAGTCCCTCGTACCTACACAAAACAAATAACTCCTCGCAACCAACGCGATAAGGGGTTGTCAACCCTTCATGGTCACTTACGAGAGTGAGATCTGATAGATATGATAGGATAATATTTTTGGTATTTTTGTGATAAAGATTCAAAGTAAAATAAAAGCAAAGGAAATAACTAAGTGTTGGAAGATTAATATGATGAAGATAGACCCGGGGCCATAGGTTTCACTAGTGGCTTCTCTCAAAAGCATAAGTATTTTACGGTGGGTGAGCGAATTCTGTTGAGCAATTGATGAATTGAGCATAGTTATAAGAATATCTAGGTATGATCATGTATATAGGCATCACGTCCGAGACAAGTAGACCGACTCCCTTTGCATCTACTACTATTACTCCACTCATCGACCGCTATCCAGCATGCATCTAGAGTATTAAGTTCATGAAAACAGAGTAACGCCTTAAGCAAGATGACATCATGTAGAGGATAAATTCATGCAATATGATAAAACCCCATCTTGTTATCCTCAATGGCAACAATACAATACGTGCCTTGCTGCCCCTCATCACTTTGGGAAAGGACACCGCAAGATTGAACCCAAAGCTAAGCACTTCTCCCATTGCAAGAAAGATCAATCAGTAGGCCAAACCAAACTGATAATTCAAAGAGACTTGCAAAGATAACCAATCATACATAAAAGAATTTAGAGAAGATTCAAATATTGTTCATAGATAATCTTGATCATAAACCCACAATTCATTGGTCTCAACAAACACACCACAAAAAGAACATTACATCAAATAGATCTCCACGAGAGAGGGGGAGAACATTGTATTGAGATCCAAAAAGAGAGAAGAAGCCATCTAGCTACTAACTATGGACCCGAAGGTCTGAGGTAAACTACCCACACTTCATCGGAGAGGCTATGGTGTTAATGTAGAAGCCCTCCGTGATGGATGCCCCCTCCGGCGGAGCTCCGGAACAGGCCCCAAGATGGGATCTCGTGGGTACAGGAGGTTGCGGCGGTGGAATTAGGTTTTTGGCTCCGTATCTGATCGTTTGGGGGTACGTAGGTATATATAGGAGGAAGAAGTACGTCGGTGGAGCAACATGGGGCCCATGAGGGTGGAGGGCACGCCGAGGGGCGGTGGGCGCGCCCCCCTACCTCGTGGCCTCCTGGAAGCTTCTCTTACGTAGGGTCCAAGTCTCCTGGATCATGTTCGTTCCAAAAATCATGCTCCCGAAGGTTTCATTCTGTTTGGACTCCATTTGATATTCTTTTTCTGCGAAACTCTGAAATAGGCAAAAAAACAGCAATTCTGGGTTGGGCCTCCTGTTAATAGGTTAGTCCCAAAAATAATATAAAAGTAGATAATAAAGCGCAATATTGTCCATAACAGTAGATAATATAGCATGGAGCAATCAAAAATTATAGATACGTTGGAGACGTATCAAGCATCCCCAAGCTTAATTCCTGCTCGTCCTCGAGTAGGTAAATGCTAAAAACAGAATTTTTGATGCGGAGTGCTACTAGGCATAATTTCAATGTAATTCTTCTTAATTGTGTGAATATTCATATCCGAAAGATTCAAGATAAAAGTTCATATTGACATAAAAACAATAATACTTCAAGCATACTAACTAAGCAATTATGTCCTCTCAAAATAACATGGCAAAAGAAAGTTCATCCCTACAAAATCATATAGTTTAGTCATGCTCCATTTTCGTCACACAAGAATGCTCTCATCATGCACAACCCCGATGTTTCATACTTTAGTAATCTCAAACCTATAAACTTTCACGCAATATATGAGCGCGAGCCATGGACATAGCACTATGGGTGGAATAGAATATGATGATGGGGGTTATGTGGAGAAGACAAAAAAGGAGAAAGTCTCACATCAACGAGGCTAATCAATGAGCTATGGAGATGCCCATCTATTGATGTTAATGCAAGGAGTAGGGATTGCCATGCAACGGATGCACTAGAGCTATAAATGTATGAAAGCTCAACAAAAGAAACTAATTGGGTGTGCATCCAACTTGCTTGCTCACGAAGACCTAGGGCACTTTAGGAGGCCCATTGTTGGAATATACAAGCCAAGTTCTCTAATGAAAAATTCCCACTAGTATATGAAAGTGACAAAACAAGAGACTCTCTATCATGAAGATTATGGTGCTACTTTAAAGCACAAGTGTGGAAAAGGATAGTAGCATTGTCCCTTCTCTCTTTTTCTCTCATTTTTTTCTCTTTTTTTTGGGGCCTTCTCTTTTTTTATGGCCTTTCTCTCTCTTTTTTTATTCCTCACTTGGGACAATGCTCTAGAAAATGATGATCATCACACCTCTATTTATTTACAACTCAATGATTATGACTCGATACTAGAACAAAGTATGACTCTGTATGAATGCCTCCGGCGGTGTACTGGGATATGCAATGAACCAAAGGGTGACATGTATGAAAGAATTATGAATGGTGGCTTTGCCACAAATACTATGTCAACTACATGATCATGCTAAGCAATATGACAATGATGAACGTGTCATGATAAACGGAATGGTGGAAAGTTGCATGGCAATATATCTCGGAATGGCTATGGAAATGCCATAATATGTAGGTATGGTGGCTGTTTTGAGAAAGATATAAGGAGGTTTATGTGTGAAATAGCATATCATATCACGGGGTTTGGATGCACTGGCGAAGTTTGCACCAACTCTCAATGTGAGAAAGGGCAATGCACGGTACCGAAGAGGCTAGCAATGATGGAAGGGTGAGAGTGTGTATAATCCATGGACTCAACACTAATCATAAAGAACTCACATACTTATTGCAAAAATCTACAAGTCATCAAAAACCAACCATTACGGGCATGCTCCTAGGGGGATAGATTGGTAGGACAAGACCATCGCTCGTCCCCGACCGACACTCATAAGGAGGACAATCAAAGAACACCTCATGTTTCAAATTTGTTACATAATGTTTACCATACGTGCATGCTACGGGACTTGCAAACTACAACACAAGCATTTATCAAATTCACAACTACTCAACTAGCACGACTTTGATATTATTACCTCCATATCTCAAAACAATCATCAAGCATCAAACTTCCCTTAGTATTCAACACACTCATAAGAAAGTTTTTACTAATCTTGAATACCTAGCATATTAGGATTATTTAAGCAAATTACCATGCTATTTAAGACTCTCAATATAATCTAAGTGAAGCATGAGAGATCAATAGTTTCTATAAAACAAATCCACCACCGTGCTCTAAAAGATATAAGTGAAGTACTAGAGCTGTAACATCCCAAATTTTCAATTTGGAATGTTATACATTAGGTCATCATGCATATCATATTTTTCTCGCATTTTTCTGATCCTAGAAAATTTCACGCAACTCAAGGACCCTCGGAGAGAGTTGGAAGTTTCATTATTTTCATATTTGGGATTTCTCAGATTTTGAAAATAGGATCATTGGATTTATTTATTTATCTTCATAAAGTTTTCCGATATAAAAAGTTAAAGAGAGGGAATAATATGACTTTCCCAACATATAGGAAAAATGAAGATATTATAAATAAATCAATTTTGGTTATTGGAAGATTTATTTGCTTTAGGCAGAAATGAGCATTTAAAAAAAAATATGCATGTTTGCCGTTTTTAAAGTTCATTTCGTTCGACTCATTTTTAGGAGTCGGGGAAAATTATTTTTATTAAAATCGGAGTTCGTTTGGTATTTTTTTAATTCGTTTGGTTTAGTTTTAAAAAAAAAATCGCGCGCCTCCCCCCGGGCCAAGGCCCAGCCCGCCCAGCCCAGCCAGCCTGCCCAAGGGTCTCCCCCCTCCCTCCTCCCCTCACAAGACGCTTGCATGGAGCCCCGCCACAGACGTCGCCCCGCCGCCCGAGTCCGCCTCCGACCCGCCCCCGCTTGCCCCTTCCCAAGTCGCCACCACCCCCTCTTAAATACCCCGCCGCCTCCCCTCTCTCTCTCACCGCCCGCCGCCCCCCAAGCCGAGCCCGCCACGCCGCCAAGGACGCCACCGCCGCCGTTCCTCGCCGTCGCCCGCGCCGCCGCCCCTCGCCGCCCGAGCCCGCGAGCCCCCACGGCGAAGACCACCGGAGGTAGCCGCCGCCCAATCCGGTTTTCCGATCCGGTTTTTTTTTTTTAGAAAAACCCGATCCGGTTTTTCTTGTGATGTTCGGTTTTTTTTTAAAAAAAACCCTAGATGGTTTTTTTTCGGTTTTCTTATTTAACGAACGTTCACCGAACCGTTCGTTTCAATGAATGTGTTCGTTGGATTAGTTACTGTTAACGAACGTCCGTTATTTAATCCGTTAAATCGTTTTCTTTAAATCGGATTTAATCCGTTATTTTTCGATTCGATTTCGATCCGATTTTCAAATCTGTTTTATTTCTTGCTCGTTTATCGGAATCGGTGATTCAAGCGCTGGAGTTTCATTCTGAAACCGCCGTTCCGACTACCCTACTTACACAGAGTTTTGCTACTGTAAAATTTTGACCTAGTTTCAGATTGCTAAACCGAGTCGTTCTCTCTCGAGTTCGACTTTTGATGCTTTATTTGATTCGATTCTTTTGCAACAGGGTTCTTAAGATGAACTATCTGGTTAGATCTTTTATTCGAGATTTCCTGCATTAGATGAGTACTTATTGTATGCTTGTTGTTGTCTGCGTTAGATCACCCGGTCGCCGCTTGTTACTTGAATCTCTAGGTCTCATGGATCATCGACAAGGCAAGTAACACTTGATCATACCTTTTCTACTACCCAGTTTTATTGCATTAGATCAAACCCTCAAACACTTGCATGTTTAGGATCAAATTAAATTGTGGTTGGGAAGTAGATTGAGGTAGTACCTATTACTGTTTTACTTATGAAACCTTGGGAGTTACTTCTACGTTTGCTTATTATGCCATGCTATGCTAGTAGGCGTGGATTGGGTGAGTGAATATCCATGACAGATGTGAGATTGTTAATTAATGGTTTATCTAAGGTGGCAACCTAAACACACATCTGGGTGGATTGAGGCACCTGGTTTCCATCGAGATTTGCATGTATTTCTTGGACCGCCACCTGTGCTCTAAGGGATCATAAGATTATTCAAGCTGAAACTTCCGTGTGCAGCCACAAGCCAATTATGGGCTCTGGCGTAGTTGACTAAGTTGTGCGAACTCTTACGGGTAGGCTAGCTGATGTAGGGGATGTAGGTTGGTACGGTCTACCCACATGTAAGGTGCTAGCGCTTCGAAGACTATGTCTCGGTCATCCGTCTCTCAAACACCATGTAGTCACGAGAACCAAGCGGAGGCGATCGAGTCTTGTGGGGAAAAGTCGCAAACCTCTGCAGAGTGTATAAACTAATCATGATTAGCCGTGTCCCCGGTTATGGACGTTTTGAGTATCCGATAATTGAATATCATGTGAATCTCAACATGTTACTTCTAATAAATGTATTGGGTTTTGATGAGTACTTTTAATTGGGATTGAGGATCTGTCAACCATTCTCAATGTTTAACAACCACCATGATAGTTAAATAAAATTATTCCTTTGGTGTAGGGAAAATCAGCTTTATGCAAATGTAACAGAGAGCCTTACCACCAGCCAAATATGCATGTAGTATAGGCTTATTCCTTCATTGCTCTTATGTGTTACATTGCCAAGATATTCCATGTCTTGACCGTTTTGGGCTGCAACTTTCACGTTGCAGACTTTTCGATTTACGACAGTAAGGTGTTAGGTCGTGGTTCTATACTCGGTGATGCCGATGGAGTTGATGGACTCGCTTACCTTCCAAGCCTTCCATTGTTATTATTAGATGGCCTTAAGCCATATTATTGTATTAAGTTCCCTTGTGGACAACGATGTAATAAGTGTGTGATTGCTACTCGCTATAAATCCTTGAAATCTTGTGTGGTGTCGGCATTCTCGATCCAGGATGACACGAGCACGAGACTTGATCCATTCGGTCTGGTCGCTCACAGAGAATGGTATCGAGCACACGCCGATGTAGAGACACGACCACTAAGTTAAAGCCATAGATCACTACTCTCTTCCCATTTTCTAACTCCTCATCTTTTCTACTCTTTAGGATGACGGACGCGAAGATCAAGTACACCCAACCGGATGAAGGCACACCTTTTGGATTTCACTTGAAGGAAGTTACCAAGCACGTGAACATTGGACTACCAAGCTTCACCGGACTTTCAACGCCACTCTGCTCAAGAGGAGCGCCGAAGATTCAAGCTCACGTTCGGGAAGGACATTCGCCCCATTCACCAAGCCTATAGATAGTGTTTTCATGCACCCACTTGGAGTGCAGGAAAGAGCATGGCAGCTCACATCACCATGGGACGCATTGGATAAGTTTATCAAGAAGACCTCAAGGACACCATCTACCAGATTTGCGGACGCCGAGATGACAAGCGGGACGTTGTCGGCACCAAGAAGGATAGATCCATTGCAGCTTTCATCCAGAGTTAAATCAGCACATTCGGCGCCAGAGAACCAAATGTGCAATGATATGTTGGAGTTGCAGAAGACAAAGGGAAGGATCATCGAACTGGAAGGAGAACTAAAGACTACACGCAAGGACTACATGGACGAGATCGTAGCTCTGGCAAGACACAATAACGACCTTAAGTACGAGATCGAAGAACTCAAGAAGAAGTTGGCACTCAGGAATGAAGACCAAGATGTCGATTACCCAAGTGACTACATCAACATCGGCGACACCGATTCGGATCCAAGTGAACCCGACTTTGAAGACGAAGTCGAGCGGACATCATGGAGTCTTCCACCGGTTCAAATTAGTAGAAGTCCCCCACATATTAGTAGTATTTCCCTCCATGTAAACATTGTAGTACACGCACTTTTGCGATAGCTAGATCGTTGTAAGCCCTTGTTTGATTGAATGAAGTGATTTTGTGTGCTTTTGCTCATGTGCATGTGGGTAGTGATTCCTCTTAGACCTCATTCTATTCTAAATTTCTCTTCTTTTCTAAACCCATCAGATGCCTCCGAGACGCAATCCCGGATTCGTTTTCCGCCAGAGATCACCCAATTGATCCAGCAGCGAGAATACCTGATTCAAACATTGGTGCGAGAACCGAGGCAACAACAACAACAACAACAACAACAACAACCCCACCACCACCACCACCGCGGATCATCGACTCGTTTCCTTAGATGAACCCGCCGTGTATTCCAATAGCACCGAGCCGATTGTAGCAGATGGTGGCTCCGCAAGATAGGAAGGAGCTGACCACTGCAGGATGCACAGATGGTGAAAGAGTGAAGTTTGCAGCACATCAGCTTGAAGGACCCGCAGCAGCATGGTGGGAGAATTTCACAGCCACTTACCCGTGAACACCGTCACATGGGATCAATTTCAGCAAGCTTTTCGACTTGCCCATGTTTCAGCGAGGAGCCATGGCCATGAAGAAGCGTGAGTTTCGCAACTTACGCCAAGGAGGAAGGACTGTTGGCGATCGTGGATGACTTTAGCAAATTAGCACGTTATGCCCCGGATGAGCGTTACTCTGAGGCGCAGCTAAACAGGAGAAGTTTCTAGAAGGACTGAATGATGAGTTCAAGATGCCGTTGATGGTAGCGGTTTCAACAACTACCAGGAGTTGGTAGACCGAGCCCTCATGATTGAAGGAAAGCAGCAGAAATTGAGAACATAAAGCGGAAGTATGGACAAGGGAAGTATAACTCGGAGCTCAGCGAAACCACGTTATACCCTAAATCAGGAATCCAGTTTCAGCATACACATGGAGGAGGAAATTCGCACAACCATAATGGCACCAAGAATGGGAGCGGAATGGAGGAAGCAACGGACAGAATCGCACCAACCCGTCAACACCATCCAAGGTAGACTTGAGTCACATTACTTGCTTTAAGTGCCGCAAGATGGGCACTATGCAAATGACTATCCCGAAGGCGAATGGAAATGGCAATGGAAGCTCGGAAAGAAGCCCAACCCTTTCAACAGGGGACGGGTGAACCACATTGATGTGGAGGAGGTTGAAGATCAGCTGATGCGATGTCGGTAAGTTTTGGTTAAGTCATTTACTGCGGTTGTTCTTTTGATCTTGGTGCATCGCATTCATACATATCAAGGGATTTGTGGATAAGTACAAGTTACCGACCCAAGCCTTTAGGTCCCCCATGCTAGTAACCTCACCCGGAGCAGAGTACATGGCTAGTAAATGGTGTGATCAACTGCCATTAAGGATTGGACACTATGTTTTCCCCTCAGACCTAATAATTCTGGAATCCCAAGGATTGGATGTGATATTAGGAATGGATTGGTTATCAAAGTATGGAGGAAACATAGATTGCACCACAAAGTCAATTTTGCTCACCACACCAGAAGGAAGAAGGATCAAGTATGTATCACGGCACAAGCCGAGAAGAGCGCAAGTTAATTGCTTATCAGGAGTGGTACAGAAGAAGTACCAGTGGTGAAGGATTATCTGATGTATTTCGGAAGAGTTGCGGGAATGCCACCGGATAGAGACATTGAGTTTTGATCGAGCTGTTGCCGAGAACAGGCCCGATATCGAAGCGACCGTCACAGATGCCCGCAAAGGATTTGGCGGAAATCAAGAAGCAGATTAAGGAACTATTGGATAAAGGTTTTATCGCCCAAGTTCTTCACCTTGGGGATCACCCGTGTTGTTAGTGGAGAAGAAGGATGGATCTTTGAGAATGGTTGTTGATTATCGTGGATTGAATGAAGTAACAATCAAGAACAAGTACCCACTACCTATGATAAATGATCTGTTTGATCGCTTGCAAGGAGCCAAAGTGTTTTCCAAGATCGACTTGCGATCGTGGTACCATCGATTGAAGATTCGGGAGCAAGACATACCCAAGACAGCTTTTACCACGAGATATGGATGTATGAGTATACCGTTATGTCATTTGGATGACTAACGCACCAGCCTATTTCATGAACCGATGAACAAAGTGTTTATGGAGTTTTTGGATAAGTTAAATCGTGGTGTTCATTGATGACATTTTGATTTTCTCAAAGAATGAAGAGGAACACAAGGAACATTTGCGATTGGTTTTGGAGAAACGAGGAACACCAGGTTGTATGCCAAGTTCAGCAAATGTGAGTTTTGGCTAAAGGAAGTTGGATTTCTGGACATGTTATATCCGGAGAAGGAATAGTAGTTGACCCCACAAAGGTTGAGACCGTAACTAAATGGGAAGCACCAACGACAGTTGGAGAGATTCGAGTTTCCTTGGACTCGCAGGATACTACCAAGATTCATTGAGAATTTCTCAAGGATTGCCAAGCCTATGACAGAATTGTTGAAGAAGGAAAACAAATTCATATGGACCGAGGACTGTGAGGCAAGTTTTCGGGAGTTGAAGAAAAGATTGGTTACCTCACCAGTTTTGATATTGCGGATCGGACTAAGGATTATGAGGTGTATTATGGCGCTTCACGTCGAGGACTTGGAGCCGTACTTATGCAAGAAGGAAGAGTTGTTTCAGTATGCTTCACGACAACTTAAGCCCCATGAGTTGAATTATGCCACTCATGATTTGGAGTTAGCAGCCGTTGTGCATGCCACGAAGACGTGGAGACATTTTCTCATAGGAAATCATTGTGAAGTATATACGGATCACAAGAGTTTGAAGTACATCTTCACACGAAGAATTGAATCTCGGACAAAGGAGATGGTTAGAACTTATCAAGGATTATGACATGAGATTGCATTATCACCCGGAAAGGCTAATGTCGTGGCAGGCGCATTGAGCCGTAAGAGCCACGTAAATACCCTAATGATGGGAGGAATACCCAATAGTTAGCGAGGACCTTGAAAGCTATGTTTGGAAATAGTTCCAGAGGCTATGTAGCAGCATTGGAGATTCAATCGACAGCGATGGACAAAATCGAGAAGCCCAAAAGGCGGATAAGGAAGTTGCCTCTATAAAGGAGAAATTGAGCAAAGGAAAAGCTAAAGGATTTCGTGAGGATGAGCACGATACCCTATGGTTTGAAGACCGTGTTTATGTGCCCAATGACCCGTAAATCAGGAAGTTGATTTTACAAGAAGCCCATGATTCACCCTATTCGATTCACCCAGAAATACCAAGATGTATTTGGATTTGAAGAATATTTTCGGTGGACGGAATGAAGAAGGATATTGCGGAGTATGTAGCAATTTGCGATGTATGTCAGAAAGTAAAGGCAGAGCATCAGAAGCCAGCAGGATTGTTACAACCGTTGCCGATACCCGAATGGAAGTGGGATAAACTAGGCATGGATTTCATCACAGGTTTGCCAAAGACCCGTTCAGGTTATGACTCGATTTGGGTTATAGTCGACCGTTTGACAAAGGTAGCTCATTTCATTCCAGTCAAGACTACCTATAGCAGTGCTAAGTTGGCAAAGATATACATGACCAGAATTGTGTGTTTACACGGAGTTCCGAGGAGCATCGTATTAGATAGAGGAACCCAGTTTACCTCGAAATTTTGGAACCAGTTGCACGAAACATTGGGAACCAGGCTGGAATTCAGTACAGCTTTCCACCCACAGACCGATGGACAGACCGAGAGAGTCAATCAGATTTTGGAGGACATGCTGAGAACTTGTGCATTAGATTATGGATCTAGCTGGGATGATAATTTGCCGTATGCAGAATTTTCCTACAACAACAGTTACCAAACCAGCTTAAGGATGGCACCTTTCGAGGCTCTGTATGGAAGAAGGTGCAGGACACCGTTGTCATGGGACGAAACTGGAGATCGTCAGTTGTTTGGACCAGATTTGATTAAGGAGTCGGAATAGAAGGTTAAGTTGATTCGAGAGCAGCTCAAGGTAGCCCACCTGCACGTAAGAGTTATGTCGATTCAAAGCGCAGCGATTGAGTATGAGGTTGGAGACAGTATATCTTAGAGTATCCCGCTTGAGGAGTTAAGCGTTTTGGAGTTAAAGGAAAGTTAGCACCCGTTTAGTTGGACCGTATAAGATTTTGCAACGCATGGGAGAAGTTATGTATAAGTTGGAATTGCGGAAGGACTGTCGGGAGTTCATGATGTATTCCATGTTTCTCGATTGAAGAAATGTCACCCGAGATAGCGAGAGGTACCGTTAAGAGACACAAGTGCCACTGGAAGCAATTCAGTTGAAGGATGACTTGACATATGAGGAAAAACCGGTTAAGATTCTCGATTATGCCAGCAGAGTTACCCGCAGCAAAGTTATCAAGTTTTGCAAAGTTCAGTGGAGCCACCACACTGAGGATGAAGCCACCAGGAAAGAGAGGAAGTTTTGCTCAAGGACCACCCTCACCTATTTTCTAGCCAACCCGAATCTCGAGGCGAGATTCATCTTAAGAGGTAGGTTTGTAACATCCCAAATTTTCAATTTGAAATGTTATACATTAGGTCATCATGCATATCATATTTTCTCGCATTTTCCGATCCTAGAAAATTTCACGCAACTCAAGGACCCTCGGAGAGAGTTGGAAGTTTCATTATTTTCATATTTGGGATTTCTCAAATTTTGAAAATAGGATCATTATTTATTTATTTATCTTCATAAAGTTTTCCGATATAAAAAGTTAAAGAGAGGGAATAATATGACTTTCCCAACATATAGGAAAATGAAGATATTATAAATAAATCAATTTTGGTTATTGGAAGATTTATTTGCTTTAGGCGAAATGAGCATTTTAAAAAATATGCATGTTTGCCGTTTTTAAAGTTCATTTTGTTCGACTCATTTTTAGGAGTCGGGAAAATTATTTTATTAAAATCAGAGTTCGTTTGGTATTTTTTAATTAGTTTGGTTTAGTTTAAAAAAAATCGCGCCTCCCCCAGGCCAAGGCCCAGCTGCCCAGCCAGCCAGCGCCTGCCCGCCTCCCGCCCGCCTCCTCCTCTCCCACAAGACGCTCGCCCCAGCTGAGCCCCGCCGCCGACGTCGCCCCGCCGCCCGGAGACCGCCTCGACCCGCCCGGCTTGCCCCTTCCCAAGTCGCGCCACCCCCCCTCTTAAATACCCGGCCGCCCCCCCTCTCTCACCGCCGCCCCCCCAAGCCGAGCCCTTGCCGCCAAGGACGCCGCGCCGTTCCTCGCCGTCGCGGCCTCACCCCGCCGCCCCTCGCCGCCCTCCGCCCCGCCGTCCCTCGCCGCCCGGGCCCCCGAGCCCCTCACCGAAGACCACCGGAGGTAGCCGCCGCCCCGATCCGGTTTTCCCGATCCGGTTATTTTTTAGAAAAACCCGATCCGGTTTTTCTTGTGATGTTCGGTTTTTAAAAAACCTAGATGGTTTTTTTTTTCGGTTCTTATTTAACGAACGTTCACGAACCTTCGTTTCAATGAATGTGTTCGTTGGATTAGTTCTGTTAACTAACGTCCGTTATTTAATCCGTTCGTCGTTTTCTTTAAATCGGATTTAATCCGTTATTTTTGATTCGATTTCGATCCGATTTTCAAATCTGTTTTATTTCTTGCTCGTTTATCGAATCGGTGATTCAAGCGCTGGAGTTTCGTTCTGAAACCGCCGTTCGACTACCCTACTTACACAGAGTTTTGCTACTGTAAAATTTTGACCTAGTTTCAGATTGCTAAACCGAGTCGTTCTCTCTCGAGTTCCGACTTTCGATGCTTTATTTGATTCGATTCTTTTGCAACCAGGGTTCTTAAGATGAACTATCTGGTTAGATCTTTTATTCAAGATTTCCTCGTGCATTAGATGAGTACTTATTGTATGCTTGTTGTTGTCTGCGTTAGATCACCCGGAGTGCGCCGCTTGTTACTTCGAATCTCTAGGTCTCGCGGATCATCAGCAAGGCAAGTAACACTTGATCATACCTTTTCTACTACCCAGTTTTATTGCATTAGATCAAACCCTCAAACACTTGCATGTTTAGGATCAAATTAAATTGTGGTTCGGGAAGTAGATTGAGGTAGTACCTATTACCTGTTTTACTTATGAAACCTTGGGAGTTACTTCTACGTTTGCTTATTATGCCATGCTATGCTAGTAGACGTGGATTGGGTGAGTGAATATCCATGACAGATGTGAGATTGTTAATTAATGGTTTATCTAAGGTGGCAACCTAAACACACATCTGGGTGGATTGAGGCACCTGGTTTCCATCAGATTTGCTGTATTTCTTGGACCGCCACCTGTGCTCTAAGGGATCATAAGATTATTCAAACTGAAACTTCCGTGTGCAGCCACAAGCCAATTATGGGCTCTGGCGTAGTTGACTAAGTTGTGCGAACTCTTACGGGTAGGCTAGCTGATGTAGGGGATGTAGGTTGGTACGGTCTACCCACATGTAAGGTGCTAGCGCTTACGAAAGACTATGTCTCGGTCATCCATCTCTCAAACACCATGTAGTCACGAGAACCAAGCGGAGGCGATCGAGTCTTGTGGGGAAAAGTCATAAACCTCTGCGAGTGTATAAACTAATCATGATTAGTCGTGTCCCCGGTTATGGACGTTTTGAGTATCCGGTAATTGAATATCATGTGAATCTCAACATGTTACTTCTAATAAATGTATTGGGTTTTTGATGAGTACTTTTTAATTGGGATTGAGGATGGTGTCACCATTCTCAATGTTTAACAACCACCATGATAGTTAAATAAAATTATTCCTTTGGTGTAGGGAAAAATCAGCTTTATGCAAATGTAACCGTAGAGCCTTACCACCAGCCAAATATGCATGTAGTATAGGCTTATTCCTTCATTGCTCTTATGTGTTACATTGCCAGCATATTCCATGTGCTGACCGTTTTGGCTGCAACTTTCACGTTGCAGCACTTTTCGAACTTACGAGTAAGGTGTTAGGTCGTGGTTCTATACTCAGTGATGCCGATGGAGTTGATGGACTCGCTTACCTTCCAAGCCTTCCGCTGTTATTATTAGATGGCCTTAAGCCATATTATTGTATTAAGTTCCCTTGTGGACAACGATGTAATAAGTGTGTGATTGCTACTCTGCTATAAATCCTTCGAAGTACTGTGTGGTGTCAGCATTACTGATCCAGGGATGACACTGAGCACAGAGACTTGATCCATTCGGGTCTGGTCGCTACAGAGAGCAAAACAATATAACTCAAAAGATATAAGCGAAGCACATAGAGTATTCTAACAAATTACAAATCATGTATGGCTCTATCAAAAGGTGTGTACAGAAAAGATGATTGTGGTGAACTAAAAATCAAAGACTCAAATCATACAATATGCTCCAAGCAAAACACATATCATGTGGTGAATAAAAATATAGCTCCAAGTAAAGTTACCGATGGAAGTAGACGAAAGAGGGGATGCCTTCCGGGGCATCCCCAAGATTTGGATTTTTGGTGTCCTTAGATTATATTGGGGGTGCCATGGGCATCCCCAAGCTTAGGCTCTTGCCACTCCTTGTTCCATAATCCATCAAAATCTTTCACCCAAAACTTGGAAACTTCACAACACAAAACTCAACAGAAATCTCGTGAGCTCCGTTAGCGAAAGAAAACAAAAGACCACTTCAAGGTACTGTAAAGAACTCATTATTTATTTATATTGGTGTTAAACCTACGGTATTCCAACTTCTATATGGTTTATAAACTATTTTACTAGCCATAGATTCATCAAAATAAGCAAACAACACACGAAAAACAGAATCTGTCAAAAACAGAACAGTCTGTAGTAATCTGTAACTAAGGCACACTTCTGGAACTCCAAAAAATCATCCAAAATAGGAAGGACTAGGCAATTTGTTTATTGATCAGCAGCAATTGGAATCAGTATTTTATCACGTTCTGGTGATTTTTAACAATTATTTTCGTGAACAGAAGGTTTCTGGAAATTTCTGCAAGATCAAATAAGTATCATCCAAGAAGATCCTATAGGTTTAACTTGGCACAAACACTAATTAAAACATAAAAACACATCTAACAAGAGGCTAGATCAAAGATTTATTCCTAAACAGAAGCAAAAGCAAAAAAAAAAACTTAAAAATAAAATTGGGTTGCCTCCCAACAAGCGCTATCGTTTAACGCCCCTAGCTAGGCATAAAAGCAAGAATAGATCTAGGTATTGCCATATTTGGTAGGCAATCCATAAGTGGCTCTCATGATAGATTCATATGGCAATTTTATTTTCTTCCTAGGGAAGTGTTCCATGCCTTTCTTTAATGGAATTTGGAATCTAATATTCCCTTCCTTCATATCAATAATTGCACCAATCGTTCTAAGGAAAGGTCTACCAAGAATAATAGGACATGAAGGATTGCAATCTATATCAAGAACGATAAAATCTACGGGCACATAATTCCTATTTGCAACAATAAGAACATAATTAATTCTTCCCATAGGTTTCTTAATAGTGGAATCCGCAAGGTGCAAGTTTAGAGAGCAATCATCAAAATCACGGAAATCTAGCAAATCGCACAAAGTTTTGGGAATAGTGGAAACACTAGCACCCAAATCACATAAAGCATAGAACTCATGATCCTTAATCTTAATTTTAATAGTTGGTTCCCACTCATCATAAAGTTTTCTAGGGATAGAAACTTCCAACTCATGCTTTTCTTCATAAGATTGCATCAAGGCATCAACGATATGTTTAGTAAACTATTTATTTTGACTATAAGCATGAGGAGAATTTAGCACGGATTGCAACAAGGAAATAAAATAAATCAAAGAGAAATTTTCATAATTAAATTCCTTGAAATCCAAAATAGTGGGTTTAGCAACATCTAGGGTTTTGATTTCTTCAATCCCACTTTTATCAAATTTAGCATCAAGATCTAAAAACTCCGAATTCTTGGAACGCCTTCTAGGTAAAGGTGGATCATATTAAGTCCCATCATTATCAAGATTCATATTGAAAAACAAAGATTTAATAGGGGACACATCAATAACATTTAGATCTTCATCTTTATTTTCAATGTAATTTGAAGAACACGCTTTCATAAAGCAATCTTTCTTAGCACGCATCATAGCGGTTCTTTCTTTGCACTCATCAATGGAAATTCTCATGGCTTTGAGAGACTCATTGATATCATGCTTAGGAGGAATATATCTAAGCTTTAAAGAATCAACATCAAGAGAAATTATATCAACGTTCCTAGCCAATTCATCAACTTTAAGCAATTTCTCTTCAAGCAAAGCATTGAAATTCTTTTGCGAATTCATAAACTCTTTAACACTAGTCTCAAATTCAGAGGGCATCTTATTAAAATTTCCATAAGAGTTGTTGTAGGAATTTCCATAATTATTAGAGGAATTACTAGGATAAGGCCTAGGATTAAAGTTTCCTCTATACGCGTTGTTACCAAAATTATTCCTACTAACAAAATTCACATCCATAGATTCATTATTATTCTCAATCAAAGTGGACAAAGGCATATCATTAGGATCAGAAGAAACACTCTTACTAGCAAATAATTTCATAAGTTCATCCATCTTTCCACTCAAAACATTAATTTCTTCTATCGCATGCACCTTTTTATTAGTGGATCTTTCACTGTGCCATTGAGAATAATTAACCATAATATGGTCTAGGAGTTTAGTAGCTTCTCCTAAAGTGATTTCCATAAAAGTGCCTCCCGCGGCCGAATCTAAAAGATTTCTAGAAGCAAAATTCAATCCGGCATAATTTTTTTGTATAATCATCCACAAATTCAAACCATGAGTAGGGCAATTACGTATCATTAATTTCATCCTATCCCAAGCTTGTGCAACATGTTCATGATCAAGTTTCTTAAAATTGATAATATCGTTTCTAAGAGAGATGATCTTAGCGGGAGGAAAATACTTAGAGATAAAAGCATCTTTGCACTTGTTCCAAGAATCAATACTATTTTTAGGCAAATACGAAAACCAAGCTTTAGCACGATCTCTAAGCGAAAAAGGAAATAGCTTCAATTTAACAATATCATTATCGACATCTTTGTTCTTTTGCATATCACACAAATCAACGAAGCTATTTAGATGAGTAGCGGCATCTTCACTAGGAAGGCCGGTGAATTGATCTTTCATGACAAGATCCAACAAAGCAGCATTGATTTCACAAGATTCAATATTGGTAAGAGGAGCAATCGGAGTGCTAAGGAAATCATTATTGTTGGTATTGGTAAAGTCACACAATTTGGTATTATCTTGAGCCATCGTAACAAGCAAGCAATCCAACACACGAGCAAACAAAAAGCAAGCGAAAGAGAGGCGAACGGAAAAGAGAGGGCGAATAAAACGGCAAGGGTGAAGTGGGGGAGAGGAAAACGAGAGGCAAATGGCAAATAATATAATGCGGGAGATAAGGGATTGTGATAGGTACTTGGTATGTTGACTTTTGCGTAGACTCCCCAGCAACGGTGCCAGAAATCCTTCTTGCTACCTCTTGAGCACTGCGTTGGTTTTTCCTTGAAGAGGAAAGGGTGATGCAGCAAAGTAGCGTAAGTATTTCCCTCAGTTTTTGACAACCAAGGTATCAATCTAGTACGAGGCTACACGCGAGTCCCTCGTACCTACACAAAACAAATAACTCCTCGCAACCAACGCGATAAGGGGTTGTCAATCCCTTCACGGTCACTTACGAGTGAGATCGATAGATATGATAGGATAATATTTTGGTATTTTTGTGATAAAGATGCAAAGTAAAATAAAAGCAAAGGAAATAACTAAGTGTTGGAAGATTAATATGATGAAGATAGACCCGGGGGCCATAGGTTTCACTAGTGGCTTGTGTCAAAAGCATAAGTATTTTACGGTGGGTGAACGAATTATTGTTGAGCAATTGATAGAATTGAGCATAGTTATGAGAATATCTAGGTATGATCATGTATATAGGCATCACGTCCGAGACAAGTAGACCGACTCCTGCCTGCATCTACTACTATTACTCCACTCACCAACCGCTATCCAGCATGCATCTAGAGTATTAAGTTCACGAAAACATAGTAACACCTTAAGCAAGATGACATGATGTAGAGGGATAAATTCATGCAATATGATAAAAACCCCATCTTGTTATCCTCGATGGCAATAATACAATACATGCCTTGTTGCCCCTACTGTCACTGGGAAAGGACACCGCAAGATTGAACCCAAAGCTAAGCACTTCTCCCATTGCAAGAAAGATCAATCTAGTAGGCCAAACCAAACTGATAATACGAAGAGACTTGCAAAGATAACCAATCATACATAAAATAATTCAGAGAAGATTCAAATATTGTTCATAGATAATCTTGTTCATAAACCCACAATTCATCAATCTCAACAAACACACCACAAAAAGAAGATTACATCAAATAGATCTCCACGAGAGAGGGGGAGAACATTGTATTGAGATCCAAAAAGAGAGAAGAAGCCATCTAGCTATTAACTATAGACCCGAAGGTCTGAGGTAAACTACTCACACTTCATCGGAGAGGCTATGGTGTTGATGTAGAAGCCCTCTGTGATGGATGCCCCCTCTGGCGGAGCTCCCGAACAGGCCCCAAGATGGGATCTCGTGGGTACAGAAGGTTGCGGCGGTGGAATTAGGTTTTTGGCTCCGTATCTGATCGTTTGGGGGCACATAGGTATATATAGAAGGAAGAAGTACGTCGGTCGAGCAATGTGGGGCCCACGAGGGTGGAGGGCACGCCCTGGGGGGTGGGGCCGCCCCCCTACCTCATGGCCTCCTGGAAGCTTCTCTTACGTAGGGTCCAAGTCTCCTGGATCATGTTCGTTCCAAAAATCACGCTCCCGAAGGTTTCATTCCGTCTGGACTCCGTTTGATATTCTTTTTCTGCCAAATTCTGAAATAGGCAAAAAAACAGCAATTCTGGGCTAGGCCTCCGGTTAATAGGTTAGTCCCAAAAATGATATAAAAGTGGATAATAAAGCCCAATATTGTCCATAACAGTAGATAATATAGCATGGAGCAATAAAAAATTATAGATACGTTGGAGACGTATCAGTGAGGCAGCGAGCGGGACGGTGCAGGAGAGTCCCCGGCGGCGCTGACGAGCTCGGCGATGCGGTCCAGCCAGTCTTCATAGAGGTCAGCGACAGAGCGGTAGCGCAAGAGCTTGCACGCCATGAGCAAAGCAGCCTACGCGTTCACCGGCCCGCGACGAGCATGAGACGACAAACCAACCGGAGTCAGCTATGGGATGGCGGTGCGCCCGTCCCGCCGCACAGAAGGGTGCAGCGATGAAGCTTGCTGCTCATGCCCCGTGGGGTCGGTGGTGGCGTTCGCCACTGGAGACGGGGGACGGCGAGGACAGCCGTCACCCGCCGACGCTGTCTGAGCGACGCGAGCGGTGAGAGCGCCCCGACGCTCAGCACGAGCTCGACGGGCGTTAGCCATGGAAGCGGTGGAGCGGTGGCGGGTTGACCGGCGGAAGAGAGGCTCCGATGCACCCCTACCTGGCGCACCAAATGTTGGAATTCGGGTTCCGCAAACCCTTGATAGGTTTGAACTCTGGGGTGTGTTCGAAGAACTCGTCCTCCCCGGTCTGCCTACTCGCTAATCTCACGGCCTAGCTCGACGAACTATAAGGAAATGGGACACATCAGTTTACCCAGGTTCGGTCCACCTTGCGGTGTAAAACCCTACTACTTCTTTGTTGTGGATTGGTCTCGAGGGGCTGAGGATGAACTAGTACAGTGGCGAACAGCCTCAGGAGGAGAGGTGTTCTTGAGCTCGGGTGAGCTAGTGAGTGTGAGGGTGGAATGGACGATCCCCCCTCTATGGTGGTGGCTAAGTCCTATTTATAGTGGCCTTGGTCCTCTTCCCAAATGGAGGCAGGAAGGAATCCCACAACAGCCAAATTCGAAGGGAGACAACTAGTACATACTATCCTGACAAAAGTAGTCTTCACGTGCAAAAGCCTCTGGTCGTGACACTGTGGTGGGCTAGGTGTCCTGGTGGTCTTGGTCTTGTTGCACGGGAATGGAAACCTTTGGCTGATTACTCGGGACTCTGCGCCTGCGCTTGCCTCTTTAGCATAAAAGAAGAAACTGGTACACTGAGCCCGTTGGCGCCCGCCTGGCCTTGGTCGTCATGGCTCACGTCATCCGGACCTCGCGAGGTGAGGCTCGCATAAAAATCTCCGCTCCTCTGGAGCCAGCCTGAGGAGACCGCTCCTCGTTGAGGTCTTGGTGTCGTTCGCCTCACGAGGGTCTTGAGTTGTTGTCATTATAAAGTTGGGCCGTATCAGGCCGTTGATGGAGCCATGTTGTGGGCCGCAGGCAGGCAAGTCTGGGTACCCCCGTTCCCAGAACACCGACAGCAAACACAATGGGGAACACGAAGATTTTTGGCATTGTTCCGATAGGTGGTGCTAGCGTACATCCACGTTGATGGAGACTTCAACCCACGAAGGGTAACAGCTGCGCAAGTCCATGGAGGGCTCCACCCACGAAGGGTCCATGAAGAAGCAACCTTGTCTATCCCATCATGGCCATCGCCCACGAAAGACTTGCCTCACTTGGGTAGATCTTCAGATGTAGGTGATCTCCTTGCCCTTACAAACTTCTTGGTTTAACTCCACATCATGTTGGAGGCTCCCAAGTGACACATAAGCAATCTAGGAGACACCCCTCTCCAAAAGGTAATAGATGGTTTGTTCATGATGAACTCCTTGCTCTTGCACTTCAAATGATAGTCTCCTAAACACTCAACTCTCTCTCACAGATTTGGCTATGGTGGAAGAAGGATTTGAGTGGAAAGCAACTTGGGAAAGGCTAGAAATCAAGGTTCAAATGGTAGGATTGGAATCTCTTGATCTCAACACATGAGTAGGTGGTTCTCTCTCTGAAAATGAATGGTGGAAGTGTGGGCACGTTCTGATGGCTCTCCCATTTAAGGAATAAGGGGTGGAGGGGTTTATATAGCCTCCACACAAAATCCAACCATTACACACTTTTGACCCATCTCGGTGGCACCGATCAGAAAACTCGGTGGCACTGATCTATGTAAAAATATGAACATTAGGAATCTCGGTGGGACCGACTGGAACAACTCAGATGGACCAATGAGCAAGGGCTTAGGGCAAACCTCTACTAGGTGGCGCTGATTGCATCATCTCGGTGGGACCGAAGTGAAGCAATGAGCAACAGAGAATCGGTCAAGCCATCTCGATGGGACCGATTGCAATTCTCGGTTAGACTGAAATAATTGCAACAAGCAACAGAGAGTTGGCAAAGTCATCTCAGTGGGACCGAGATCCATATCGGTGGACCCAAATTGTTAGGGTTTTGGCAGTGGCTAAGTCCAGATGAACTCGTTGGCTCCGGGTAGGAAATATCGGTGGGGCCGAGGTGGAATTTAGGTTTTGGACATATTTGGATAGAGAAAGTGGTTGAGGGTTTTGGAGCAATATCACTAAGCACTTGAGCAACAAGATCATTAAGCAACACCTCATCCCCTTTTAATTAATAGTATCGACTTTCCTATGGACTCAATGTGATCTTGGATCACTCAAACAAAAATGTCGACTCTTGAGCTTTTGCAAATCCTTGTCCTTAGCATATTGATGGGGTCCACATCTCTAGTTCATGCCATGCCAATCACTGAACATCCTAAAATACTTATCTCAAACGGCATTAGTTCAATGAGATATATGTTGTTATGAATTACCAAAACCACCCGGGGATTAGTTGCACTTTCACATGGCCACTGTCGCACACATCAAAGTTGTCGTGGATGCCACCAAGGAGGCATTGTGATCTTATGAGATTATTAAGGAGTTGATCTATGCTGACAAGGATGTCGATCCCTCCTTCCAAGAAATGATTTTGCAAGGTGCTAGGGAATATTTCAACATCAAGACCATCGGGCTCAAGGAAGCACCGACGATGGAGAGCTCCGACTAAGTGTAACTCAACTACTGCTCCTCCTCCGGCGAGGATGGGTAGCTCATCACTATCCATAATTTAATGTCTGTAGTTTAGGTAATTATGCAAGAAGATATGCACTATGATATTTAGTTACTTATGTAATGGATGTTTAGTTTGATTATGCAATGATGTTGTAAGTATAAGTTTTTGTTCTGAACAGTAGAGGATGTTGTTCTTTAGACATAGCAATTCACATCGCACCTCACCTAGATGACAAAATCATGAGCCACAATTATCAATATCGTACACAATTCCTTTAAATCAATTATGTGCCCTGTAGAGCACACAATTCTCACCGCACAATCGTATGCGCTATCACAAGTTACCGCACATTAGTTGCCATCAGATATTACACAATTTGTGTGATGCTTGCAATCATCGCATACCACTGATGTATTCAATTGGTTGGCCAATCAACGCACACGATTAGAAATTCTCAATTGTTTGCGTTATGACAGTTGATCGCAATGTTATACTGTACTATGTGCCCCTTATCACACCAATTTGCATTCAAAATCATTCCTAGTGGATGTGCCATCGCACGCATTTTGTTTGCAGGCATACGGTTTTGTTTTTCTACTATCTGCGATGCCTGCATCACACATAGTTTGTTTCAAGGGTTTGTGATAGATGTGTCTCCTCAGCCTCATTCTGCACTAGTGCTACATCTCTTACAAATTGATGAACCTTAGGGCATCCACTAGGGGGAATTGTTGTTCTCTTACAATCCTCTACGCTTAGAGGCCCAACAAGGCCTACAAGAATAGATGCGCATATTAGAAATCAATATCCCTTTTGTGTGTCACTTATTGTACGTGGAGGATAGAGAAGGAAAATTTGAGGGGAGTTGGCTCTCATGCAATAGACCACCTCTATAAGTGCCAAAAGATAGAACATAATAAATATGGAGGAAATATAAAGAGAGAATGTCTAAAAAGGACTATGTGATTGCCAACCTAGTTGAACAATTCATTATAAATGCTAGTTTGAGATGACATAGAAGCATGATATAGCCATCAACCAGCTATACTAGTATGCATGCTTGAATCGATGTGGATTGTCATTGGAAGAGTAATTTACCTCGGATTTCAACTAATGTTTTTATAGCATATTAAATGCATTCTTATTTTCCAATAATAATAAAGTGAATCCTTAGAATCTAGAAAGCAAGGAGCGTCAATTTTATCTCTATTAGATTTCGCAACTAGATGTATTGTGCAACTAAATGAAATAAAGTCACACATTATTATTGACTATATAATGAATGAAGATATGTAAACAATAAATATTTATATGATCACTAACACAATAATATTGAAGATATATTTTGATATCCATGTGTCATGACCACATATGAAATAAATTCACATGTTAATATTAAATATACAATCAACGGACATATGGAAACAATAATATTTTGATACACCCACTAATGCAAAATCTTTAAGATATATTTTCATATTGATGTGTCATGACCACATGAGAAAATATAACTAGAATGGATGTGACTTAGATTCTCAAAATATGCAATTCTTTAAATTTTGACACCTAGACTACTGCGTCTACGTGTCATACTTTTGAATGCACCTCAAATGCAATGAGTCACATACACGTGTTGAGTACCCATAGAATACGAGGAAGACACTAATGATCATATATATATATATATATATATATATATATATATATATATATATATATATATATATATATATATCGATAAAACATGATTCATAGATATACAAAATCACACATTATTATTGACTATACGATTATTGAAGATATTGTAACAATAAATTTTTGATATGCCCACTACAAAAAAATCTTGAAGATATATGTTGATATCCATGTGTCATCACCACAAGAAAAAGATATCAGGAATTGGTCTGAGGATGTGAGGAAGACAACCGCATATGTGTCTATAAAAGAGGGTGCATAGATCTATATCATATACTGAAAATTCTTGATTTCCATGATGAAAGTACTACCACAAATTGTAGTAACTTTTCTTGTTGCTTACCTTACTCTAGCTCTCGGAGTAAAGGTGAACACACACCAAATGAGTGAAGAAGAAGACTTTCAGGAGATCATTAAGAAACATGTCAAAAGGACCATTTTGATATGTTCAACTAATAATTTCTTACTTCCCTTATTTTGAGAACAATCCTTTCAACATGAAGCAATTAACTAAAAATTTCAAATCAGACAAAATTTGGTGAACTCTTTGATTGTGTTGACATTGATCAGCAACCAACTCTTCATCATCTGCTACTAAAGAACCATTCGCTACAGGTATATCTATCATCCATACTTTTTAATGAAATTGTTTCTATTTTGATAGCTTTTATAATTTTTTTTATTATGTCCTTTCAACCATCTTCTTCTTTACTTATGGTAGAATCATAGAAAATTATATTACATGTCGAGTGAAGTTACCGCAAAGAAGTTTTATCCCAAAATGTGACATATCCCCAAATTTTTATATACAAATCCACTTCCTTTTTTAGTCAAACTTCGAGTTATAATTTTGGCCAAGAAAATGTGGGATGTATGTTATAAAAAATATATTATCAAAAAGTTCTTTCAAATTTGCATCCCATGTCTTTATGGCATATAATTTGCATTTTGTTGGTAAAATCAATGGTCAAAGTTAGACGTAAAAATATTAAGGGAGTATTATAGAAATGTGTTATACTGGATTTTCTTGATTTTGACATTTGTATATTTCCTTGCCGCAGATGAAATCAAGCTCTTATCCAAAAGGTTTCCACATGAAATCATCATCTTCAGCTAACACAACGGAGTCACAGTTGCCTATGGTTGCATGCCCAGTAGGTACAGTACCAGTATTACAAAAAAACTAATAAAGTTGGACACATTCCCCTGTGGAGCAATAATTCTCTTGCTGCTGGAGGCGAGGTATTCTTTCTAATCTGGAATAATAATTCTTAATATTTTTATATTACTTCAGTTACATTAATAGTAATACTATTGCATGCATAACTTATTAGGTCCACACAAAGGATTGAACAATTAGATATTCACACTGAATTAAGTCTTATTGATGATGCATAATTGATTCATTTACCATGTGGCAGGACGAAATGTATTCTGTAGATCTTATTCATAAAGAGGTTTGATAAAGTTCTTATAATTATGCCATCATATGTAGATAGCTGGGATCAAGACCGATGGTGATATATATGGCGCACGAGTAACACTTAACATTTACGAGCCACAAGTGAAAGGACATGGAGATTTTAGTTCACAAGTACTTACGCTAAGGCATGGTAAGGATGGTCCTCTTGAGGCCATTGCAGTTGGTTCAATGGTATGCATGATGAAACAAAATGGAAAATGTGACTGCTTATAGCATTTTTCATATTGGTACTTACATATTTATTATGGAAAATTTCATGTACTTTATATATAACAATATATATCTACTATATTATATTTTTTATGTTGGTACTTCTATATTTATTATGGTCAATTTCATGTACTTCATTTTTTTCATGTGGGTTCCTATTGCATTGGAAATATATCTACTATATGAATACGCATGTTACATATATATCAAATCCTTCAACAAACCTTGGGGATATATATAGCAACAAAACTAATCAACTACATAACTATACATTTTGAAATATTGTATGTTGATATTGTTATACCAATTTCAAGCTTTAGTATACATTAATAAATATTTTTATTCAACCCTTAAAAACATAGGTGATCTCGAAATAATGGCATAATATAAACTTAGTTTCTAATATCCGGCTGAATCATAGCAAAGGTGAGAGAAGTCACATTTACAATTAGTGTAATGTACTATAGTGCAAGAGGCACCTGAGTTAACATAATACCAATTCATCATGGACAATAAAAGTAGGATTTAAATTATTTAAAATTTGATGAGACATGGATGGAGTTCATAGTATATGGTCCCTAGATATTAAGCTTAACATTACCCTCGGTACCTATTTTCTTATATCCGCATACAAAAATAGGTTTACCAATATATGTATGATATTGCCTCATATTAGTTTTTTTAACAAGATTCTTCATTTGCAAACTAACTGTAAGTTAATTGTTCTCATTCTACATTACGTATTATTAGAAAGATATAATGGTGAGTCTAGACATACATCAATCATATAAAGGCACTAATATAATTTTTATTGGGTTACTTTGTAGGTATCACAGACTTTTGGAGACAACTTTGCTAGGTTCCATATTATTTGGGTATGTATTAAGCTCTTATTAAAGGGTAACTCATAATATTACTTCTAACTAAATAACATCTACGATAAGTATATGAGAAAAGGAACATAATACATTTTGAACATTATTTTCAAATGGACAGCTGGGGAACAACCAAAAGTCTTGCATGGATTTTCATTGCCAAGGTTTTGTGCAAATAGTACCTCACATTGGAGTTGGGGCAAGAATATCTATGGTTTCTACCTACAATGGAAAGCAAGTGGATTTACAACTTATGCTTTTCCAGGTATTTCTAAGTACTTAAAAATGCAGCATTAGTTACTCTCAATAAAAAATGATTTTGGCAACCAAACTTATATTCAAATTCTAATTTCCACATCAACTATATAAGCATTCAAATTTCTCATTTTCTCAACTTCCAAAGCAAGTGTCAATCATCCTCCAAACGATCCTATTTCATTACTAATTTTTTTGGATATCATCTATATTGGTTGTTTTGGTATGTTGATAACTATGGAATTAACTTTTGCACCTAGATAATTTCATTATTTGATGGGTTGCTAATTTAAGCTTGTTATACATATTCTATAAATTGTTTCATTTTCATCCAATATTTTTTACAGTCATACATTGCAAGTTAAAGAATCGGTTAATAAAATATTTTGTGCCCAAGACAGAAATAATGCTACCATATATAATGCACAATGTATACAACTTCTTTAGCAATCACCTTCAAAAACCATGTGTTAGGTTCTTATTTGAAAACAAGAGACATGTTGCCAGAGTTATCAATAAAGCCAAAGAAAATGAGGTCAAAGAAAAGTTGGCTATTATTTTACGCATAATGCAAACTATTAATATATTCTTAATACTAAAGACAATTCACTATTTTTTAATATATGTCTATTTGAATTCACTTGGCTCTTATTAGGATCCGAAGAAGAAGCACTACTGGCTATTCTATGACACAAAACCCATAGGATATTGGCCAAATTTATATTTTACAAAACTGAGAGTCAAGGCAAATATAGTAGAATTTGGTGGACTTGTTAATGGAGCAACAATTCATCAAGATCCACCGCAGATGGGAAGTGGACATTTCACAGCTGAAGGGAATGGAAAGGCCGCCTATGCTAGGGATGTTAAAATAGTAGATAGCAGTTACAAACTTGTTGATTTGAACTTCGATAAGAGCTTTGCTTATTCTACAAAACCACCATGCTACACGGTTGATTCATTTGATCACAATAGTGATGGGGCACATGTCTACTATGGTGGACCGGGTGGTTGCCACCCTTCTGTGAAATAGATTCTATGTATTAATGATTTGTCTAAATAATGAAGAATAAGAGTATGGACAAAGGAAGAAGACAAGTCAAGTGTATACGATTCATGGTAGCCATTGATGCAATGCTGTTGAAAACTTACATGATTAAATTATTACAACACCAAATTAATGGGGCCATGTTGTGATAGGCCAAACAAATTCATGTTTTGAGAAAACCGTGTTCATTTTTCAAAAAAAAAACTAGCTGTAAGATTCAGTTACCGTGGGCAGATACTGGAGCAAACTATCTAGAATTAAGTCAACTCCAGATCGCCCAAGTTTCTTCCATATGATGAGTGGTTCCTCTTTTAATGTGCATATAGATCCATATCAGTTCACTCTCTATTCCCGACATTTTGCCTCTTGTCTTGGAAGTTGTGGGTTCCTATCACTTCACTCTCTATTACTAGATCCATTGCACCATTGATGCAAAAAACCAAGTGTGTCCGAGAAGTTAAGCAAATTATATGAAATAGTTTTTATGAATTGTTCGCTAAGTACGAGTTTGGTTTATGGCATGATAGTATATATGATAACAGTCTAAAGTCACACATGCGGAAAGTATTTACAAAGAATACTAAAAGTGATTAAACTGACTTCGTAGTTTTATTAAATACTCCCAAAAGTGGTGTCAAAATAACGAGCAGGAATAGCCTGGCACAAAACCCAATGCATAGATGATACTACGAATACTTAGTCCATATATGAGCTAACTATAAGAAACTATAACCAAAAGTACACATGTTACACATTGAGGAGTTAGACACGGCTAACTCAAGATCAAGCAGCTAGGAATCAGAACCAGCCAACCCGAATTCGGGCTATGCAAATTCAAATTGACTTGCGTAAGGACTCAGAATTGAGGAAAGGGTACCCGTACTAATTCATGGGGAACTCGTGCCCGGACCTTATCATGGAGGGCTAAAACTTGAGCCTGGAGGACTCAGGCACAAAGGACTCAAACTCGGGTATGGGAAACCCAAGCAAGTGAACTCGGTCACAGTCATGGAGGGCTAAACTCGGGCACAGAGGACTCAGACTCGGGCTTCAACGCTTATACCAAAGAGCTTATTGGCAAGAATGAAGAGATCCATCCATAAATTTGGGTAATGCAACATAAGAAAACAATCATTGCTACAATGGTAGTGCTCAAGTAAGCTCAATGACACATCATTATGATGTGAAGTTGGGCAATGAAATGTAAGAAAATAGTCCCTGCTACAGTAGCAGTCCTCAGGTAAGCTTAATGACGCACATAATGATGTGCAGTAGTTTCTTTCAAGCAGAGCACATTTAATTCATGAAACATATATTCGGTAAGTTCTTGCAACATAATGGCATGCATACAAATGTAGTTAAAACAGTCCAAGAACATAACAAAGAGAATCTATCAAATTGCAGCCGAACACATTGAAACCAACGTATGTAAACAAAGAATCCCATTAATATTGTATTTTGATCCCCATCTTCGTTCACTCTAGAAGCTAAGGCCCCACTCTAGAAATAAAGTTCCACGTCTATACAAACAAAATCTTTCAGAGGCTTTTAGATCTTCCATGCATTAAAACATTAGCAGCTGAGTTTTCCGAGCCTAGTCCTTAGCCCTCATAAAAATATGGGGAAAATAATTGATGATAGAGATACAATGATCATGAATAGTTGCTCCTTCTTTAGCTTGGAGCTCTTTAGAGAGTTGAATTAGAGACAGTGCTACCAAACAAGAAGGAGAACCTCGAACATGCATAACAGGGCAGTAGTTCAAATTCCAAAATGTATCTTCGGCTCCTACAACTCTAAAAGATTGCAATAGTTAATTATAAAGTATGAATCTCATCCAGCCTATGATATACTGCCAACAACATCTTAGGAAAACAATACCTCGAAGGAGAGTAATCTATCAATACATCCTCCATCATGCAAATAAGTATGAACATACATGATAAACGAGAAATGAAACCAATTTTCCTACCTGTAGGAGCCAAATATATATATTATGACACATGAGCAAATCCAATCCTGATAATAAGTATTCAAAGATGCAATAGTTAGGAACAACAGATAGCCTAATGATGCTCCCGAGGACAATCACTATTAGGAAAAAACCAATATCCACCAAATTTCATAGTGAAAACCCTGATATGACCATAAGCAAGAATACATGCGAACCAACATATAGGCATTACAATGAACTTGTGGTCCGAAAACCTGCACATAGCTCCCACCTAAATACTCCCTCTATTCGGAATTACTTGTCGCTCCAATGGATGTACCTAGCACTAAAATATGAGTATATACATTGATGTAGGGCGGAACCCTATGTTGACGATCTTTCACGCTTGGAGAGAATCCCTACGGGGAACACGAAGAATGAGCGGAAGAACACGAGGGAAAACACGGGGAGAACGAGAGAGAGATCACTCAACCGACAAGAAACCAATCACACAAGTGCTAGATTATTGAATACATAGAGTGGCACAAGATTCAAGGACAACAAAGGTAAGGATACAAGGGTAGCCGATCTTCTCCGAGAGGAGGTCTTGAGGGGTCCACCCTAGAAGGGGGTCTTGAATCCGCTTGGGGGATCTTCTCCGTAGAGGTCCTGATCTCGAAGGAGAAGTAGCCAAGTGGATGAGCAAAGGCTCTCACACCGAAATATGAGCAAATCCAAAGCTAACCCTAACTAGGGGATGGAAGGGTCCTATTTATAGTCTTAGTGCAAATGGAAGTCAAAACGAAGGGGTACAGGGGCTTCATCCCGCATCAGGCGTTGGACGTCCGGAAGGCGTCGGACGTCCGGAGGCTCGGGAGGGTCCGGACGTCCGGCGCTTCGGATGTCCGTCTATTCTTTTCTGCCGTGGGTGCGCGGTCGTCCGGCGGGCGGTCGTCGAGGGCTTCAGGAGGGTCCGGACGTCCGGAGGCTGTCGGTCGTCCGTAGATCCGGTTCGGGTGATGGTCGTCCGGACGTCCGGTCAGCTCCGGTCGTCCGTAGGTTTGATTCGGGTGGCGATGTTCCGGACCTCCGGAGGGCGTCGGACGTCCGTGAGTTTGATTCGGGCGACGAAGTTCCAGACGTCCGGAGGGCGTCGGACGTCCGTGTCCTGGGAATCGTCGGACGTCCGGAGGTGGTCGGACGTCCGTGCCCTGTAGCTTCAGCTGCCTTCCTTCTTCCTCTTCGACATACTTGGGGTTCTCGCCGTCTTGGCTCTTGCAAGTAGTGGATCCTTGGTTTGCCTCCATGTATCTGATTACGCATAGAGTTTCGGAATGAGGTAGTAGCCATGTCTCATGGGTAGAAATAAGAAGTTCGGAGAGGAGCGAGTTCACCTTATCTTCAATAGCCTTAGCTCGGCCTCTTGTCATGGGTCCCGGTGGTGTTGAGGGAGATGAAGGCACGTCCGTGGGGATGAGTGAGGGCTGCTCTGCATCATCTCCCCTTGGGAGAGATCCGACCTCGGATCAAAAACTTCATCTCCATGGACAGGTGCAAGGTCCTTGACGTTGAAGATGTCACTCACGTTGTACTTGTCGCGAGGTATGTCGATTTTGTAAGCGTTGTCGTTGTAGCGTGCGAGCACTTTGAAAGGGCCATCGGCTCGAGGTAGAAGTTTGGACTTGCGTTCTTTGGGGAAGCGGTCCTTGCGAAGGTGTAGCCACACTTGATCGCCAATGTTGAAGACGATGGGTTGTTTGTTGGTGTTGAGCTTGTTTGCTTGGCGTTGTACTTGGCGCTCAATTGCGTGCCTTGTATCTTCGTGCATCTTCTTGATGTAGCTTGCTCGTTCACTTGCATCCATGTTGGTGCGCTCTTGGAGAGGTAGTGGTAGAATGTCCAATGGGGACAACGGGTTGAAACCGTAGACGACCTCGAAGGGGGACTTGCCGGTAGTTGAATGTCTTGCATGATTGTAGGCGTACTCGGCGATGGGTAGACATGCTTCCCACTCCTTGATGTTCTTCTTGATCAAGACACGAAGTAGAGTGGATAGTGTGCGTTCGTCACCTCCGTTTGGCCGTCGGTTTGAGGATGGTATGCCGAGGAGAACAATAGCTTGATTCGAGCTTGGCGCATAGGGTCTTCAAAAGTAACTCAAGAACTTGACGTCACGATCGGAGATGATTGTCTTTGGTACTCCGTGGAGTCGCAAGATTTCCTACAAAGAGATTTGCAACATGTGAAGCATCGTCTATCTTGTTGCAAGGAATGAAATGTGCCATCTTAGAAAATCTATCCACAACAACAAACACGGAATCCTTGCCATTTTGAGTCCTAGGCAAACCAAGTACAAAATCCATGCTAATGTCTTCCCATGGTTGATATGGAATAGGAAGAGGCATGTAAAGACCATGAGATTGAGCTTTAGACTTAGCTTTGCGACATGTATAGCATCGGTTGGTGAAGCGTTGTACGTCACGGAACATCTTGGGCCAAAAGTAGTTGTTGGAGAGCGTGGCGAATGTCTTGTCGCGTCCAAAGTGTCCCATGAGTCCGCCTCCATGGGCCTCTTGCAAAAGGAGCAAACGAAGAGAAGACTCGGGGATGCAAAGTTTGTTAGCTCTCATAAGATAACCATCCTTGATGTAATATTGTTCCCAAGACGTATGCGTCAAACACTTAGCATAAGGAGAAGCAAAAGATGGATCATGCTTATACAAGTCTTTTATATGCTCAAAACCAATGACATTCAACTCAAGTTGGGTGAAAAGCATGCATATGCGTGAAAGCGCGTCGGCAACTACATTCTCTTTACCCTTAATGTATTTGATCACATAAGGAAAAGATTCAATGAATTCACTCCATTTGGCATGACGCTTGTTCAATTTAGTTTGACCTTTGAGGTACTTAAGCGTTTCATGATCGGTATGGATGACAAACTCATGAGGTCTAAGGTAATGTTCCCAAACGTGGAGCACACGCACTAAAGCATACAATTCCTTATCATAGATGGGATAATTAAGTTGAGCACCGGAGAGTTTTTCACTAAAATAAGCAATGGCTCGTTTTTCTTGCATCAAAACTCCGCCAATTCCGGTACCACTTGCATCACAATGAACCTCAAAAGTTTTGTCAAAATTGGGCAAGGCAAGAATCGGAGCATGAGTAAGCAAAGACTTGAGCTTCTCAAAAGCGGTTGATTGCAAAGTTCCCAAAACAAAGGGAGTATTCTTCTTGCTCAAAGCATGCAAAGGAGCGGCAATTGTGCTAAAATATTTCACAAAGCGACGATAGAAACCCGCAAGACCAAGAAAACTTCGCACTTGTTGCAAATTGGTGGGTTGGGGCCAAGTTTTAATTGCTTGAATTTTAGATTCATCAACATGGACACCCTTTGAGGAAACAACAAAACCCAAGAAAACCACTTTGTCAACTCCAAATGTGCATTTTTCAAGTTTGCATAAAGGCTTTCTTTTGAAGAGTTTGCAACACAGATTTTACATGGTTGATGTGCTCTTTCATGGTTTTGCTAAACACAAGAATATCGTCAAAGTAGACCACAACAAAGACTCCAATGTAAGGATTGAAGTACATGATGCATAAGACGCACAAAAGTACCGGAGCTTCGAAAGACCCATAGGCATCACTAACCACTCATATAAACCAAATTTGGTTTTAAAGCAGTTTTCCATTCATCACCCTCTTGCATGCGGATTTGATAATAGCCACTTTTAAGATCAATTTTGAGAAAAAGTTGGCTCCACTAAGTTCATCAAGCATGTCATCTAAGCGAGGAATGGGATGCCTATATCGAACAGTAATAGCATTGATAGGTCTACAATCGAACACAAGCGGAAACTTCCATCGGGCTTAGGCACAAGAATAACCGGAACGGCACAAGGGCTTAGGCTTTCACGTACATGACCGTTGTCGATGAGTTGTTGTACTTGCCGTTGAATCTCCTTGGTTTCTTCCGGATTGACTCGGTATGGAGCTTTGTTTGGGAGAGGCGCTCCGGGGATGAGGTCGATTCGATGCTCAATGCCTCAAGAGGAGGTAGACCCGAGGTAGCTCATCGGGAAAAACATCTTGGAATTCCTGCAAAAGAGATTGAAACACCAAAGGTAGCTCGTGAATGGTGTTAGTTTTTGGTTCTCCATCCTTGCACACAAGGACAAAGTGCATCACGGTAGATGGGTTCTCACACACTTCTCTCATCTCACTTTTGGTGGCAAATAGAATGAGGTTTTTCTCTCTAGGCGAAGAGTCGCTCAAATTTGGCTTGTTGCTCTCACTCACTTTTTGGTGGATCGCTTTCTCACTCTTTTCTCTATGATGGGTGGCTTGTTTGTCGGCAATCACTTGACTAGGAGACATAGGTCGTAGCACATATTCTTTCCCTTTCATTTTGAAGCTATAGTGATTGGTTCGCCCATTGTGGATGACACCACGGTCGAATTGCCATGGTCGATCTAGAAGTAGGTGGCAAACGGTCATAGGAACCACATCACACTCCAAAGTGTCTTCGTAAGCACCAATTTTGAAGGAGACTTGGACCGTATGCTCGACTCGGATAGTGCCGGAGTCACTTAGCCATTGAACCTTGTAAGGGTGTGGGTGCTTCCTCTTGACCAATTGTAGCTTGGAGCATAGTTCTTCACTTGCCAAGTTGTGGCAACTACCTCCATCGATGATGACCTTGATGGACCGTCCATTGATGTCGGCTTTTGTGTGGAAGATGTGGCATCATTGGTCTTCTTCTTGTTGATGTTGAAGAGTCAAGACCTTGGAGACAACGAGGCGGGCTCGAATCCTCATCACAAAAGACTTGGTCATCTTCATCTTCATTCACTTGCGGTGCATGGCCACTTGCTCAAGAGCTTCCATTTCCTCTTCACTCATGGAGTCATATGTGCCATCGTCGTTGAGGATCATGGTGCGCTTGTTGGTGCATTCAGATGACTTGTGGCCTCGGCGCGCCGCAAGTGAAACACTTTAAGGAGCTTGTCTTAATGGTCTCATTGGTCGGAGTAGAGGATGAAGCACGCGGCTTGAGGTTGTTTGTAGAAGGAGGAGGACGACTTGAACTTGTCGAAGTTTTCTTGTAACTTGACTTGTCGTCGTTTCGTGAATAAGGCTTGGTTGATGTGGAAGTTGGAGGAGTCGTTGAAGCTTGGTTGTTGGATGGACCATAGGTCTTGGATGAGTACTTATGCGTTTGAAGTCATCTTGCACTTGGCGTTCGCCTTTGTAGCTTGATGTACGAGCTCAATGAGGGATGAGTATGGTTGGAAGTCGGCGATCTTCTTAATGGGATGATTGAGTCCATTCAAGAAACGTGCCATAGTTTGCTCATCATCTTCTTTGACATTGGCTCGAATCATGGCTATCTCCATTTCCTTGTAGTATTCTTCAACGCTCTTTGTTCCTTGCTTGAGTAGTTGGAGTTTCTTGAAGAGGTCGCGATTGTAGTATGTTGGCACAAAGCGTGCTCGCATGACATCCTTCATTTGAGCCCAAGTGGTGATTGGAGGTTCACCTCTTGCTTGTCGTCGCCAATGATTTATTCCCACCATATGAGCACATAATCTTGGAACTCAAGTGATGCCATAGCGATTTTCTTCGCTTCATCGTAGTTGTGCAAACGGAAGATTTTGTCAACCTTCAATGCCCATGAGAGGTAGTCTTCGGGGTCATTGCTTCCATTGAACTTGGGCATGGTGAATTTTAGCTTGCCGTAGCGTTGCTCTTCATTGTATTGTTGGCGATGTTGATGATGACGTCCTTGGCGTGGGATGTACTCGCCTTCATGTTGCTCTTGGCGGAGGAAGACCATGATCAACTTGCTCTTGTTGAGTTTGAGGTTGAGGTGGAGCTTGACGAGCTTGTGGAGGAGCTTGAGGAGCTTGAGGAACTTGACGGTGTACATGAGGTTGGTAGTTCCTCTCATGGATTTCTTCTCGAAGGGCTTCCTCTTGATTGCGCCGTTCGCGATTGCGGTTGGCGACGGCTCTACTTGATTCTTGAAGGGCACGTTGCGCCTCAAGAGCTTGCTCTTCACGTTGTTGTTGTTGACGACGTTGAGCATTGGCGTCTTGTTCGTCTTGGTGACGACGTGCTCTTTCTTCCTCTTGTTGGCGACGAAGACGTTGCCGTTCTTGAGCTTGAGCAAAAGCCTCTTGGTTTTCTTGAGGACGAGGAACTTGATCATCAACTTGGTCTTGAGAGTGCTTGTCATGTAGCGGGTTGCGAGATGCATGACGATCTTGGCGCGCGGCTCGTCGAAGAGTGTTCGATGACGGTGTACTTGAGTCGTAGAAGGTGTCGTCGGAGTGTCGACTCGAGTGGCTCCGTCTTGATGATGAAGAAGTGGAATGATGCCGGTTTCTCACCAACTTGCGGATCTCGTCCATTCTTGCATCATTCTCTTGCTTGTGTGCCTCGAACTTGTTGTCGAAGTAGTCTCTTGTACGTTGCTCGGAGAGTCGCAAGTCGGTGGCGAGGTTGTCGATGCGGTCGCTCATTGCTTGTTGTTCTTGGTGCAACGCTCGTTGTGCACCGAAGAGGTGGCTTTTGGTGACGTATGTGGACATGTCGTCGTCTTGTTCGATGAAGAGTGGGTTGGTAGAAGAACTTGGCCTATCCATCATTCCAAGCAAGATGTGAGTGGTAGAACGGAAAATAACTTATACCAATGTACCTTTGACCGATATTGAAAATGAATCAAGTTCCCTCAAATGCGGACAATGAAATAGCACTCTTGGTACCGATTCTTGTCGGTTCTCACACCTACACAAATAAAAAGCTTATGGTGGAGCTCGGTTAGGATGGTGGCACAAAATTTGATGCAATTGTAAGTGAGACTCAATAAAGTTGGAAATGATTCACAAATTTGCAAATGCAACAAGTAGACCAATAGCAAAATATGGTACACGGAAACACACGCAAAATAGATAATATGGGGTTATGCAACCAAGGATGAGCCAAAATGTGGAATACACCAAGATGCTCTTGTTGCACAACACTAGAGAGACGCTAGCACGATTGCACAATAGGCGGATACTGAACTTGTGCACAACCTACTAAGCAAAAATGCAACGACTTCTATCCCAAGTATGCTATATGTATGGTGTGTCGATGAGTTGATCCAAGATGATCAAGTATGACAATCTTAATGTTTGATGATGCTATGGTTCTTGCTCATAAGCTCTTTGCTTATCTTTCTCTCTTTGCTTAAAAGCTTGATTGGCTCTTTCTCTTTTGAGCTCTTTTCTCATGCAAAACTTCACGAACCAAGATAGCAATTGTGTATGCGATGAAAACTTTGTGACACACAAGTTGATGCTAAGTTATGCACCACTTTGGTATGGTATGTATGCCATGGAGTATGATCACTAAATGTGCACAAGTTACGTTGCCGGCAATACTCAAAGGCTAGTCTCGATGGGTAAGCTACGCAAAATGAGGCAATGTGGGTTATCAATGCAATTGCAATGTATGACAAAGATGTCGTCGAAGTTACCGTCCTTGGCGATGATGAGACCCTTGCGAGGTTGAGTCGTGGTGATGATGAACTCGAACCGCACCTAGATAGCCGAAACACAAAAGGATACGGAAGCCACAACGCAAAATCTCAAGGACCAAAATGTGTCAAAATCGTCATCGGAGGAATCGTGGAAGATTTAGGTGTATATGGGTTTGGAGGATGTGGAGAAATATGGGGTGGTGGTGGTGTCTGAACTGAAGAAATTCAGTTTGGTCAGGGTTTTACGGACGTCCGTGAAGTTACGGTCGTCCGGACGGCGTCGGACGTCCGGCCTTGTGTAACGCCCCGGACACACCCGCCGGTGGTCGTTACTCCTGGCGGGTGCCACGACGGGTCACAAACGTCATGAACAACATGACCACGCACCTGTCCGCAACCATCCGTGTAACCGCGAGGGTCAGCTCTGATACCAAATTGTAACGCCCCGGACACACCCGCCGGTGGTCGTTACTCCTGGCGGGATCTAGACTGGCCCCACAGATCAATACTAGTCTTTTCTGCGCACTTTGTCCTCACTGCGGCGCACCGGAGCAACTTCGGTCGGTCACCCATCCCGACACTACTCCAAGCTGAGCACGCTTAACTTTGGAGTTACGTCGAATGGGCTCCCGGAAAAGAAGGAATTCCTTATTGATATGAGTAGTCTATCATCCCTAATAAGCCAGGCTATCACACCTTGTCCGGATGTCCGGAGCCTGGGTGAAAATCGGCTCGGGGAGAGGAACTGCAAAATTTTCCGTGGAAGACGATGGTTGTGAGGTCGAAATCGAGGGATTTGGAGGATGGAGAAGGGTGGAGGAGGTGGGGAAGCTAGATCCACACGTGGCAACACAAATCCATGGACCAAATCCAACAAAATCTCATCACACAAACAAATCACAAAAAAAAATTGGGGCTATTTTTGTGGGGGATTTTCGGAATTAGGACAAAAAGAACAAAATCAAGCTAGAAGACACGATGTAGGGGCTCCAAAAACGTGATGAACGTGGCTCATGATACCATATGATGTAGGGCGGAACCCTATGTTGACGATCTTTCACGCTTGGAGAGAATCCCTACGGGGAACACGAAGAACGAGCGGAAGAACACGAGGGAAAACACGGGGAGAACGAGAGAGAGATCACTCAACCGACAAGAAACCAATCACACAAGTGCTAGATTATTGAATACATAGAGTGGCACAAGATTCAAGGACAACAAAGGTAAGGATACAAGGGTAGCCGATCTTCTCCGAGAGGAGGTCTTGAGGGGTCCACCCTAGAAGGGGGTCTTGAATCCGCTTGGGGGATCTTCTCCGTAGAGGTCCTGATCTCGAAGGAGAAGTAGCCAAGTGGATGAGCAAAGGCTCTCACACCGAAATATGAGCAAATCCAAAGCTAACCCTAACTAGGGATGGAAGGGTCCTATTTATAGTCTTAGTGCAAATGGAAGTCAAAACGAAGGTACAGGGGCTTCAGCCCGCATCAGGCGTCGGACGTCCGGAAGGCGTCGGACGTCCGGAGGCTCGGGAGGGTCCAGACGTCCGGGCGCTTTCGGATGTCCGTCTATTCTTTTCTGCCGTGGAGTGCGTCGGTCGTCCAAGCGGGCGGTCGTCCGGGCTTCGAGAGGGTCCGGACGTCCGGAGGCTGTCGGTCGTCCGTAGATCCGGTTCGGTGATAGTCGTCCGGACGTCCGGTCGCTCCGGCCGTCCGTAGGTTTGATTCGGTGGCGATGTTCGGACCTCCGGGGGCGCAGACGTCCGTGAGTTTGATTCGGCGACGAAGTTCCAGACGTCCGGAGGCGTCGGACGTCCGTGTCTGAGAATCGCTCGGACGTCCGGAGGTGGTCGGACGTCCGTGCCACAGCTTCCAGCTTCCTTCCTTCTTCCTCTTCGACATACTTGGGGTTCTCGCCATCTTGGCTCTTGCAAGTAGTGGATCCTTGGTTTGCCTCCATGTATCTGATTACGCATAGAGTTTCGGAATGAGGTAGTAGCCATGTCTCATGGGTAGAAACAAGAAGTTCGGAGAGGAGCGAGTTCACCTTATCTTCAATAGCCTTAGCTCGGCCTCTTGTCATGGGTCCCGGTGGTGTTGAGGGAGATGAAGGCACGTCCGTGGGGATGAGTGAGGGCTGCTCTGCATCATACATCCATTTGAGTGATAAGTAATTTTCGACGAAGGTAGTACAAAATAAGGCATCAATTCATATTAGCAACAGAAACTAGCCTAGGAAAAATGAGCAAAATTATGAACAATATTCACAATACTTGATTGAAGTACGTTAGACCTACGTTAACTTTAATGTCCGGGACCGATTTTTTAGTGCATATCTGATTGTGGGAGAAGCAGACGAGATAAGCTACAGGGAGGGAGGGGAAAATTCGACACAGGACTCGCCAGCCGTGAGGGTTTATATAGCATGCCTGTAAGCATTGGGATTTTAGGGGATTTCACCGAGTCAGGCGGGAAGCTTGCGCGGCTATGCACGGGAACCTGTGCGGTTGCACGAGAACAGGCTCACCGACGATTCATTGACACCACTTCGAGCCACCGTTTGGCCAAAAGAACGCATGCGCGGTGGTCAAGCTTGCACTCTAAGCCGTCTACGGCGGCGGGGTGACAAGACATGCGAGAGGAGGATGAAACGACACGTACACATATGGTTAATTAAAAAACGTGTGTGATTTAATTACCTACTACCTCCATCCTGGTTTATAAGTCATCTTTGTATTTTTGTGCCAAATTTTGACTAGATATTTAACTAATAAAATACGAATGCATGTCACCAAAGATTATATTGTTGGATTCATATGTGAACAATTTACATTTTGTTAGTTAAATTTAAGGTTAAAATTTGGTGCTGAATATAAAGGGGACAAATAAACCAGGACGGAGGTAGTAGCACACAGCCACTCTCTACGACCGTCGCGAACGATTGTTCGACCACTGTGTGATGTGGAACGCGACATAGTTTCACATCATGCACCCGGTTCGCAACTGCCGACTGAACTACTCTATGCATGTGGTTGCTAGCAGTTGAGGCGGCCGTGGTGCGGTCTGCTCGCGCGTGCTCTGCCCACGTCCCTCCGCACGCGCTGCCGGTGTTTGGGGTCGACGCATGATCATGTATGTTTGTGCTACCATTATGCATGCGGTTGCGCCGGGCGCGACGCCATGATGCAGTTACCCGCTGCAAGCGGCGCCACTATGCAGTTACCCATTGCAAAAACTACCATGCAGACGTGCCAAGAATCCAGGCCGACCGGCCCCCATTTATTCCCGCGGCCATTTACCTTCATCTCTCGCGCCCACGACACATTAATTAAGCACACCCATGGCAACACATACTGAGAGGATATCCAACGGCTCCAATGTCGCTTCCCGTGGCTCTAACGGCGCTCCCTGTGGCTGACATCGACAACGAACGACAGTTCACCCGCATCACGTAGTGGACACCCACGTGAGGGGGAAGACCTCTTGGTGGTGTACACGAACGAGCCGGTCTCGGTGGAGAGCTCCATCCAAACTATGGAGCAGTTGCTTGCCGAGGACAAGTACCATGTGGTTGGCTTCGATCTCGAGTTCACCGGCGGTCATGCTGCGCGTGATTAGGAGGTTGCCGTCAGCCAATTGTGTGTGCTCCATCATATCCTCGTCTACCACTACTGCCTGGACACAAGGCCTTGCGAGCATTTCGCCAGATTTATCAACAGTCGCGACTATAGTTTCGCTATGGTGGACACCACCAACGATCTAAAGGCGCTCCAGGTTTTGCGCCTGGCCTGCTGGAATCTTGTGAACATTCGTGACCACTACAGGGTCTGGGACAACCCGAACAACAAGCACAACTCCCTGGTTGACCTCTCCTCGGCCATCATCGACCCCTACTACGGGAAGATGAAGGATGAGAGCAATAAGGAGAAGAACGCCTAGCACGGTGCCTGGGAGCAGAGACTGGATGAATAAAACGTCAAGTACGCAGCCAAGGACACGTACACAAGCTACGAGATGTACAGGCGGATCATTGACATGAGGGAGTGCTTTGGTCCTGCCCCATACGAGGGATCGAGCCACGGAGCAGTGGCGATGGCGTCATAATAAGTAGATGATTAGATGATTGTTTCTCCTAGTTTAGAATGCATGTAATTGTTTATTGAGGTGTGTGTGAATGTTCTCTATAGTCACTTATGTAATTGGATGTTTATTTTGGTTATATATGTTGTTCATCTGAAGACAGAGCAAATCACATCCCACATGGAGTAAACTAGAGATCCTGTCGGTGATGATCTCACCAATCACTCACAATTGTATACCAGCAAGCGTTTGCCCACAACACTCACGACTTATTAGCAGCAATCGTCTCTGTTATTATCAGTCTTCGCACACATTTCTGATTATGAACATGTTTGCCATGTATCACACACATCTTGTTAAGTTGAACCATTTCTGTTGTCTTGGCTCATCACAAACAATTCCTCCGAGTGAACTATATGCTATATATCGCACACACCTTGATCTGGTTGGCTGTTTCTGTTGTGTTGCCTAATCACAAACAGTTCATCCGAGTGAACTGTATGTTGTATATCGCACACACCTTCATCTATTTGACCTTTCTGTTGTTATGCTCATCGCAAACAGCTTGTTCGAGTGAACTGTATGCCGTGCATCGCACACGCACCTATAATCTGAATCGTATTTGATGACTCTGCCATCGCAAATGTTTCTTATCATTTTTGATGGTTTTATTACACCACCATTTGCGATTAATGCATCGCACATAGTTTTGTCGAAGGGTCTCTGATCGTAGTGTCGTGTTAGGACCATCCTGCAGTAGATAGAGCAGCTCACAGAGAAGAAGTTTTGTTGTCCCCGGGTGCCGAAAGTTTGTATGCCACTGGTCCATGATACTCTTCGGATTGTGAAGGATATTGGGAAAGGGAAGACACCTATTGACTCAACTACAATTGCCTCTACTCATGCTCCAAAGATCAAGAAGGCCATACTTGAGATTCCTTGTGAAGAAAATCCCTCGCTTTATGGGATTTCTCTTTGTACTCGGCAAGCCCTGGAGACCCACATTAAGCTTGACCGCAAGGTGAAACTTGAGCTGATGGCCGAGATCAATCTGCTGCACAACTACACTCGCCAAGCTCTTCTGCATCAGATAGAACTTCACAAGCGCTCCTAGATCCTGTTGCACAAGCATTACTCTCAAGAGTAGTTATCTGCAAAGGGCATTGAAAAATAATGTGATTATCTAGAGCTATTTGAAGTACCTCGCATCCGAAGGCAAACCCCAGTGCTTCCTCGGTGTTCTGACTCTGCTGATCTGCTATTTGTTGGACCAGACGACGAAATTAAAACACTGCAGGCACACTGATATTCAAGCCAGATGCTCCTCGCTCCACTCCGAAAGCTGCTTTCGAAGCCCATGTCGCAAGTCTAGCTCCTTCTTCGGCCTCAACCATTGCTCGTTCTGCTTCCGCAAACAGTTCAAGCTCTGAGGGTTCTTTGGACGAGTAGTTCCCCATATACATTCTCTTTCCTTTTTTACATTTGTTGACAAAAGGGGGAAGAACATTGGGAGGATAGATGAGAGGGATATTTGCAGGGTGTTTTCATTAACCATTTTCTTTTCTTGCGAACAGTTTGGTTTCTGGCGTTGAACTATTGGCTTTTGGTCGTGAAACTTTAATAGCACCGCATGTGGTGTTGGTAAATTTCATCATCATGTACCATTAATACCCCTGCAATGCTATATTTGATATTGGTTATTTGTTTTCAGGTTCCATCGATATTTTACTCCCTTGCAATGATTATCTTTGATACTTATCTATTTTGCAGGTGAAGTAAAAATATTTCAAAGAGGATTGAAAAGCATACTTCTCAAAAAAGAGATGTCTTGCGTCTCAATCAATATCTTGTATCTCCTGCTTCACTATGTCTTATTATCTAGCAATGCAGGAGAAGAAAATTTGATTTCTGGTTAAACCTATTCGTTTCTCGAATGAAAAACCAATTCAGTCTATCCGATGTGATGTTTTTCCTTCCCTAGCTATTATTCCTTCATCATGGTTGAAGGAAAACACCATCTGGAGAATATTCACTTCAAGCTGAATTCTTGTGCATCCTATGCTTTGATATCTCTTGTATATCTAATCTTCAGGGATTTCTTATGCCTCATGTGGACCCAAACTCTATTCTGAGTAAATCTTCATGGTGTATTCCTGCGACAAATCATTTCAAAGTATTCATAATCTTTAACAAATCTTCTTCAAAGATTATATGTCATAGGAAATATGTCAGGAAGGATTGAGAGCATTGATCGGCGATACAAATGATACCATATATCAATCCGTCTCGTACGAAAATTCACCTCGGTTCCTTTCGGCTTATCTCCTATGCATAACCTCAGTTTGATGCATACATTCAGGGGGAGCATGTTTATCTTCGTAATTATCTCTCATCTATCATTCCCCTTCGCATCCTATTTTCATTACTTTACCTATCTCTTTGATGTATTCTATTTTGTCAACAATCGTCCAAAAAGGGTGAGATTGTTGATGCAATATTTTCCCTCTTGTGTTTTGGAGATTGTTGACAAAAAAATGCATGGACTAATTTGTTTGCTAGTGCACAAAGAGAGAGAGAGAGAAATAGCCCATGCAGAACCGAAGAGAATGCTATGATTGGTGTCAAGTTTGAGGAACTTCACCGAAGGATATGTGTGATGCAGAGATGATTTAGTAATATCTGTCAAAGTTGTGTAGGCGAGAATATTGATGTGGATGAGTTGACCCCTTGAAAATTATTGCTGACGTGAAGCAATTAGTTGGGCCGAAGAAAATTGACTGCAGATGAGAAGGTTGAAGGCGAAGTGAGGGCGTAGCATTCATTTTGTTGTTCTTCTTCTCGGACCCTATACTATTAAGAGGGGTATAGATTCTCAAGTTTAGATCCACTACAATGCTTCAGCCAAACCTATGCAATACCGAGAGAAATCTCTTTTTGCTCTGAATGATTACCTGTCAGCAGAAGACATAGTTCTTCGGTGTTGCAAGAGATATCTTTCGGACTGAGGAGTTAGCATTTCTTGCTTCGCAAGGAATGTAATTGTTGTGCTCAAAATCTGACCGTTGGACTCGTGTCGTTCGGCCATTGGCTGTCCCACATATCCAATTTGGTCATTTCCCTTCAGGCAAAGCTGCGGCTATAAATAGCCACTCCACTCCAACATTGTCCATTGGCTGCTTTGCTTAAGATTTCTGAGAAGATTGATAGATCATCCCCTCTATGAGAGATTTGAGTTTAAAATCCACCGAGAGAAAACCAAAATCCAAAACTTAGACACTAGTTGAGCATCACAGTAGTTTTGAGTTAGAGTTCTTGTACCTATTACTCTTGAGAGCTGCGCACTCTCTAGACCGATAGGTGTCGGATCGAGTGTTGAAGATTTGTTGTCTTCACCGAGTAAGATCTTCAGCAACCAAGAGTAATTGTTGTTTGCGAAGGAAGTCCGTCGAAGGTTTGGAGATCGTTGGTAAGTATCTACCACGAGTGAAATCAGATGGAGTCTGATCAACTCCCAGTTGAAGGAGAATAGGATGGAGAGAGGTTTGCTCCTGTGTTCAATCACAAGTTCCTCCAACCAAACGTAGTCCTTTGGCGGAAGGACGAACTGGTCTACCAACTTCATCTGTCGCCTTCGAGCACCTCTGGTTCAATTTATCAATTTGCATTTCATTATACATTTATCTTTTGAGCTTTTTGTCGATAGATCACACTCTATCCGTATATCTTGTCTTGATCAGTCTAGTTATCGTTCGACATTGTTTTTGGTAGCCTTTACTCTGCCTTTCATATCTAGTTTTTCATTCATGCTTCTGCAACTGTTTGTGTATTGCATTATCATTGTGATGGTCAAATATGTTCTCTAATATGCTTGAACTATAGTCGCTTCCTATCTCGAAAGATTTGGGATTCTCGTCCAGCTACTTGTATATCAAATCTTTCCCATTGTTGTGTTTGGGCTCAAGTTAAAACATTTGAAAGAATTTCTGAATCTCCCATTCACCCCCTTTTGTCAATATACTCTTAGTCCTAACAATTGGTACCAGAGCAGGTTGTCTCTATCCCTGCTTATTAAAGGTCTAAAAACCTTGGAGTTTTGGGTATGTCGTATGCAGGTAGATCCTCACACTCTAGAAGGATTCCTATCTTCGATGGAAATGACTACATATACTGGCAAGGAAGAATGAGAACCAGACTTCAAGCCATCAGTACAGAACTGTGGCAGATTGTAGAGAATGGATACACTATCCAACATCCAGAAACACCCACTCCTTAAGATGAAGCAAACATTCAGCTGAACGCACAAGCAAAAGATATCATATGCGATAGCATCACCAGAGGAATGTTCATTCGGTACCAAGACATTGATACGACAAAGCAACTCTAGGATGCCATAAAAAATGTTCATGAAGGGATTATCCTCAGAACAAAATCCCACACTGATGTGTTTCATGCCATGTTTGCCAACTTCAGAAGTCTTTGTAAGGAAAGTTCCATGGAACTCACTGATCGGCTACCAAACATCGTTGAAAGGCTTCATCAAAGAGAAGTTATTGATATCACCTATTGAGATGTGGTCAACAAGCTGCTCAACGCTCTTGATGTTTCCTTTGATCCAATCGTCACTAAAATCAAGCAAAGGCCAGACCTTGAAGATCTTCACTATGTCGAGGTCATGAAGTTGTTGACAATTCATGAATAAAAGATGGAACTTGAAAATGGACAACCAGACACTTGTTTAGAAAGTGAAGGAGAAATATTGTCTCACTACGATAGCTCTCAAGATGAATAAGATGTCGAGAATCAACACTCTATCACTAGAGAACTTGAAATGCTTACTGAACGACTGAACAACCTCCGGAGAAAAAAATCTATACCTATCAAATGCTGATGAAGATGAATCATCTGAGTCCCCGAGAAGACTGCCTCTGAAGGAAATGAAGTGCTACAAGTGCAAACAGTATGGTCAATTTATAGCTAATTGCCCCAGTTGGGATATGAATAAAAAACCAAGCATAAGGTGGCTTTCTCTTCATGGTACTGGCTTTACTCGCATGAATTGTCATACTAAGCTCGTGAAGAATGACAAATCATCATCATAATCTTATAAGAGAGCATTCACTGACACACGAGCAATAGGAACCATCAAATTGAACATGAAGAAGATGTCACAACTGGCTGGTAGGTGTGCTGGAGTGAAAATGGACTACGAAGATGAAACATCTGAATTTGAATCAGACACTGAAGAATTCTATAGAGGTTTGGGTAGAGGAAATGCATTTGTCGCTGTTGAACCATCCGAATATTATTCCGAGACAAATACCAATGATGATGCATCAAGTGATGACGCGCTCTTGTCTCTATGCCTCATGGAAAAAACCTCAAAGGAACAGGTATCATCCAAACATCAGAGGCCTGGAAATGAATTCTCCTCGAATAATATAGCCTATGCTAAACTTGTTAAGATTGCAACATCTCAGCATGATGAACTTGAAAAACTTGAGAAAAGTCTAAGGAGTTCTCAAGGATTACTTGTCGATGAGATGGAGAAAATCAAGAGTTGACCAAAGAGCATGATGTTCTTTCTTAAACTGTCGATGATCTTTCCAATCATTATAATTCTCTTGAAGTTGACTTCGAGAGTTTATCAGATGAACTCCTTAGCAGGTCAGGAACTCGAGTCGCTGAAAGAGCCTTATGATTTGATTGCGAATGAAAGGGCTTCTCTCCTCACTGAGCAATCTGGAAATCTTACAGATGATTTTGTTCCTCCTTGTCTAAAATGCTAGGAATGTAGCAATGTTGACTCCACTGGTGAATCCTCTAATGCTATCATCGAGAACATTGCAACTACTATGAATGAGATCACTAATCCCTCTTCCAAGGAAATTGTTGCTATATATGATGAAAATTTCAGGCTAGGGAAGTTATTCGAGACCGGCAGGCTAAAGAGCCTTAAGGGGCATCAAACTTTGTGTTATGTACTCAAGAAGTCGATACTACACAAAAACCCTAGGAAGGAAGGTTTGGGTTTCGAAAGGAAACTCAACGTTGATGGATCGTACTAGACTCCCGAGCAATATCCTCAGACAAGCTGTGTTCGTGCTATGAACAAAACTCTTGAACCAGCACGTCTGTCCAGATATGGTTGTCCCATCCTTGTTGTTTTTGACGAGTCAGGTGACTCAAGCTACAAAACTCTTCAAACAACAAAATGGTAAAGTTTTCGCTCGGTACATAGGGACTAACTGCAGGTCTGGCTCACCCAAGAAGCAGATTTGGGTGAAGAAATGCTCTATTGAAACCCTATCTGTTGTCACTAGCCGAACCATGTAGGATAAGCGTCTGGAGAACAATAATGTTATTTCTTTGAATGGGAACTGGCATAATCTTTGTTAGAAGGAATACATGTGTATTTCTTCAAACCATTATACCCATGTCTCAAGAAACAACTTCAGTGCTTATTCATATGATTGATGACCCAAAAGTATAGGGGATCAATCATAGTCCTTTCGATAAGTAAGAGTGTCAAACCCAATGAGGAGAAGAAGGAAAAGACAAGTGGTTTTCAGCAAGGTAATTTCTGCAAGCACTAAAATTGTCGGTAACAGGTAGTTTGATAGCAAGATAATTTGTAGCAAGTAACAATAGTAACAATAAGTGCAACAAGGTATCCAATCCTTTTGTAGCAAAGGACAGGCCGGAATGCTCTCAAATAATAAGTAAAACATTCTTGAGGGCACACGGGAATTTCATGTAGTCACTTTCATCATGTTGGTTTGATTCGCGTTTGCTACTTTGATAATTTGATACGTGGGTGGACTGATGCTTGGGTGTTGTTCTTACTTGAACAAGCCTCCCACTTATGATTAACCCCATCGCAAGCATCTGCAACTACGAAAGAAGTATTAAGACAAAATCTAACCATAGCATTAAACATATGGATCCAAATCAGCCCCTTATGGAATAGCGCATAAACTAGGGTTTAAGATTCTCTCACTCTAGCAACCCATCATCTAATAACTACTCCACAATGCATTCCCTTAGGCCCAAAGATGGTGAAGTGGCATGTAGTCAACTTTCACATAAAACCACTAAGGGAATCACAACATACATATCATCAAAGTATCGAACACATATCAAATTCACATGATTACATGCAACATGACTTCTCCCGTGGCCTCAAGAACAAAAGTAACTACTCGCTCAACTGTTGGGAAACGCGGTAATTTCAAAAAAAATCCTGCGTTCACGCAAGATCTATCTAGGAGATGCATAGCAACAAGAGGAGAGAGTGTGTCCACGTACCCTCGTAGACCAAAAGCGGAAGCGTTTAGTAACGCGGTTGATGTAGTCAAACTTCTTCGCGATCCAACCAATCCAAGTACCGAACGTACGACACCTCCGCGTTCAGCACGTTCAGCTCGATGACGTCGCTCGTGCTCTTGATCCAGTTGAGGACGAGGGTGAGTTCCATCAGCACGACGGCGTGGTGACGGTGATGATGATGTTACCGGCATAGGGCTTCGCCTAAGCACTATGGCGATATGATCGAGGTGTGTAACTGTGGAGGGGGGCACCGCACATGGTTAAGAGAAACTTGGTGTGCCTTTGGGGTGCCCCCTTCCCACGTATATAAATGAGGGAGGGAGAGAGGCCGGCCCTCTAGGGGCGCGCCAAAAGTATGGAGTCCTACCAGGACTTCCAAGTCCTAGTAGGAATCCCTTCCCTTTTCGGAGTAGGAGAGAAGGAAAGAGGGAAAGAGAGAGGGAGTAGGAAAAGGCAAGGGGGGAGCCGTCCCCTTCCCCTAGTCCAATTCGGATCCATGGGGGGCGCCACCTCCCCTTGGCCTGCCTCCTTCTTTTCCCGTATGGCCCAATAAGGCCCATTACTTCTCCCAGTGAATTCCCGTAACTCCCCGGTACACCAAAAAACGCCCGAATCACTCAGAACCTTTCCGATGTCCTAATATAGCCTTCCAATATATGAATCTTTACCTCTCAAACATTTAGAGACTCCTCGTCATGTCCATGATCTCATCCGAGACTCCGAACAAACTTCGGTCATCAAATCACATAACTCATAATACAAATCGTCATCGAACGTTAAGCGTGCGGACCCTACGGGTTCGAGAACTATGTAGACATGACCGAGACACATCTCTAGTCAATAACCAATAGCGGAACCTAGATGCTCATATTGGCTCCTACATATTCTACGAAGATCTTTATCGGTCAAACCGCATAACAACATACGTTGTTCCCTTTGTCATCGGTATGTTACTTGCCCGAGATTCGGTCGTCCATATCATCATACCTAGTTCAATCTCGTTACCGGCAAGTCTCTTTACTTGTTCCGTAATGCATCGTCCCACAACTAACTCATTAGTCACATTGCTTACAAGGCTTATAGTGATGTGCATTACCGAGAGGGCTCAGAGATACCTCTCCAATACACGGAGTGACAAATCCTAATCTCGATCTATGCCAACTCAACAAACACCTTCGGAGAAACCTGTAGAGCATCTTTATAATCACCCAGTTACGTTGTGACGTTTGATAGCACACAAGGTGTTCCTCCGGTATTCGGGAGTTGCATAATCTCATAGTCAAAGGAACATGTATAAGTCATGAAGAAAGCAATAGCAATAAAACTAAACGATCATTATGCTAAGCTAACGGATGGGTCTTGTCCATCACATCATTCTCTAATGATGTGATCCCGTTCATTAAATGACAACACATGTCTATGGTCAGGAAACTTAACCATCTTTGATTAACGAGCTAGTCTAGTAGAGGCATACTAGGGACACTTTGTTTTGTCTATGTATTCACACATGTATCAAGTTTCCGGTTAAAACAATTCTAGCATGAATAATAAACATTTATCTTGATATAAGGAAATATAAATAACAACTTTATTATTGCCTCTAGGGCATATTTCTTTCATCAACATATTCATGCTCAAGATCAGAGGAGTAATAAATATCATAATGGATTTGAACATATAATCTTCCACCAAATAAACCGGCTAGCATCAACTACAAGATGTAATCAACAATACTAGTCACCCACATGTACCAATCTGAGGTTTTGATACAAATATTGAACACAAGTGATGAACTAGGGTTTGAGATGAGATGGTGATGTTGAATATGTTGATGAAGATTGGCCTCCTCAAAGATGAGAGGATTGTTGGTGATGACGATGGCTTTGATTTCCCCCTTAGGGAGGGAAGTTCGCCGGCGGAATCGCTCCGCCGGAGGGCAAAAGTGCTCCTGCTCAAGTTCCGCCTCGAGACGACTGCGCTTCGTCCCGAAAGTCCTCTCCTTATTTTTTTTCTAGGTCAAAAGACCTTATGTACCAGAAGATGGGCACCGGAGGTGGGCCTGGGCCCCCACTACCCACCAGGGCGCGCTTGGAGGGGGTGGCACACCCTGGTTACTTGTGGGCGCCTAGGTGCTCCCCTCTAGTAGTTCTTTTCTCCAATATTTATTATATATTCCAAAATAATTCTCCATAAAATTTCAGTTCAATTGGAGATGTGCAAAATAGGTATCTCTGACATAGCTTTTTCAGGTCCAGAATTTCAGCTGCCGGCACTCTCCCTCTTTGTGTAAACCTTGCATATTATGAGAGAAAAGGCATTAGAATTACTCCAAAAAGTGTTATAATGCATAAAAACACTATTAATAACAGTAGGAAAACATGATGCAAAATGGACGTATCAATGATTACTCTCGCGGTGAACAGGCAAGATATAGAGGATATCGAAGGAAAATTGTCCCTCCTCGATCGACACTAATGAGGTCTTGGCTTCCCACACAAGTGTGGGTGGTGAAAACCATCTAACTCTCTTGCAGGAACCTTATTAGGGTCGCTTATTGCATATCAATAAGCCCTGAGACACTTTCACAGACGTAATGCCTATGTGAGATTATGCCATGAATGATCACAATTATAACTATGCTCAATTTTTTCAATTTCCCAACAGTAATATGTTAACCACACCATTGCTATGCTTTTGAGAGAGATGTCACTAGTGAACCTATGCCCCCGAGGTCTATTCTCCATCAATACTGAAACTCCTACAATTGCTCTATTTACTTTCTTTGTATACTTTGCCTATCGCTATCAGTTTTTATCTTGTAACTAGCAAGAACAAGGGGAGTGATGACCCCCTTGCCTTTGTTGGGTGCAAGTAATTGTTGTGTTTGTGTGCAGGTACTGTTAATGTTGATATTACTTGTGCAAACGGCAGTCTAATTGATATTTTAGCCAGTGCCTGCTATACTTGTGCGAACGGCAGTCTAAACTCTTATTTAACCACTTTGTTTATTCTCCAGAATCACCTTGTTTTACGTCGTTTGATATCAAATCAGCCATCGCAAGTACGAATCACTCGAATTGATGTAATCCATTATATAAACAGCACAGTCATTTGTCTTCCATCTGTTAATTTGTCATTTGTCAATGATTTACATACATGATCCCAAACCTTCCACTACTCGGTGACAATGGCACTCCGCTCTATGCTGATAGCACCAATATTTTACAGCTCTTTACACATATGGGTCATACAACAATGACGCGTGTCCATACCAACGACACATGAACACGGAGTCAACATACAGTGGCCATGGCAAGACGCATATATGCATCATGCAAGTATAATAAAATAATAGATACAATCCATGCCAGGTGTATGTAGGCATGTTCAGAGCATGTACGCGTCACCAGACATGTGATGTATCATTCACACTTGTAAAGTGTTCATACATAAAGTGGAAACTCAATGGTAGATACAATCTGATGAGGTAAATAAATAGATACATCGACTATGCATCCACGTAACTAATTAATACTCGTTTTGAATTCTTGCTTGCTGCCACTAAACCATAGACGAAACAATGCTTTCCTATCTATATGACGGCGAGCCCCCCGTCCCCAGCGTCCCTCTCCAAGATGACACGGGGGAAGCCTAGCCGGCCCCGCCGCCAGCCTTCCTTCACCCTCCCCTTCCCCTCGCCGCCATCGAGAGACACCGCTGGGCAAAGCCCAGGCAGTGCTTGCGGCGGCGGGGCTTCTCCCCTGGCGCGGCTTCCCTTCTTCCTCGCGGCGGCTTAGTCACTCCCGATGGGCTTGGTGGCGCGGCGCTTCGAACCTCCGGCAGTGGCTCGCTTTGCGGCTAGTTGGAGGGCCCGTCCCCGTCTGGTGGTGCCGCCTAGACAGTGGCTGCAGCTAGGGCTCTTGACCCCAGATTGGATCTAGGTGGTACTCGGGCCTGGTCGTGGTTGCCTGTCAGGCGTGGTGGCGGCGAGTCTCGCGGCCTCTGGGCATCGTGGAGGTGTTGGCGGCGGCGTGTGCTCAACCTGGTGATGGCGGCGGCCGTGCACGGGAGTTGGATTCCTTCGAACAGATCTGGGTGAAAACTTGCTTTCGGCTTCTGCCAAGGCTGGAGGTGGCGACGCTATTTGCATCGTTCCCTTCTTGAAGGCATCGCCATGGAGAAGATCAAGGCCACTCTCTGCTACCTCCGGGGGAAACCCTAGATCGGATGATCGGATGACGGCGGCGCTCTGGTGTCGTTCCCCCCTTGGGGGCGTCATTCTTGGAGGTACACATGTGATTGAGGGACCAGAGGAAGGATTCTTTGATGGAGCGGTGCGTCATCTCACTCATTGATGGTGGTGGATCTCGGCGGCATGGCGCTATGGTGACTCAGCGTCCGATGCGCGGAGATGGACTCGTGCAGGAGGGTGACGCGGTCTAGCGTCATGGTGGCGTCGACGACAGCTAGACCGGGCAAGATAGATGCAGTAGTACAGCTCTGAAGATGGATTGGTGGCAGGTGGCTGCGGCGGCCTCATACCCGGCAGGCGTCCTGGTTGAGGAGTGCACCGGACCGGTGGGTGCCCCATATATACCCGGCAGGCGTCCTAGTTGGGACCTCAGGTCTTAGATGTTAGGTTTGGTTGCGAGGTCTGTTTGGTATTAGGCCCAGACTATCAGCATCCCTTCATCAATTGGATAGGAGTAGCGACAGATGTTGCCTAGACGGTGGCTTTAGTCTTACTGTTGTATTAATTTGTAAGGTCTTGTGTGAACAATTAATAAAGTGGCTGCATGCATTGTCCAGATGCAGAGGCCGGGGGTCTTCCTCCTTTTTCTAAAAAAAATCTATATGACGGCATTTGTTTTCGCGTGGATGAATCATGTGACTATTACGAACCATTGTCTTGCATCCCTACAAGGTATCTTGCATATAGCTGTCATCAATAGCCAATCGCGGTATCACTGTCCTAGGAGCCGACCCTGCACTTTCAGGCGTTATAAAAGCATCAGGATACACCATGGTGCCAGTGCAGCTGTGGATGATCACCAGATCTCGCCGCCCAACTCCGGGGCTTTGAAGGTGGTATTGCTAGCAAGGTTGTCAGTTGGATGTTCTTGTGATGGGTATGGGTGAAAACCTAGTCTTCGGCCGGTGGCCGTGGTCGGTGATGGTGACATCCTTGGCGTCTAATGTCTACTACGCAACTTTTCTTCTTGCAGACTCTGTTGGGCCTCCAAGTGTAGAGTTTTGTAGGACAACAACAAAATTTTATCAAGTGGATGACCTAAGGTTTATCAATCCATGGGAGGTGTAGGATGACGATGCTTTCTCTCAAATAACCCTACAATTAAATACAAGAAACCTCTTATGTCCCTAACACACCCAATACAAAGGTAAATTGTATAGGTGAACTAGTTCGGCGAAGAGATGGTGATACAAGTGTAGTATAGATAGTAGACATAGGTTTTTGTAATATGAAATGATAAAAACAGCAAGGTAGCAAGTAACAAAAGTGAGTAAAAACAGTGTCTCATTGCTTGTAAATAAGGCCTAGTGCTCATACTTTCACTAGTGCAATTTCTCAACAGTGCTAACATAATTGAATCATATAACCATCCCTCAACGTGCGACAAACAATCACCCCAAAGTTCTTATCAATAGCGGAGAACATAAGAAGAAATTTTTGTAGGTAGTAAACTACCTCAAACTTATCCTTTCCAATCAATCTATTGAGCTAATTCTATAAGTGTCACAAACAGCTCTAGAGTTTGTACTAGAATAACACCATATGATACGCATCAATCAACTCTAAAGTCACCTAGATACTCGAATGTCACAACAAGTATCCATGAGTCAATTATACGATATGCATCAAACAACTTCATATTCATAATATTCAATACAACACAAAGAACTTCAAAGAGTACCCCAAAGTTTCTACCGGAGAAAGTAGGATGAAAACATGTATCAACCTCTATGCCTAGATTACCCCAATGTCACCATGGGAATCCGCAAGTTGATTACCAAAACATACATCAAGTGACTCAATAGAATACCTCATTGTCACCACGAGTATCCGCATGCAAGACATACATCAAGTGATCTCAAATCCAATATTCAATCCGATAATAATGAAACCTCAAAGGGAAAGACTCAATTCATCACAACAAGATAGAGAGGGAAGAACACCATATGATCCAACTATATTAGCAAAGCTCGTGGTACATCAAGATTGTGCCAAATCAAGAACACGAGAGTGAGAGATCATACACATAGCTACTAGTAAATACCCTCAGCCTCGAGGATGAACTACTTACAAATCACCATGAGAACGGAGGAGCAGCTGGTGGTGATTGTGATGGACGAGATGTCCCCGACGGTGTATCGGCGCCATTCGAGGAGAGGGGCAGGGGGACCTCCTTATTATTCTTCCTTGGCCCTTTGGGGGACAGGGAGCTCTCCCCTAAATTGGATCTCTCTGTTGTCTTTTGTTTCTCGCTACTATTCTCGGAGCCCTTCACCCTTTCTTATATCCCCGAAGATCTGTAACTCCAACTGACCTAAAATTGTGAGGGGATTTTTATCTGGAAAATATCTTTCTTGCGGTGAAAGAACGGCTCCAACCAACCTACGAGGTACCCGCAAAGCAAGGGGCGCGACCAGGGGGTAGGTCGTGTCATGTTGCCTTGTGGAGCCCTCGGGCACCATTTTGCGTTGATTCTTTTTCCCAAAAATCACATAAATTCCAAAAATAATCTCCGTAAAAATTTATCGCGTACGGACTTTGTTTGATATGGATTTTTTGTGAAACAAAAAACATGCAAAAAATAGGAACTGGCTTTGGGCACTAGTTTAATAAGTTAGTCCATAAAAATCATATATAAGTGCACCAAGACGATATAAAAATTATTGCTAAAATGGCATGAACACTTCATAAATTATAGATACATTGCAGATGTATCAGCGTCGTTTCCTTCATGAAGGCATCATCGAGATGAGCTCCCAACTCCTCTGCTACCTCCAGGGGAAACCCTTGATCAGTTGATTGGATGATGATGGCGCTCTTGTGTCATTCCCTCCTTGGGGGCGTCATTCTTGGAGGTGTGCATTGGCTCGAGGGACCAGTGGACGGATCTAGCAGTGGAGCGGCATTTCATGTCACGCATCAATGATGTGGAGTCTCGACAACATGGCGCAACAGAGTCTCGGCGACAGATGTATGATGAATTGATGATGGACGCGTGTAGGGAGGTTGCGTTATCTGGCGCCGTGGTGGCGTCGACGACAGCCCTTGCAAGGTCGATGTGTCGGTACATGCTCTGAAGATGGATCGGTGGAAGACGGTGGCAGCGGCCTCTGAGAGTACATCGGACCAGTGTGTGCCCCAGACTCGGCAAGAAGCTTGGTTGGGGCCTTGTAAGTGCATCTAGTGCCACCCCTAGTTGGTTTTGGAGTATTGACGATAGACTTGGTTGAGGGACTAATGTGTTTGTGAGATTCATAGGAGAACACAGTAGGAGTCCCTATTGATTCGGTTTACTCATCAAAGATGATCCCTAAAAATGTATGAAGACATTGAAGACAATGGTGGTTCACGAAGACATTCGTGTCGAAAATAATGACACGTGAAGACATTCGCTTGAAGACATTGGAGCACAAAGACATAGTTTCTTTTGTTGTTTCATTCTCTTCTTTCTTGAGTTATAGGAACCACCGAACTGTTAAGTGGGGTCGAGTTAAATAAAGTCAGAAAAACTGACTTAATGCTTGACCTAAAATCCTATGTCTTCGAGCGAAGACAAATGAGAGAAAATCTTATCCTGAGTTGGATGAGTCATCCTTGCTTGTAGCCTTAGTCAAGCTATCGCATGTGTTTAAAATCCGACTGTTGGACATGTGTCGGTTGTCCATTGACACAGGGTCATTTCAGGCATATCATGTCGGGTTGCCTCCTGGCTACAAATAGCCCACCCCCTCCACCATAAGTTGGTGGCTGCTCCGAGTTAGTGCACGGATTTTGTCGTTTGATAGCAACCCACCTCCGGCGCCTTTGAGAGAGAATCCTTGCAAGGACAGACCCTAAATACCCAGATCCCAAAGAGTTTTGAGCATCACTGAAGCCTTTTTGTTCCTCGTGAACCGAAGAATTATTACACTTGCAGACTGTGATCTTCCAGTCGGTTAGGCGTCGCATTCTAAGCATCCAAGAGCCATTGTGGATTGCCAGTGAACAAAGTCTGTGAAGGTTTGGAAGTCTACCTTGAAGACTTACCTGAGTGATTGGGCGAGATCTGCGGGTCTTAGCTCAAGGGGAATAAGGTGAAGACGTGGTCTTCGGAGTTCAATCTCAGCCTCCCTAACCAGACGTACAGTTGTCACAACAACTGAAACTGGTATACCAAATGAAAGGACATGCAGTGCGCCCATGTGTGGTTTTTGTAATTGATGACATTCTCTATGGACTAATGGTTGCATTGAGTTATATTTGAAGGATTTTTCCATAGGCATTTCTTGAAGTCCATGTGTTGGTTTCAAGGAGTTTATGGGTTGAGCAAGGTGCTATTAAGGAATTATCAAAATATTGGTCATGTGAGTGTTGAGCTTATTGCAAGCATGTCTTGAAGAAGAAGATTGTGTTATCATTCATGTTTACCTTGAAGACATCATCCAAACGAAGAGAGTTGGAAAGATTCAAGGTTGATCAAGACTAAGTCAAGAGTGAATCAAGTTGATCAACTCACAAAGCATAGAAGATGTACCGAGAGGGATCAAGTGATCCCATGGTATGGTAAGCATTGTCCATTGCACTTTGTGTACTAACCCATGGTCTATGTGAGAGTCTATGTGGGGTTAGGTATGTGTCCATGGGCTTGCGTCAAGAGGAAGATATCATACAACCCATGGAAAGGATGACATCAAGTGGTGATCATCACCAAGATTGCCGTGTGCAAGTTCAAGTGGAGCATCACGAAGAGATCAAGTGCTTGAAGCTTGCCATCCATTATGGTGTCAATGGACTTGTGAATATGTGTCGAAGAGTGGCTCACCCATAGTGGAGTATGGGGGAGCAATCATCTAGTCTCCATCGACCCAACGCAATCAAGAAAGGTGGTCCATCTTGAGGAGGACAAGATCGTCATCATCTAGCTCAAGTGGATCATGTGCAAGACAAAGGTTTGCCCTTGATAGGTTTTCTATTTTACCGGCCTCATGGTGGTAGTTGGGAGACCGGGTTATAGGATCGATAGCCGTACTATCAAGGGGGGCTCTCAAGTGAGTAGCTTGATCGTATCGTTCGTCGAGAGCTCAAACCATTGCATCCTTGCATCATGTTTCTTGGTTCTTGTTTGGTTCTCTTTTTGAGTCTTAGAGCTTATGGTCATCTTGATGACTAGCTTGAGTTCATCGAAAACGGAGTTTGCATGCGTCTTCTATGATGTTTTCGGTGTTGGAGGTTTTAACGGTCTTATCCGAGAAAGGGTTCTCACCTTTTTCTTATGGGCCTTTTCTAATTTGCTTCTTATTGATATTTCTTTCAAGATTGTGTTAGCCCTTGTTGCTAGCTTTCCAAAAAACTTGGTTTCATCGAATTCGGAGCTCGTATGCGAAAGTTGTGGTTGTTTTGATATTGCCTGTTTTACATAGAGAGGTTGTACCGCCCCATAGAGAGGTTGTACCGGTTGACCGGTACAACCGGTGTTTGGAGCGGTTGTACCGCTCTAGAAATGGTCCGGAGGTTGTACCGGCCATGTACCGCTCTACCACCGGACTAGCTTCTGTTGTGGTGCGGTTGTTGGGCGGTTGTGGGCCGGTTGTTCCGCTTATTGCCTGTTACCGGTTGTACCGGTGCTCATAGCGGTTGTACCGCTCCTATGTCTTTCTGCACATAACGGGCAGATTCGTGGGGACCTATTTAAGGGGGTCTTCTTCCCCAATGGTTCCCCATCTCTTGAGCTCGTTTTTGCCCCCATTGTTGACCTTCTTTGAGCTTGCTAACTCTCAATCCCTCCATGGATTCTTGCTAGTTTTTGAGGGAAAAGAGAGAGGAGATCTAGATCCACACTTCCACCAATCACTTTCTCCTCTATGTGAGGGGAACCCCTTGGATCTAGATCTTGGAGTTCTTTGTGTTCTCCTTCTTGTTCTTCCTCTTACTTTCCTCCCTAGCATTAGTTGCTTTGGTGGGATTTGAGAGAGAAGGACTTGGGTACTCTGTGTGCCCTTGCCATTGCATTTGTGCATCGGTTTGAGTTCTACACGGTGATACGTGGAAGTTACAAGTTGAGAAGCTTATTACACTTGGGTGCTTGGGCGCCCTAGACGGTTGGTGGTGTTCGGAGCTCAATCATTGTGGTGTAAAGCTCCGAGCAAGAGTCGGGGTCTCCAATTAGGTTGTGGAGATCGCCCCGAGCAATTTGACGGGTACCGGTGACCGCCCCCAAGGGTTGACAAAGTGTACGGGTTCGGTGACCGCCCCCAAGGGTCGCCATTTGTACGGGTTCGGTGACCGCCCTCAAGGGTCCCTTAGTGGAATCACGGCATCTTGCATTGTGCGGGGGCGTGAGGAGATTACGGTGGCCCTAGTGGCTTCTTGGGGAGCATTGTGCCTCCACACCGCTCCAAACGGAGATTAGCATCCGCAAGGGTGTGAACTTCGGGATACATCGTCGTCTCCGAGTGCCTCGGTTATCTCTGACCCGAGCCCTTTACTTATGCACTTTACTTTGTGATAGCCATATTGTTCTTTGTCATATATCTTGCTATCACATAGTTGCTTATCTTGCTTAGCATAAGTTGTTGGTGCACATAGGTGAGCCTAGTTGTTGTAGGTTTTGTGCTTGACAAATTAACCCTTAGGTTTATTCCGCATTTGTTCAAGCCTCTACCGTAATTCTTTTAAAACGCCTATTCGCCCCCCCCCCCTCTAGGCGACATCCACGATCTTTCAATTGGTATCAGAGCCTCGTCTCTCTTTGTTGGGCTTAACCGCCTAGATAGTAAAGATGTCGACTAGGGGATTAGGATTCTCTGACACTCTTAGTTTCGATGGCACAAATTTTGATGTTTGGTAATTCGCATGCTTAATCTCTTTAGGGTCATGGACCCAAATTTAGAGCGAATTGTAGATATGGGTTTTTCTCCTCCAAAGGATCCCCAAAGATTATGTTTAGAGGATGAGAAAAACTCTTATCTCAATACTCAAGCTTCTAATGTGCTTTTCGATGCTTTGAGCAATGTAGTTATTTTTCAACTCATGCCGTTCCGGGATGTTCATGAGTTGTGGAAAAAGCTTCGAGATAAATATGGTGTGTCCAATATTTGTGGGGATGATTGTTCTCCCTCCACCTCCGGTCGTATAGTATTCTCAACTTCTTCTACTTCACCTACATGTGGTTTGCCACACGGTAATGTCATGGTGAGTAGTGGTGTTCATTGCAATGATGATAATGTGCTTATTGTTGATAATCCTTCATCACTTTCTTATTGCAATGCTCCTTCTTTGGGCCTTAGCACTTCGAGCACTCCAAATGTTTCACTTGCTTGTGTTGATAGTCCTTGCATATCATGTAGAAATTGCTTGACTAAATCTCATGATGATATGCTTGCTATATCTCGTTGCCATGATAAAAATGCATGTATTTCCTCAAGTTGTTGTGCTAACAATGTAGATGAAACCCAACACTCCATGGAACAAGATGTGGTCTTGAATGGTGCTTCAAGGGATCCTATATCATCATCTACTGCATTTTGCCTTATGGCCAAGGCTTCAAAGGTATCTCCCACTTTGAATCCCAATATATCCTGGGATGATATTGATGATGGCAAGAGTGATGATGATGTTGATTATGATGAAGAGAGTGATGATGTTGCCTCCTTAAAAATTAAGGGGGAAATGATTTTTAAAGCTCTTCTTAAGAATAAAATTGCTCGCTCCAACTTCATGGAAATCATGTCTATTGCTATTGAGGGCAAGAAATATATTGATGAGTTGGAATCTCGTCTTGAGGAGCATGAGGTCACCATTGATAAAATGGAAGGTCATGAGCGTGATTACGCTAATGAGATTGCGGACCTCTCTCAAGCTCTTGAACTTGAACAAACCACCAAGGAATCTCTTGAGGAGACTTTTGCTCTAGAATTATCTAGAGTGAGGGAATCTCGTGATAGAGCTCTTGAGGTGGCCAATGATTTTTAAACTAAAAATGAGGAGCTTGAAGTTGTGCATGCTAAACTCCTTGAGGACTTTGAGCACCTCAAAAATGGCTCAAGGGTCATTTAGAGTGAGCTCATCAAACTCACCGAGTCTCATGCTCAACTTAAAGCTTCATATTCAAAAGAGCTTGCCAAGTTGTCTTCTCCTCTTGTTGCTAATGATGATGCTTGTGCTACTAACTCTATCTCTTGTGAAGCATCCATATTGAAGTAGAATGTTGAGCTAAGGGCTCAACTTGAGTTGCTATCTAGTAATTATGGGAAATTGGAAGAAAGTCATGAAAAGCTCTCAAGCTCTCATGATGATCTTCTAGTATCCCATAGTGTGCTAAAGATAGCTCATGATGCCATGATTGCTAAGGTAACATCTAGTGAGCCTCATGTGGATACTAGCACTACTTCTAGTCAAAATGCTATATTGCTATGTGCTAGTCCTTGTAATTCATCTACTCACAATGTTGGTACATCTTGTGATGAATTGCTTTCCTTGCCTTGTTGCTCTAACAATGAAGCTTATAGTTCCTCTAGTACTTGTGTTGAGACTAACCATGTAGAGGAAATCAAAGAGCTCAAGGCCCAAGTCACTTCCTTGAAGAAAGACTTGGAAAAGAGTCATGAAGGTAAATTCACACTCAACAATATCTTGAGTGTGCAAAATTCCCAACGACAAAGGTGGACTTGGATTCGACTCCAAGAAGAAGAAGAAGTCCAAGATGAACAAAAGAAGGGCCAAGAACAAGTCAAGAATTCGCCAAGATTGTTTGCTTCAAGTGCAAAGTAGAAGGGCATCATGTTAGATCTTGCCCATTGAAGAAGAAGGCCATTAGTGTCAAGCAACAAGGAAGAGGGCACAAGTTCAATCTCATGCTCAACCTCAAGTTGAAGAAAGGCCTCTTCCCAAGAAGACTCAAGTTAATGCTTCTCTTGTTGAGAAATCAAGTGAGAAGAAAGTGAAGAGTAGACGTTGCTACTTATGTCGTGAGAAAGGCCACGTCGCTTCTTCATGCACTAGTGGTAACTTATCCAACCCAATTATTATTGATGATATCTATTCTCTTGGGAAGTATAAGGTTGGCAATGTGTTTTCCAAGTTTGTTTGTACTCAAAGTGGTGTCAAGAAAAGAACCATTTGGGTAGCCAAGCCTATTGTGACTAACCTCTTAGGACCCAACTTGGTTGGGGACCAACAAGCTCAAACTTGATCAATAGGTGTTGTTGGAGGTCATTGGAGACTTGGCTACATTATGAAGAATTAAGGGGACTTCATCATTCTTTTTGTCTCAAGCCAAGTCAATTGGGTTGTCAAGTTTCTATCTTATATCCAATGTGCCTCCTTGCGGTAAATTGTACTTAAATTGTTTACATTGAAAGTTACTTGCCCCTATGCATGTTTTGGTTTTGTTCCTTGCATGTGTTTGTATATGTTGTGCTTCCAACTTGCTTATCTTGAGCAATCAAGTATGTGTGTGTTGGTTTGCACATCATGTACGTGTGCGTCGTGTGTTGAGCCTTTTTGCTTCTTGTTTGTATCCTAGTTGGCTCATGTGAGAGATTAATGGAACATCTCATTTTGGGGGAGTGATGTGCTTTGTGCACCTCACAATCCTATAAATGTGTGTACATGAGGAATACCATCTAGTATTGATATTACAAGATTATCTAGTCGCTAGGTGGTACATATCTCATGAGAAATTCAAATTCTAAAAATTCCATTGATTATCTCGTGTTGGATCCTCTTATTGCCTCTTGTTAAGTTATTATTGGTATCACATTATGGGGGAGTAATATGCTATGTGCATATTACAAGCCTAGAAAATGTGTACATTTGAGATATTGTCTCCTAGAATTGATATTGTAAATTATATTGTTCCTAGGTGACATGTTAGCTCTACAAGTGGCAATTTGCTTGTATTTGTTGTAAAGATGATGTTGGTTATCCTTGTTATCTACCACCGGGAATTATTTCCAAATACTTCTTGTCTTTTGACAATTAGTAGTCACTTATGTGTGGTAGAATTTATTGATCATCTTTACATTGGCTTTTGCTTTTATTTGCCTTATCTCTTGCCAAGGATTGTGTCAACTCATGTTTTCTTCCATATCACTTGTGGATCTTGTTAATTTCTTGGTCTTGTCTAGTGTTTTCTAGATATAGTGAAAGTGGTGATCCCACCTTGTGCGTTTTGTATTCAAATGTAAATTCTCTATAATGCACTACTCCTGGGGGAGCTATGGTATTTTCTCTAGAACACTCATCTTGTGATCCTTATCAAGTGTGTTGGTGGAAGGTAAGCCGTTTCCTTTTGTTACTTTGTGCCATCATGAAACTTTGTAGAGAGCTTGGTTTGTTTGGAACCAACCTCTCTTTTGGGGGTTTGACATCTTTTTTTTGCATGTTTAATGGATATCTCTTTCCTTGATGTATCTTTTAATGATATCTTCCAAGTGATGGTTTATCCATTTGGTATTCTATTTTCACTTGGTATTTCTTTTTATTTGGTTTCGGTCCTTGAAAGTCTTGAGCATGCATATATCCTTCATGTATTTTCTTTGGCATGCTTTCTTTCTTTGACCCATTATATAGGGTAAACTCCACCAAGTCTCAAATTGGATGAGATGTGCATGAAATTCTATTTCCTATCTATGTGCACATATTTATGTGGAGTTTGTCCTATGTATTGGTGTTTCTAACTCTTTGGTCCCAATGAGTTTGGGTACCATTTCGTTTGTGCTTTTGTTCTAGGAACAATTGAGATGCATTGATGCTCGCCTCACTCACAAGGAAGGTGTTGTCACCATGTGCTTGCTGTAGTCAAGCTAGGATCATCAATGAACTACTATCTACCTTCATTGGTATCTACTATATCCTTCCAATGGTATCTCGGTAACAAGTATCATCATCTACTTCATGCACACATTTCTTGCATCAACCTTGTGTAGGTTGTATCATGGCATGTTATTCATTCTTTCTTGTGTTACTTGTTTCCTTTCTCAAAGCATCCCAACAATGATCTCTTGTTGCTAGTTGTGATGTCTTTGATGTTCGTGTGGTTGAAATTCATTTATATACAATAAGACCATATCTAGCCATGTGCTATGCTCTCAAGCAAATTTCTTATTGGTATATTTATGACTTCCTTGTGGATATCTTGTTCTTTCCTTTTGTAACTATTTCATGTGTATATCCTCTTTGTGGATTGATATCATCATGATTTTCATCTACCTAGAATCTTATACACTTGAGAGAAGGTACATCTCTAGTTGATATCCCTTTCTTTCACGCCCATCGCTTTCTTTCTCATGTTATTTCTTTGGTGGCTCCGTGAAAGTGTGTGCCTTGAGTGCGGGTCTTATCTCGTTGCATCTTGTTGCACTCTTGTGTGGTGAAGATCTTTTTCTTCATGCTTGTCTTGATGAGGTTTTTCAATTGGTATCCCTCGTCTTGATGAGGCTTTCACTTTCTATCTTCACAATGGGTTGTCAAAAGTGTTGGTTATTATTTTTGCATATTTAGTGTGCTTGTGATCACGTTTTCCTGGTGTGTGTGGGAAGGACATGTCATGCAGCTTGTATCTCCACTTTTCAAGAATATGTTGATGCTTAATGCTCACCCTTACATTAGTCTTCTCAAGTGCTTTGACATGACTCACACACATCATTTTGGTTGAGCCTACTCTTAAGTTGCCTCTTTTATATGTTGCTCAACCATGTGTTTGTTGCAAGTACTAGGCTTAGTTTCCTATATGCTCTCTTGCACTTGTTGTAAGTTTCTATTGATTTTGGGGGAGCTATGATCCTATTTTCTGCACTTTGTATCCAAATACAAAAATTCTTGATGTGCACAAATCATGGGGAGCTTCTCTAGTTTCTTTAGAACATTGCTCTGCTCTTATCATAATATCCTTTATTCATGTGGCTCGTAGGATCATTGGCCTAGTTGTTTCAATTGGTATCTTTTGATAGCTTGCTTCAATAGGTATCTTTTGATTGCTTGATTGCTTGTTTCTCTCTTTGTTATGTCTTTGTGGCATATCTTCCTTTTGCAATCTTTGGGCCTCAATATATTTTGTCTTCCTCCAAGTATTTACCGTTGGATATGTGTATTGCATTCCACTCTCTTGTTGAGAAATACACAATTTATGGAGGAACACACATTTTATGTTGGCCTTCTAAGCTTTTAGCCCATTTTGGCAATCGATGCCAATGGGGGAGAAGTTTCAGAGAGTTTTGTGGAGAAGTTTAGAGAGTTGTCTCTTCTGGCTTTGGTTTGTTCCTAAGCATACGCATCTCCTACGCATGCATTACTGGTTGTTGCATTGCATGGTGATGCATAATTCCTTATATAAACTCTCTTGAAAGTGATTGTCATCAATTACCAAAATGGGGGAGATTGAAAGGACATGCGGTGCCCCCATGTGTGGTCTTGGTAATTGATGACACTCTCTATGGACTAATGGTTGCATTGAGTTATATTTGAAGGATTTTTTCATAGGCATTTCTTGAAGTCCATGTATTGGTTTCAAGGAGTTTATGGGTTGACCAAGGTGTTATTAAGGAATTATCCAAATATTGGTCATGTGAGTGTTGAGCTTATTGCAAGCATGTCTTGAAGAAGAAGATTGTGTTATCGTTCATGTTTACCTTGAAGACATCATCCAAACGAAGAGAGTTGGAAAGATTCAAGGTTGATCAAGACTAAGTCAAGAGTGAATCAGGTTGATCAACTCACAAAGCGTAGAAGATGTACCGAGAGGGATCAAGTGATCCCATGGTATGGTAAGCATTGTCCATTGCACTTTGTGTACTAACCCATGGTCTATGTGAGAGTCTATGTGGGGTTAGGTACGTGTCCATGGGCTTCCGTCAAGAGGAAGATATCATACAACCCATGGAAAGGATGACATCAAGTGGTGATCATCACCAAGATTGCCGTGTGCAAGTTCAAGTGGAGCATCACGAAGAGATCAAGTGCTTGAAGCTTGCCATCCATTGTGGTGTCAATGGACTTGTGAAGATGTGTCGAAGAGTGGCTCACCCATAGTGGAGTATGGGGGAGCAATCATCTAGTCTCCATCGACCCAACGCAATCAAGAAAGGTGGTCCATCTTGAGGAGGACAAGATCGTCATCATCTAGCTCAAGTGGATCATGTGCAAGGCAAAGGTTTTCCCTTGATAGGTTTTCTATTTTACCGGCCTCATGGTGGTAGTTGGGAGACCGTGTTATAGGATCGATAGCCGTACTATCAAGGGGGGCTCTCAAGTGAGTAGCTTGATCGTATCGGTCGTCGAGAGCTCAAACCATTGCATCCTTGCATCATGTTTCTTGGTTCTTGTTTGGTTCTCTTTGTGAGTCTTAGAGCTTATGGTCATCTTGATGACAAGCTTGAGTTCATCGAAAACGGAGTTCGCATGCGTCTTCTATGATGTTTTCGGTGTTGGAGGTTTTACCGGTCTTATCCGAGAAAGGGTTCTCACCTTTTTCTTACGGGCCTTTTCTAATTTGCTTCTTATTGATATTTCTTTCAAGATTGTGTTAGCCCTTGTTGCTAGCTTTCCAACAAACTTGGTTTCATCGAATTCGGAGCTCGTATGCGAAAGTTGTGGCTGTTTTGATATTGCCTGTTTTACATAGAGAGGTTGTACCGGTTGACCGGTACAACCGGTGTTTGGAGCGGTTGTACCGCTCCAGAAATGGTCCGGAGGTTGTACCGGCCATGTACCGCTCTACCACCGGACTAGCTTCTGTTGTGGTGCGGTTGTTGGGCGTTGTGGGCGGTTGTTCCGCTTTATTGCCTGTTACGGTTGTACCGGTGCTCATAGCGGTTGTACCCCTCCTATGTCTTTCTGCACATAACGGGCAGATTCGTGGGGACCTATTTAAGGGAGTCTTCTTCCCCAATGGTTCCCCATCTCTTGAGCTCGTTTTTGCCCCCATTGTTGACCTTCTTTGAGCTTGCTAACTCTGAATCCCTCAATGGATTCTTGCTAGTTTTTGAGGGAAAAGAGAGAGGAGATCTGGATCCACACTTCCACCAATCACTTTCTCCTCTATGTGAGGGGAACCCCTTGGATCTAGATCTTGGAGTTCTTTGTGTTCTCCTTCTTGTTCTTCCTCTTACTTTCCTCCCTAGCATTAGTTGCTTTGGTGGGATTTGAGAGAGAAGGACTTGGGTACTCTGTGTGCCCTTGCCATTGCATTTGTGCATCGGTTTGAGTTCTCCACGGTGATACGTGGAAGTTACAAGTTGAGAAGCTTATTACTCTTGGGTGCTTGGTACCCTTGAGTTTGTTCCTCTTGGGTGCTTGGGCGCCCTAGGCGGTTGGTGGTGTTCGGAGCTCAATCATTGTTGTGTAAAGCTCCGGGCAAGCGTCGGGGTCTCCAATTAGGTTGTGGAGATCGCCCCGAGCAATTTGACGGGTATCGGTGACCGCCCCCAAGGGTTGCCAAAGTGTACGGGTTTGGTGACCGCCCCCAAGGGTCGCCATTTGTACGGGTTCGGTGACCGCCCTCAAGGGTCCCTTAGTGGAATCACGGCATCTTGCATTGTGCGAGGGCGTGAGGAGATTACGATGGCCCTAGTGGCTTCTTGGGGAGCATTGTGCCTCCACACCGCTCCAAACGGAGATTAGCATCCGCAAGGGTGTGAACTTCGGAATACATCGTCGTCTCCGAGTGCCTCGGTTATCTCTGACCCGAGCCCTTTACTTATGCACTTTACTTTGTGATAGCCATATTGTTCTTTGTCATATATCTTGCTATCACATAGTTGCTTATCTTTCTTAGCATAAGTTGTTGGTGCACATAGGTGAGCCTAGTTGTTGTAGGTTTTGTGCTTGACAAATTAACCGTTAGGTTTATTCCGCATTTGTTCAAGCCTCTACCGTAATTGTTTTAACACGCCTATTCACCCCCCCCCCTCTAAGCGACATCCACGATCTTTCACCAAATCCTTGACTTCATCAAGCAACTGGTTCTACCACTTCACTTCTTACTTTGTATTTCGCTTCATGAAGTCCTTATTGCCTATTCTGTTCGAAGACATTGTGTGGAGACATTCACTCTGATTGCATATATGTCTTCACACTATCTTTTGATTATGATATGTTCTACCTAGTAGCTACTTGTCTTCGTGCATTACCTGTACTGTACTTTGATACTCTTGCATGGCTAGAGTAGTTTATCTTCCGTTGTATTCTATTTAGTTATTGTATTAACTGTCCGTCTTCAAAGACATTGCATGTCTTGAAGACTTTCATAAAAATCGCCTATTCACCCCCTAGTCGATAACTAGCACTTTCAGGCCTCCGGCTTTAGATGTTAGGCTTTGGTGCGAGGTCTGTTTGGTATTCAGTTCAGACATTCATCACTCATTCATCAAGTGGGTAGGAGTAGTGACAAATGTTGTCAAGATGGTGGCTTCAGACTTACTGATGTACTCCCTCCGTCCGGAAATACTTGTCCCATAAATAGATAAAAATGGATGTATCTAAGAACTGAAATACGTCTAGATACATCCATTTCGCTGACAAGTATTTCCGGACGGAGGGAGTATTACTTTATATGGTCTTTGTGAATAATTAATAAAATGGTCGTATGCATTGCCCATATGCAGAGGCCCGGGGTCATCCTCCTTATCAAAAAAAGGAAGAAAAAAGTGACCCTTGTCTACTAATGTCATTCATGGTGGATTTGTGTAGATGCTCCCTGTCGGTGTCAAAACCGGCGGATCTCGGGTAGGGGGTCCCGAACTGTGCGTCTAGGCGGATGGTAACAGGAGACAAGGGACACGATGTTTTTACCCAGGTTCGGGCCCTCTCGATGGAGGTAAAACCCTACTCCTGCTTGATTGATATTGATGATATGGGTAGTACAAGAGTGGATCTACCACGAGATCAAGGAGGCTAAACCCTAGAAGCTAGCCTATGGTATGATTGTTCTTTGTTGTTATGTCCTACGGACTAAAACCCTCCGGTTTATATAGACATCGAAGAGGGCTAGGGTTACACAGAGTCGGTTACAATGGTAGGAGATCTACATATCCGTATCGCCAAGCTTGCCTTCCACGCCAAGGAAAGTCCCATCCGGACACGGGACGAAGTCTTCAATCTTGTATCTTCATAGTCTTGGAGTCCGGCCGATGATGATAGTTCGCTATCCGGACACCCCTAGTCCAGACTCCTCAAGAGCCTCTCGAACCAGGCTTCAATGACGACGAGTCCGCGCAGATATTGTCTTCGCATTGCAAGGCGGGTTCCTCCTCCGATGATTCATAGAAGATTGTGAACACCAGATAGTGTCCGCTCGCAAAATAAATTGCACATACAACCGTAGAGAGAATAATATTTACACAAGTTCAATCTGGCGACGTATTCGTGGCATGACGTCACACCACAACCAAGCCTTTATGTTTTTTATTATACCACCTCGCTAGCGTTTAGCGAAGCGGTTTCCTTGGCACGCCTTGTCGGCAGAGATCGTGTTCCCTTATTCCGGATTCCCATCAATACGGACGTGGTAACCCAACCGCGCCATTGATTGCGGCGCTTGGGAGATAAGCGAGTTTTACCAGCCGAGGGACGATAGTTTCATCCGCCCATATATAAGGGGATAAGGATCCACCTTTCTTACCTACGCCTTCTTCCTCCTTTGCTTATCCATCTACACGCACTCGAGCTCCAGCGCCCAAGTCCGCACATCTCACCTCGACCTTCTCCAGCCATGTCCGGAGCGGGAGGCAAGTGGATGGCCTCCTCCGTTACGGAGGGGCACATCGCGAAGCTGCGCGGTGCCGGATATCTATCCAGCGACATAGCGCACCGGCTGCCCGACAAGGGGCAGCTCATCCCCACCCCCAGGCCCCATGAGAGGGTGGTATTCCTTCCCCATTTCCTCCGCGGACTGGGCTTCCCACTCCACCCCTTTGTCCGGGGGCTCATGTTCTACTACGGCCTGGATTTCCACGATCTGGCCCCAAATTTCATCCTCAATATCTCGGCGTTTATCGTCGTGTGCGAGGCCTTCCTCTGCATCCAGCCCCACTTCGGCTTGTGGCTAAAGACCTTCAATGTCAAGCCGAAGGTTGTGAAGGGCAGCCAAGCGGAGTGCGGAGGCGCCATGGTGGGCAAAATGCCCAACATCACTTGGCTCGAGGGTGCCTTCATGGAATCCGTCAAAGGGTGGCAATCGGGGTGGTTCTACATCACCGAGGCGCGTGACCCTAAATGGGCAACGGCCCCCGAATTCAGATCTGGCATCCCCATGCAGCTCACCTCCTGGAAAGAGAAGGGCTTGCCATGGGGTAGTTCGGAAGAGCTGACCGGACTCCAGTCCTGTCTCCAGACTCTGGTGAACAAGAAGCTCAAGCTTGTCAATGTGATCCAGGTCATGCTCGTCTCGCCAGATTCTCCCCGCCAAAGAACGGGACTTCAATTTGTGGAGTTTGATCCAGCACAGACCGATTTGAGCAGGCTCTTCGATACTACGTACGAAGCTGCCTGGAGGGTGCTGTTCAAGGGCGCTGAAGCCCCCGCATCCGCTACCGAAGATCGCGGATTCAGCTCGCAGCGTCAAGCTGACGAGGTAAGCTATGTTATCCTTTATGGGACACTGGCCTTTCATAGTTTGACTCTATGCGGGATCTAAACTCCCAATGCCTTTAACAGGACTGGCAGAAGACGTCCGGACAGGTTAACTGTCCGGCTCCCCTTCCAGAGGACCCAGCGGATGCCCGTTTGACAGGGCTGCTGGTCCCGGCACTTTACGTAGTGCCGGAGAAGAAGGCCAAAAAGAAGGCCATGGGAACCCGAAGAAGTTCCAGGCGTCAGGTGGTATCGGACTCATCGTCCGATGCATCCGAGGCGGACTCCTCCCATGAGGACAAGGAGGAGAAGAAAGAGGCCTCTCCCCCGGGGGGAGAGAAGAAGAGGAAGGCCTCCCCAAGGAGGGAGGCCGAAGGATCCAAGAAAGGAAGGACCCTTCCCCCGGACGGTTCCGCCAATGTCGGCGACGGCGACGAGGAGTGGCCCTCAAGGGCCAAGCCTCCGGCGAGATCGTAAGTATCCGGACTCCTAGATGATTTAAAATTTTTCTTTTTGCCACGCGGTGTCTTTCTAATGCCGCATACAACCTGTAGTCTGGCCGAGGACGATCTTCCCGCTTCGTCGAGCGGGTCCTTGGGCACGTCGGATATGGATTCTCTTCCGACCGCCTCCACCCCTCGCGATGCTGACGGCGTCGAGGTGGGATCCTGGGAGGGGACCCATCAGGAGGAGGAGACCCTGGAGGTGCCGCAGGGCAACCTCCCGGACTTTGCACCGGACTCCGCACCGGAACCTGTAGTGGTTCCGGAGTCCGGCGGGCGGCCCCTTCGTAAGAAGGGCAAGACTGTGACACCGGCGACCTCCGTCCAACCGGAGGCGCCGGATAACTTGTTGGAAGCGCTCAACGGCGCTTCCATCGAAGAAGAACACCGCCCTATCATGAGTGCGGTGATTCAGAAGGTTCAGCTCGCCAAAAGCGGGCTGACCGAAGCCTGCCGCAGCCTTCTAACAGGCTTTGAGGTAAGAATTTTAAGATGTGTAATATAATACCGCATAGACAGTAGCCCCTGATGCTCAGTTTGGTGTTTGGAAAGAAAAGCCGGACCGAGGATCTAAAAATATATACGCAGGAGTCTAAAAAATATGTCAATGTGGGATTGCAGGCTGCGCTGCTGACCTCTGCCGCACTGACTGCGGAGGTCAATGCTATGAAGCAAAGCCTCGAGCAGTCCGAGAACGAGCTCGGCCGTGCCAAGAAGCAACTCGAGGACGAGGAAGGTGAGTAACACCTTATTAGAGTTGTACCTTACAGAAAAGGATTTGGTTGCAAGAGAAATAACAAGGATAATGTGGGTACCACAGGGCCACGAACGAGGTGGCGACCACAGAGGAGGCGGTGTCCACGGCCGAACGTAATGCGGCCGCGAACGAGCCGAGCGAGAGAAGCAGGAGGCGCGGTGGCGGAGGTACAGAAGAGCTCCGTGCTCGTGGAAAAACACGAGATTGGGCGTGACTCAAGACTCGAGAGTCCGAGCTTGCGCCGACTCTTGAGAGTGCCAAGGCCGCTAAGGCCGAAGCCCGCAAGGCCCTCCAGGAAATCGAGGTGTTGAAGAAGATAGCGGCGGGTAAGGCATTTTTCATGCAAAGCAAGCATGTGAATGTGAATTACTTATTACTTACCCGAATTTGGAGCTCTCCAGAGCGTCCCGCAGATCTGCCTCAGCGCGGTCCGATGCTGCCGATTCTACCGGGCCGAGGAGGGAGCTCGACGGAAAAGGCCTTCTGGTCTTAGTATGCTGAGGCCGGCCATCCGGTGCCCCTTAGCGACCAGCTGAAGCAGCTGGTCGAGCTCCACAAGGTGGCCGAACAGGCCATGAAGGGCCTCATAGTTCGGTTGTGGCCCAAGGAGGCCATGCCTGGGAGCTACTTCGTCTTGGTGCGGCGGCTGGTGGATGCGTGTCCCTGGGTTGAAGTCGTCAAGCACTCCGCCTGCATTGAAGGTGCCCGTCGGGCCCTTGCCCGTGAAAGGTGCACTGGGGCAGGATGGACGCTGAGGCGCTTGTGACGGGCGCGCCACCGACGGGCAAGGAGTATCGTACGCCCGAAATGTATTATAAGAGTGTCCTGAAGGGTGCCCGCATGATTGCGGGTGAGTGCTCCAAGGATGTAATATTTGAGTAGACTCGCATTTAGCTATCCTGTGCGCTGAAAACTATGTTCATATGCGCTAAGCAACGCTTGTTGATTTAAAATATTACCTTCAGGCGGCCGCTTATGAAATCTGAGAGATGGCAAGTGGTCGGCTTCACCCCCATGCCATGAAAGTGCTGGGTGTTCGGGATAAACTTGAGCGCTTGTTCCCATTTTGGGTCCATCTAGGAGGCGCCAACACAACGTAACAAGGCAACCAGACTTATAATGCTTGAACACTCTCACTTAGCCATAGAATTCTATAATTTTTAATTTTTATGGCCCCCCCTAGTGTTCGAAGACCAATTCGGGCGCTATCCACGCTGGGCCGGACAAAGCCGGTTCCTCGCCTAAGCGGCATAAGTCTTTAGGGACTCGAAAAACCTCTCGAACAGCGACCAGCTCTCGCCTTTATCATGATGGTCAGTTTTAGCTTTCCATCGAGGCGCCGCCCAGCTCAACCGGGCGCAATCGCATTGGTTCTCCCAAGCTACCTTAGCCGATACAACGGAACGTAAGGTACCAAAACATGGGAGCCGGCAAACCCAACTATTGACCCAAGACATGATTCGGAGCCGATGCATATAATGCTATAAGTTCGGGGTGCCGCACTTGTGAAAGTGTTCAGACTTATCACACCATAATGTGGGGAACTTAAGCCCCTGGTGTATCTTAGGATGCAACATGTCATAAACGAACACATGTATAAAAAGGAAATGCAATTATAAGCAAAAAGCAATGCATTGTTTATTCAAGAAATACTGCTATGAGTGCTGAACGATACAAATAGTGCGGTAAGCAAGGGCTTGGACTATTAAACATGTCCCCCTCCAGGGGTAGGCTGCGGAATGGTGTATAAAATAGGTATAATGCTCAAAATGGAGGCCACCTGGATACTCGTCGTAGCCTTTCTCCTTCCCTGGCTGTTGCATCATGAGTTCGGCAGGTCTACTGCCGGGCAGGGCCTCTGGTGAACGGAGTCCTGTGGATAAGAAAAAAAGAAAAAGGAAACAAAACGACACACTTGGGAGCCCCTGGTGTGGTTGAGCCGCACTCTGGGCCATTTGTGGTCGTGCCCCTCCCCTATGCCCATGGTATCTCTAGAGCGTAATGATGTACGCGAAGGACCAGTCTTGTAATTTTGCAAGGGCTGGGGTTGGGGCCGCATTGCTACGCGTGCTTGGGATGTGCCAGGTGGTCTTGTTGTAGGTTGCTCCGGGCGCGTTTGGCCGTGTCCGGTCGCTTAACGGCCGGACTCGGAAATTGCCTTAAGAGGCTGCTCTGTACTTCTGCCGCGAGAGCCGCTGAGTGTTCCTCCGTTCGGAGGGAGCGTTCAGTGTTTCCGTTGACCGTGATGACTCCTCGACTATGAGTGGCCTTAGCGAGTCGCAAGCATCTCTCGTATGACGCGAGTTATAGAAGCGCACAACTGTTGAGGACATGGACGCTTGGTCTATGAGTGTATATACACTCTATATAGAAGATAAATTAGCAATTAAATAGAAACTCAAAATTTCTATAAATATTTTTGAAATAAACTTGACCTTTAATTATACTTGTAAAAAAATCATAAAAAGAGAAAACAATTGACTTTTTTTAAAAACAAAAATTTCGGCCAAAATAGTGTGAATAGTGACCTATAATAGCAAATATATTTTTATTGCCCTGAATTCAATGATGGTTTTTTATTCATTAAAATTGATATAATAGTGCAAAAGAAAGTCCAGTTTATTGTAAAAATACTTCTAAATCTTTTTGACATTTATTTTTAATTTTTTTCCATATCAGATGTATATACACCCAGAAACCAAAGTGTATTTCCCCCAACTGCTGGTGCTATACATGCCCAGATACATGCCCCTTTAAATTGTAAACCCTAGCCTCACACCACTCGCATCCTAAACACTACTAGTAGAACACCCGTGCATCGCTATGGGTTACAATGCATATAAATGAATCAAACAAATAATTAAGGTCGTCATCAGGTCCAAGCTCTTTTCTTCCCCATACGCCTGAGCATGTTGGGACATCAAAGATGCACCTAGTAGGCACCCCAAATTCAACTGTATGGACAATCCCCCCCCCCCCCCAACTCTCTCTCCCTCTCTCCTGCTGCAGTGTGAAAATCAAACTCTATTTCCTCTCAGGGCAAAACTTTGCAAGCCTCAACACTGCCCTGATTGTGCTCCTGCCCAAGAAAAATGGAGCTTCTGAAGTGGGACATTTCCGGCCGATCAGCCTTATACACTCAATTGCAAAACTAATCTCGAATGTTCTCTCCTCCAGGCTGTCCGAGGCACTTAGTGCGATCATCTCTCCAGCGCAAACGGCATTCCAAAAAGGAAAGTGCATCCACGACAGCTTCCAATACGTGCAAAGTTCAGTAAAGATGTTGCAGCGCATAAAGAAGAAGGCCCTGTTTTTCAAACTGGACATAGCAAAGGCCTTTGACTCAGTTTCCTGGGAGTACCTGTTAGAGCTGATGGAACGGATGGGCTTCCCCCCAAGATGGCGAGACTGGATCGCGCTGCTGCTCTCTTCGGCATCGTCTTCATGCATGCTCAACGGAGTCCCAGGGCCGCCGATCGCCCACGGGTGCGATTTCAGACAAGGCGATCCCCTCTCACCGCTGCTCTTCATCATGGCCATCGACCCGCTACACCACCTGTTTGAAGCCGCTGTAGCGGAGGGAGCAATGGCACCAATGCCAGGTCGGAGGATTAGCATGAGAGCCAGCTTATACGCGGATGATGCGGTGATTTTTGCAAATCCCGAGAAGGAAGAAGTGGAAACGCCGTTATTTCTGCTGAACAAATTTGGCAACTGCACGGGGCTCAAACTAAACCAGGCAAAGTCTTCGGTGATTCCAATAAACTGCAGTGACATTCAGCTGTCTGAGGTGCTTGCAAGTTTCGGAGGGCAGTAATCCTCCTTTCCAACCACCTACCTTGGTTTGCCTATATCCACGAGGAGATTGCGGCTGGTGCATTTCCAATTCATAATTGATCGAATCCGTACTAGGCTGGCGGGATGGAAGGGCCGACTCATGAGCATGGCGGGCAGGCGTGTCCTCGTGCGTGCGGTGCTAACTGCGCTGCCATTGTTTGCCATGACCGTCCTCAAGGTCCCAAAGAAAATCCTAAAAGAAGTGGACAAGGCTCGCAGGCAGTTTCTTTGGGCGCAGGATGAGAAAGTCACCGGGGCCAAATGCAAGGTGACTTGGGATATGGTGTGCCGGCCGGTGGACAAGGGAGGACTTGGCATTTTGGATCTCTACCATTTTGGCTCGGCCCTGCGGATGAGATGGCTCTGGCTATCCTGGCAGCAACAGCGAAGCCCCTGGATGAGCTTTCCTGTCCCATGCGATCATGACGACCGGTTGCTTTTTGCATCGGCCACCTCGATTCAGCTGGGCAACGGAAGGACAGCCAGTTTCTGGAAAAGCTCCTGGTTGGGATCAATTGTTCTCTGCCAAGAGTTTCCAACTCTGTTTCAGCACTCGCGTGGAAAGGGTAGGACAGTTCAAGAAGCCCTGGCAAATGACAAATGGTTTCAGGACTTGCAGCACGGCAACACGGGCGAAATGGTGGTGCAGTTCCTACAGCTGTGGCGAAAGCTACACAGGGCCAACGTCACACTAACAGCGGAGGAGGACTCGATCGCCTGGGTGGCGGGCGGTGGCAACTATTACAGTACCAGTGCTGCTTACAAGCTGCAAACTGGCGATGCATCTGATCCAGGAATCAAGGTGGCAATCTGGAAGGCTTGGGCCCCTGGAACCGTAAAAATATTTGCCTGGCTACTTCTTCAAGACAGACACTGGTGCAATGATCGCCTGCAGCGGCACGGGTGGCCAAATGGTTATTTTTGTGCTCTTTGTCTCAGAAATCTCGAGAGTTCTACGCACCTCTTCTGGGACTGCCCGCTCACGCGCTCGGTCTAGGAGATGGCATCCACCTGGAATGGATGTGCATCATTGCAGCTTACCAGATCAACGAGCCACTCCTTGCTGAGACACTGAAAAAAAAACAGTCCAGCTAGCACCATCAAGCTCCAGGAAAGGGTTGAAGACGATGATGATGCTGATAGCCTGGGAGATATGGAAGGAGAGAAATGCTTGCGTATTCAATAGCAAGCTGCCCCATGCCGATGACGTACTGCACGCTATCAGAAACACGATCGAGCTTTGGAGAATGGCGGGAGCAAGATGCCTAGAGCCCCCTTTTGGGGAGTATGTAGCGAGAGATTAGCTCGAGGGCAATGCCGGTCACCCGGTATCTCTCTGTTTCTTTCTTCTATTGTACCCATGATCGTTTGATCACCCCCTGTTCTTCTGTTGCTTTCTTCTAAATCAATGAAGCCGGAAACCCCGGATCTTTCAAAAAAAAATCAAACTATAGTATCTCTTCACCCCCCCCCCTCTCCCTCCCTCCCTCCCCCCTCTCTCCATTGCAATGTCATAATCAAATCACATGATATATTCTCTCTCATCTTTCCCTCCCTAACCCACGTTGCAATGTCATGATCAAACTGCAATCTCTCATCTCACCTCCCCCTCTCTTGTTGCAGTGTCACAATCAAATTGCATTATATGTTTTCATTGTCCCTCCATCCTCCATCTCACCCGCCGCACACTCACTCCCTCTCCATGTCCCTCCCTTTGTTTGTCTCTCTCTCTCTCCCAGAAAATCAAAATTATTGTTTTTTTGTAGAGTGCACAAATTATTAAAGTATATTTGCAAGGTTTTATCTTTAGTATTTGCAACCTTATATGTGCACGAGCACCTACTCATGCCAATTAAAATTTAGTACCTATAAATCAATTTCTTTTATTATTTGCAAAGTTGTTTAAAAGACATTATGCTTTCAGTTAAATGAAATTGGGGAGGGAGCTCTTTTTATCATATTTTTGCAAAGGTACTTATAGGGTTCATATATGTGCATCATTGCATGTGCACAAGTTACTAAAATATATTTGCAAGGTTCTATCTCTTCTTTATCTGCTATTTGCAAACTTCTATGTGCACAAAGTCCTGCTCGTACCAATTAAAATTTAGCAGTTTGCATTTCTAGGCATCGGTTCACTATGCTAATGTACGACTGCCACATTCAATATACTTTCAATCGACTCCTCAAATCTTCTCATAAAAATAGCTAGGAGTGTATCACGTTTAGATATTGATGTGCGCTTAAATAAGAATCATATATAGTTAAGTTTGTATCACGTTCAGACCTTGATCCATCCAAATTGATCTCACATGTACAACTAGCAAAGTCTCACTAATAGTTAATCGGCCTGTAGATAGAAGATCAACATGTAAAACTCAAAATACGCCATAGTAAGTAATCTCGATCAGTGCAAGCCTGATAGGAGGAGGAAAGGACGACGACGGCGGGGCAGCGAGGAGACTAGGCGATGGAAAGTTGGAGCGGATGAGGAGTATCGGCATTGGCCAGGACCTGATGTCCTCAGGATTGGCGTCCAAGGTTTGCATCAAGGAAAAATGATATAATTTTGTGTTTTTGCGTGTGGGTAGTTAACCGGAGTGGAGGAGTTCAAACAAATACTGAAAATCGGTTGTGTTGTGTTATCAAACATTGATTCCTTTTCATAAATTTTGCCTTGTGATACCAAACATTGATTCCTTTCCATAGATTTGGTCATTAAAGATTAATTAGAGATCGCTGTGATTGATTCCTTTCCACGAGGACGTTACTAAATTTGGCAAATCAAAACCGGATTAAGTATCAGTGGGCTAAAAACCAGTTTAAATAAATTGATGGGATAGAAAAATTGGTGGGGGAGGTTTAACCGAAATGGAGGCAATGCTACCAACTCACCATGGCATACAAGTGTGTGCTGATTCTGATAGTACGCCGAGCAAAAAGTAATAGGTTGGTAATAGAAAATTAAAATTAGAAAGGAAACAAAGAAAAAACAGAAAACTGCGTGAACGCATCAAATAGGCCGACCAACTTTGATTATAGTTGATGTTTTGGTAAGATTTGGGTATGAGTGGTGAAAGGCAAGCAAAGTTTGAATTTACTTGAGATATTCTTAAAATTTGATTTGAATGAGTTAATGCATGACGTTGTTTTGGGAAAGTGCCTATTTGATTAAGTTAATGCACACGTCAAATGGGCCAACCCAAATTGGTTGCGTTTGCATGAAAGGTCGCATGTAAGACGCTCATGGGCAAATCTAGAGCTGGTGGGAGTGAAGTGATGCTACCAACTCCCCTTTAGGATTAGAAAAATGAATGAGAAAAATAATTAAAGTCATCTTCAAGGTCCAAGCTCATTTCTTACTCATACGACCAAGCATGTTGGGACATCAAACGGGTGCCTAACAAGCACCCCAAATTCAACCGTATGGATAGTCCCCCAGCTCTCTCTCACTCTCTCCTGCTGCATTGTGATGATAAAACTGTAGTATCTCTTCTCCCCCTCTCATTCCTTGCCCCTTATCCCATTGCAATTTCAAAATCAAATTACATTATATGTCCTCCCTCATATCCCCCTCCCTCCCATTGCAATGTCATGATCAAACTGCTATCTCTTCTCTCCCCCCTCTTACTTGCTGCAGTGTCGCAATCAAATTGCATTATGGACACCCGGCAGGGACTGTGGCGGCGACGGTGCGGGGCGTGGATTTGGAGTTGGGCTGGGGATCGGAATGGAATACGGTGGGTGGTTAATTAATCCGGGGGACGGCTTTGTAATTGCTGGCGTTGGCCAACGTGGCCAACGCCATTGCTATTGTCCTTAATTGTATTTTTTTCTTTTTTATATTCATATAGATGTTTATTTTATTATTTTACTATTATATTATTTATTATTTTGTTAATTTTATATTATATTTAGTTAATTATTTTGTGTAAATATGTAAACATACAAGACCAATAATTAGAGCAACATGGATCTCATTAGTCTGGCCTAGATACATAATAGTTGAAGGATGAAAACAATAACAAATATATATAACTTCTACTATTCTTGATCTAGACTAATATCATCAGTGTAATGAGCTCCCACAAAAAAAATGTTGTCATCGATCCAGCTTGGAGAATGAGGCCAATCATAACAACAGCTAAAAGCGCATATCGAAGCATCTTAAATTTTTGGATTTGGCCATGCATCACATCAGTCTTGAGCTGCATCCCATCTATCTGTTGTCTCGGTGGTCCAATGGAGTACTCGATCAACTCGCTTACGTACTTATGCGTGAGATCAACCCATATCCATGTCTAGCAATATTTTGTTCCTGTTGTCTATGGATCACAATATACACACACATATTCATGTGAGCGACCCTAGCTAGACGATAGAGTTGAATTGTGCAAACTAGCAGAAATAGACCGAGAGGTATTTTCTATCATATTACCTTTCCATGGTTAGCCAAGATGTAGAACTCTCGCTCTGGATTTCATTATGTGTGTGACATATGCTTATCAGTAGGGAGTCGACAACCGCAAAGCAGCATAGGTTCCCTCGCTCGATTCCCGACAGCTTCGGCGCCGGTGGCATAGCTGCCGGATCGAACAGACGTCGCCCTGCAATGGGATGATTCGCCAGACAGGGCTGGCTGCATTGGCCGTGGCGAGCTCATGTTGTAGCCAACAGGGCCAGTGGAGAGCTCGACCAAAGCGGCGGAGTCCCAAACTTTCGACACGCCCCATCAACGTGGACTCGCACACGGGGCTTGTGCCAATTCGACAAGCTCTGGTGGGTCCATTGTCACCAAAGCACCTAGCTCAGAGGGAGTAGAATTTTGTGTAGAATGGATCTGAATGTATCTAAGAAACAAGGGTTGTCAATACTTCTATATATAAGCAAAACTTAGTGCCAGTGTTCCAAAGCAGGGCACGACAGCACTAGGTTACTTATCTATAGCGCGCATATAAATTCCACGCTAGCAGTATCTTCCAACTGGTTGATACGTCTCCAATGTATCTATAATTTTTTATTGTTCTATGCTATTATAGTATCAATCTTGGATGTTTTATATACATTTACAAGCAACAATATATCATTTTTTCGGACTAACCTATTAACTCAGTGTCCAGTGCCAGTTGTTGTTTTTTGCCTATTTTTGGTTTTTCAGAATATCAGTACCAAACAAAATCCAAATGCCATGGAACTTTTTGGAGATTTTTTTGGTGATAAGAGACCCTAGAAGCTCTAGGAGCGGGAAAGAAGATAGAGCAGTGGCCCACGAGGCACCAGGGCGCGCCCTGGTGGCTCGTGGGGCCCATGTGGCTCTGTTTGACTTAACTCCGCCTTTATAAATTATATAAAATCGTGAAACCGATAGAGGAGTCCACGAAATACTTTTTCCGCCACCACAAGTTCCTATTCTCGAGAGATCCCATTTGGAGGCCTTTTCTGGCACTCTGCCGGAGGGGGATTCGATCATGGAGGGGCTCTACATCATCCTTTCCGCCCTTCCGATGATGCGTGAGTAGTTTACCACAGACCTACGGGTCCATAGTTAGTAGCTAGATGGCTTCTTCTCTCTCGATGTTCTTCAATACAATGTTCTCCTTGATGTTCTTGGAGTTCTACCCGATGTGATCACTTTTTGCGGTGTGTTTGTTGGGATCCGTTGAATTGTGTGTTTATGATCAGATCTATCCATGAATATATTTTTGACTGGGCACTGTACAGAAACTCCCCACAACCATTTCAAATTTATTCCAAGATTATACAGTATGTACAAAGGTTACAGAGAGTAACCAGAAAGAGATACATGGGGATGGGGGAGAGCTACTCACCTAGTTACAATTTTCGGCGTCCTGGGAACGGGGGTACCCAGACTTGCCTGCCTGCGGCCCATGGCATGGCTCCATCAATGGCCCGGTACGGCCCAGCTTCAGCAGCAACAACTCAAGACCCTCGCGAGGGGCCAAGCCTCGCGAGGCGGGTGACACCAAGACCTCCCTGGGGGCAGCCTCACTAGGCTGGCTCCCGAGGAGCGGAGATATCTATGCAAGGTGCACCTCGCGAGGTTCACATGACGTGAGCCATGACGACCAAGGCCAGGCGGGCCAGCGAGCGCAATGTACCAGTTTCCTCTTTCGTGCTAAGGAGGCAAGCGCAGGCGCGGAGTCCTGAGGAATCAAGCAAAGGTTTCCATTCCGGTGCAACGAGACCAAGACCGCTAGGATGGCAGGACGGAGGTCATCGCGGAGCCCACTGCAGCGTCACCACGAGAGCCTTTTGTAGGCGAAGACTACTTTTGCAAGGATAGCTTGTACTAGTTGTCTCCCTTCAAATTTGGCCGTTGTGGGATCCCTTTCCGCCTACATTTGGGAAGAGGACCAAGGCCACAATAAATAGGACTTAGCCACCACCATACAGGGGCATCTGGGATCGGATCTATTCCACCCTAGCCACCTCAGCTCATCGAGCCCAAGAACACCTCACCTCCCGAGGTTGTTCCACCACTGTACTAGTTCATCCTCAGCCCCTCGAGGCAATCCACCACAAAGCCGGAGTAGGGTATTACACCGCAAGGTGGCCCGAACCAGGATAAATCCATGTGTCTCTTGTTCTTTGGGTTCGTCGAGCTAGGCCATGGGATCGTTGAGCCGGTAGACTGGAAAGAGAGTGTTCCTCGTATGCACCCTAGAGTTCGAACCTCTCTAGGGTCTGCAGAACCCCGAATCCGACATTTGGCACACCAGGTAGGGGGCGCCGAAGCCTCTTTTTCGTCGGTCGACGCACCGCCGCTCCACTGCTTCCATGGCTGATGCTCGTCGAGCCCGTGCTGAGCACCGAACTGCTCTTGCCGCTCGCGTCGCCCAGACGGCACTCGTCGGCGGGCCTCCACGTTGTTCTCCGTCACCTGCCGCCAACGCCGCCACCGTGATTTTGGTGGTTTTGGTAATTAATGTCAACATATCTCTTGTTGGACTAACACTTTTATTTAGTATGTTTCAGATAGGTTCAACAATGGAGTGGCATGGACTAAAGGATGTGGGAACTCCTTCAAGATGCTAAGGACAAAGGATTGGCTCAAGCTTCAAGCTCAAGACTCTACATTTTACATTTTAGTGATCCAAGATCACATTGAGTCTATAGGAAAAGCCAATACTATCAAGGAGGGATGAGGTGTTTCTTAATGAGCCTCTTGCTTCATGTGCTTAGTGATATGTTCCAAAACCCTCCACTACTTTCTCACATCCACATTTGACCTAAACCTAAAGTCAAACTCGACCACACCGATTCTTTCTATCCGGCGCCACCGAGTTCAGATGTCATAGCCACTGCCACAAACCCTAGGCAAATCGGTTTCACTGATTGGGATCTCGGTCTCACCGAGATGGGATTGTAATCTCTCTGTGTATGTCCATTACCAAAACCGGTCTCACCGAGTTTGTGCACTCGGTACTACCGAGATTACAATGCAAACTTTCTGGTTAGCCTATTACCAAAATTAGTCTCACCGAGTTTGTGTAATCGGTCTCACCGAGTTTTCCTGACCAACTCTCTGGTTAGCTAATTACCAAAATCGGTCTCACCGAGTTTGTGTAATCGGTCTCACCGAGATTAGTTATGCCCTAACCCTAACCATATCGGTCCTACCGAGATGCATGTCAGTCCCACCGAAAACCCTAACGGTCACTAGGTTTACTAAATCGGTCCGACCGAGTTTGTTGATTCGGTCCCACCGAGTTTGGTAAATTGTGTGTAACGGTTAGATTTTGTGTGGAGGCTATATATACCCCTCCACCTCCTCTTCATTCGTGGAGAGAGCCATCAGAACAAACCTACACTTCCAACTTACCTGTTCTGAGAGAGAACCACCTACTCATGTGTTGAGGCCAAGATATTCCATTCCAACCACATGAATCTTGATCTCTAGCCTTCCCCAAGTTGCTTTCCACTCAAATCTTCTTTCCACCAAATCCAAATCATGTGAGAGAGAGTTGAGTGTTGGGGAGACTATCATTTGAAGCATAAGAGCAAGGAGTTCATCATCAACACACCATTTGTTACTTCTTGGAGAGTGGTGTCTCCTAGATTGGCTAGGTGTAACTTGGGAGACTCCAACAAGATTGTGGAGTTGAACCAAGGAGTTTGTAAGGGCAAGGAGATCGCCTACTTCGTGAAGATCTACCGCTAGTGAGGCAAGTCCTTCATGGGCGACGACCATCGTGGGATAGACAAGGTTGCTTCTTCGTGGACCCTTCGTGGGTGGAGCCCTCTGTAGACTTGCGCAACCGTTACCCTTCGTGGGTTGAAGTCTCCATCAACATGGATGTACGATAGCACCACCTACCGGAACCACGACAAAAACATCCGTGTCTCCAATTGCGTTTGATTCCTCCAAAACCCTTCCCTTTACATTCTTGCAAGTTGCATGCTTTACTTTCCGCTGCTCACATACTCTTTGCATGTTTGCTTGTTATGTATGGTGAATGTTAAACTTGTGCCTAAACTCCACTTAAACCTAAAGAAGTTAAAAACTGCAACTTTGGTACTTAGTGTCTAATCACCCCCCCCCTCTGGACACCTCTTCTCAAGATCCTACAAGTGGTATCAGAGCTTTGGTCTCCATTACCTTGGTTTAATCACCATTGGAGGAAGATGGATGAGTCTACTTTGGGGAGTCTTAGACATAGAGTGCCTATTCTTGATGGAGAGTATTTTCATGAGTGGAAAAATGAGATGCTTGTAATTTTCAGTCAATATCATTTGAACAAGTACATTGCTAGCCCTTGTGCACCTCATGTTGATCCTATGCATCCTACCCTTGATGAATCATTTGACATGACTAGAAATCTTAGAACTATTAATCTTATCACTAGAGGCTTGCCTAGAAACTTAATTAGAATCTTTCCTACTCTTGAGTGTTCCTACACTATATGGAAATTTCTTGAGGAACACTTTCCAAATTATTCCTTGAAAAATCTAGATGAGATTCTCTATAAGTCTATTGCCTTGAGTAAGATGAATACTAGTGACCCTATGTTTGGTGATCGTCTATTTGAACTTACAAACCTTATGCATGCCAAAGGAGATGTTGGAATTATTGGTGATATTATTTCCGAAGCTATAAGAATTCATAAGCAAGATCATTGTCAAACTCACTCTAACGAATTGCCCTCTCTAGGACTTGATCCACCACATGACGATGTTGAACATGGATACTATGATGAGGATGATGATAGTGACTTTGATCTTGATGATGCAATGAGACATTTTGGTCTTATGGCAAATCTTCGGGGATATGTGTCGAGGAAAGGAATTGGTTCTTGATAAAGGATGTACCGATCACATGACCGGAGATAAAGACATGTTTCGTGAGCTTGCTGAAAATGATAGTCCTCGAAAGTATGTCACTTTCGGTGACAACTCAAAGGGTAAGGTGGTTGGCCTCGGTAAGGTGGACATCTCACATGATAGATCCATTCAGAATGTCATGCTCGTTGAATCTCTTGGCTACAACTTACTTTCAAATCTAGACTTGCTGATTTCGGTTTCAATGTCCTATTTATCAAGTAGATTGCCAAGTGTTTCGTCGAGACAACCATAAAATGGTCTTTACCGGTATGCGAGAGGTGATCTTTACATTGTTGATTTCTCTAAAAAGGCACAACCTAAAACTTGCTTCATTGCTAAATCCTCAAAAGGTTGGTTATGGCATAGACGACTAGGTCACGTTAGCATGAGAAACCTTGACAAGCTTATTAAAGGAAATCATATCCTTGGAGTTAACGATGTCATATTTGATAAGGATAGACTGCAAAGGCTTGTCGCAGTAAACAGGTTGGAGGAAGGCATCCGTGAAGAACATCATGACCACAAGGAGGCCACTCGAGCTACTTCATATGGATCTCTTTGGTCCCAACGCTTACAAAAGTCTCGGTGGAAATTCTTTTGGTCTAGTTATAGTTGATGATTTTTTCAAGATTTACGTGGGTGTTCTTTCTCGATGACAAATCGCAGGTCCAAAAGATCTTCAAAAACTTCACCAGGAAGGCCCAAAATCAATTTGAAGTGAAGATCAAGAAGGTTCGCAGCGACAACGGAACGGAGTTCAAGAACGCAAATGTGGATACCTTTCTTGACGAAGAAGGGATTTCACACGAGTTCACGGCTACGTACACACCTCAACAAAATGGAGTTGTTGAGAGGAAGAACCGGACGCTCATCGAAATGGCGAGAACGATGCTTGATGAGTACAAGACACTGAAGCACTTTTGGGAAAAAGTGGTTGAGGCAGCTTGTCACGAAACAAATCGCTTGTATCTTCACAAGCTACTCGGCAAGACGGCATACGAGCTCCTCACCGGTAACAAACCCCAAGTTGGATACTTTCGAGTATTTGGCTCAAAGTGCTACATTCTTGATAAGCATCGCTGCTCAAAATTTGCTCCTAAATCTCATGAAGGTTTCCTACTTGGTTATGGCTCAAACTCTCACACTTACCGTGTTCACAACAATTTCACCCGAAAGGTTGAAGAGACGGTAGATGTGAAGTTTGATGAATCTAACGGCTCGCAAGTAGAGCAATTGCCAATTGATGTAGGAGACAAAGACCCTTCGGAAGCAATCCAAGACTTGTCTATTGGCAAGGTCCGTCCAACGGAGGTGAAGGAGAGTACCTCGTCTGGCCAAGTGGAAGCTTCTACTTCACGACAAGGTGAACCAAGAGTTGATACGGAAGCATCCTGTAACGCCCCAAGACCGATGCTTCAGAAGACTTCTAGCTATTCCGAGTTTCGCCCTGTGTTTCTTTTGTGCTTGCTCTTTTATTTTTGCATTGCATCATGTCATCATGCGAGCATGTCATTTAAATTTTAAAACCTCATCTAAATAAATTGCATAGATCTTTTGATCTATTTAAATCGAGGGAAGGGTGACTTCTCTTTATAACATATCTTCCAATATTAGGGAGCTATAATAAAATTATTCCATTATTAGGAATTAACCATAACACACTTGCAAAATAATTTCGTTCCTTTTCTGCTTCAAGTTTGGTCTCCAACCTTGCCATGTATTCTTTTATCATATCCGGAGCTCCACCAAAAATCCGAACATTTTTGGACCTTCCCAAACCTCTCCTCCTATTCAAATCATTTGAATTTAAATCAAATGAGTTTGAATTTAAACTTTCGGTCATGCCCACTTCTATTTTTCCTGGTTCAAGCTCATTTTTGTGAGTCCGGGAAAATTAACCGCATGCCCAAATTCTTCCTCTAACCTTCTCTTCTCTTTTTTTCTTTCTTCCAGTTCTCTGTTAATGGAAAGAGAAGAGAAGGAAGAAGCCTTGCAGCCCAGCCGGCCACTTAGGCCCTGGCCAACCTAGCCGCCCACCAGCCCATCTAATCCCTCCTAACCCTAGCCCCGAGCCCCCTCCATCTCTCTCCTCTCGCTCCCCGCCCGCCACCACTCACACACACACGATCAAGCCAGGGAGACGAGCTCCTGCGCCGATCCCTCTCCCTTTCCTCGATCCCCATCTCCTCGCGCCTCGATCCCTCTCCTTTCCTCGATCCCCATCTCCCCGCGCCTCGATCCCTCTCCTTTCCTCGATCCCCATCTCCTGCGCCTGATCCCTCGCCTCACTCCTCTCGATCTCTCCCTCTCCCTCGCTCGTGCCCCCATCCGCGGAGAAAGAGAGAGGAGCGAGACCCCTCCTCCCGAGCGCGCCTCCCATGGCACATCCCGCATCAGCCGGCCTCTTTCCTTTCTCCTCCATCGCCGGCAGCAAGCCTCGCCTCCTTGCTGCTGCCCGAGCCCCAAGTCCGTCGGCCTGCCTCCGCTTTGAACTGGCAGGAACGGGACCCCGGCGAGCTCCCGCGACCGGTTTCAGCAAGTTCGACGCCTGCGCCCATCGTTTGTTGCATCTTCGTCGGCCTCCTCCTCGTGCTAGGGAGCTCCCGCCGAAGTCGCCCCTCCGCCAACTCTGCTGCCACCGCTGCTGTTTTGACCTCCCTCGCTCAGCTTGTTTTGAACGAACAGCAGTCCGATGGCTTCTTCTGCTCCAAGTGCCTTCGCACGCAAAGGCCCGTGCACCCTCGATTCGCCAAGTACCACGACACCCACGTCACTGCAGAATGTGTACCACTACCGTTGTAAGAACCGAGACCGCAAGTTTGAGACCGCCAAGTACACCTTCGGTTCACCTAGTACCAGATCGGACGCCTCACGACCCGTACAACTACCATCGCCAAGACCGGACCGACAAGTACCCCAACAATGTGTGTACCACTACGCCCGAGTTCCACTACAAGATGTACGACTACCATCGCCGAGACCGCAAGTACCACGACAACCCAGAAGGGATTCGGACCCGTCAAGTACCTCTTCGAAAACAAACATGAACCACTACTTCCACTACCGTCGCCGTGTACCACTACTTCCCTCGACGAGATCGAACCACTCCGAAATGCATGCTTCGAAGGTATAACCCCGAGACGACCGCCGTGAACGAATGCATGTTGTATGAGATGAACCGTATGTTTGCACCGTGCCCGTTTGTTTCGCGCATGTTCCTCCTCGTTTGCCATGCCGTCAACCCGTGGGAACCCGGTAACCGGGATCACCCCACCATCTTTTGCATGTTCCGCACGTCCACACTTTCTTTTGCACCGATATCTCCGTGAGCTACCGGAACCGATATGTTGCCGTGGCACCATTTCTGTTTCACCGCCGTGGCACCCTTTTTGTTCCGCCATGGTGACCAAATGCTTCATAACATGCTCATGTCAACATTTTCATAAAATTGCTTAAAACTTGCACATGTCATCCGCATCATGATAACAACATTTAAATGTTTATATTTGTTGTTTCCATAAATTTGCTAAATGCATATGGGGATTTACCGGATTTGTTGTTTGTTATATCCGGCCCCATTTAAATTGTTTAGATGGTATAGTTTTGTTATGCTTCACCTCTTGCCATGTTAACCAATATTTAATATTGTTGGGTACATAACCGAGAGAGAACTAAATAATTGATGTGGTGTTTTGTCAATATGCAACTCGTTGCATATTGAGCCCCACTTAACTTGTAGTGTTGTTTGTGCATATTGCCATGCCATGCTCATTAAACCGGACATGCATCATCCTTGTTTGTGCATCATGACATGTTTATGCTTGTGTGTTTACTATGTTGTTTGTTTCTTTCCGGGTTGCTTCTCTCGTTAGCTTCGGTTTCGTTCCGGAGTTGTGAGGATTCGTTCAACTTCGTCCGTTTGTCTTCTTCATGGACTCGTTCTTCTTCCTTGCGGGATTTCAGGCAAGATGACCATACCCTCGAAATCACTTCTATCTTTGCTTGCTAGTTGCTCGCTCTTTTGCTATGCCTATGCTGCGTTACCTACCACTTGCTAAATCATGCCTCCCATATTGCCATGTCAAACCTCTAACCATCCTTTCCTAGCAAACCGTTGTTTGGCTATGTTACCGCTTTGCTCAGCCCTCTTATAGCGTTGTTAGTTGCGGTGAAGATGAGGTTTGTTCCTTGTTGAACATGGAGATGTTGTTCCTTGTTGGAACATGTTTACTTGTTGGGATATCACAATATATCTTATTTAATTAATGCCTCTATATACTTGGTAAAGGGTGGAAGGCTCGGCCTTATGCCCGGTGTTTTGTTCCACTCTTGCCGCCTCTAGTTTCCGCCATACCGGTGTTATGTTCCCGGATTTTGCGCCCCTAACGCGGTTGGGTGATTTATGGGACCCCTTGATAGTTCTCTTTGAATAAGACTCCTCCAAAGAAGGCCCAACCTTGGTTTTACCATTTGACTACCTACCACATATACCCCTTCCCTTGGGTTCTGCAGACTCAAGGGTCATCAGATTTTAGCCCCCGGCCGCTGCTCCTCCGAGTGTTGGTCCGAACCGAGAACTTCATGGGCCACCACGGGAAACTCGAGGCTTGGTTTTACTCGTAGCTTGACTTATCCGGTGTGCCCCGAGAACGAGGTACGTCGATTCTATCGGGATTTGTCGGCACATCGGGCGGCTTTGCTGGTCTTGTTTTATTACCGTCGAATGTCTTGTAGCCGGATTCCGAGACTGATCGGGTCTTCCGGGAGAAGGAATATCCTTCGTTGATCGCGAGAGCTTATCATGGGCTGTTGGGACACCCCTGCAGGTATTATCTTTCAAAGCCGTGCTCATGGTTATGAGGCGATGGGAATTTGTTAATGTCCGGTTGTAGAAAACCCGGTTGATCTTAATTAAAATACACCAATCATGTGTAACTGTGATGGTCTCTTCTCGCGGAGTCCGGAAGTGAACACGGTGTTGGAGTTATGTTTGATGTAGGTTGTTCTAGGATCACTTCTTGATCATAGTTGTTCGACCGTGCTTTTGCCTTCTCTTCTCGCTCTCATTTGCGTATGTTAGACACCAGATATGCTAGTCGCTTGTTGCAGCTCCACCTCACTACCTTCTCCTACCTATAAGCTTAAATAGTCTTGATCTCGTGGGTGTGAGATTGCTGAGTCCCCGTGACTCACAGATACTTCCAAAACCAGTTTGCAGTGCCGATGAAACCGTGCAGTGACGCTTTCCGAGCTCAAGGAGGAGCTCGATGAAGATCTTGTTCTTTGTGTTGTTTCGCTCAATGATCAAGAGTGGAGCCCAGCTTGGGACGATCGGGATCTGTAGCATTTGGGGTAGTCTTCTTTTATTTTGGTTCCGTAGTCGGACCTTGATTGTATCTGTATGATGTAATGTTTTACTCATGTATTGTGTGAAGTGGCGATTGTAAGCCAACTATGTATCTCTTTCCCTTATGTATTACATGGGTTGTGTGAAGATTACCTCACTTGCGACATTGCTTTCAATGTGGTTATGCCTCTAAGTCGTGCTTCGACACGTGGGAGATATAGCCGCATCGAGGGCGTTACACATCCACAAGTGGAACACACCAAGATGAAGAAAACGAGGAAGAACATCATGAATGTCAACAACCTCCTTCTCCACCACGACAAGAGAACAACGACGCCAACAATGAAGAAGATCAAGAAGAAGAACAAGAGCAAGATGAAGAAGATGTTCAACCAAAACCCAAGCAAAAGCTCTCACGAGTTCGAGCAAGAATTGCTAAAGACCATCTCGTAGAGCAAATCTACAATGATATTCAAAGGAGAATCACTCGCTCTAAAACTCGTTTAGCTAACTTTTGTGAAAACTATTCTTTCATCTCTAGCATTGAACCTATGAAGGTCGAAGAAGCATTGGAAGATTCGGATTGGATAAATGCTATGCATGAAGAGCTACACAACTTTGAGAGAAACCAAGTTTGGACATTGGTTGAGAAGCCCGACAACAACCACAACATCATCGGTACCAAATGGGTGTTTCGCAACAAGCAAGATGAAGTTTGACAAGTAGTTCTGTAACATCCCAAATTTTCAATTTGGAATGTTATACATTAGGTCATCATGCATATCATATTTTTCTCGCATTTTTCCGATCCTAGAAATTTCACGCAACTCAAGGACCCTCGGAGAGAGTTGGAAGTTTCATAATTTTCATATTTGGGATTTCTCAAATTTTGAAAATAGGATCATTTGGATTTATTTAAATTATCTTCATAAAGTTTTTCCTATAAAAAAATATTTGAGAGGGAATAATATGACTTTCCCAACAATTAGGAAAAATGAAGATTTTGTAAATAAATCAAATTTGGTTTTGGAAGATTTATTTTGTTTAGGCAAAAATGAGCATTTTAAAAAATTTATGCATGTTTGCTGCTTTTAAAGTTCATTTTGTTCACTCATTTTTAGGAGTCGGGAAAATTTGTTTTATTTAATTTGGAGTTCATTTGGTATTTTTTAATTCATTTGGTTTAAATTTTATTTAAAAAAATCACAGGCTTCTCACCGGGCCGAGGCCCACCCCCAGCCCAGCGCCCCTGCCCACCTCCTCTCCTCCTCACAGGCTGCCCGCTCGAAGGACTCCGCACCAAGACGCCATCGCCTCGCCCGGAGTCCGACTCTACCCCGCCTCCTTGCCCCTCCCCAAGCCACCCGCCCTCCCCTTTATATACCCGCCCTCTCTCTCACACACCCACCCGACCAAGACTGAACCCCTTGCCACTGAACTCCGCCATGCAGCCACTGACGCTGAGCCCCGCCTCCCCGCCCTCCCGACCCCCGCCCTCGCCCCTCGCCCGAGTCTCACGAGCTCGCCACACGAGATCACCGAGGTAGCCCCGCCCCGATCCGTTTTCCCTAATAAACCGATCCGTTTTTTTTTTAAAAAAGATGTTCGGTTTTTAAAAAAACCTAGATTGGTTTTATTTTTTCGGTTTTCTTAGTTAACGAACGCTCACCGAACTGCTCGCTTTAATGAACACGCTCGTTGGATTCGTTTCGCTAACTAACGTCCGCTATTTAAACCGCTCGTCGCTTTTTCTTTTAATCGGATTTAATCCGCTATTTTTCCGATTCGATTTCAGATCCGATTTTCAAAACTGTTTTATTTCTCGCCGCTTATCGGAATCAGTGATTCAAGCGCTGGAGTTTCAGAACGAAACCGCCGTTCCGACTACCCTACTTTCACAGAGTTTTGCTACTGTGAAATTTTGACCTAATTTCAGATTGCTAAACCGAGTCGTTCTTCTCGAGTTTCGACTTTCGGAGTTTATTTTGATTCGATTCTTTTGCAACCAGGGTTCTTAAGTTGAACTTTCTAGTTAGATCTTTTATTCGAGATTTCCCGTGCATTAGATGAGTACTTATTGTATGCTTGTTGTTTGTCTCGCTAGATCACCCGGAGTGCGCCGCTTGTTACTTCAATCTCTAGGTCTCATGGATCATCGCAAGGCAAGTAACACTTGATCATACCTTTTCTACTACCCAGTTTTTATGCATTAGATCAAACCTCAAACACTTGCATGTTTAGGATCAAATTAAATTGTGGGTTTGGGAAGTAGATTGAGGTAGTACCTATTACTGCTTTTACTTATGAAACCTTGGGAGTCATTTCTACGCTTGCTTATTATGCCATGCTATGCTAGTAGACGTGGATTGGGTGAGTGAATATCCATGACAGATGTGAGATTGTTAATTAATGGTTTATCTAAGGTGGCAACCTAAACACACATCCGGGTGGATTGAGGCACCTGGTTTCCATCAGACTTGCTCAGATTTCTTCGGACCGCCACCTGTGCTCTAAGGGATCATAAGATTATTCAAACTGAAACTTCCGTGTGCAGCCACAAGCCAATTATGGGCTCATGCGTAGTTGACTAAGTCGTCATAACTCTTACGGGTAGGCTAGCTGATGTAGGGGATGTAGGTTGGTACGGTCTACCCACATGTAAGGTGCTAGCGCTTCGAAAGACTATGTCTCGGCCATCCGCTTCTCAAACACCATGTAGTGCGAGAACCAAGCGGAGGCGATCGAGTCTTGTGGGGAAAAGTGCATAAACCTCTGCAGAGTGTGTAAACTAATCATGATTAGCCGTGTCCCGGTTATGGACAATTTGAGTATCCTGTAATTGATTATCATGTGAATCTCAACATGTTACTTCTAATAAAAGTTATTGGGTTTTGATGAGTACTTTTTAATTGGGATTGAGGATGCTGTCAACCATTCTCAATGTTTAACAACCACCATGATAGTTAAATAAAATTATTCCTTTGATGTAGGGAAAATCAGCTTTATGCAATGTAATCAGAGAGCCTTACCACCAGCCATATATGCATGTAGTATAGGCTTATTTCCTTCATTGCTCTTTATGTGTTACATTGCCAAAGATATTCCATGTGTCAACCCGTGCTGGCTGCAACTTTTCACGCTATGCATTTTCGCATTTACTTAGTAAGGTGTTAGGTCGTGGTTCTATACTCGATGATGCCGTTGGAGTTGATGGACTCGCTTATCTTCCAAGCCTTCCGCTGTTATTATTAGATGGCCTTAAGCCATATTATTGTATTAAGTTCCTTGTGGACAACGATGTAATAAGTGTGTGATTGCTACTCGCTATAAATCCTTCAAGCATCGGTGGTGTCAAGATTATCGATCCAGGATGACACCGAGCACGAGACTTGATCCATTTGGGTCTGGTCGCTACAGAATGGTATCGAGCACACACGATCGTAGGACACGACCACTAAGATAAAGCCATAGATCACTACTCTCTTCCCATTTTCTAACTCCTCATTTTTTCTACTCTCTTTAGGATGACGGACGCCAAGATCAAGTACACCCAACCGATGAAGGCACACCTTTTGATTTCACTTGAAGGAAGTTACCAAGTACCGAACATTGGATTACCAAGCTTCACCGGACTTTCAACGCCACTCTGCTCAAGAGGAGCGCCGAAGATTCATGCTCACGCCCAGAAGGACATTCGCCCCAATCACCAAGCCTATAGATAGTGTTTTCAGGCACCAACTTGAGTCCGGGAAAGAGCATGGCAGCTCACATCACCATGGGACGATTGGAGAAGTTTATCAAGAAGATCTCAAGGACACCATCTACCAGATTTATGGAGGCCGAGATGACAACTGGGGCGTCACAACACCAAGAAGGATAGATCCATTGCAGCTTTCATCCAGAGTTAAATCAGCACATTCGACGCCAGAGAACCAAATGTGCAATGACATGTTGGAGTTGCGTAAGACAAAGGAAGGATCATCGAACTCGAAGAAGAACTAAAGGCTACACGCAAGGACTACATGGACGAGATCGTAGCTCGCAAGACACAATAACGATCTTAAGTACGAGATCAAGAACTCAAGAAGAAGTTGGCTCGTGAATGAAGACCAAGATGTCGAATACCCAAGCGACTACATTAACATCGACGACACGATTCGGATCCAAGTGAACCCGACTTTGAAGACGGTCGAGCAGTACATCATGGAGTCTTCCACCGTTCAAATTAGTAGAAGTCCCCACATATTAGTAGTGTTCCTCCATGTAAACATTATAGTACACGCACTTTTGCGATAGTTAGATCGTTGTAAGCCCTTGTTTGATTGAATGGAGTGATTTTGTGTGTTTTGCTCATGTGCATTTGGGTAGTGATTCCTTAGACCTTATTCTATTCTACATTTCTCTTCTCTTCTAAACCCATCGATGCCTCCAGACGCGACCCGGATTCGCTTTTCCCGCCAGAGATCACCCAATTGATCCAGCAGCGAGAATACCCTGATTCAAACATTGGTGCGAACAACAACAACAACAACAACAACCCACCGCCACCACCACCACCATGCGGATCATCTCGACTCGCTTCTTAGATCGAACCCGCGGTGTATTCCAAGAGCACCGAGCCGATTGTAGCAGTATGACCGGCTCCGCAAGATAGGAAGGAGCTGACCACCGCAGGATGCACAGATGGTGAAAGAGTGAAGTTTGCAGACATCAGCTTGAAGGACCCGCAACAAAGATGGTGGGAGAATTTCACAGCCACTTATCCCGTAGACACCGCCACATGGGACCAATTTCAGCAAGCCAGACCGCCCATGTTTCAGCAGGAGCCATGGCCATGAAGAAGTGTGAGTTTCGCAATCTATGCCAAGGAGGAAGGACTGTTGGCAAGACGTGGATGACTTTAGCAAGTTAGCACGTTATGCCCTGATGACGCTACTACAGATGCAGCTAAACAGAGAAGTTTCTAGAAGGACTGAATGATGAGTTCAAGATGCCGTTGATGGTAGCAAGTTTCAACAACTACCAGGAGTTAGTAGACCGAGCTCTCATGATTGAAGGAAGCAGAAGAATTGAGAACTGCAAGCGGAAGTATGGACAAGGGAAGTATAACTCGATCCCAGCAGAAGCCTCGTTATACCCCTAAATCAGGAATTCAGTTTGAAATACCCATGGAGGAGGTAATTCAGATAACCATAATGGCACCAAGAATGGGAACGGAATGGAGGAAGCAACGGACAGAATCACACCAACCCGCCAACACCATCCAAGGTAGACTCGAGTCACATTATTTGCTTTAAGTGCCGCAAGATCGGGCACTATGCAAATGATCGCCCGTAGGCGAATGGAAATGGCAATGGAAACTCGAAAGAAGCCCAACCCTTTCAACAGGGGACAAGTGAACCACATTGATGTGGAGGAGGTTGAAGATCAGCCCGATGCAAGAATCGGTAAGTTTTTGGTTAAGTCATTTATCGCAGTTGTTCTTTTCGACATGGTGCATCACATTCATACATATCAAGGGATTTGTGGATAAGTACAAGTTACCACCCAAGCCCTTAGGTCACCCATGCTAGTAACCTCACCCGAGCAGAGTACATGGCTAGTAAATGGTGTGATCGATCGCCACTAAGGATTGGACACTATGTTTTCCCTCGCACCTAATAGTTCGGAATCCCAAGGATTGGATGTGATATTAGGTATGGATTGGTTATCAAAGTATGGAGGAAACATAGATTGTACCACAAGGTCAATTTTGCTCACCACACCGTAAGGAAGAAGGATTATATGTATCACGCACGAGCCGAGGAGAGCACAAGTTAATTGCTTATCGAGTGTGTACAGAAGAAGTACCAGTGGTAAAGGATTATCCCGATGTATTTCCTAAGAGTTGCGTGAATGCCACGGATAGAGACATTGAGTTTTTGATCGAGCTGTTGCGTGAACAGGCCCGATATCGAAGCGAATCAGACAGATGCCCGCAAAGGATTTGGCGGAAATCAAGAAGCGATTAAGGAACTATGGGATAAAGGTTTTATTCGCCCAAGTTCTTCACCTTGGGGATCACCCGCTTTGTTAGTGGAGAAGAAGGATGGATCGTTGAGAATGGTTGTTGATTACCGTGGATTGAATGAAGTAACAATCAAGAACAAGTACCCACTACCTATGATAAATGATCTGCTTGATCGCTTGCAAGGAGCCAAAGTGTTTTCTAAGATCGACTTGCATCGTGGTACCATCGCTTGAAGATTCGGGAGCAAGATATACCCAAGACAGCATTTACCACGAGATATGGATCATACGAGTATACCGTTATGTCATTTGACTGACTAACGCACCAGCCTATTTCATGAACCCGATGAACAAAGTGTTTATGGAGTTTTTGGATAAATTCGCCGTGGTGTTCATTGATGATATTTTGATTTTCTCAAGGATGAAGAGGAACACAAGGAACATTTACATTGGTTTTGGAGAAACCGAGGGAACACCAGTTGTATGCCAAGTTCAGCAAGTGTGAGTTTTGGCTAAAGGAAGTTGGATTTCTGACATGTTATATCCGGAGAAGGAATAGCATTGACCCCACAAAGGTTGAGACCGAACCAAATGGGAAGCACCAACGACAGTTGGAGAGATTCGAGTTTCCTTGGACTCGCAGGATACTACCAAGATTCATTGAGAATTTCTCAAGGATTGCAAAGCCTATGACTGAATTGTTGAAGAAGGAAAACAAATTCATATGGACCGAGGACTGTGAGGCAAGTTTTCAGAGTTGAAGAAAAGATTGGTTACCTCACCAGTTTTGATATTGCCGATCGACTAAGGATTATGAGGTGTATTGCGGCGCTCACGCCGAGGACTTGGAGCAGTGCTTATGCAGGAAGGAAGAGTTGTTTCAGATGCTTCACGACAACTTAAGCCCCATGAGTTGAATTATGCCACTCATGATTTGGAGTTAGCAGCCGTCGTGCATGCTTTGAAGACGTGGAGACATTTTCTCATTGGAAATCATTGTGAAGTATATACGGATCACAAGAGTTTGAAGTACATCTTCACACGTATGAGTTGAATCTCGCATAAAGGAGATGGTTGGAGCTAATCAAGGATTATGATATGAGATTGCATTATCACCCCGGAAAGGCTAATGTTGTAGCAGACGCATTGAGCCGTAAGAGCCACGTCAATACCCTAATGATGGGAGGAATACCCAATGAGTTAGCCGAGGACCTTCGAGAGCTATGTTTGGAAATAGTTCCGAGAGGCTATGTAGCAGCATTGAGATTCAATCGACAATCGATGGACAAAATCGAGAAGCCCAAAAGGCGATAAGGAAGTTGCCTCTATAAAGGAGAAAATGAGCAAAGGAAAAGCTAAAGGATTTCGTGAGGATGAGCACGATACCCTATGGTTTGAAGACCGTGTTTATGTGCCCAATGACCCGTAGATCGTGAAGTTGATTTTACAAGAAGCCCATGATTCACCCTATTCGATTCACCCAGAAATACCAAGATGTATTTGGATTTGAAGAATGTTTTCGGTGGACCGGAATGAAGAAGGATATTGCGGAGTATGTAGCAGTTTGCACGTATGTCGAAAGTAAAGGCGAGCATCGTGGCCAGCAGGATTGTTACAACCATTGCCGATACCCGAATGGAAGTGGGATAAACTAGGCATGGATTTTATCACAGGTTTGCCAAAGACCCGCTCAGATATGACTCGATTTGGGTCATAGTCGATCGCTTGACCAAGGTAGCTCATTTCATTCCAAATAAGACTACCTATAGCAGTGCTAAGTTGGCAAAGATATACATGACCAGAATTGTGTGCTTACACGGAGTTCCGAGGAGCATCGATCGGATAGAGGAACCCAGTTTACTTGAAATTTTGGAACCAGCTTGCACGAAACATTGGGAACCCGATTGAATTCAAAGACAGCTTTCCACCCACAGACCGATGGATGACCGAGAGAGTCAATCAGATTTTGGAGGACATGTTTGAGCTTGTGCACTAGATTATGGATCTAGTTGGGATGATAATTTGTCGATGCAGAATTTTCCTACAACAACAGCTACCAAACCAGCTTAAAGATGGCACCTTTGAAGCTCAGATGGAAGAAGGTGCAGGACACCGTTGTCATGGGACTAAACCGAGATCGCCGCTTGTTTGGACCAGATTTGATTAAGGAGTCCGAATGTAGGTTGTTGATTCGAGACAGGATCAAGGTAGCCCACCTGCATGTAAGAGCTATGCCGATTCAAACGCAGCGATTGAGTATGAAGTTGGAGACAGAGTATATCTCGAGTATCCCCGCTTCGAGGAGTTAAGCGCTTTGGAGTGAAAGGAAAGTTAGCACCCGCTTTGTTGGACCATATAAGATTTTGCAACGCATGGGAGAAGTTATGATAAGTTGGAATTGCCAAGGACTGTCAGAGTTCATGATGTATTCCATGTTTCAGCTTGAAGAAATGTCACCCCGAGATAGCAGAGGTACCGCTAAGAGACACAAGTACACCGGAAGCAATACAATTGAAGGATGACTTGACATATGAGGAAAAACCAGTTAAGATTCTCGATTATGCCAAAGCAGAGTTACCCGCAAGGGTTATCAAGTTTTGCAAAGTTCAAGGAGCCACCACACCGAGGATGAAGCCACCGGGAAAGAGAGGAAGTTTTGCTTAAGGACCACCTCACCTATTTTCTAGTTAACCCAATCTCGAGGGCTAGATTCATCTTAAGGGTAGGTTTGTAACATCCCAAATTTTCAATTTGGAATGTTATACATTAGGTCATCATGCATATCATATTTTCTCGCATTTTTCCGATCCTAGAAATTTCACGCAACTCAAGGACCCTCGAGAGAGTTGGAAGTTTCATAATTTTCATATTTGGGATTTCTCAAATTTTGAAAATGGGATCATTTGGATTTATTTAAATTATCTTCATAAAGTTTTTCCTATAAAAAAATATTTGAGAGGGAATAATATGAATTTCCCAACAATTAGGAAAAATGAAGATTTTATAAATAAATCAAATTTGGTTTTGGAAGATTTATTTTGTTTAGGCAAAAATGAGCATTTTAAAAAAATTTATGCATGTTTGCCGTTTTTAAAGTTCATTTTGTTCGACTCATTTTTAGGAGTCGGGGAAAATTTGTTTTATTTAATTTGGAGTTCATTTGGTATTTTTTTTAATTCATTTGGTTTAAATTTTATTTAAAAAAAATCCGCCCCCCGGGCCGAGGCCCAAATTACCCAACCAGCCCCCCCGGCCCACCTCCTCTCCTCCCTTGCCTGCACACACTCGAGCGGACTCCACACAAGACGCCATCGCCTCGCCACAGAGTCCGACTCCACCCCGCCTCCTTGCCCCCTCCCAAGCCACCCGGCGCCCTCCCCCTTTATATACCTGCCCGCTCTCTCTCACACCACCTCACCCGACCAAGACTGAACCCCTGCATTGAACTCCGCTCGCCACAGCCACTGACGCTGAGCCCCGCCGCCCTCGCCGCCTCCCGACCCTCGCCCCTCGCCCCTGAGTCTCCCTGAGCTCGCCAAGAGATCACCGAGGTAGCCCTACCCGATCCGGTTTTCCCTAATAAACCGATCCGGTTTTTTTAAAAAGATGTTCGGTTTTTTAAAAAAACCTAGATTGGTTTTATTTTTTGGTTTTTTAGTTAACGAACGCTCACCGAACTGCTCGCTTTAATGAACACGCTTGTTGGATTCGTTTCGTTAACTAACGTCCGCTATTTAAACCGCTCGTCGCTTTTTCTTTTAATCGGATTTAATCCGCTATTTTTCCGATTCGATTTCGATCCGATTTTCAAAACTGTTTTATTTCTCGCCGCTTATCGGAATCGTGATTCAAGCGCCGGAGTTTCAGAACGAAACCGCCGTTCCGACTACCCTACTTTCACAGAGTTTTGCTACTGTGAAATTTTGACCTAATTTCAGATTGCTAAACCGAGTCGTTCTCTCTCGAGTTTCGACTTTCGAGTTTATTTTGATTCGATTCTTTTGCAACTGTGGTTCTTAAGTTGAACTTTATGGTTAGATCTTTTATTCGAGATTTCCTGTGCATTAGATGAGTACTTATTGTATGCTTGTTGTTTGTCTCGTTAGATCACCCGGAGTGCGCCGCTTGTTACTTCAATCTCTAGGTCTCATGGATCATCGCAAAGGCAAGTAACACTTGATCATACCTTTTCTACTACCCAGTTTTATGCATTAGATCAAACCTCAAACACTTGCATGTTTAGGATCAAATTAAATTGTGGGTTTGGGAAGTAGATTGAGGTAGTACCTATTACCTGCTTTTACTTATGAAACCTTGGGAGTCATTTCTACGCTTGCTTATTATGCCATGCTATGCTAGTAGACGTGGATTGGGTGAGTGAATATCCATGATGATGTGAGATTGTTAATTAATGGTTTATCTAAGGTGGCAACCTAAACACACATCTGGGTGGATTGAGGCACCTGGTTTCCATCAGACTTGCTCAGATTTCTTCGGACCGCCACCTGTGCTCTAAGGGATCATAAGATTATTCAAACTGAAACTTTCGTGCAGCCACAAGCCAATTATGGGCTCTGGCGAGTTGACTAAGTCGTCATGAACTCTTACGGGTAGGCTAGCTGATGTAGGGGATGTAGGTTGGTACGGTCTACCCACATGTAAGGTGCTAGCGCTTCTGAAAGACTATGTCTCGGTCATCCGTTTCTCAAACACCATGTAGTGCGAGAACCAAGCGGAGGCGATCGAGTCTTGTGGGGAAAAGTGCGCAAACCTCTGCAGAGTGTGTAAACTAATCATGATTAGCCGTGTCCCCGGTTATGGACAATTTGAGTATCCTGTAATTGATTATCATGTGAATCTCAACATGTTACTTCTAATAAAAGTTATTGGGTTTTGATGAGTACTTTTTAATTGGGATTGAGGATGCTGTCAACCATTCTCAATGTTTAACAACCACCATGATAGTTAAATAAAATTATTCCTTTGATGTAGGGAAAAATCAGCTTTATGCAATGTAAATCAGAGAGCCTTACCACCAGCCATATATGCATGTAGTATAGGCTTATTTCCTTCATTGCTCTTTATGTGTTACATTGCCAAATATTCCATGTGTCAATTGCTTGGCTGCAACTTTTCACGCTGCGCACTTTTCGCATTTACGAGTAAGGTGTTAGGTCGTGGTTCTATACTCGGTGATGCCGTTGGAGTTGATGGACTCGCTTATCTTCCAAGCCTTCCATTGTTATTATTAGATGGCCTTAAGCCATATTATTGTATTAAGTTCCCTTGTGGACAACGATGTAATAAGTGTGTGATTGCTACTCGCAATAAATCCTTCAAGCATCGTGTGGTGTCAAGATTCTCGATCCAGGATGACATCGAGCACGTAGACTTGATCCATTTGGGTCTGGTCGCTACAAGTTCGCAACAAAGCACGTCTCGTCGCCCAAGGCTACACACAAGTCGAAGGTATGGACTATGGTGAGACTTATGCTCGCGTTGCTAGACTTGAGTCCATTCAGATCTTACTTGCCTATGCTAATCACCATAATATCACCTTGTACCAAATGGACATTAAAAGTGCTTTTCTAAATGGTGAAATAGAGGAGGAAGTTTATGTTAAACAACCTCCCGCTTTGTCAATCCTAAGAAACCAAATCATGTTTACAAACTTCACAAAGCTCTTTATGGTCTTAAACAAGCTCCCGTGAGCTTGGTATAAATGTTGACCAAGTTCCTTATTGAAAAGGCTTTGAAATTGGGAAAATTGATTCCACACTTTTTACTAAAAGGGTTAATGGGGAACTATTTGTATGCCAAATTTAGTGTTGATGATATTATATTTGGTTCAACTAACCCTCATTTTAGTGAAAAGTTTGGAAAGCTAATGTCGGAGAAGTTTGAGATGTCAATGATGAGTGAACTTAAATTCTTTCTTGGGTTGCAAATCAAGCAAACTAAGGAAGGTACTTTTGTTTCTCAAACGAAGTACACTAAGGACTTATTCAAGAAGTTCAATATGCAAGAGTGCAAAGGTATGTCTACACCCATGCCTACTAGTGGACATCTTGATTTGACCAAAGATGGTAAACCCGTGGACCAAAAAATTTATCGCTCTATGATTGGTTCATTGTTATACCTATGTGCTTCACGTCCCGATATTATGCTAAGTGTGTGCATGTGTGCAAGATATCAAGCTACTCCTAAAGAATGTCATCTTAAGACCGTAAAAAGGATAGTGAGATACTTAATTCATACACCAAATTTTGGCATTTGGTATCCTAAGAGGGCCTCTTTCGATCTTGTTGGCTACTCCGACTCGGACTATGCCGGAGACAAGGTTGATAGAAAGTCCACTTCGGGTACTTGTCAATTTCTTGGTAGATCTCTTGTGTCTTGGTCCTCCAAGAAACCAAACTCGTTATCCTTATCTACCGCCGAAGCGGAGTACATTGCCGCTGGTTCATGTTGTGCTCAATTACTTTGGATGACCCAAACTCTTAAAGATTATGGGATATATGTGAAACATGTTCCATTGCTTTGTGACAATGAAAGTGCTATCAAAATTGGTCATAATCCCGTACAACATTCTCGAACTAAGCATATTGAAGTTCGTCATCATTTCATTCGAGATCATGTTGCTAAGGGTGACATTAATCTTAAGCACGTTTGCACCGAAAAGCAATTAGCAGATATATTCACTAAACCCCTTGATGAGAAAGTGTTTTGCAGGTTGAGAGGAGAATTGAATATCATTGATGCTTCAAACTTGGAGTAGAAACTCCATTGGATACATGCAAGACATGAGCCTATGACTAATCCACGATATCTCTCTTATGATGAAAATATTATATCTTGGATATATCTGCATCTTGCATGTTATCTAACCCATGTAGGTAGATGGACTCAAATTCCAAGTGGTGCTCCTAACTCTTGATGAGCTACATCAACCTTGAGCAACCCACACAAGTTCAACTACATGGTCAACACCACCAACCAAGGTATGTTATTCCATCTTAGAGAAGCTTTACTCCGAGTCATGAGCTAAAGCAACTCGACAAGATGTGAATACATCAAGATGCTTAAACGAAAAATGGTAACCCCATTTTGAGCTTAAACAATGAGTATGACCCATGATCAAGTGATCTCACTTGACTCCTAAGTCAATATACTCTAACATAGGTGACTTTGTCACCGACCATCTCTAGATGAAGTTCTCTCGTGTTCTTATCTGTGTTTTTGCATTTGTCTCATGCATATTTGTTTCCCCTTTAAAAAAACTTCATCTAGATTTCTTTCTTTCTTTTTAGTTGCTCTGCATTTCCTGCATCCAATTCATTGCACATCATTCAGTTAATTCCTTGCAAATCTTTGTGAGATCTTACTAGTCTAGTGAGCTGAGGTGACAAGTGTTTTCTCTGCGATGAACTCGGTTTCACCGATTTGTTGTTTTCGGTCCAACCGAATCCTTCCGGTACAACCGGAGCATACCACTCGGTGCCACCGATTTCATAACAAGAAAAACAGTTTGCCACTTATTCTGTGTTTCTTCTAATCCAGCTCCACTCAATGAATCTTGTCCTCTACAAGCATCACAATTTTATCCAGTGCTTTGTGTTGTGACTCAAGGACCGAACCCATTCACAACAAATTCCATAAGACCCTTCTTGGAAATTGATGTCAAAGGGGGAGAGATAGATCACATCAAAGCTTATCACTTCCAAAAGAGAGAGAGTATTAAGGGGGAGAAAGAGATCTCCAGGGGGAGAGAATACTCAAGGATCCCAGATGCTTGATGTTCAAGAGGAGAGATGCCACATGTCTTTTTGGGGGAAAGACATGTTCATATGTGCTTATTTGCATTAAGCTCTGTTCATTTATATCTTTCAGCTCTGATTTTCTGTTCCCTATCTTCTCCCAGTATCCCATGCTAGATTCAGGGGGAGCAAGACATCTAAGGAAAAGAAATCATTCAAATTCATTGCATATCTTTACTCTTGGGGACATGTCTAATCCAATGTGGTACTTAGTACTCACTCTCTACATGTCATCCCAGTCTTGCTATTCTTGTGGTTTCTTCTGTTTGCTCTGGCTAGTAGATGTACCTGTCTTATCTAACCCTGTTTACGCAGGTTCATTCCATCCTAAGCCAACTCAAGACTACAAGGTAAGTATATGCATCACAATCATGTGTATGAGGAATTCTTGCTGTTGTACATACTGTTTGCAAGAAGGACTCATGAGCATGAAGGTATTTTCCTTAATAATCTTTTGCTCTGATGCATATGGCCAAGATACATGTAACACATTGCCTACTCTATCATGTTTATGCTCTCACATGCTTCTATATTCCATATTCACATGATTGCATACATGTAGGGGGAGCCTATGCTTGTTACATGTCTTTCCGAAGCATTACTTGCTACTCTTTATATCTTTATCTAAAGCTTTGATGTATGTTGCCATCAATTACCAAAAAGGGGGAGATTGAAAGCACAAGTGCTCCCTAGGTGGTTTTGGTAATTAATGTCAACATATCTCTTGTTGGACTAACACTTTTATCTAGTATGTTTCAGATAAGTTCAACAATGGAGTGGCATGGACTAAAGGATGTGGGAACTCCTTCAAGATGCTAAGGACAAAGGATTGGCTCAAGCTTCAAGCTCAAGACTCTACATTTTACATTTTAGTGATCCAAGATCACATTGAGTCTATAGGAAAAGCCAATACTATTAAGGAGGGATGAGGTGTTGCTTAATGAGCCTCTTGCTTCATGTGCTTAGTGATATGTTCCAAAACCCTCCACTACTTTCTCACATCCACATTTGACCTAAACCTAAAGTCAAACTTGGCCACACCGATTCTTTCTATCCGGCGCCACCGAGTTCACATGTCATAGCCACTGCCACAAACCCTAGGCAAATCGGTTTCACCGATTGGGATCTCGGTCTCACCTAGATGGGATTGTAATCTCTCTGTGTATGTCCATTACCAGAACCGGTCTCACCGAGTTTGTGCAATCGGTACTACCAAGATTACAATGCAAACTTTCTGGTTAGCCTATTACCAAAATCGGTCTCACTGAGTCTGTGTAATCGGTCTCACCGAGTTTGCCTGACCAACTCTCTAGTTAGCTAATTACCAAAATCGGTCTCACCGAGTTTGTGTAATCGGTCTCACCGAGATTACGTTATGCCCTAACCCTAACCATATCGGTCCTACCGAGATGCATGTCAGTCCCACCGAAAACCCTAACGGTCACTAGGTTTACTAAATCGGTCCGACCGAGTTTGTTGATTCGGTCCCACCGAGTTTGGTAAAGTGTGTGTAACGGTTAGATTTTGTGTGGAGGCTATATATACCCCTCCACCTCCTCTTCATTCGTGGAGAGAGCCATCAGAACAAACCTACACTTCCAACTTACCTGTTCTGAGAGAGAACCACCTACTCATGTGTTGAGGCCAAGATATTCCATTCCAACCACATGAATCTTGATCTCTAGCCTTCCCCAAGTTGCTTTCCACTCAAATCTTCTTTCCACCAAATCCAAATCCTGTGAGAGAGAGTTGAGTGTTGGGGAGACTATCATTTGAAGCACAAGAGCAAGGAGTTCATCATCAACACACCATTTGTTACTTCTTGGAGAGTGGTGTCTCCTAGATTGGCTAGGTGTCACTTGGGAGCCTCCGACAAGATTGTGGAGTTGAACCAAGGAGTTTGTAAGGGCAAGGAGATCGTCTACTTCGTGAAGATCTACCGCTAGTGAGGCAAGTTCTTCGTGGGCGATGGCCATGAGGGATAGACAAGGTTGCTTCTTCGTGGACCCTTCGTGGGTGGAGCCTCTGTGGACTCACAAGAACTGCTACCCTTCGTGGGTTGAAGTCTCCATCAACGTGGATGTACGATAGAACCACCTATCGGAACCACGACAAAAACATCCGTGTCTCCAATTGCGTTTGAATCCTCCAAAACCCTTCCCTTTACATTCTTGCAAGTTGCATGCTTTACTTTCCGCTGCTCACATACTCTTTGCATGTTTGATTGTTATGTATGGTGAATGTTAAACTTGTGCCTAAACTCCACTTAAACATAAAGAAGTTAAAAACTTCAACTTTGGTACTTAGTGTCTAATCACCCCCCCCCCCCCCTCTAGACACCTCTTCTCAAGATCCTACAAGTGGTATCAGAGATTTGGTCTCCATTGCCTTGGTTTAATCACCATTGGAGGAAGATGGATGAGTCTACTTTGGGGAGTCTTAGACATAGAGTGCCTATTCTTGATGGAGAGTATTTTCATGAGTGGAAAAATGAGATGCTTGTAATTTTCAATCAATATCATTTGAACAAGTACATTGCTAGCCCTTGTGCACCTCATGTTGATCCTATGCATCCTACCCTTGATGAATCAATTGACATGACTAGAAATCTTAGAACTGTTAATCTTATCACTAGAGGCTTTCCTAGAAACTTAATTAGAATCTTGCCTACTCTTGAGTGTGCCTACACTATATGGAAATTTCTTGAGGAACGCTTTCCAAATTATTCCTTGAAAAATCTAGATGAGATTCTCTATAAGTCTATTGCCTTGAGTAAGATGAATACTAGTGACCCTATGTTTGGTGATCGCTCATTTGAACTTACAAACCTTATGCGTGCTAAAGGAGATGTTGGAATTATTGGTGATATTATTTCCGAAGCTATAAGAATTCATAAGCAAGATCATTGTCAAACTCACTCTAACGAATTACCCTCTCTAGGACTTGATCCACCACATGACGATATTGAACATGGATACTATGATGAGGATGATGATAGTGACTTCGATCTTGATGATGCAATGAGACATTTTGGTCTTTTGGCAAATCTTCGGGGATATTGTCAGGAGGAAAGGAATGGGTTCTTGATAGTGGATGTACCGATCAAATGACCGGAGATAAAGACATGTTTCGTGAGCTTGCTGAAAATGATAGTCCTTGAAAGTATGTCACTTTCGGTGACAACTCAAAGGGTAAGGTGGTTGGCCTCGGTAAGGTGGCCATCTCACATTATAGCTCCATTCAGAATGTCATGCTCGTTGAATCTCTTGGCTACAACTTACTTTCGGTATCTAGACTTGCTGATTTCGGTTTCAATGTCCTATTTACTAAAGTAGATTGCCAAGTGTTTCGTCGAGACAATCATAAAATGGTCTTTTACCGGTATACGTAGAGGTGATCTTTACATTGTTGATTTCTCTAAAAAGGTACAACCTAAAACTTGCTTCATTGCTAAATCCTCAAAAGGTTGGTTATGGCATAGACGACTAGGTCACGTTGGCATGAGAAACCTTGATAAGCTTATTAAAGGAAATCATATCCTTGGAGTTAACGATGTCATATTTGATAAGGATAGACTGTGCAAAGGCTTGTCGTGCAGGAACAAAGTTGGAGGAAGGCATCCCGTGAAGAACATCATGACCATGTGGAGGCCACTCGGCTACTTCATATGGATCTCTTTGGTCCCAACGCTACAAAAGTCTCGTGGAAATTCTTTTGGTCTAGTTATAGTTAATGAGTTTTTCAAGATTTACGTGGGTGTTCTTTCTCGATGATAAATCACAGGTCCAAAAGATCTTCAAAAACTTCGCCAGGAAGGCCCAAAATCAATTTGAAGTGAAGATCAAGAAGGTTCGCAGCGACAACAGAACGGAGTTCAAGAACGCAAATGTGGACACCTTTCTTGACGAAGAAGGGATTTCACACGAGTTCTCGGCTACGTACACACCTCAACAAAACGGAGTTGTTGAGAGGAAGAACCGGACGCTCATCAAAATGGCGAGAACGATGCTCTCCTGCACCATCCCTCTCGCTACCTTGCCCGCCTCCCTCCGCGAGTGACGTGGCCCATGGAGCGCCTCCACCACCTCCCTGTCACGACGTCATCCTCGGGCCGAGACGCGCGGCCCCGTGGCATGACCCGCCGCGCAAGGCGCCCACACGCGAAGAAGAAAGCTGTCAGGACGTCCAGCAGCCGCAAGAGGATGCTCCTGCACTCCCGGCGCCACCACGTCAAGATCGCGCGCCGCCTGCGGCGGCAGCACGTGGGTACCAAGACCAGGATCCACCTCCACGACGAGCTCCAGTGACCACCGCGGGCTGCCGCGCCTTCACCCCAGAGCTACAAAGCGTTGTCTGCCTGGCAGGTTCAAGCCCGACCTGCCTCCATGCTACGACGGCACCCCCGACCCTGCCGAGTTCCTGCAGCTCTATGAGCTGAGCATCGAGGCGGCCAACGGCGACGAAAAGGTCATGGCGAACTAGTTTCCCATGGCTCTCAAAGACAGCGCGCGCTCGTGGCTCCTGAACCTGCCCGTGGGATCAATCTTCTCCTGGGGTGAGATGCGCGAGCGTTTCGTCGCCAACTTCCAGGGTACTCGCGATCGCCCGCCTGCTGCGGGTGACCTCCGGCGCATCAAGTAGCAGCCAGGGGAAACCCTGCACAAGTACATCCAGCGCTTCAACAACGTTCTCCTCAAGATCCCCAAGGTGACGGACGAGGCCATCATCTCAGCATTTTCTGACGGCGTCTGCGATATCAAGATGAAGAAGGAGCTTGCCATCCACGAGGACCTGTGCACGGCCCTGGAGATGTTCAACATGGCGACCAAGTGCGCGAGAGCTGAGGAAGGGCGCCTCTCCCTCCTCGAGCTCCCAGCTGCTGACCCAGAAGACAAGAAGGCCAAGACCAAGGACGTGAAGCGCAAGGGGCGGTCGTGCTTGCGGCTGAGCCGAAGATGAAGCGCGGCTGCGACCACCCGGAGTCATCCAAGGGCAGCCGCCTGTTCTGCGCCTTCCATAACGTACACAGCCACAACACCAATGACTGTCAAGAGCTTAGGGCCATCCGCGACAGGCGCTTTGGTCGACGCCCCGAGCATAATGATCGAGGCTATGGCCGTGGAGGAGGTCGAAGCAGAGGACGCTGGGACAAACGCGGCCCCTGCCAGGAGTGGCGCGATCAGCCTCATGAGGACCGCTGGCAGGGCCAACCTCACGAGGGTGCCTGGAGGAAGCAGCCTCGCGAGGACCATCCCCAGGGCAAGGCAGGCCTCCCTCCGCTGCCACCACCACCAAGGAGGAACGACGATCATCACCAGGACGAGGGGGTTGGGGGCTTCCAGGAACCTCGAGCCATCGCCTGCATCTTGGGTGGCGCTCAGGCCGCAGCCTCCCAGCGCATCTTCAAGCAATTCGCTCGTGAGGTGAACGCGGCACTCCCCAGGCTCGAAGCCACGCGTCTGCTGAGGTGGTCCAAGTGCACCATCATCTTCAGCTCGTCCGACCAGCCTGCGCGCGCAGCAACCGCCGGCGCCTCCCCATGCTTTGCTCGCTCATTATCAAGAATGTCCTTGTCACCAAGACCCTCATCGATGGCGGTAAGCGGTGTCGTGTGTCAAACCGCGGATCTCGGTAGGGGGTCCCGAACTGCATGCCTAGGCGGATGGTAACAGGAGACAAGGGACACGATGTTTTACCTGGTTCGGCCCTCTCGATGGAGGTAAAACCCTACTCTTGCTTGATTAATATTGATGATATGGGTAGTACAAGAGTAGATCTACCACGAGATCGAGAGGCTAAACCCTAGAAGCTATCCTATGGTATGATTGTTGTTCGCCCTACGGACTAAAACCCTCCGGTTTATATAGACATCAAGAGGGTTAGGGTTACACAGTCGGTTACAATGGTAGGAGATCTACATATCCAGACGCCAAGCTTGCCTTCCACGCCAAGGAAAGTCCCATCCGGACACGGACAAAGTCTTCAATCTTGTATCTTCATAGTCCAGAGTCCGCCAAAGGTCATAGTCCGCCATCCGACACCCCCTAATCCAGACTCCTCAGTAGCCCTCAACCAGCTTCAATGACGATGAGTCCGTCACAAGATATTGTCTTCGGCATTGCAAGGCGGGTTCCTTCTCCTAATACTTCATAGAAGATTTTGAACACCAGATAGTGTCCGCTCAGAAACAAGTTCCACATACCACCGTAGAGAGAATAATCTTTACACAAATCTGTCGACGATTCCGCGGGCGTGACATCACACCACGGCCAGCCTTTATTCAATCGCTTTTACCGCCCCACCTCAGCGCGCTTAGTGAGGCGGTTTCTTGGCACGCCTTATCAAAGCGGAGATCGTGCCCCTTATTTCGGGATTCTCATCAATACGGGCGTGGTAACCCAACCGCGCTTATTGATTAGGCGCCAGAGATGAGCGAGTTTTACCAGCTGGTGGGGACGATAGCTTCGCCTCCCATATAAGGGATAAGGATCCACCTTTCACCCACGCCTTCTTCCTCCTTTGCTCATCCATTTCACAAGACTCGAGCTCCAAATACCAAGTCCGCACATCCCACCTCAACCTTCTCCAGCCATGTCCGGAGCGAGAGGCAAGTGGATGGCCTCCTCCGTCACGGAGGGGCAAGTCAAAAGCTGCGGAAGGCCGGATATTTGTCCGGCGACATCGCGCATCGGCTCCCCGATAAGGGGCAGCTCATCCCCACCCCTAGGCCCCATGAGAGGGTGGTGTTCCTCATCCACTTCCTCCGCGGACTGGGTTTTCCACTCCACCCATTTGTTCGGGGGCTCATGTTCTACTACGGCCTGGATTTCCACGATCTGGCCCCGAATTTCATCCTCAACATCTTGGCTTCATCGTCAAAGCGAGGCCTTCCTTCAGATCTAGCCCCACTTCGCTTATGGCTGAAGATTTTCAATGTCAAGTCAAGGTAGTGGGCGGCCGCTAAGCGGAGTGCGGAGGCGCCATGGTGGGCCGGATGGCCAACGTCCTATGGCTCGAGGGCTCCTTTGTGGAGACAATAAAGGGGTGGCAATCGGGATGGTTCTACATCACCGAGCCGCGACTTAAATGGGCGGCGGCCCCGACTCTGATTCGCTTCCCACACGGCTCACCTCCGGAAAGAGACGGGCCTAACGTGGGTGATTCGAAGAGCTGACCGACTCCAAACTCAAGCGCCCAAAATCTGGTGAACAAGAATCTCAAGCTTGTCGACGTAGTCCAGGTCATGCTCATCCGCCGGATTCTCCCATGCCAACAACGGGCCTTCAAATTGTGGGAGTTTGATCCGGCACAGCACCAAACCTTGAACAAGCTCTTCAACACTACGTACGAAGATGCCTGGAAGGTGTTGTTCAAGGGCGTCGTGGCTCCCGCATCCACTACCGAAGATCGCGGATTCAGCTCGCGGCGTCAGGCCAGCGAGGTAAGCTATTCTACCCTTTACGGGACTTGTTTTTCATAGTTTGACTCTATGTGGGATCTAAACTCCCTTACCTTTTGACAGATCGGCGAATACGTCCGGCAGGTTAACTGCTCGCCTTTTGCCGAAGATCCAGCGGACGCCCGCTGACGGGTTGCTGGTTTGGGCACCTCACGGGTGCCGAGAAGAAGGCTAAGAAGAAGGCCACGGGGACTCGAAGGAGTGCCCGGCGCCAAGTGTTATCGGACTCATCGTCCGACGACTCTGAGGCGGAATCCTTCCGTGAAAACGAGGAGGAGGAAAAAGAAGCGTCTCCCCCAGCGGGGGGAGAGAAGAAAAGGAAGGCCGCCCTGACTGGGGAGGCCGGAGGGTCCAAGAAAGGAAGGACCCTTCCTCCGGACTTCTCCACCAACGCCGACGATGGTGAAGAGGAGTGGCCATTGAGGGCCAAGCCCCTGGCGAGATCGTAAGTGTCCGGATACCAGAATAACTCATGGCTCTTCATTTTGTCGCATAGTGTCTTCTAACGCCGAATACAACCATGTAGCCCGCCCAAGGACGAGCTCGCCGTTTCGTCGAGCGGCTCTCTGGATTCGTCGGATGTGAATAGCACTTCACTTCCGACCGCCTCCTCTCCTCGTGACGCAGACGACGCCGCGGTGAAGTCCCAAAAGGGGCCCAGCCAGGAGGAGGTGGTCCTGGAGGCGCCGCAAGGTGACCTCCCGGACTCCGGGCGCAAAGGGGATAAAACCCCAAAGGGCTCTAGGTCCGGCCCTAGTCCGGACTCCACACCGGAACCTTCAGGGGTTCCGGAGTCCGGCAGCGGTCCTTCGAAGAAGGGAAAGATCGCACACCGGAGGCCTCCGTCCAACCGGAGGCGCCGGATAGCTTGCCGGAGGCGCTTAACGGCGCCCATCGACGAGGAGCACCGCATCACATGAGTGTGGTGATCCAAGTTCACCCGCCAAGAGCGGCTAATCAAGCCTGTACCAGCCTTCTAACAGACTTTGAGGTATGTATTTAATATATATAAAAATATTACCGCATAGATAGTAGCCCCTGATGCTCAGTTTGGTGTTCAGAAAAAAAGCCGAACTGAGATCTAAAAAGATATACGCAGGAGTCTAAAATAAGTATGTCAATATGGGAATGCAGGCTGCGCTGCTGACCTCTGCCGCACTGACTGCGGAGGTCAAATGCATTGAAGCAGAGCCTCGAGCGGTCCGAGAACGAGCTCGGCCTTGCCAAGAAGCAGCTCGAGGACAAGGAAGGTAAGTAATACCTTATGGGAGTATATAAAAGATGTGGTTGCAAAAAATGACAGGACTAACGTTAGTATTGCAGGGGCCACGAACGAGGTGGCGACCCTGAAGGAGGCGGTGTCCCGGCCGAAATCAATGCGCCACTGGAGCGACCGAGCGAGAGAAGCAGGAGGCGCGGTGGCGGAGGTGCGGCAAGAGCCTGTGCTCGTGGAAAAACACGAGAGTTTGGAGCATGACTCGAAGACTCGAGAGTCCGAGCTCGCCTCGGCTCTTGAGAGTGCCAAAGCCGCTAAGGCCGAGGCCCAAAAATCCCTCCAGGGGATTGAGGCGATGAAGAAGATAGCGGCGGGTAAGGCATTCTTTATGCAAAGCAAGCACGTGAAAGTGAATTATGTGTTACTTACCCAAATCCGGAGCTCTCCAGGAGCATTCGAAGATCTGCCCCGCAGTGTGTTCGATGTTGCCGCATTCAACCGAGCCAAGGAGGGGAGCTCGACTGAGAAGGTGTTCTGGTCTCAGTATGCTGAGGCCGGACATCCGGTGCCCTTGAGCGACCAGCTGAAGCAGCTGGTCGAGCTCCATAAGGTGGCCAAACAAGCCATGAAGGGCCTCGTAGTTCGGCTGTGGCCCAAGGAAGCCATGCCTGGGAGCTACTTTGGGCTAGTGCGGCGGCTGGTGGACGCTTGTCCGTGGATTGAAGTCGTCAAGCGCCGGCTCTGCATCAAGGTGCTCAGAGGGCCTTGCCCGTGCTAAAGTGCACTAGGGCAAGATGGACACCGAGAAGCTTGTGACGGACGGACCACCACCGGCAAGGAGCATCGCAAGCCCGAGATGTATTATGAGGAGTCCTCAAGGGTGCCTCGCTTTATAGCGGCGTAATGCTCCAAAGATGTAATTTTGAATAAACTCGATTTGTTATCCTCAGACGCTGAAAACTTGTTCATATGCGCTAAGCAACGCTTGAATTTAAAATATTACCTTCAGGCGGCCGCTTATTAAATTTGAGAGATGGCGAGTCGTTGGCTTCAGCCCCCATGCCACGAAGTTCTGGGTGTTCGGATAAATTTGAGCGCTCTTGTTCCCATTCTTGGGTCCTTCGAGGAGGCGCTCAATGCAACTAACAAGGCAACCGGACTATAATGCTTGAACACTCTCACTTAGCCATAGAATTCTATAATTTTAAATTTCGCGAAGCCCTAGTATTCGAAGATCGAGTTCGGGCGCTATCCACGCTTAGGCCGGACAATGCCGCCTCGCCTAAGCGCATAAGTCTTTAGGGACTCGAAACCTCTCGAACAGCGACCAGCTCTCGCCTATCATGACGGGTCAGTTTTAGCTTTGTCCATCGAGGTGCTTAACCCAGCTCAACCGGGCACAATCGCAGTGGTTCTCCCAAAGGCTACCTTAGCCGATATAACGGAACGTAAGGTACCAAAACATGGGAGCCGGCAAACCCAACTATTGACCCAAGACACGATTCGAGCCGATGCATATAATGCTATAAGTTCGGGGTGCTGCACTTGTGAAAGTGTTCGGACTTATCACACCATATTTTGGGGTACATAAGCCCCTGGTGTATTGGCCGTACCAAAGTGTACGGGTGCACCATGTCATGAATGGACATATATAGAGAAAAAAAGGAATGCAATAATAGGCAAAAGCTATGTATTGTTTATTCAGTAGGGACTGCAATGAAAGCAGAACGATACAAATAGTGCGATAAGCAAGGAACGGGACTTTTGACATGTCCTCCTCCAGGGGTAAGCTTGCGGGATGTTATTTAAAACAGGTATACTAATCGTAACAGAGACCACCTGGACACTCGACGTAGCTTTCTGCTTCCCTGGCTGTTGCATCGTGTGTTCGGCGATTTGAATGCCGGACAGGGCTTCTGTAGAACGGAGTCCTGAAAGTAAGAAAAAAAAGAAAATGACACAATCAGGAGCCCCTAATGCAGTTGAGCCGCGTTCTGGGCATGCCGTGGTCGTGCCCCTCCCCCTATGCCCATGGTATTTCCAGAGCGTAATTATGTACGCGTAGTACTGGTTCCGCGATTTCGCGAGGGTCGGGTTAGCCGCATTGCTACGCTGCGTTCGGATCGCGCCAGCGGTCTTGTTGTAGGTTACTCGGCGCGCTTTGACGGTGTCCGGACGCTTAATAGCCAGACTCGAGAGTTGCCTTGAGAGGCTGCTTTGTACTTCCGCCGCGAGGGACGCCGTATGCTCCTCCGCTCGGAGAGAGCGCTCGGTGTTTCCATTGACCGTGATTACCTCGAGGGCCCGCATCTTGAGCTTGAGGTATGTGAGTGCGGCACCGCATTGAACTTTGCAATGCGTTCGTCCGAGCAAAGGCGTGATAGCCGCCATAAACGGGACTATGTCAAGATAAATTCCTTGCTTCGAAGTTATCCGGGATCCAAGACCACTTCAAGTGTAATCGAGCTCTGTATAGTTGGCTACTACACCGTATGACGCCTTTAAAGGTTGTCTTTGTGGGTTTAATCTTGAGGGTCTATGCCCATTTTGGCGACTCGATCCCGATAAAGCAGTTCACGCCGCTGCCGCCGGCCCATCGACTCGAGTGAGGTGAACCACAATGATTGGGTCTAGGACCACGCGCGAATCCGCCATGGCGGATGCTAGTGGGTGGTCCTTCGATCAAAAGTGATCGGGCAGAGGACCACGGGTTGAACTTTGGGGCGATCGCTCCATCGCATATACGCCCTTTAGTTCACGCTTTCGCTTCCCTTTTGGGTATGTGGGTTGCGATATCATGTTCACCGCCTCCACTTGTGGGGAAACCTTCTGTCCTCTATTGTTCGGGCGGCGGCCTCCTCGCCATTGCTATGCAGCCCCTTGTCATTGTTTTCGCATTTAACTTGCTCGCTGCTTGAACACCCAACAATCCTCGTTGGTGTGGTTGGCTGGTTTTTCGGGGTGCCGTATCCGCACGAAGCGATCGAGTATCGGTCCAAATTGGACGGGCCTGAGTATTTCTTTTAAATGGCTTTTTCCACGACCGGTTTAGAGCCTCGAATCCGCATTCACCGCCGTATCCTCGTTGTCGGTGTCAAACCGCTAGATCTCGTGTAGGGGGTCCCAACTCGTATGCCTAGGCAGATGGTAACAGAGACAAGGGACACGATGTTTTTACCTGTGTTCGCCCTCTCGATGGAGGTTAAACCCTACTCCCGCTTGATTAATATTGATGATATGGGTAGTACAAGAGTAGATCTACCACGAGATCGTAGAGGCTAAACCCTAGAAGCTAGCCTATGGTATGATTGTTGTTCGTCCTATGGACTAAAACCTTCGGTTTATATAGACACCGAATAGGGTTAGGGTTACACAGTAGTCGGTTACAATGGTAGGAGATCTACATATCCAGATCGCCAAGCTTGCCTTCCACGCCAAGGAAAGTCCTATCCGGACACGGACTAAGTCTTCAATCTTGTATCTTCATAGTCCAGAGTCCGCCAAAGATGATAGTTCGCTATCCGGACACCCCTAGTCCAGACTCCTCAAGAGCCTCCAACCAGCTTCAATGATGATAAGTCCGCTGCTGATTGTCTTCGCATTGCAAGGCGGGTTCTCCTCCTAACTCGTGTTGAATAGTGTCCGCTTTCTGTGAATATCGCGCTTCGCTTCCACGCCTAATAATGGCCATCTTCCACATGTCTAATGAATGTGAAAAGTCAGGTATCTTTACATTTACCCCCTTGATGTGTAAATGAGCCGCCTATAAAGAGACGGGATCCAGATCCGATCACACCATCCTCCCTCCACGAGCCTTCATCGGCGCCTTTGACAAAAATCCACTCCATCATGGACAACGATGCGATCCTCCTCTCAAGGCCCCAACCCTCACCCTAGAGATTGGGGAGATGTTCACCAAGACAAATGAGTTGGTGGTGCTCCAAACCAAGGGATTCCTTCCCCCGGCCTTCATGGTTCCGATTCGTTCCGGACTCGCCACCTACAAGGGCGGAAAGCAGGCGGAGAGCGTCCCCGATCCCTCTAACGGAGAGCGGGTATGCTTCGTCTCTTATCTAATGAGAGGACTTGGATTTCCAATCCATCCGTTTCTCCGGGGGCTTCTGGAGTTCTACGGCCTCCAGCTGCACAACCTTACGCCTGCCTCCATCTTGCATATCGCGGGATTTGTGGCCCTTTGCGAGCTGTTTAAGGGCGTTGAGGCCCATTTCGCACTGTGGAAGAGATTGTTCTGCCTTGTGCCCCGTTCTCATGAAGGGTCAATATATCAAGTGGGCGGAGCCGAACTATGGCGCGTCGCCGGGACCGGATATTTATCCGGAACCCGAAGAAGACGTCCGAGGACTGGCCCTCGGAATGGTTTTACATGGAGGACGTCCCGCTGCCGGATCCTGTTCGATCGCCTTCGGAGTTCAGCAACGCCCTCTCAAGAAGCGCCTAAGCCGGGCGCTCATGAGCCCCCTGTGAGGAAAAATGACCGACGCCCTTTACTTGATGAGCCGAATAAGGTTGCTGGGCTCATGCCGATCGACCATGATTGGAGTCATGGCAACCTGCATTATGAGGGGAGTGCAGCCGCCCAATATAGGGGCCACCCCATGTGGGATTTCAACGGGAGGATGATGCCACCCGCCATGGCCGCAAGGGGCGGGATCGGTCGCCGACCGGTGAAGATCTTGTCCGCTATGTACAAAGGGAAGAGGAGGATTTTCTCCGCTACCCAATCGAACGGGTTTTCTATGAATAATTCTCAAGCCGGGTAAGCTTAACATCTTTGTGGCTCGCCCGATCCACATTCCCGTGGTTAAATATCTCATTTCATGGTTTCTACGCAGAACTGCGCCGGCCGTAGAGAAGATACACAGCCGCTTCCACAACCCGAGGATCCGAACGGTCCTCGATCCGCCTCCAAGAGGACCCGGATATAAAGGTGGAGCTGATCGACGGGTGTTCCATCAACTTAGCATCGATAATGCTTTGGTCGCCATTACGGCCGACTCACCCCGGATTATTTCCAGCCTCCTGTAACCGCGATCAAGTCCGGATACCATGACCCACCCGTGCTTATGTCTAATCACCGCGTGTCGTTGGTGTTTCGCAGGGGGTGCCTTTAGGACGGGAAGCCGAGCCCGCCGCGGCTGTCCAACAAGGGGCAGCTCGGCCCAGCAGCCAGAAAAGAAGTGTGGTATGAATCGAGACATCGCCGCAATAGTATGGTGTGCCATCGTGTTTTAAGGAAAGATTCCTGGAAGGCATACTGACGCTCGTGGTCCTTTCAGGAAAAAGAGCGCTCACCGGACTGAGTCCGGAGAGGTTGCCAATCGGACCTCCGGCGGCCAGGCTCAAAAGCCGGGTCCGGAAGGGGGGACGAACACGAGGCGCAAGCCGGATGCTCCTCCAGCGGAGGATGCCGACAGACTGTCCGCCACCAAATCGGAGGTGGAGAGCGCCATGAATCATAGGCGTCGCCGGACTATTCTACGTGACGCATGTTTCTCCCAAGAGGCGTTGGACGCCTTTAATTGGAGAAGCGCAACTCCGTGCCGCCAAAATGGCTTCAGCCAGAGCCACGGAGCAGTTTGTGAAAGACATACGAGTAAGGAATTTTGACAGTTATGTATGCCAGTAGCACCCGAGACTTAAAATAGTTAGAATAACTGATTTAAGGATCATTTGAAATGCGTGTTCTTACCAAAAGAATACCCGCTTGTCCTGTGAGCTTGAAGAGTGCAAGGCCCAACTTGAGGTCGTGACTAGCTACCACTAGGGAAGCCACGAAGACTCCTCCGTAATATATGCTTTTCAAAAGAGAAGTAGTTTTGCAAAGTGCGGCGTGCATAACCGACATTAACATTGCAGATAGCGCCGGGTGGATCCGGACAAGCAACAGCTCCTCGCGCCGTTAAAGGTCAAGAGAGCGCGTGCTTACGAGGGTGCGGCAGGAGAAAAATAACCTCCAAGATGCCAACACCCAGCTGGGTGAGGAACTAAAGGATGTTCGTGCTCAGCTTGTCCGACTCATATGAGAATCGACGGCTTCGTCGCGCATTTTCAAGAAGTGCTTAAACGAACTTTGAAAGAGTTCGCGAGGAAGTCGACTAACATAAACATGTATGTAGGTATGCTCACGGGTCGCCCCGAGGAATAGATGCCCGGTTCTTCGGGTGATCCTCTTCCCGAATCGCTTCACCGCACGAACGAAGTTCGGCAGTGATGAAAGGCGCCGCCAGGCCTTGTGGCTATCTATCTCCCTGCCTCAAGGCATTGGAGAGCTTGCAGCGGCTTCAAGGAGCACGGCGGCGCTCCGACTATGGAAGATATCGGCTGCCGTCAAGGCGCCAGGAGGCTCGGCCATTGTAAAGACGCTGGTACACGAAGGTGACCCAAACCACATGGCCGAGGTCGACTGTGGGGCCCTGATGGGAAGGAGATCCTCAGAAGTTTAGTGTACGCCAAGTAGAATTGGCCGCCAAGTATTCCCAAAGAAGATTGTAAATTAGACAGCCTATTAGACGGCATTGAGGAGGAATACAATCAGTCAAGTTGACTATGTAATTGAATATGACATATAAAATGCCTTCTAGCCGGATTGTAGATCGCTTGTCATAGCGGACCTTTTCGCTCGACCTCGGGACCCAATAGTCCTGAATGTGTCCAAATACCCTCGCGTTATGTAAGAACCGGGCATGCATGGAGACAAGGCGAGGGGTCATTATTGCTGTATCGTATAAGTGCCCAACTAGTTATGTTATATTACATGGATAGTAAGAAACATCTTCCGTGGAGAATAGTTCTTAAGGGTTCCTTTCTCGGGAGGCATGCCCTAAAGTGCATGTCCAAACTGCTAAGAAAGCAGAAAAGCATCTGGGGGCAGATGGGTAAATAGGTAAAAATCATCTTTCAATTCACCGACCGAATATTCCCTTAAGAACGCTAGCTTTCAGCTTCACCTAGTCTGAGGTACACATCCGACTGACCCGGCAGTAACAATCGCAGAGGTGCTCCCTTTACCACCTAGCCGAACAATCGGGAACGTAGGGGTAAGCACAGGAGCCAGGCAACCCATCTTGGCCAAAACTTAAGTCATATCGATGCATATAATGGTGAGTAAAAGGTACATGCGGAAGTTTGAAACATGTGTTGGGCATAAAGCCCGTATAAATAAGCTTCTGTTAAAGAAGCCCCCAGGTATAATGCGCGCGGATAGCGCGTCAAGTATTTGCGAACAAAGCGCAAACGAGCCTCTAAAGGCTTCAAGAAGAAGGAGGAGGAAGGAGAGAAATAAAAGACAGCTAAAGTATAAAATGTAGACGGAGGAAGGAGACGAACTCAGAGTCCGGTGCTAGGCGTAGAATCTTCGTAGATGGGCTGCGTTCCATGGGTTCGGATCGAGTCGGTTATCCGATGCGTTTCGCAGACGGTATGCTCCGCCGGTCAGGACCTGGTCGATGATGAAGGGACCTTCCCATTTGGGCTTGAGTTTGTCCTTTTCTTGTCCGGAAGCGAGAACTAGTTCGCCAACGCTGTAAGCTTTGGCCCGCATTTCTCTTTGATATTTTCGAGCCTGCTTTGTTGATAAAATGCGGAACGAGATTTTGCCACGTCGCGTTCCTCCTCCAAGGCGTCCAAACTGTCCTACCGATCGAGCTCGGCTTCTTTTCTTCATACATGCGCACGCGAGGTGAGTCGTGAATTATGTCGCAGGCAAGACTGCCTCTGCGCCGTACACCATAAAAATGGTGTGAATCCAGAGTACGATTCGGCGTGGTCCGCAGCCCCAAAGTACGTAGTCGAGCTCCTCTACCCAAAGGCGTGTTAGATTCCTTGAGGGACCGCACTAGTCCAGGTTTAATGCCGCATATGATTAAACCGCTTGCCCGCCGACTTAACCGTTAGTTTGAGGGTGATAGACGAGCGTGTCGAGCTTGATGCCCATGTTTTTGCACCATAGTTTGACTTCATCGGCCGTGAAGTTGGTGCCGTTATCGATGATAATACTGTGGGGACGCCAGAACGGTGTACTACCCTGATATGAAGTCTATCACCGTCCGGATTCGCCGTTTTAACGTGCTTGGCCTCTATCCATTTGGTGAATTTATCCACCATGACCAATAGGTATTTTTGCTTGTGGGTTCCTCCCTTAAGGGGTCCAACCATGTCAAGCCCCTGGACCGTGAACGGCCAGGTGATGGGTATAGTTTTGAGGGCGGTGGGTGGCATGTGGCTTTGGTTAGCAAAAGGCTGGCAACCGACGCATCGTTGGACTAAATCATGTGCATCTGCCCGGGCCGTTGGCCAATAAAATCTTGTACGGAAGGCCTTGCCTACAAGGGCCCGGGCTGTGGCGTGGTGCCCACCCAGTCCGGCATGAATTTCAGCCAGGAGGTTTCGCCCTTCCTCTTCGGAGATACACCTTTGAAGGACTCCGGTTGTGCTTTTATTATAAAGCTCTCCCTCATGGACTTTATAGGCTTTGGATCGCCATACTATGCAGCGAGCCTCATTTTGGTCTTCGGGAAGTTCCTTCCTAGTTAGGTAGGCTAGGAATGGCTCCGTCCACGGGGCAGTGACTGCCATTATTTCGTGGGCTAAAGGTGTTATTTCGTTGGCGGAGCCGCCGATTGTGTCAGAGCGTTCGGTGTCAGGCAGTGCGGTTGGGTCCGGATTGTTGTTTCCGGACTCCCCTTCCCATAATACGGATGGCTTGAACAGCCGTTCTAGGAAGATGTTGGGAGGGACGGCATCGCGTTTTGCGCCGATGCGTGCCAATACGTCCGCCGCCTGATTATTATCCCGAGCTATATGATGAAATTCGAGCCCTTCAAACCGTCTTGACATTTTAGGACCGCTTGCGATAGCTGCCATTTTCGGATCTTTGGCATCAAAGTCCCGCTTATTTGAGATATCGCGAGGTTCAATCGCGCACTTCTAGGCGCTTAATGCCCATGGAGACTGCCATCCGGAGGCCGTGCGAAGGGCCTCGTATTCGCCGCGTTGTTGGAGTCCGTTTACCTTATCTCGAGGACGATTGGACTGTGTCCCGGTTGGGGACGTCGACGACGCCAAATTTCGTGCCGCCAACATTTTGGAACCGTCGAAGTGCATGATCCAATTGGAATATGCGCCATACTCTTTAGGGAGTTCGGCTTCGGTCCATTCGGCGATGAAGTCGGCCAAAACTTGCGACTTAATAGCTTGTCGTGGCTTATAGGTTATGTCGAATGGGAGGAGCTCGATGGCCCATTTGGCAATCCGGCCTGTCGCGTCGCGGTTGTTTATAATATCGTTAAGAGGTACTTCGGAGGCCACTGTTATCGAACACTCTTGAAAGTAGTGTCGCAGCTTCCGGGATGCCATGAACACCGCGTACGCTATCTTTTGATAATGTGGGTACCGGGACTTGCATGGAGTTAGGACAGTGGACACATAGTAAACTGGTTTTTGAAGAGGGAACCTGTGTCCGTCCATTTCTCGTTCGACGACGAGCACCGCACTAACAACTTGATGTGTTGTGGCGATATATAATAGCATTGGTTCGCCCATGTTGGGCGTGGCCAGGACCGGATTTGTTGCCAATATGGCTTTTATTTCTTCGAGTCCGGCCGTGGCGGCATCCGTCCACTCGAAGTGTTCGGTGCGCCACAGGAGACGGTAAAGGGGTAACGCCTTTTCCCCCAAACGGGAGATAAAGCGGCTTAGAGCCGCTACGCATCCAGTCAATTTTTGTATTTGTTTGAGGTCTTTTGGGATATCCAATTGTGACAGAGCTCGGATCTTGGCCGGGTTTGCTTCAATTCCTCTACCAGACACAATGAAGCCCAAGAGCTTTCCGGCTAGAACGCCGAAGACGCATTTTTCCGGATTGAGCTTAATGTCATATTTTTGGAGATTGTCGAATGTGAGCTTCAAGTCGTCTACTAGAGTTTCGACATGCTTGGATTTGACGACCACGTCATCTACATATGCCTCCACTGTTTTGCCGATCTGGTTTGCTGACATGTCCGAATCATCTTGCCGATATGTTGCGCCGGCGTTTTTGAGCCCGAAGGGCATTGTGTTGAAGCAGAATGGGCCGTATGGAGTGATGAATGCCGTTGCGGCTTGGTCTGGCTCCGCCGTCTTGATTTGGTGGTAGCCGGAGTATGCGTCGAGGAAGCACAATGAATCGTGTCCTGCAGTAGCGTCGATAATTTGATCAATGCGGGGGAGGGGGAAGGGATCCTTTGGGAAAGCCTTATTAAGGTCTTTGAAATCGACACATAGGCGCCAGGATTTGTCCTTCTTTGGTACCATCACCAGGTTTGCTAGCCAGTCCGGATGTTTTATATCTCTGATGAATCCGGCTTCCAAAAGTTTGGCTAGCTCCTCTCCCATGGCCTGTCTCTTGGGTTCGGAAAAACACCGAAGAGCATGTTTGACTGGCTTGAATCCTTTTAGGATATTTAGGCTATGCTCGGCCAGCCGACGTGGGATTCCTGGCATGTCTGAAGGGTGCCAGGCAAAAGTGTCCCAGTTTTCCCATAGGAATTCTCGTAGTGCGGCGTCTACATCAGGGTTTAATTGTGCCCCAATGGAGGCCGCCTTTGTGGTCTGTTGGGTGGACTTGGAATTTGACTATTTCATCCGCTGGTTTAAAAGAGGTGGACTTGGATCTTTTATCAAGTATCACATCGTCCCTATTCACCGTGGAGCGATCGCAGTGAGTTCCTCGGCCGCTAGGGCTTTTGGATAGTGCCTCGAGGGCTAGTGCGGCTGTCTTGTTTTCGGGCTGAGTGCTATGTTCGGATCACTAGCGAGAGTGATGATTCCGCTGGTCCGGCATTTTAAGCTTCATGTACCCATAATGGGGTATAGCTTGAAAAATTGTGAATGCCTCTCGCCCTAATAAAGCGTGATATCCGCCGCTGAACGGGGCCAATTGAATGTGACCTCCTCGGACCTGTAATTGTCCGCATGAGCGAACACCACGCCCAAAGTGATTTTTCCTGTGTAGCATGCTTCCCAGCTAGGGATTATTCCTCTAAAGGTTGTGCTGCTTCGCTCAATGCGGTTCCATCTATTTCCATTTTTCGGAGGGTTTCCTCGTAGATGAGGTTTAATCACGCCGCCATCCATGAGTACCTTAGTAAGGCGAAAGTCGCCCACTATTGGACCGAGGACCAATGCGGCTGGTGCTCGGGCTGTTCGAATTTAGGTTCAATCGCGGCATTAAAGGTAATAGCCGTGTCCCCATGGGTTTATTGTTGCTACTTGGTAGACTTGACAAGGTTGCAGAGTGTTCGTTTCGCATGTTATTTGATGCGAAAGTCTCAAGACTATTAATACCGTCTTCGGTATTGCTGGCTGGGACTCGAGCTAGAAGCTCTTCGCCACTTTTGGCCACCGCCATAGTATCCAACATGCTCAAGGCTATGAGTTGGAGTGGCGCCCTCTGTGCTATGAATTTTGCAGGGTCCGTTGAGCCATCCCTCCAGTACGGTTCCATGCCCTTTAGGGGGTTTTTGTTTTTTGGTATTTAACCCAGGTGCTTGGCGATGATGCACCCTTTTATTTCGGACTAGGACTGTATTCGGGGCCGGATTATCCCAAAATTTACTTTCGGTTTTCCAGGCACTCTCCATCGCACAGTACTTTTGTACTATGGTCACCAAGTCAGCAAAGCGTGTAATTTCACGACGACTTATGGCGTTTAGAATTCCCTTGTCCGTGCAATTATTGTAGAAAAGTGAGATTGCGTCCTCCTCTCGGCAGTCCTTTATCCCGTCCATAACCAGGAGGAATCGCCCAAGAATGTCTGAATCGCTTCAGCCGGCTCTTGCCGAATTCAGGATAGATCGCTAATGTTTGGGTGGGCGGGTGGAATTAAATCCGGAACCCCGTCCAATCTAAGACTCAGGGGCCGAGAAGTTTCCGAACTTGGAAGTTTGGGTTTTTGGATGCTATCCAATGAATCCAACCCGCCGCCTGACTTTAGGTTTAGGATTTGATCGACATCCGTCCCTCCGCGGGAATCCGGCATGGAGGGGTCGGGAATCCGGACATAGCTAGTCCTTAAGATAGAAGAAGAGTCGCCCTATTGCTCCTCTACCACAGCAACGTGGTGGGTAGCCTGGGGAGAGTTGATCTCTCTCAGATCGGTTTTAGGCCCGATCTGATCGTAGTCTGTGGCGACTCCCAGGGCGGCGATGCGATCCAAGAGCTCGTTTACGGAGGAGAGCTCGATCGGATCTAGATGCTCGGCAAGTTCCGAGTTAACACGAAGATTGGTTTCGATGACCCGAGAAGTCATCGTCGGCGCGGCGGCCGAACTGGCGGTCATAAGAAAACCACCTAGCCGAAGAGTCTGGCCGGTGGCCAAGGCTCCTTTAGCGATAATGTCGTCTTTAAAGACGGGATGAGGCATCCTTCCTGACGGCGACAACACAGAGGAACTCTCAATGAAAGCACCAATGTCGGTGTCAAAACCGGCGGATCTCGGGTAGGGGTCTCGATGGAGGTAAAACCCTACTCCTGCTTGATTAATATTGATGATATGGGTAGTACAAGAGTAGATCTACCACGAGATCAGAGAGGCTAAACCATAGAAGCTAGCCTATGGTATGATTGTTGTTCATCCTATGGACTAAAACCCTTCGGTTTATATATACACCGAATAGGGTTAGGGTTACACAGAGTCGGTTACAATGGTAGGAGATCTACATATCCGTATCGCCAAGCTTGCCTTCCACGCCAAGGAAAGTCCTATCCGGACACGGGACGAAGTCTTCAATCTTGTATCTTCATAGTCCAGGAGTCCGGCCAAAGATGATAGTTCGGCTATCCGGACACCCCCTAGTCCAGGACTCCCTCACTCAGCATTATCGCCGTTGATGCGGCGCTTGTGCTTGTTGCGACGCGACCTGCCATTGTTGTCCTTGGTATCCGAATTACCAGGGTTTTTGTTCAAGTTGTTACTGCGAGCTAGCCAGCTGTCCTCTCCCGCGCAAAAGCGGGTCATGAGTGTTGTGAGTGCTGCCATGGATTTCGGCTTTTCCTGTCCTAGGTGCCGGGCAAGCCACTCGTCGCGAATATTATGTTTGAAGGCTGCAAGGGCCTCTACATCCGGACAGTCAACGATTTGATTTTTCTTGGTTAGGAACCGTGTCCAGAATTGTCTGGCCGATTCTTCTGGCTGCCGAATTATGTGGCTGAGGTCATCGGCGTCTGGTGGTCGCACATATGTGCCCTGGAAGTTATCAAGGAATGCGGCTTCCAGGTCTTCCCAACAACCAATTGACTCTGCTCGCAAGCTGTTAAGCCAATGCCGAGTTGGTCCTTTAAGCTTGAGTGGGAGGTATTTGATGGCGTGTAGATCATCACTGCGGGCCATGTGGATATGAAGGAGATAGTCCTCGATCCAAACCGCAGGATCTGTTGTGCCATCGTATGATTCGATGTTTACGGGTTTGAAACCCTCAGGGATTTGATGATCCATCACTTCGTCTGTGAAGCATAGTGGGTGTGCGGCGCCTCTGTATTGGGCTATATCACGACGCAGCACAAATGAGCTTTATCTACTGTGTTCGGCCCGGCCGGAATTGTTGTATCCGGCGTGACGGTTATCGTCACGTGTCGTGGGGCGCCCACGCGATCCGTAGATCGATCTTGTTTGCCTTTGCCTTGTCCTCCAATTTGTCTCGCAGGTCCGGCGATTTCGCCCTTGGTACTTTTCGAGCGACGCCGGGTGCGGCTTGAGTGGAGGGCCTAGAGGCCTTCTGTCAGCGCCACGAGGTGGCGGTCGGCAGCGTCATGCGCCGGTGATGTAGGTTTGGGTGCTTCCTCCTCTAATCGGGTAGCAGCCTGCGCTTTGGGTAGCTCTTGGAGGGGCGCTCGAGTTCATACTCCTCGCCTACAAGGACTTCATCCATCCGTCGCCTAGCAAGTCTTGGTCAGCTCTAAGCTCTTGCTGCTTTCTTGAGGCTGCTTGCCGTGGCCATTAGCCTGCGCTTGAAACGCTCTTGTTCGACGGGATCCTCGGGCACGACAAATTCGCTGTCGTTGAGGCTTGCCTCGCCTTCGGAGGGAGGCATGTAATTATCGCCCTCTACCTCTTTGTCTCGCCGCCTATCATGAGGGATGGCTTCTCCATCCTCCCGCTGAATCCTGCCGGAGGAGGTTGTCTTCGCACCGTCCGGGTGTTATTGTCTCCCGTGCGGAATCACCGCTTTTTTGTGGCGGATTTAGAGCGCACACGACGCCGGTGCTTAGGCTGTTTCTTGGAGGGGTCATCCACCGTTGTTCCATCGCCATTCCCATCTTTTGGGATGTCCACCATGTATATGTCGTATGACGAGGTGGCCTTCCAGTGCCCTGTAGGCGCTGGTTCTTGGTCGTCTCCTGCATCATCGTCCATATCGTCGATGTCTTCGGAGTCGAAGTCGAGCATGTCGGTTAAGTCATCGACAGTGGCTACAAAGTGGGTGGTGGGTGGGCGTTGAATTTCTTCGTCGTCCGCATCCCAACCTTCCTGGCCATAGTCCGGCCAGGGCTCTCCTGATAAAGAGAGAGACTTTAGTGAATTCAGGATGTCTCCAAAGGGCGAGTACTGAAAGATGTTTGCGGTAGTGAATTCCATAATCGGCACCTAATCAGATTCGATTGGCAGGGGCGCAGAAGGTTCGGAGTCCGGATAGGAGTCCGGCACCTTGGGGTCACGAGCTTCGCAAAGGACAGGGTTGGTGTTCGGCTCTATTGCCGTAGAGATCGCAGCCCCCGAGGCGGTGTCCAACCACCCGTCCTCGATCGGCGGAGTCGGCTCCGAGCTAAGGGTCGGAGCGGACACTGGTGCGGCCTCGAGGCACCGCTCGGGCATGACGCTAGATCGTGCCCATCGAGACAGTGCGGTGCGCTTGGCTGTGGCTCGAATCCGTCAAAGATCAAGTCTCCGCGGACGTCGGCCGTGTAGTTCAAACTCCCAAATCTGACCTGATGGCTAGGGGCGTAGCTTTCGATCTGCTCCAGATGGCCAAGTGAATTGGCCCGCAGTGCAAAGCCGCCCGAATACGTAAGATCTGTCCGGGAGAAAAGTCTCACCTGGACCGTCGTTGTTGATGGTCGAGGGAGCCATCGGGCCTAAAGGTGACGACACAGAGGAACTCTCAATGAAAGCACCAATGTCGGTGTCAAACCGGCGGATCTCGGTAGGGGGTCCCGAATCTGTGCGTCTAGGCGGATGGTAACAGGAGACAAGGGACACGATGTTTTACCCAGGTTTGGGCCCTCTCGATGGAGGTAAAACCCTACTCCTACTTGATTAATATTGATGATATGGGTAGTACAAGAGTAGATCTACCACGAGATCGAGAGGCTAAACCCTAGAAGCTAGCCTATGGTATGATTGTTGTTCGTCCCACGGACTAAAACCCTCCGGTTTATATAGACACCAAGAGGGTTAGGGTTACACAGAGTCGGTTACAATGGTAGGAGATCTACATATCAGACGCCAAGCTTGCCTTCCACGCCAAGGAAAGTCCAATCCGACACGGACGAAGTCTTCAATCTTGTATCTTCATAGTCCAGGAGTCCGGCCAAAGGTCATAGTTCGGCCATCCGGACACCCCCTAATCCAGGACTCCCTCAGCGGGGCTCAATGTTCTTTCCATCGAGACGTTCGACCGCCTCCAAGTGCCATATGATCAGCTGCAGCCCACCAAGCCCTTCTCAGGAGTGACCGACGGCTCCACCACTCCGATAGGGCAAATCTTCCTCCCTGTCACCTTCAGACAGCGTGACAACTACCGCACCGAGCTCATCGACTTTGACGTCGCCCACATCTGCCTTTCGTACAACGCCATCCTTGGATATCCGGCCCTGGCCAAGTTCATGGTGGTGACCCACCACGGCTACAATGTCCTCAAGATGCCAGGGAACCGCGACATCATCACGATCGCTTGCGAGGAGAAGGACGCGGTGTGCTCCCTCGAGCGCGTCTACCAGGCTGCGGCGATTGAAGACCCAGACAACGAAGGTGCCATCTACCCTCCTGAGGCTGTCCCCAAGAAGAAGAAGCAACTGCTTCGCCAAGAGCCTCAGGAGAGTGGTATCTCTAGCAGCGCCACCTTAAGACCTGCGCCCACGTATGGGGTGCCTCCCTCCCTCGCATAGGAAGGCGCGCCCGGTGCCCTCCTCAGGCTGGACTCGGGGGCTCTCTTCTGGAGGGCCTCAGACTTAGCCAACATCACGAGGGAGGCGCTTGGGCACCACATGGAGGCATGCTTCATCGCACGCTTCCCTCATGAGGGCACAAGGCATAGGGTGCCTGGTGCCCAGGAGTTCATCACCAAGGCGACCAAGGAGCTTCAGGAGGCAAGAGCCATGCACGGCGACCGCCACCCACCACCTGGCGCGGTTCCTTGTCCTGGCGAGGACGACGAGCTGTGTGTCTGCGTTGACATTCCAGGGCTCAATAGGGCCGCATCTTAGGAGCACTTCTGGCCTTCGCGCATTGGTCGGTGCGAGGGTCCACCTCACAGCTATGTCTGCATGCCATTCGGCTTGCCGAACGCGGCTATTACCTTCCAGCGTCGCCTGCGGAGCGTTCTGGTGGCTCAGGAGGCCAGGCACCAGGCGTTCTGGTGGCTCAGGAGGCCAGGCACCAGGCGGTTCTGGCGGAGATGGCGATGGTTCCTCGCGAGGCCCCAGGACCTCCAGAGCCTCTCAAGGTTCAGGACCTAGGCGGCTCGTGATGAGCAACTCCTCCAGCGCGTGCCTTCGGCTGCCCCAACATCTCTCCAGCAACGGTGCCAGGTGACATTTTTCCGGTTCATTCAGTTGGGGGCGCCCCTCAGGCTACATAATCCCCAGGTCGCATGGGCTTGTCCCTGCGACATGTATCCTTTTGCACCATTAATTTACTCTGTTGGGGGCGCCCCTCGGGCTGCATCATCCCCAGGCTGCATGGGTTCGTCCCTGCGGCATGTATCGTTCTTGCATTTATCCGAACTAGCTTGCCTCCTTCCATGAGTTGCTTTACGATTATTATATGCCTGACCGGTACTTCGATACCATGAACGTTGTTCGCCCTTGCAAACCCACCCACGACCGCCTCATGATTAAGGGCTGGCACGTCGTCTATGCTCGGGTCCGTCCCTGCAGCGTCGCTAAATCCAAGAGGCTGAGCTCTGGCTCGCGGACCAGCTCCCGTGTACGTCATCTCCCATGGTCCTTGGTGCTTGGTTCTCACATGAGCTAATCGCGGGTGGATGAGCCAGGGTGTGCGACCCGGTGCCTCGCCATCACAGGAGCCATGCGTCGGTTGTCTTTCTTCAGGATTTATCGCATGAGAAGACTGGGCACGGCGTCTGTGCTCGGGTCTGTCCCTGCAGCATCGATAAACCCAACGACTGAGCTCTGTCTGGCGGGCCGGCCCCGTTCGAGTCACCTCCTGGGGCCGTTGGTGTCTGGCCTTCTCATGTGATCACCTTAGGAGATTCATTCGGCGCATGTTGTCTAACCATCTCGCAGGACCATCACAGCTGTCAAGAATCAAATTCAGGCGCAACCCGCCTTGAAGTAGGGCCTCGTGAGCCCCGCGTTGGCTCATGAGTGCCCACTGCCCAGACACACCTCGTCTAGCCCTGCCATGCAAGCCACGTGTCAGGGCGAGGTTGTACACGCCTCGGGGGTTCCACTCAGAGGGAGCCCCCACCCATGCACCAGTGGAAGCACCATGCTCCGTGCTGGCAGTCGACACGGTCGAGGCGCGGCTATGCCCGTGCAAGTGCGGAAGCGCTATGCTCCGCGCTGGTGATAAACAACTAGGGGCGGCCCCATGGCCGCATCAACCTCAGGGAGCCACCAGGCTCAGTGTCCGGCCTCATGGCAACACTTTCCACTCGGGAGAGTAACGTGACTGGGCTGGGCACGGGGGCTACGCCCAGATCACGCCTAGCGTACGCCACCCTGCCAGGTCCCTCGGACCTGGTCGTCGCGCGCCCCTCCCGAGCAGGACCTCGGCGAGGACAGGTATGGAGGTCTGTTCGTACGTCAAGGGGGACTCCTGAGCATCGCGACTCAGGAGCCTAACTGGTCACGTAGCCCCTCATCCCTTGGTCTCGTCCTGGTGATCCGGACGACCCAACGGTGGCCAAGGCATGCACGGGGCCGGGCCCTGCCGATGCAGAACGCTAAGGCCTACTTTCGCATTTCCTTCCTGAGGGATGTTTGTGCGTCAAGGGGGACTCCTGAGCATCGCGACTCAAGAGCCTAACTGGTCACATAGCCCCTCACCTCTTGGTCTCGTCCTGGTGATCCGGACGACCCAACGGCGGCTGAGGCATGCGCGGGGCCGGGCCCTACCGACGCAGAACACTAAAGCAACGAGAAGGAAATCGCGGAATCCTAACAAATTATTACAGGACATATTGTTTCTCCAAGTACCAAACATAAGTTTTAACGCCTCCATGAGGCCCGGTGCAAGTTGCAGGAAAATAAAAGTGGAGGGAAGCGCCGCCAGCGAGCCTTCTCTTCAGCCTTGGGCGCTGCCGTCGCCCACAAGGAGTGCCCCTTCGTCTACAATGTCGCCATCGCCCGTGCCGTCAGTCGTGGCCGTAGGGTCGGCGGCACCATCAGCCGGAGGCACGGGGTCGATGGCGAGGAACTTCTCCAGCAGGGCCTCCACCCTGTCCTTCATCGCTTCGGCAGGGGCTGTGCAGTGTTCCTCGTCCACAGGCTCAAGCAGAGCTCCAAGATCGACGCTCGAGTCGTAAAGATGGAGGTGGCTGAAGACGCGCGTCATAGCCGAAGCGGAGAGCGCGCGGGCTTCCCCCTCCACCATGGGGTCTACCCCATCGACAACACCCTCGAGAGCCGTGACAAGCTGGGGGGAGTAGCTTGGAGGGGCCTTCCTTGGCAGTCACCAACGGCTTCTGCAAACCCCTCCCGTAGAGTTCCTGAAGTGCCTTGCGGGACCTCAGCTCAAGAGAGTTGAAGGTGGCACGATCTTCGGCAAGAACCTTCGCCTTGGCTTTCAGCTGGGCCTTCTCCACCTCCACCTCCTCCTTCAGCTTCTCCAGGCGGCCGTGCTCCGCGGCCTGCGCTCGTGCCGATTGCTCTAGCTCGGTGTCACGAGCGGCGACCACGTCTTCTCGAGCCTTCAGCTTCTCCTCAACGCATCGCGCTGACAAGCCTCAGCGGCGCGCTCGTTGCGAGGGTCTCCAGCTCGGCCTCCGCCACCCGACAGTGCTCCTTGATAGCCTCGGCATCCTTCAACGCCACCTCGCGGGCGGCCGCGACCAAGTCAGCAGCCTGCTTACCCTTCTTGGAGGCCGCCATGGCCTGGCTCCATGCCGCCCTAATGGACGCATCGGATCGCAGCCATCCCGAGACCAACTCCAATCGCCCCGACGCCAGCCGGTGGTTGGCACCTTGAAGGTCGTCGCGAACTTGGGCCAGCGTGAAAAGAGCATCATCTAGAGCATCAAGCGAAGCGGTAGGATCACGGCCTAGCAGCATGGTGGAAGGGGGAAGAGACGGCGTCGGCGCCAAGACCTGCAAGTTAGCAGCAGCAGAAGGGGCAGGGGGCTCCTGAGCCTTCGGAACCTCAGCAAGCGAGCTGGGGGCGGGCGCCTCCGGAGCCGACTTGGCTATGGAGATCGCCTCCTGAGGCCGCCCCCCCCCCCCTCCCGAGTCTCGCGAGAATGACCCAGCCGCAGAAGCGCGGGAGCCATCACCATCCTTCTGTGCCGAAGGTGGCGCGGCCGCGGTAGGCTGCTGGGTCTCGGGGATCGCGACCGTCCCCCTCTTCTTCTTCGCCACTGGCGTTGGCCTAACAATACAAGGGGGAAGCATCAAGACACTACGGCAAGGATATGGAGCAAAAGATCAAGGCGGAGCACTTACTGGTCCATGATGGCATACTCCCTCACCCTCTTCTGAAGCACCATGCCCGAAGGCTTCGCGGGCTGGGGCACCGGCGCATGAGCCCCGGAGGCAGACAAGGGCACGGCGGCCGGATCTGTAGCAGCGCCGGCCGGTGACGAAGCGGAGGAATCACGTCGGGAGATCAGCGTCGATCTGCTCCTCTTCGGGACCCCTGCCTGCGGCTTCTTTCGGGGGGTGCCTTTGGACCTTGTGGTGACCCCGGCGGAGTGCCGAGACTCCCTCACTGGATGCTCGTCGGTGTCGTCATCGTCGGGGAGGGTGCGGAGGAGATTGGTCTGGCACGGAGGAGAAGTCTCCCCCACACCCTCCCGAGTCGCCTCCGAGTCCGACCTCTCCTCCTGGTCGGACTCGCCGGAGGACAACACCACTGGGGGTCCGGTTGGCGCCAGCGGTATAAGCCTGCGCTCGTTGAAGACAGGCATAGCAGCGGCAATCTTCGCCCCATCCAAGCGGCGGTTGTCACAACCCTAGTTTAGCCTTTGCTTGTCCTTGCATGATCATCATGTCTAAATTCTGGAATTTGAATTGAGGGAATTTTCAAAGCCTCAGAAACCTTTTAAAAATAATCGACATTTAATTCTCATCAAATGAGTCCAAAGAAATGTTCCTGTTACTTTGTGAAAATAGTGGTAAGAGGTAAAATTCAAACCAATATTTTTGGAATCACAGAAATATTTATTTTGGGCCTTTGACTTAAACCAATGACATATTTGAGTTGAATTTATTTCTGTTATATAAGAAATAAAGTTCAAATATTTTTGTAAGTTGCCTGTGACCTTGGACTAGTTCCTGGGCTCACATAACAATTTACAGAAAGTTAGAAAATGATTTGATGTTTTAAATCAAATCAAAACCAATTGCAGAAAATAGAAAACATTAATAAATAGAAAAAAACCAGAGAGAGAGAGAACCTACCTGGGCCACTTACCTAGCGGCCCATCTGCACTGGCCCAGCTGACTGGCGCTGCCAGTCGTCGTCTCCACCGTGCCAGAAGGACCCCGAGCACGTGCTCGCCGCGCACACACACGCGCCCATGCCACCTCCTGCCTGCTAGCTTGCGTGGCGCCGTGGACATACCCGCGAGAGCCGTCTGGATCGCTCTGACTGCCCCGCCACTCTCCTCCTCGTCTCCCTCTCGCCCTCTCCACCATGGCCGAGATGCCCGCGAGCTCGCTGCCGCCATAGCCGCGGCCACCGCCTTTCCCTCCTCCCCTTGAGCAGTCCAGGAGCTCCGAATCATTCCCGTAGCCCTCTCCGTCGGCTCAGGCGACCAGAAGAGCCCCGACGCGTCGTCCTCGACCTCATCTTCTTCCTCGGCCATGGGAGATCGCAGCCGGGATTCCGACGCCGTCAAGCCTTCCTCGAGCACGCTGACCCTCTCCCCGTCCTCCCTGTGAGCTACTGTGTCTCCCCCCTCTCCTCTCTCTGCTCTTTGCGCCCCCAGCTAGCTTCACCGCCGTGCCCGAATCTTGCCGTGGACATGCTCAGGGCAGGCTTGAACCAGGAGGGCGAGCGCACGGCCTTTGCCTTGTCGGTGGCCATCGGCTGCGGGCTCGGGGAAGAGTTTCGGTGGATCTGGAGTCTCTCTAGGTGAGAAGGAGAAGGAGATCTGGAGCAAGACGAAGGAAGAGCAATGAAAGCCCTGTGGTGGGTGCCAACCTTTTTGTCAGACAAGGACGGTTGCCGAGGCAGCATGGGGAAGCGGAGGCGCCCACGTCCCATCGATCGCCACGCGTCGACTGAGGCCGTAGACGGTTGGGGCCTGCGGCGCTCCGCACTTGCTCTTTGGCTTCGCCTCGAAGCCAAGTCCGAGCGCGCCTTGGGCACAGGGGCTCTTGTCGGCCCACAGGAACAGGGGTACCAGACTTGCTCTGCGGCCGTGGCGTGGCTCCATCAATGGCCCGGTACGGCCCAGCTTCAGCAGCAACAACTCAAGACCCTCGCGAGGGGCCAAGCCTCGCAAGGCGGACGACACCAAGACCTCCCTGGGGGCAGCCTCACTAGGCTGGCACCTGAGGAGCGGAGATATCTATGCAAGGTGCACCTCGCGAGGTTCACATGACGTGAGCCATGACGACCAAGGCTAGGCGGGAGCCAACAAGCACAGTGTACCACTTTCCTCTTTGGTGCTAAGGAGGCAAGCACATGCGCGGAGTCCCGAGGAATCAAGCAAAGGTTTTCATTCCGGTGCAACGAGACCAAGACCGCCAGGACGGCAGGACGGAGGTCATTGCAGGGCCCACTACAACGTCACCACCAGAGCCTTTTGCAGGCGAAGACTACTTTTGTCAGGATAGCTTGTACTAGTTGTCTCCCTTCAAATTTAGCCGTTGTGGGATCCCTTCCCGCCTACATTTGGGAAGAGGACCAAGGCCACTATAAATAGGACTTAGCCACCACCATAGAGGGGCATCTGGGTTCGGATCCATTCCACCCTAGCCACCTCACCAGATCATCGATCCCAAGAACACCTCACCTCCCGAGGCTGTTCCACCACTGTACTAGTTCATCCTCAGCCCCTCGAGGCAATCCACCACAAAGCTGGAGTAGGGTATCACGCCGGCAAGGTGGCCCGAACCAGGATAAATCCATGTGTCTCTTGTTCTTTGGGTTCGTCGAGCTAGGCTGTGGGATCGTTGAGCGGGCAGACTGGGAAGAGAGTGTTCTTCGTACGCACCCCAGAGTTCGAACCTCTCTAGGGTCTGCGGGACCCCGAATCCGACAACAATATCTATGAAAAAGGAGTACATCAAGGGGGAAGATAAGTAACCCATCTAACCAGATCATCCTTAAACCTAGGCTTGATCCTATAAGAAAGTAGAGACATATCATGAACAAAAGCTCCTCTCCGACGGCAAGAACAATGATTAATGTGTCATCTACATATTGCACAATAGGATAATCTCTGTCATGGCATGGTATAGCCAATTGTAGCTCACCCCTATGCAACATATCATTCACAACTGACTGAAGAGCATCTGCAGCAAGGACAAAAAGGAGAGGAGACACTGGGTCCCCTTGCCTGACCCCTTTCTTGCACTTAAACTGCTTTCCAGGCACTCCATTTAGAAGGATAGAAGAAGTCCCAGTTGATAGAAGTTGCATTACCCAGCCAATCCATTTGCTATTAAAACCTTTATGCTTCATAATCTCAACAATAGCATCATGCTCAATTGAATCAAAGGCTTTTTCAAAATCTAGTTTTAGGATTAAGATGGGCCTCTTACACTGATGACACTGATGAAGTTACTCTAGTGTCCAGCCAATGCAGTCCTGGATTGTCCTAGTTTTAATGAAACCATACTGGTTTTTATGGATGCAAAGCATGAACAACTCCTGGAATCTATTTGCTGCCATTTTAGACAAGAACTTAACTCCCATTCCTGTGAGATAGATTGGCCTATAACCCCCCACAGCTTCTGGAGATAATTTTTTAGGAACCAGAGTGATGTAAGAGCCATCAATATTTTCTAGCTGGACCTTCCGCTCATAGAAATCCTAAGCCAACGCATAAAACTCCTTACAAATGATAGGCCGGCATTTAAAAAAATAGTCCATTAAAGCCATCAGGACCAGGAGCTTTGTCGACTGGCATATGCTTCACCACATTATCCATCTCCTCAACTGTGAAGGGTTTAGTTAGTGCTTCTAAACCAGGCATAGGCTGCAGTAAAGATTCCAAGTCAAAACCCATATGAATACCTCTGGAAGTACCCATTCTTCCTTTGAAGGCAGACAAAATAATACCCTCCATTTGGGAATGTTCAGAAATGACAGTACCATCTGGCAACTACAAGCTGGCAATAGAATTTCTTCTAAATCTCTCAGTGGCCATTGCATGAAAGAACTTAGTGTTCTCCTCCCCCACTTTAATGTGCCTGATGGTGCATCTCTTTTTCCAATATAAGAACTGCAAATGTAACATGTGTTCCACATTCAGTTTGACAATCTTCCTGAAATTAAACTCTTGCCTGACCAGGGGCCTTAATTCCTCCAGGTTATCAAGGAGGATAATGATATTATTGCATTTAGCAATAAGCAGTTTTAACTTTGAGATACCAAGTTTCCACTTATTGAGATCCTGCCTTAAGGTTTTAAACTTATCAGCAATAACAACAGAGATGTGAGATTTGTGTGAAGGTTTAGCCCATGATTTTTTAACACATTCATAAAAACCATCCGTCTTCACCTAATAGTTCTCAAACCTAAAGATCTTGCACTTTGGCATGTTGGTCTTGATCACTACCACACAAGGAACATGATCAGAAGTTGTCCTAGCCAAAGGCAAAACCTCTGTCATAGGGTAACAAGAAATCCAGTTACTAGAGGTGAAGAACCAGTCTAATTGCTCCAACAGAGGGAAATCTTGCATGTTGGACCAAGTAAAAGTTCTCCCTTTGAGAGGAAGTTCCAAAAGGCCCAGGTGTCCAATAATCTCATTGAAAATGAAAATATCATTAATATCCCCCCAAGAAAATTTCTATTATCAATAGATCTGATAAAATTGAAGTCCCCAATGATCATCCAGTTCTCATCCATAGGGATATCAATATTATATAGCCAGCTGACAAAATTATCTCTAGGTTCACCTTGGCAAGGACCATGGACAGTCACTAAATTCCATTGCTCATTATTTTGCCTAGAGGTGAAGTTGATGGTGACTGCAAATGGTTTTACATCAACAAGTAGACCATATAGAATTACAGAATTCCAAACAACTAAAATTCCACCAGATGTAGGGGCAAATGCAAAAAGTGTCAAATTGCTTAGGGCAAAAGGATTTTATCTCTCTAACATCAAATGTCATGCACTTAGTTTCTTGAAAACATGCAACCACACACTGACTTTCAATAATTTTCTGCCTAACAGCTTGTTTTCCTCTCAGGTGAGTTAAGCCCTCTCACATTCCAACAAAGGACAGACCAACTCTTAAACTTGTTGCTACTCATTATCAAACAGAGATATTAAAGAGTAGAATAACACTACATAATAGTGTCTCATAGAGCATAAGAGCAGGAAGCAACCAAATTTAGTCTCTAAATTATTACAGATCCCAAGATGTTCGAGGCAGTAGAGTTCACAAACTAAACAGCCAAAAGAAACAGCCAAATTAAGGGCTTGCCAAACCTAGAAATACAGAAGGAGATCAATCATCAGAAGCATGCTCCTTGTCTTCATCTGGATTGTCCATAAGCCTCTCCACGGTGAGCTTCTCAGGTGCAATTCCCAGGTCAAGGCCAACTTCCTGAATATCTCTGATGGGCGTAGGGGGTGGAATAGCACCCACACCTTGATATCCACCAATAGGGTGATCTTCCTCCAGTGGTTTGCTACGAGGCTTATTCTTCTTGTGCTAGTGTTGTAGCTCTTGGAAGACAGGCTTGTACCCATCACGCTTCACTGAGCCACAAGTGCAACGACGAATAGAAGTCTCCACAATGGGAGTTGGGGCCATGGTTTTAAGACGGCGAGCCTTCTTCTTCTCACATTGAGCTTCAAAAGTGAAAGATGCATCAGTCCCAGGGAGTGAGGGCACAATATCAGAGCTGTTAGTGTGTTCCACAAATTGATCAACAACAACAGGCTCAAAAACAGGGCATGAGCAACCGGCCTGGGCCTGGGAGGAGATAAAATATGTGTTTCCTTCCATTGCAGACCAGATAAGACTCGCACATCATCAAAAGCAAGATCCCAGGAATGCTTCGACAGAATGATGGGTACCATTTGTGGGGCAGGCATCTGGAGAGGAACCTTATTTGCTGGGAAAAATTTAAACAGAGCTTCAAATGATCTGCGCTAAGCCATCTCCGGCGGAAGAACTGGCCCATAAAAGACTCTGAGAGCCCCAACAACAATTCTATCATACTGAATTAAGGGCGGGTGATAGGGAACAATCGCCCAATCATTAGCATTGAACTGCATCTGTTGTGGCTGCCGAGGAGCGATCACTACATTCTGAACATTAGATATTTGCACCTCTGAATCTAACTGCAGAGAAAGACCAATGACCATTGATTCTTGGTCTTAGACCGGAGGCACCTCATTACCAGGGATGTTCTGCTGGACTTCATCCTCATCTCCCCACTGTGCATGGCCCTAGTTGTCATGATCAACATTATCATCCATAGGAGGTGGAATCAGAGGCAAGTAATTCCATCCAATCGCCGGGTACGGTGGCAGCACAAAGTTATGAAATTGCGGCAATGGTGCTCCAGGCAGAGGGTGCGGGTTACCATCAAGAGGCATAGGATCTTCATCCTCAGGCATCTGATCAACAAAATTAGCGCCAAGAATATAACAAGGAGCTGTCCAAGAAACTTTAGCTCCACCATAAGTAGCATAATCTGTGAAAACCACATCACGGGTGATGTGGACCGAACCTCGTGGCGAGATCCGATCTGTTGTTGCGGCCCGATCTTTCATGACACACCACCACCAATAGCAACAACCTCTCACCCGCGCACGTGATGTACACGAAGTAGAGGGTTTGAACCTTGCGGCTCTGCACGAGAGAAACAATCTGGACGACGGCACCTCACGCGCAAAACAATTTCCTCGAAGAGAAATCGCAACACAGAGGTTTTCTAAAGCTTCCTCCAAAACTTAGGGATTTTTAGACAGCTTCCCCCAAAACTCGATACGGGTATTTTACTCTAAAAACACATCATGTCTATTCATAAAAAAATAACCTCTGTACATGGCCGAAGCCTGCCCTTTTTATAGGCGACACTAACCTCTAAGCAAACCGAGTAAAGAAAACAAATCTAGCCAGACTCTCTCTCCTCTATCCAAACTGACTAAAGATTTTTCTAATTAACTATCCGGCCACTTTAAACGCAATGACTAAAAAATAAACTAGTGCACGTAACTAGCTAATCTTCCGTGTTATCTCTTGTAGCATCGGTGGACCCCAACCAGACTCCATCAAACACATGAATCCCATGCGTAGCAAGTCCTAGCAAAACTAACGTGGCCTTTCTCCTTCCTTGGTAAAAATAGAAACGGAAAATATTTCTTATCTTCAATCTGTACGCCACAAGTTACCTCAAATCTGATCTCCACAAAACACTTGTTGTGTTCCATTGGTTGTGGCTTACCAAAATATTTGACAGATTTGTTTCTTTGATTTTCTGGCATGGCATGCATGTGAAATCCTGGAATAATTTCCATCTGAACCTGAGCATATCTTTCTACTTGGCCCATGCAAATCTCCTGCAACGCATCATCATGCATGTGTGTAACATGAGTTGGTGCAGTTTCATCATTGTAGCTGATTTGTAAATACGTTGGAACATATACATCACCAACCGTGACTAACGGAGTTACGGTACCTTGATTCTGAAATGCGGCTGGTACATTGTCATCGTCGCAGGTACTATGAGGAATATAGCTGGTTGTATCATCCTCTCACCCTTGAAATGAAACCGTCCTCGGTTTCGAGTCTTCCTCTTTACTATTAGTTTTGTCTCCGGACTGAACAACGACAATGAAAATATCAGCAGCTAAATCATTCTTCTTCTTTGCCTCTGATGTAGCTTGAGCAACATCTCGCTTGTGACGATCAGCCATATACTTCTCCAATGTGTACGAATCAAGTGGTACATATTGTCCTCCACGAACAAAAGAAAATTCGTCAACTGAATGATATGTCAATTGTCTTTTGTCTGTCCATGGTTTTCCTAACAGTATTGAGCATGTATGCATGTGCATAGGAAGTACATCACACATGACCAGATCACCATATCCACATAGAATAAACCGTACTTCAACGCGATGCATGATCTTAACAAACTTGTCCTTCCATCAAAGCTCGTACGGTTCTGGATGTTCAATCAACGATAGGTTCAAAGCATCAACCATAGTCTGACTCACTAAATTCACCCCAGAATAACAATTCATCAAGGTTGCACAACTCGCCGGCCCTACACGCACACGCTTAAAGCATTGGTACCAAGGCAAGGCACGCAATGGATCCTTCTCCACCGCCATCATCATATGCGAGCTACAATCTTTTCTCATGAAAAAAGAACTTCAATAGTAACTCGAAGAAAAACAAATTGTGCCGTGAACAACCTTTGCTCTGAATACCACCTGATGTAGACCGAACCTCGTTGTGAGATCCGATCTGTTTTTACGGCCCGATCTTTCACGGTACTCCACCTCTAGCAGCAGTAGCCTCTCGCCCGCGCACGCGATGTACACGAAGTAGAGGGTTTTGAACCTTGCGGCTCAGCACGAGAGAAACAATCTGGACGACGGCACCTCACGCGCAAAACAATTTCCACGAAGAGAAATCGCAACACAGAGGTTTTCTAAAGATCCCTCCAAAACATGATACGGGTGTCTATCCTGAAAAACACATCGTGTCTATTTCATAAAAAAAATAACCTCTATACATGGCCGACGCCTGCCCTTTTTATAGGCAACACTAACCTCTAAGCAAACCGAGTAAAGAAAACAAATCTAGCCGGACTCTCTCTCCTCTATCCAAACTGACTAAAGATTTTTCTAATTAACTATCCGGCCACTTTAAACGTAATGACTAAAAAATAAACTAGTGCACGTAACTAGCTAATCTTCCGTGTTATCTCTTGTAGCATCGGTGGACCCCAACCAGACTCCATCAAACACATGAATCCCATGCGTAGCAAGTCCTAGCAAAACTAACGTGGCCTTCTCCTTCCTTGGTTGAAAGTGCGTTATATCGACTAGAGGGGGGGTGAATAGGCGATTTTTATGAATTTTACAAATTCTTCACTGAGGAATTTGCCGGTGAGGAAATTCCTTAGCGAAGAAATACATGCAGCGGAATAAGTACTCGAAATAAACATAGCAGATTACAAGCATAGTCATCATGATGAAATGAAGACAATCACAGATTCTGAAAAGCGTAATCACAGGATAACACAAGATGAAGACAAACAGATGAAGAAATTGAACGAGGAAATTGAGAAAGTCTTGATCAAAGTCTTCAAACACAGATATGACAAACACTCAACACAAGAATGAGGAAATGAAAGGGTTGAGGAAATAGAACCGATTAGGTTGGTGAAGACAATGATTTGGTAGACCAGTTCCAACTGCTGTCTCGGTTATACGTCTGGTTGGAGCGGCTGAGTATTTAAACTCGAGGACACGCAGTCCCGGACACCCGATCGCTGAGCACGCAGCTCAGACACCAAGTCCTCACCGTATTCTCCTTGAACTAAGGCCACGCAGACCTCGTCCAATCACTCGTGGTAAGTCTTGAGCGACTTCCAAACCTTCACATACTTGGTCACTCGGCAATCCACAATTCCTCTTGGATGCTCTAGACCGTGGCGCCTAACCGTCTGGAAGAAGCACAGTCTTCAAAGGTAAAAGCGTCGGATCCACGCTGGATCAATTTCTTGATGATGCTCAATCACTTTGGGTTTGTTGGGGTTTGGTTTTGGGATTTTCCTCACTTTGGGTTTTCCTCACTTGATGATTTTCGCTCAAAGTCCTCGGAGGATGGGTTGCTCTCAAATGACAAGTGTCAAGTTCTCTCGGGCAGCCAACCAACTAGTGGTTGTAGGGGCGGCTATTTATAGCCTAGGGAGCAGCCCGACATGATATGACATAAATGCCCTTAAATGATATGACCGTTAGGTGGAGATATTTTGGGGACAGGTGGCCTAAGACAAAGAACGGTCGAAGTTGGAATATCAAATTCCTCGGGGCTATCATGTTCCTCATTTGTGTAGGCAATTCGACTGGCGAATTCCTAACTCCTCGATCGAACAAATTCCTCGGTGACTGAAGAGCTTCGTCTCATCACATCAAGAAATTGACTGAACTGTATGAGATTTCAAAGGCTTCACTCGAAGGGATTGGTAGGTGAGGATTTTGAGTTGAGCATCAAATGGAAATTTTTCCTTAGTATTTCCTCGACCCCCTTTAACGATGACGGTGTTTCCTATGACTCAAGAAAGAGAAAAGAAACTACGAAAACAAAAGTCTTCACGCTTCATATTCCTCAGCGATTACCAAGTCTTGAAATCACACCAATTTCTTCACTTTCAAAGTCTTGAAAAGTCTTGAATATCAAATTCTTGATTGAAGAAATTCATTTTAGGGTCGACTTTCTTTGTAAATATCAAACTCCTCATAGACTTATAGACCTGTGTACACTCACAAGCGATTAGTTACTTAACCTATAAGTCTTCAATACACCAAAATCACTAAGGGCACTAGATGCACTTACAATCTCCCCTTTTGGTGATTGATGACAATCTGAGTTAAGTTTTCAACGGGATAAGTATATGAAGTGTAAATACTGATAATGAGGATTTTGATTGCAAGATATAGAAGAACTCCCCAAAGATGTGCATAGTGAGAAATTGCTTTTGAGGCAATGCACATTTGAAGAATTGAATCATGGAGATCTCCCCCTATATCTTGTAATACATACACGCATTTGACATATAATATGAGGAATTTGAAATGCATGATGAAATATGGTGCTTGATGTTATGCAATGTAACACACAAAGAGTATCGAGCCCAAGGGCCAAATTGGATCGAGCATAACAAGTATCAAAACTACTTCTAATCGAGCATAGAGCAAAAGCATAATGCATCAGAAGTATCAAAGCACCATCGGGTTTAAGATTACAACTCGATCCAATAAAAGGTTTCAGAAGAACGAGAGTTGTAACTTAATAAAATATAGTATATAGACAAAGACGAGACCCGCTTGAAGACTAACTCAAATTTCTCCCCTTTGTCATCGAATGACCAAAAGGATCGGCGAGGACTAACGCTCTTGAAGAAATATCAAGTTGAAGACGGAGCGCCAAAGATTAGCGGGTTGTTCGTCGAGTAGGACCAGCAGCGATGTCTTCCAAGTCTTCATTTTCATCGATGTCGCGAGATGAAGAATAGGAGCTGGCCACCAAGGAAGGAACTTTGACTTTCTTGAATTTCTTGAGGAGGTGCAGACCACCAAATTCTTCCTTGAGTCCCATTTCTTGCAGTTCTTCTTCATTGTAGACATGTGAAAGAACAGCCCAGTGCGCTTGAAGGTTTCATGAAGATAGTAGTGGTTTTCTTCACCGCATTGTGAGTTGAGGTCAGTTGTAAAGAAGAGTACCAAACCGACGTTTGACCCACTTGTGATTGCGATCAACCTTCCGATGAAGGCGAGGAGTAACTCACGATCGATCATCACCACAGGTGCGTTCCTTGAGGATTTTGCTTAACGAGGTATTTGTCTTTGAGTCATGGGTGGCGAGTCATCATTGGTGGAGTAAGATGTCTGCTTTGCGGCTGTCCATCCAATGGACGAATGCCTTCATCTATCACAGCAGAGCCTTTCCTTTTCATCACCGAGGCAATTGGCCGTTTGAGGACTTCAATAGGGGCGGGTAGCTGCGGTGGTTCAAAGTGTCGACCTTGTAATTCGGTGAAGATCTTGACTGATGAATCTCATGATCCAAGGTGCATAAGGTTTCAGCTCAAAAGGTGACATGGCAATGTTAGCGAGTCCTCATGAAGAAATCATGGAAATTGACGGAACGCCATGGATGATGTTGAAAAGCATATTCTTCATGATGCCAACGACCTCTTCATCATTCGAGTCGTGGCCCTTGATAGGACTCATAGTCTTCGCTGAATTCGATAGACTGTCTGAGGCACATAGAGCAATTCCTTGACGAGGAATTTGGTCCTTGAGCTTGCCTTGGTTTCAATGGCTTCATCAACACTTGCATATAGTGATTTGAAAGTTCCTTTTCTTCATAGATGCGACGTGCACCGCCAACTGGAGGACTGAGTGGAAGGGCACGAAGCAATTCACTTGCCGGAGCCTTGTAGTGAGTGTTCTCGTCATCCAATCCAAGACCCATGAAGTCACATCTTCAAAGATCTCCGATGATGTGCGGTGTTGCATAGAACTCAAGAATTAGCTCTTCATTCCAATCACATATATCGGTGCAAAAGTTGAGAAGACCTGCATCGTGAAGAACACTTAGAACGGGCTCAAAGCTCGGCAGCGACTCCATATCCACATGAGGAATATGAGCATGATCAAGATTTTGTCCTTGTTGAAAAGCACCGAGGAATAGAAGTTTGCTTGATGGCAGTCCGAAGCGCCTCTTCCTAATCCGAGCAGAGTCATAAGGATTATATTCATGAAGAACACATGCTCAACAAAGAAATCCTTAGCCTTGAACTTTTGTTTGGTCGAGAACGGATTCTTCGCTTTGGCGAGGGTGTCGACCAATTGCATCACCACCTCTGGAATCATAAGTGCAGGTTCTTCACTTGAGGAATTTCTTGGTCCTCAACTTGTGCATCGAGGAATTTCAGCAGCAGCAGCAAATAGTTTCATCAAGATCGGGGCTGGAATTTCTTCATGCATGTGACTCGTGGGTTGATTTTCTTGAGTCGATCTGGACGATCTGTGCAGGGAGTGAGGAACTTGTTGAAGCGGGGTGAAGAGCGGAGTATTGGGATGTTGATTTTCCCAAAAGTCATCATTGATTCTTGGAGTGGTGCATCCAATATCCACATCTTCATTTTCAATTTCCTCAGCACCATCTTGAGGAATTTCATGGTCTGATGAGGGAATGACTGGGGTTGAAGGGACAGCTTCCACTTCAATTTCTTCATCGATCTTCTCGACATGAGCAGAGATTGATGTTCCTCATCAGAACCGGTTGGCACTTCATATTCTTCTCCAAAAGGAACCACTTCCTTTGAAGGTATGGAGGAAATTGGAATAGCATCAATCGGGTTTTCAACAGAGCTGGTCATTTGCTTCAATTTCTTCGCAGCCGAAGAATCTGACGCAGCTGATGCTTTTCTCTTCTTCACAGCAGCTCGTTCCAGAGCCTTGGTTTTCTTCACATCCAAAGCAGATGGAAGAACTGAAACTGGGTTGGTGCAGGAGGAGCTGAGGAATTTGGGGCAGTTTCTTGAGAGCAACCGATGCAGTTCCCTGACTTGAGCAATTTCTTCAGCGCACCACTAGTGGGTGCCCCGCGCTTCTTCAATGGTGGAATTTCTTCATCAGCCTCGAATCAGCATGTTCTTCAAAGAGTTGAGCTTCAGCGATGCTGGCCTTTTCTTCACTAGGCTGAGCAGATGCTTCACTGAGGGTTTTCATGTTGCACTGTGCAGCAACATTTGTGAGATTCTTCGTCAGATTGATTTAATTTGGTCTTGACAACTTGCCAATCAGCATAGTACGATTCAAAATTCTTGCTGAGGTTCTGAATTTCAGTTTGTGCTTGAAGAAGTTCCTCAGGTGTCATCTTGACAACATTTTTCTTCAGAAACCTCTCCTTCTTGTATTGAGCCTTTTGATTTCCTTCGCCTTTTCGAACTTCCATTTTCTTCACAATGAAGTGAGTTAACATATGACTTTGACCAGGTGTCAAAGGAAGATCAGCGAGAGGGTATTGGGATCATTGTGCGAGGTCGATGAAATCGAGGACTTTCTTCGGTCCAAAAGCATTGGCACAGCTGTTCCCTTGGCTCTTGCGGCTCTAGCTTGACGGTCTCGATGATTTCTTCAAGTTCTTCATCGATGCCTCATCATCGATGGCACATGGACTACAAGCTGTTTCTTCTTCGGCTAGGCCGAGGACCACGCCCACCAGTTGTAGCTTTTGTCTTCAGCAGTCGGGCCGATGAAGAATTGAAAGCAGGTGAGGAATTTGCAGAGGTGCCTGAGGCAATTGAGAATCCAGCAGTCCTTTGACAAGTGGCTAGGTGCACTGGAACTGAAGATTTGGATGGAGCAGCTGAGGACTTTGATGGAGCAGCAATGGTGCGAGGAATTTGTCTTGAGGAATTTGGCTGGTAGGAGCTGCTGAGGAACTTGGCCGTGAGGGCATAGAAGAAGAAGTACTTGGCTTATTTGCAGACTTCTTTTGCATTGATTTCTTCGGCTTGGCCGAGACCTCAGAGGCAGCAGCAGCGGCAGAATCCTCATTGAATTTCTTCACCTTCCTTTGCTTGCTTAGCCAACTTAGCTTGGCGTTTAGCCCATTCCTCAGGAAAGTCCTCACCGCGTTTGACGCTAGTGGGATCAGCTACTTGGCCTGGTGCCAAAGGAGCTCTTGGGCAAGGAGGATTTAACGCGAATTTCTTCATGTACTTGGGTGTAACATAGCGGTATTCCTTCCATTCCGTGCCCATCTCCGCTCAATTTTCGAAGACGCACCTTGCGCTGAGTTTTGCTTTCCTCATCTGGTGTGCAATAGTCAGGGTATATTTCCTCAGGGATTTCGAAAGCAGTCATGACCTCAGGTTTCTTTCCTCCCTTCTGCGGCTTCTTACCATCTGCCATTTTCTTCAGGTGAGGAAATTGAACAATTGAGTTCTCTGAAGAAGTGTGCAGTTTTTCTTCGAGGAACGCTGCAAATGAGTTAAGTTGATGAGAACCTAGGGATTCAGCAGCAGACATTTGTACCGTGAACAGAGTATAGGTGCGAGGAATTTGAAGAGGTCATATGTTCTCGGAGGGTTTTTCAAAAAGAACAAGGTTGAGGATTTTGACCAGATGAGCCTTGAAGAATTTCAATAAGCGTTCTTTATCTTAGGTTCCAGAGTTGTATAGATCGAAGATCCACACAATTGAGGAATCTTGAAGAAAAACGTTGCTTAGAGAAATGAGTCAAGAGATTTGAGGTGTTCATATGTGAAGAATTTGAAATAAACACCTTTGAGGATTTTGAAGAAAATTTGAGAATCAAAGCGAGTAAATAAAAGTAACTTTTAATTTACCCAAGTGAAGAACACGATTTAACCGAGATGAACAGTTTAGAAGTTCGTCTGTTCAGATCTTCTCCGCCCTAACTTGGCAGAGGAAATCAGCTACGGCGACGGCGGAGTGAAGAAATTCCACGGTCGGTAGCGAAAGTACGTCGGCGAAGAGGTCAAGGCGGTGAAGCTTTTCCTCACCGGCGACGATGGAGTAGCGGCGGCGCTAGGGTTTCGAGGAGCTCGGCGGGAGAGAGATCGAGCGAGGTAAAAGAGTGAGGAAGGGAGAGGGGGTATTTATAGCCACGGTGAAAAACGGCTCGTCCAAGAATTAGGACGAACATGCCTGACCGCTTCCTTCTCATGACATGTGTCACCCACGTCTGATGTAGTGGAGATCGTAAAGCGATCGTGGGTGGATATAATAATGCATCGTGGGATGCGGAACGGTTTGAGCGGTAAAATAGAGGTTTGGATAAGATTCGTTTTAAAAGTTCCGTTCGCAATTTCTTCACTGTCAAGGACACAAAGAAGAATTTGAACGAGTTTCAAAGTAGAACGCACATGAAGAATTTGTGAATGGATTGGGTTGAGTATAGCATAGAGGGAAGGGTCCGATCACATTCACTTAGCGTAAAAAGCGACTTGAAGAAATAGCCATAAGTGAATGCTGTAGAGGACATAAATCCATATATATATATAGCCAATGAAGAAAGACGACGAAGCAGTGAAGAATTTGCAAAGTTGAAGAATTTGAAAATCAAGAATTTGAAAAACTGAAGAATTTCAAAACTGAGGAATTTCAAAGACGAGGAAAAATCTCAAATTGAAGAATTTCAACTTTGGTGGTGGCGTGACCCACCAGATAAGAATGATGATTTCAGACACAGCGCACAATTGTCGAGGGTTACGAGAATCAAATTCTTCATTAATTTCTTCACATTTAGAGTGTTATTCTTCATTGATTGAAGAAAACGTTTCTTCATGTGTTGCACATCTAAGTCATCAATTTTGCATAAGTGTTAGGATGTGTGTCCTTTTCAAAGAACATTCAAGATTCTAAGATATTTAGCTCACACCGCAACTTGCTAAATCTCTTCTCATCCAAGGGCTTAGTGAAGATATCAGCTAGCTGTTCTTCATCTTCACATGCTCGATGGAGATGTCGCCTTCAACACATGATCACGAAGAAAATGATGACGAATTTGAATGTGCTTTGTCTTCGAGTGCTGAACTGGGTTGTGAGCAATCTTGATGGCACTCTCATTGTCACAGTAGAGAGGCACATTCTTCACGTTGATGTCGTAGTCCTTGAGGGTTTGCTTCATCCATAGTAATTGAGCACAACATGAGCCAGCAGCAATGTATTCAGCTTCCAGATGGGACGGTGATACAGCTTACTTTCTTCGAGGACCAACGGACCAAAGATCGTCCGAGGAAATGACAAGTACCAGAAGTTGACTTGCGATCCACGATCACCAAAGATAGTCGAGTCGTAATATCCAATGAGATCAAAAGTAGAGCCCTTGGGGTACCATAATCCTAGTGTTGGTGTGTGAGCTAGATATCGAAGAATATGCTTCACAGCCTTATGGTGTGATTCCTTGGTGTAGCTTGAAATCGGGCACACATGCAAACACTAAGCATTATATCTGGCCTAGATGCACATAAGTACAATAAAGAGCCAATCATGGAGCGGTATACCTTGTGATCAAGTCAATACCATTTTCATCGATGCATAGATGGCCATTTGTGGGCATAGGAATTTTGACGCCTTTGCAATCTTGCATGCCAATTTCTTCAGGACATCTTTGAGGTATTTCTCTGAGATATGAATATGCCATTGTGTTGTTGACGAATTTGAAGACCTAAGAAGAATTTCAACTCTCCCATCATAGACATTTGATATTCTTCACTCATCATATAGGCAAATTCATCACTATAACGTTGGTCAAGACAGCCAAAGATAATATCATCAACATATATTTGGCACACAAACAGTTCACCATCATAAGATTTAGTAAAGAGAGTAGGGTCGAGTGAACGGTGTGAAGCCATTCTTCACGAAGAATTCCTTCAATGTATCATACCACGCCGAGGGGCTTGCTTGAGGCCATAGAGGGCCTTATTGAGTCTCAAGACTTTGTCGATTCTTTGGATCTTCAAAACACGGGGTTGAGCAACATATACTTCTTCCTCAAGCTTACCATTGAGGAATGCACTTTTCACATCCATTTGATATAAAGTGATATTGTGATGGTTAGCATAGGCGAGTAATATGCGAATAGACTCAAGTCTAGCAACAGTGCAAAAGTTTCATCGAAATCAATTCCTTCAACTGCGTGTAGCCTTGAGCTACTAGTCGTGCCTTATTCCTCACCACAAGACCATTTTCATCTTGCTTGTTGCGGTAGATCCACTTTGTGCCAATGATATTATGCTTGCGAGGATCTGGACGTTTGACCAGTTCCCAGACGTTGTTGAGCTCGAATCGATGTAATTCTTCTTGCATGGCCTGAATCCACTCCGGCTCCGAAATGCTTCATCTATCTTAGTGGGCTCTGTGATAGAGACAAAAGCATAGTGCCCACAAAAGTTAGATAAGTGTGAAGCTTTTGAGCGAGTGAGAGGACTGGCGCTTCAATGTCATCGATGATCTTGTCAACTTGCACTTCTTTTGCAACGCGAGGATGAGCTGGTTGTCTTCGAGGAATTTGATCATTTTCCTCAAAGACCATTTTCTTCACATTATCTTCAGTGCATCGACTTGACGTTCTTCACAGACAGAATGAATTCTTCAGCAGTTTCTTGAAGGAATGACATCCTCGCTTGCCTTGAATCTGATAGAATCCTCGGTGCTGGTTCGCCTAACACGAAGGAAGGTGCTCTCTTTGCGAGCCATTAGTTTCATCGAACCGCACATCTACATGTCAACAATCTTGTGAAGTGCGATGTTGAAGACTCAGAGGTGTGCGAGTCCTTTCCGTAACCAAGCATAAAACCTTCATGTGCTTTCGGTGCAAATTTAGAGTGGTGGTGAGGATCTCTAATCCAGCATTTAGCAATCAAGACTTTGAAATAACTTACATTGGGTTTCTTGTCGGTGAGGAGTTCATAGGCAGTCTTCTTGAAGAATTTGTGAAGATATACTGTTGATGATGTGGCACGCAGATGTCAATTGCTTCAATCCGAAGCGACTAGGCGTTTTGTATTCATCAAGCATAGTGCGAGCCATCTCAACAAGAGTTCTGTTCTTGCGCCCACGACGCCATTTTGCCGAGGAGTATAGGGAGCAGATAACTCATGAGTAATACCAAGTTCATCAAGATAGTCATCAAGACCGAATTCTTGAACTCAGTTCCATTGTCACTTCGATGTGCTTGATCTTCACACCAAAGTTAGTTGAAGCCCTCGAGGAAAATCGCTTGAAGATTTCCTGCACTTGATTTTTGTAAGTAACAATGTGTACCCATGTGTAGCGAGAGTAATCATCAACAATAACAAAGCCATATAGAGATGCATCATTAGTGACGGCTGAGTAATGGTTGGGACCAAGAGGTCCATGTGAAGCAATTCAAGGGACGAGTAGTGGTCATGATAGTCTTCACTGGATGCTTGGCCTTGGTCATTTTTCTAGCTTCACAGTTCGCATAAGTGATCCTTGAGGAATTTGACATTCTCAATGCCAATGACATGCTTCTTCTTCGCAAGCGTGTAAATTCCTCATGCTGCGTGACCAAGTCGTCGATGCCATAGCCAGCCTTCAAAGCTTTTGCAAGTAGGCACACGGCGGTTGTGGACCTGTTGAGAAATCAACAATATACAAGTCTCCTCTCCTAAAGCCTTCGAAGACTTTGGAATTGTCAGCTTCCATAATCACAACACAACGATACTTGCCAAAGATAACAACCATATCAAGATCACAAAGCATTGAGATCGACATGAGGTTATATCCTAAAGACTCAACAAGCATGACTTTGTCCATGTGCATGTCCTTAGAGATTGCAACCTTACCAAGTCCCAATACCTGACTTTTGCCTTTGTCAGCAAAGATGATATGCTTCAGATGAGATGGTGATAAGGGAGCATCCATCAATAGATTCTTGTCACCACCATGTGATTTGTACATCCACTATCGAGAACCCACTCGGTGGCTTTGGGTTGATCATCCTGCAGATGAATTAGTACAACTTACGATCTCATATACTTCATCAGTGAAGAATATGATGTCAAGTTCATCAGATGAATTTCATCAGTCAGTGTTTAGATAAGCAGTATGAGGACGTGTGAAATGAAGGTTCATTTCATCATTATTAGCCTGCGTCCTTTCAGGCATTTTTGTCGTGCCCCAAAGAAATTCTTCAGACGCTTGAGGCACGCCCGAGACCTGACCCTCGCAGAAGAGATTAGTTCTTTTCTTCACCACCCACATCTCAAGGGGTGGCAAAGAGTTCATCATTCTCATGAGCACCATATGAGAATGGTGGCATAGAGGCCAAACCATTTCGTTTCACATAAGAGGGGTTAGGGTAAGCATATGAATAAGCGGAGAAATTCTTCGAGGACTTATGAACATAATGGTTTGAAGAATAATGCACATATTCATAGCCCTTAGCTCTACCTGCGAAAACAGAGTTGTTAGCACGATGATAATCATATGAGGATTTTGATCCTTTTGAGGAGTTTGATCCACGTGAGGAATTTGGTCCGTATGAGGACTTGGATCCATATGAAGAATTTTGTCCATATGAAGAATTTGATCTGGGTTCCTTTTCTTCACGGTGGTGTCATGAGGACATTCACCAAGACTTTCAAGACATTTCTTGGGAACCCAGATTTTCTTCATAGGGGACCGTTCTGCGATTAGTGCCAACATATCTAGCAAATACTTCACCATTCTGATTTTTGAACAGTTTATAGTTTGAGTCAAATGACTCATCATCGTAATGAGGAAATTCACATGTAAAACCAGATAAGGTAGATGGATCAATCGAGGTCCCTTTGCAGCAACCCATGAGGTTTTGGGATACTTTCAAAGCTTCCAAAGACGCTCCATCGAGATTGAGTTTCCTCTCAAAGGCAATACCCTCTTTCCTAGGGTTCTGTTGAGGATCTGCTTTTAAGCACATCACAAAGGGTCGATGCCCTTTGAGGCTTTTGTACATGCTGTCATCTACAATTCCTTCAGCCTCGCATCGTCGGTGATACTAGCAATATCCTCGGATGAGGAATTAGTGATAGCAGAGGCAGGTGAAGAATTTGTAACAGATGAAGCATTTGAACATTCGGTGAAGAATTAGCGATTCACGCTCAATGCACTTTAAGCATGGAGGAACAAATTCTTCTTGAGAAGCGCTGATTTGTTGAGCAAGTAATGAATCGCGCTCCTTCGAAGATCTTCATAACTCGCTCTTAGCTTCTCAAGATCTTGCTTTCTTTGAAGAAATTCATAAGAAAGTTTCTCATGATCGATAAGAGAGTGTTATGATGACCTTGAAGGCTGTCAAGCCTAGACCTAACTTTCAAGATTTTCATTAGGGCTTGAGTGCGATCCATTTCTTCACCTAACATATCATCACTTTTATCTAGCATGATTTGAACTTTTCAAAAGCCCTTTGTTGTTTTATAGCAATCTTAGCAAGTTTAGAGTAGCTGGGCTTGAGATCCTCATCGATTCATTTTCACTAGATTCGGAGGAGGTGTAATTGAGTACCTTGGCACCTTTTGCCATGAAGCAATAGGTGGGGCGTAGTCATCATTTTCTTCATCGGGTTTGTTGGCGAGTCATTTTCTTGATGTTGAAGATGGATTTGCTTGACGTAAGCGATAGCAAGAGCCGGACTAGCCACACCAGATTCGGATTCTTCGACACCTCCTCTTCCTCATTTTCCTCGATTCAGCTTCAGTCCATTTCCTTGCCAATGAATGCCCGAGCCTTTTTGGAGCTGCTCTTCTTGTGAGAAGAAGGCTTTGAGGATTTTGATGATGAAGATTTTGATGATTTCTTCTTCTTCTTCATGTCATCGTAATCGTAATCCTTGTGTTTCTTCTTCTTCAATTCCTTTTCCCATCGAGGACAATCTTGGATATAGTGACCAGGTTTCTTGCATTTGTGGCAAAGTCTTCGCTTATAGTCACTAGATGAGGAATCACTTTGCTTTTGAGGATTTTCCAAAACGACCACGCCTTGTGAATTTCTGGAATTTCTTCACGAGCGAAGGCTAGCTCTGGCCAAATTCTTGAGGTCTCCAAGGCTACTACCGATTCTTCACTCAGATTCAGATTCAGCCTTGGCCTTGAGGGCACGTGTTCTTCCATAGCCGAACCATAGAGATCTCTCTTTTGAAGAAGTCGGAACTCGTGAGTATTTAGCCTTCGAGGATATCGGCAGGATCAAGAGACTTGTAGTCAGCTCGTTCTTGTATCATCGGTGCGAGTGTCAAATGAGGAATCAGCGATCTTAGCAATTTCTTCACCACTTCATGGTCGGTGATGTCAGTGGCACCCAGTGCTTGAAGCTCATTTGAGATGTCAGTGAGGCGATCGAAGGTTTGTTGAACATTTTCGTTGTCGAGTCTTTTGAAGCGGTTGAAGAGATTCGAAGAACATCAACTCGAGAGTCACGCTGAGTTGAAACACCTTCATTTACTTTGGACAGCCTGTCCCGTATGAGTTTGGCGATTCCAAAGCACTCACTCTTCCATATTGACCTTTGCTCAAATGGCCACATATGATATTCTTCGCTTGAGAATCGAGTTGCTTGAATCTCTTCACATCAGCATCATTCAGAGAGGGTGTGACTGAGGAAACACATTTTGTCACAACATACCAGAGATCGTTGTCAATTGCTTCAAGATGCATTCGCATTTTGTTCTTCCAAGAGGGGTAGTCCGTCCCATCAAGGTAGGACACCTGCTGAGACCTTGATCATACTGCGGTCGACATAACTAAAACTCCGGTGGTTAAACCAAAATCACACGTAACAAGGAGTACCTCGCTCGATACCAATTGAAAGTGCGTTATATCGACTAGAGGGGGTGAATAGGCGATTTTATGAATTTACAAATTCTTCATCGAGGAATTTGCGGTGAGGAAATTCCTTAGCGAAGAAATACATGCAGCGGAATAAGTACTCGAAATAAACATAGCAGATTACAAGCATAGTCATCATGATGAAATGAAGACAATCACAGAGTACGAAAAGCGTAATCACAGGATAACACAAGATGAAGACAAACAGATCAAGAAATTGAACGAGGAAATTGAGAAAGTCTTCATCAAAGTCTTCAAACACAGATATGACAAACACTCAACACAATAATGAGGAAATGAAAGGGTTGAGGAAATAGAACCAGTTAGGTTGGTGAAGACAATGATTTGGTAGACCAGTTCCAACTGCTGTCTCGGTTATGCGTCTGGTTGGAGCGGCTGAGTATTTAAACTCGAGGACACGCAGTCCGGACACCCGATCGCTGAGCACGCAGCTCAGACACCAAGTCCTCACCGTATTCTCCTTGAACTAAGTCCACGCAGACCTCGTCCAATCACTCGTGGTAAGTCTTCAGGCGACTTCCAAACCTTCACATACTTGGTCACTCGGCAATCCACAATTCCTCTTGGATGCTCTAGACCGTGACGCCTAACCGTCTGGAAGAAGCACAGTCTTCAAAGGTAAAAGCGTCGGATCCACGCTGGATCAATTTCTTGATGATGCTCAATCACTTTGGGTTTGTTGGGGTTTGGTTTTGGGATTTTCCTCACTTTGGGTTTTCCTCACTTGATGATTTTCGCTCAAAGTCCTCGGAGGATGGGTTGCTCTCAAATGACAAGTGTCAAGTTCTCTCGGGCAGCCAACCAACTAGTGGTTGTAGGGGCGGCTATTTATAGCCTAGGGAGCAGCCCGACATGATATGACATAAATGCCCTTAAATGATATGACCGTTAGGTGGAGATATTTTGGGGACAACAAGGCGCAAGCAACACAACAGCGGTCGGAAGTTGGAATATCAAATTCCTCGGGGCTATCATGTTCCTCATCGTGTAGGCAATTCAGACTGGCGAATTCCTAACTCCTCGATCGAGAACAAATTCTCAAGACTGAAGAGCTTCGTCTCACATCAAGAAATTGACTGAATCTGTATGAGATTTCCAAAGGCTTCACTCAAGGGATTGGTAGGTGAGGATTTTGAGTTGAGCATCAAATGGAAATTTTTCCTTAGTATTTCCTCGACCCCTTTAACAATCGGTGTTTCCTATGACTCAAGAAAGAGAAAAGAAACTACGAAAACAAAAGTCTTCACGCTTCATATTCCTCAAGCGATTACCAAGTCTTCGAATCACACCAATTTCTTCACTTTCAAAGTCTTGAAAGTCTTGAATATCAAATTCTTCATTGAAGAAATTCATTTTAGGGTCGACTTTCTTTGTAAATATCAAACTCCTCATAGACTTATAGACCTGTGTACACTCACAAACGCATTAGTTACTTAACCTATAAGTCTTCAATACACCAAAATCACTAAGGGGCACTAGATGCACTTACATTGGTAAAAATAGAAACAGAAAATATTTCTTATCTTCAATCTGTACGCCACAAGTTACCTCAAATCTGATCTCCACAAAACACTTGTTGTGTTCCATTGGTTGTGGCTTACCAAAATATTTGACAGATTTGTTTCTTTGATTTTCTGGCATGGCATGCATGTGAAATCCTGGAATAATTTCCATCTGAACCTGAGCATATGTTTCTACTTGGCCCATGCACATCTCGTGCAACGCATCATCATGCATGTGTGTAACATGAGTTGGTGCAGTTTCATCATTGTAGCTGATTTGTAAATACGTTGGAACATATACATCACCAACCGTGACTAACGGAGTTACGGTACCTTGATTCTGAAATGCGGCTGGTACATTGTCATCGTCGTAGGTACTATGAGGAATATAGCTGGTTGTATCAACGGGGGACCAAGATTTCCTCCGGGAAAGAAGCAAAGACAATTGATCTAACTAAATACGGGTCATCCTCCACCCAATGCTGGAATTTGCCAAAGGTGTTAACAACAACTCTAATGTTATCCGTAGTGCGCAAATCAGGTATACCAAGAAATATAATGCAACCATCACGAAATCCCTTGATGCCCCTAAAACCAACACATTCATCATGCTTCAGAAAACGAACGAAAGTATCGTTACCTAGTGGCTGCGGCGGTAGTTGGAGGAGCGAGAAGCGAAACGTAGTGTCCCTCACATGAAACAGACCCACACCACAAACCCAAGGCTGCGCAGATCGAACATGAACACCGCGAGCTTCCAAGAAATCCACAACAGCTTCTCTGGCTTGGCCGACCTAGTCCAGCGGCAGCAATGGCATTACTTCAGCAACCATGTAATCCTCATGACGCCGGACAATCAGAGCGGACGGAGTGACGAACATCCAAGGCAGGCGGTTGGATCCATCATCAATGATGTGGTGGCCAGCCGGCACATACCGAAGTGGATCAATGGCAAAGACTGCCATGCTCTCAGAGCTTGCCCCGACGGAGAAGCAGGCAGCGGAGGCGTCGCCGGAGGGCTTCCAAAGGGCGGTTTTGGTGCAGAGGTGATGGGACTTGGCAAGGAGAGCTCGTCAGAGGAACAGGACGAGTCAATAACATGGAAGGAAACAGTGGAGGCGGCCGTCCCAATACTAGTATTGGGAAGCGGAGAAGCCGAGGGATATTTCTGTTTCCAAAATAATCCTTGCTCAAGAGCAATCTTGTTACAATCCCGTCTCTTATGGCCCTGACGGGAGCATGCCAAACAAAAAATATTTGAGGAACAATTCTTCTCAAATTGGCCAGATAAATGACATTTTTGACACGTCAAAACCTCTTCAACCATATTATCAATTAACGCAGCAAAAGCGTTACCAGCGCCCTGTGAGGACGGAATTTCCAGAGACGAGGCCAAGACTGTGGACTGTGGGCTACCCACTTCCAGTGGCCCAACATGGTTACCAGGCCCAACATGGAGGTTTGAACCAGGGTTCTCGCATGCAAGCAAATCCGAAGGATAATCTGAAGATTACGTGACCTAGCGAGAATCAAGGTGAGCCCTAACCACCGGAGAACTCACCGTACCAAAGATGATCAATGGCGAAGCCACCGTCCACTGTAGATCAGCCGTGGAAGAAGGACGGATAATAACACGCTCGTGCGCCGGAATAGAATAACCAACATCTTCAGTAGCCGCGATGCATTCAGGCATAGTGGGATACCTATAACCTTTGCACACATCATACTTTTGAAACGTAGCAAAAGATAGCTTCTTACGAACTGAGCAAAGGGATTTGAAAGAAGATTTCGCCGGGGGGATATGCATGGCCAATAAACCCAAGGAAGCACGTCGCTTGGACGGACTAACCAAGATCCATTCTGCATCACATTCCTTCTTCCAAATTTTGAACTCCCGGCCCCAATTCGGACCGCCATTTCCCCATAGGTGGAAGTAACATTTGAATTGCGGGCAAGAAAAGGATCGAAGATCAACAATGTGAAAACCAACCTCCTTGCATGAAACACTAAAAGAGAAAACCTTGTCACTGATAGAAGAGACCACGAACTCAATAGCCCAACCACCAAGGGCAGATTCAAGAGCAATCGCCAATGAGTCCTTCGTAAGCCTGAAATCATGCCTACTAAAGGAAACAACTAGAGTGAATGATCCCATATTCTCCATGGGGTGAACCAGAAGACTAGAGGCATTGTAGATCTCATCTACAAAAACTCTACCCTTGGAGAAGTCTAAGCCAAGAGTAGATCCAGAACGCCGGAGAAGATGATCGGAGCCAAACGCCAAGTTACTGGAGGTGGGTGGAGATCGCTGGTGCGCTAGGGTTTAGGGGTGGGTGGGTGGGTGGGTGGGTGGAGGCGCCATGCTAATATGAATGATGTCCCTATCCATGAATTATTTGAGTTTTCTCTGAACTATTTTATCCATGATTACTATAGCTTCGTATTTCTCTCCGATCTATTGATTTGGGTTGGCCAATTAGATTGATTTATCTTGCAATAGGAGAGGTGATTTATAATGGGTTCGATCTTGCATGCTCAATCTCAGTGACAGAAGGGGACATGACACATATATATCGTTGCTATTAAGGGTATAAAGATGAGGTTTATTCATACGTGAGTTTATCATCATGTCATCTTGCTCAAGGCGTTACTCCGTTCTTTAAGAACTTAAGACTCTAGATGCATGATGGATAACGGTCAATATGTGGAGTAATAGTAGTAGATGCAGGCAGGAGTCACTCTATTTGTCTCGGACGTGATGCGTATATATGATCATTGCCTTAGATATCGTCATAATCATTTGCCTTTCTATCAATTGCCCAACAGTAATTTGTTTACCCATCGTTGCTATTTTTTCGAGAGAAGCCTCTAGTGAAAACTATGGCCACCGGGTCTATCTTTTATCATATATTAAAACCAAAAATACCTTACTACGTTTTTACTTTATTTATTTTATTTTGAATTTTTGGCCGATCTATCTATCAAACACCATACAATTTAATCTTCCTCGTAACCGTCGAGGGATTGGCAACCCCTTTGCGCGTTGGGTTGCAAGGATTTGTTGTTTGTGTGCAAGTGCTGCTAATGAGGTGTTGCTTAGTTCTCTTACTGGATTGATAACCTTGGTTCTTAACTGAGGGAAATATTTATCTCTACTGTACTGCATCATCCTCTCCTTTTCGGGGAAATCCCAACGCAGTTCACAAGTAGCACTGGTCACCACAGCTGGGCCCACATAATAGTGACATATGAAAAAAAATCCATGCCAACACTACCAATGTATAGCTGACATGTCAATTATGCCGACTCCAGCACTATTTGAAAAAATAGTGTTGACGTTGATGAAAAATGGTGCGCCAGCACGAAAGTTGTGGTTAGCCATTTTCCACTAGTGGAAGAACCAGTAAGTAATTTTGACCAGTGTAAGCCTAAGTAGAGGGGGAGAAATCGATGGCGGCAGGGCGCCAAGGAGATCGGGCGATGGAAAGACGGAGCGAACGAAGAGAGGTCGGCGTCGGCAGGGACCTTGATATCATCGGGATCGGGAACCAGGGCGCGCGTCAAGGAAAAACGTTATAATTTTGTGTTTTTGTCTATGGGTAGTTAATCCGAAGTGGAGGAGTTCAAACCAATACTGAAAGCCGGTTGAGTTGTGTTGTTAAACATTGATTCTCTTCATAAATGTTACAATGTGTTATCAAACATTGATTTCTTTACATAGATTTGGTCTTTAAAGATTGATCAGAGATCACTGTGATTGATTCCTTTCCATAGCGACATTACTAATCCGATAGATCAAAACTGAATTAACTATATCAGTGGGATAAACCAGTTTAAATAAATTGGTGGGATAAAATATTGGTGGGGGAAGTTTAACCAAAATAGAGGTGATGTTGTCAACTCACCATGACATACATGTATGTGCCGATTTTGATAGTATGTCGAACACAAAATAATAGGTTGGTCATAGAAAAATGAATCTAGAAAAAAAGAACCGGAAATGAAACATAGAAAAAACGAAGAAAAATGCGCGCACACACGCGTGAAATAGGCCGGTCAACTTTGATTATAGTTGATGTTTTGGTGAGTTAATGCATGACGCCGTTTAAAGAAAGTATCATGCACGTTTCAAATGAGCCAGTCTAATTTGCGACGCTGCCAACTCCTCTTTAGGCCTTGTCAAAGTTTGACAGGAAGGGGTTGTGGAGGTTCTGGGAGGAGGGGATCTCAGGGGATTTGGTGAATCTCCCTCTTCCACCCAATCCCTTTGAAACCTCAAATCCCCCTCCAGCCACACATCCCCTTCATATGGAACAATGTTTGACAGGGAGGGATTGCCATATTGAATTAAAATGGTGTAAAACAGTTAAAAAAATCTAATCTTGCGACAATTATTCACATGAACAACATAATTTGCTTGACTTGGAATCAATATATCATCTCATAATTCTGCAGTCACATACAGCAACATAATCCCTCATAGCGACATGACTTGGAACCAATAATACCTCATAGGTATTCGTTATTCGTAAGTCCCAGGAAAGGCATGCGTACATTTAAGTATACTGGATAACAAAATACATAAGCATGCTGAATTATTTGTGCAACATAGAGAAAATCATCACTTCTGTTCTGCAACGATTGCTGGGAGAGAGTAAATGTCAGGAGTACAAATCCCAACCACAAGACATCAGTAGCGCTGAAACAAAAGCAACTGAGGAGACTCTCAAACGACCCATTCTCCCTTTGGTCGTTCCACTTCTTAATCTGATTCAGTGAGACCAAAAAAAAGATGATGATACTGAACAAAACACGGTGATATTGCTACTGTTAACAATAGAAGTTCCATGAATTTGCAAAGGAGTTGCTTTCGAACCTAAGAGAGGTGATAGATATGGTCCGACACACCAACATCACTGAAGCATTGATGCAAAGATGAACTGCTCGGCGTGAAGTGTAAAATTCAACATTGATTTTCAACCCTCGAAAAGCTAATATATGAAGCGGACGGTTAAGCACAAAAAGAATTGCTTGAGCAGGCATAGTTTGCCAGTTTCCCAAATGGAACACAAGGCTTTCGATGCGCCTTCCGTTCTTTATTTTCCAGATTTATAACTATATTAATTTTAACAGGTCCATTTATTAGCATGAGAAGTAACAGGTTTGCGCTTGTCGAATCCTAATTATTCTACATTAGCATGTTCTTTTGTTCACTGTGAGCACAGATGCAATCTGCAGATTGCTGCACAGAGTGCTAGAGTATCCTAATAACTTTAAAAGGTCAATAGTAAAGTCGAATACAGAGAAACTCATGTGCTAATTACTACTCCTACAGAGTCATACACATATACTGGCAGAAACAACTAACTTGATTCAGATGGATTTGTAAATCCAGAAGCAATAGTCTGGTCTTAGAAGTAGTAATTCAATTGGTAATATATTTCTTATCTTCTGGCAAGTTCACACATTATGCATTTAATCTAACTTCTAAATTCTACTGAAAACTTAGGATGGGAAATCCAGAAACGTATGGCTACTGTAATATATATAATTTGGGTAAGAGAGAAATTAGCCTAGGGCATGAAGAATGGAATGCCAAAGAATCGAAGCGGCAAGCTATCAAAATAAGAACATGAGTGTAGTGTATCCTGTAGATGAACCTATTTTGTACCTTTATCAGCTCTCATGCATGCATGGTTTTAAAAAAGGAATTAATGGCTAAAATAGTACTCCCTCCGTAAACAAATTTAAGAGCGTTTACATAACTGTACTACATTGCTAACAGTTTACTCAACAGTAATCGGCAAACCATCTGTACATTTGCTAGTTAAGACTTAAGAGCGCTATAATTAAGTTGTATATGCCACTTCTGATTAATCCAAGAACACTCTGGTTGCAACACACGAATTCTAGCACAAATCTTACAGTAGGATAACATGGTCAGAGCACACGCCATCATCTGACTACAGAGCACCGTCGAAGCCAAGTCTGAAGCTACTACTACGGCAACTCCATGGTACACCTAATGTGCATAGAAGGCATGAAAGGTTCCTTCGGTTTGACAAGCAAAGCGATAAATCAAAGCATCGCTCTAGAACCTCATCTTGTTTCGTACAAGAAATGGAGAGCTAACTCACATTTTATTTTTCTTTAAAACAACTCACATTTGTCATTTTCAGATTAACACCAAGCTACTGCCATATGAAAGCAGACATGATAGAGATCAATTCAATCACCAAGTAAAAAATCAAATCACTAATACAGAAATGCATCATTATTTCTAAATCTCGGTTTGCACAATAGGATACAGTGATCCACAGTAAATTCAGTAAAAAAAAAATCTAGAACATGCATGAGGTCTGCAAATAACCAGAGTTCAACAACTAAAATATGAATGGCCATACATTGATGTGTTCAGAAAAGAGGAAAACCAACATTAATCAGATCAACACTACTGCAGCATTAGCACATAGATAGTTTCATCAGTTTGCCAAAAGTAACAACAGATTCAGTTCTTACAAACAACTAACCAACAAAGCGTTGGCAAACACCTAGCACACGTACTACTACCAATACTTGCAGACAGGTAGGCAGAGTCAAGAGTACAAATACAGAAACCAACAACACGCCATCAGTCTAGGATGAGGTGAACTTGGTGACGGCCCTGGTGCCCTTGGAAACGGCGTGCTTGGCGAGCTCGCTGGGGAAGACGAGGCGGCAGCCATGGCGGGGCGGATGGAAGAAACCTAGACGATGAGGGGAAAGAGGGGGAGACGAGGCGAGGACTTACCATCGGGGAGAAGCCCAGTACGCCGGAGGAGGTACGCCGGCGTCGAGGAGTTGGTCTACGACGCGTTGAAGAGGAGTCGGGGAGCGGCGCGGTGTCGTTTCCTCCCCAAATCCACGCCCCCCCCCCCCCCGGTCGGAGGGGGTTGGGCCACCGAAACCCCTGTACCAAATGGGCCCTCGAGGTTTTGCGGGGTTTCTGGGCCACGCGAGGAAATTCCCTTCAAAACCCCCTGGATCCTCTTCTACCAAACGAGGCCTTAGTAGTTTTTTTTAAGGAACCCTTCTTCAGGCCTTTTTTGGTAGGAGTGGATTTGAGAGGTTAGGGGAGGAGGGGATTTCAGGGGATTTGGTGAATCCCCCTCTTTCACCCAATCCCCTCACATCCCCTTGAAATCTCAAATCCCTCTCCAGCCACAATCCTCTCCATATAAAACACTATTTGGTAGGCAGGGATTGCCCTATTGAGTTAAAATGGTATAAAACAGTTAAAAATCCAATCTTTACAGGTTAAATAGCATCATAGCAAGACAAACTTGCTATAAAATTGTGAATGACACCTAATAAAAATGTGACAGCAGTTCTTCACATCTTGACTTGGAATCAATATCTCATCACAGCAATATCAATTACATCAGAGCAACATAATTTCTCATAGCTCACAATCAATTATATTTTTACAGACCAAGCAAGGATGATTGCAGCCATAACCGTCACAACACAACGCCATAATTGGTACTTGTGCAGTAGCTCAATGATCATCCAGCTTGTTTAGTCTTTGCTTCTTTGGTTGCCTAAGAACACGATGAAACAAAACGAGATGAACATATGCTTGTTTATAGTGGAAACAACAACCAGGAAAGCACGTACATGATGATGCATTTTGCCTCACAATTTATCCCACAGATCTGGGCTCACAAACATGCTCATCTAAAGCTAGATGTCACAAATTTCTAGTCCTACATGGATACTAGTAAATTTTGCACATGAAAGCTGAAACAGATGGGCATCAATATTATTTATTTATCAGCATGGAGCTGGGCAACAATACTATTTATTTATTTACAGATGGGAAATAACACTGTTTAATTTCTTTTGCCACTGAGTTGGCTATAAAGTTTGCCACAGTTAACAGGAGTGCTAGTACTTGTGAAATGATGATGGCTTATGTACACAGATTCAGTTTGGTCCTGCTATCCCAAAACTACACATGCTGCACTTGCCTAAACAGCAGATGGATAGAACCTTGTGCTGAAACAACAGTAAAATGATACTACAAATGTAGCCAAGGCACGATTGGAACGGCGATCTTTTTTTCCCTCCTAATTCGTGTGGACAACTGAACTGTTCGTTGTGAATTTTCTAAACATGAATGTGTCACCATAGTAGCTATAGTGGTATGTATATTTACTAAAAATCATTTGTTATATACAGAAATAAATCATGAGAATTACTGAAATAAACAGAGATAATCAACAAAAATAAGCAGGGATGATCATGGTAAGAATTGAGCATGATATATACAGGCAAGCGACCATTATGTTGGAAACTAAACATGTAAACAAGGCAAAAAATCCATCAGACCACTACGTTGCTTTGAACTGGTAGTTTACAGATTATTCACCATCCATGTAAAAAAAAAGACCAGTACATTGCTTTGCTGTGCTGATGCTTAGTAGTACCAGAATCTGCTAATTTATCCATCATACCATCACCATCTGCTAATCAGTAGACATATTTAAGCTGCCTACAATAAAAGAGATGTTCACAAATGCTGCATGAAAGGAACAAGACTCCTCAACCAGTAATGGAAACACAAAAGCAGGGCTAGGAAATTATATAGTACAGATCAAATAAGGTTGTATTATTTCCAAGTCAATTGAGCTCTTCGACAAGCAAAATGAGAAGAACCGGGCAAATCAAGAAGGCTGAGAAAGCTTCCAAGGAAGAACTGAAGAACTGTCGCGCAAAATCTGGTCACATGTTAAGCAAGTGATTCTTCTGCACTCTTTTCAGTAACTTAACACAAAAAGAGAGTGACCCCAGGAGGATTAAGAAAAACCATAGGGGAGCACATCCATTTCTCATGACTCAGAAAACAAATCATGTGTATGAAAAATAACTAAACAATGCCCTTGGTTAGGCAAAAAGAAGTACTAATCAATGGAGACTCTGAAATCAACAGCGTAGGAAGGGCGGAATCCGCTGTGCTACTCAATATCATCAGTAGGCTGATTCACTTGACAGGAGATCTCCAACTTACAAATCTAAACAACAGAAACTGTGGAGGCAGTGTGACAGATACTGTCCTCGTCTCCTTAGACAGAAAATTATGTACTCCAACAAAAAAGGCTACTCTCATTGCTCAATCAACAGAGTCAAAAATAAGTAGTTACTAGTACTTAGTATCAGTGCCACATATTGCAGGAATGAACCTCGGCAATTAAACTAGGAAGAAACTGAATGAGTTCACAAAACATTCAGCTAGTCCATATGAACCAACCAAACCATAGATCCAGACTAGGAAATTCAGATAGGGCATCATGAGGGTATACACACTTCTTTACTTTTTTGTTAAGTCAAAAGTTGAGAGTGATTAATCTTGCACACTTTATCAGTGGGTTTTTTCAAGAGGGCCATTTCTTATATCAGCAGCCATCTAGGTGGTAGAATCCTGCATTTGTTTTCTTGGTTCTAAAAATTCCTGCATTTTGAGCACATAACTGATTTTGTACAGCGCTTAACAAGTCTGCTAGCTAGAGAAACAAACATCATGTACCTGTATTACTCAACAAGCAACAATACACAAATTTAGAAGAGACTCGACGAACATATAAGTAAGTGACCCACTTGCAGGTGGATACAAAGATGTGAATAACTAAGGCATGTCTACCTTATCCATTACATACATCATACTAGACCATATTACAGTTGAAGTGTGCTTAGCCAAAATATCTGAATAATACTAACTGGTCATATAGCACCCCTATCCCAAAGAAAAGACCAAAGGCAACCGAAAAGATGACCTTCATTCTACTAAATTATTAACTCTACGTTCAGTGTTATTGCGAATGCAGGTGGGGCAGTATAAACTACCCAGGAAGCTGGACATAACTTGGAAAGAAACTAGCAGATATCATAATGTGAAGTGTGTGCTGACTGTCTTAACTTTTTTTAGAAATACTTCATGCTGACTAATTGGTGTATAGGTTTGTTCTTAGATCTAACTAAGCATCTTTTTTGATATTTGGGAACACAAGCATGTCTAAGTTTTGGGGTAGAAAATTTGACAGCACATACTGTATGTAGAAGATAGTCACATGACAGAGTTAGCATCTGTTTTGCCACTTGATCGAACAGCAGTTATAGAAAATAAGGCAGTATAGAACAGCAGGCACAAGCTAACATCTGTTTTGCCATTTGGATCGAAACAGAGCCAGTGTGTAAACAAACATCGGACATATAGAATCGATAGAATGCGGAATAGAAGGAAAAACAGAACTAGGCTGAAAGGCCTTCAATTGTACAAAACAATAAGCACGGCAACCTCGAAAATAAGGCATTACAGAACAGCGGGCATCAGCTAACATCTGTTTTGCCACTGGATCAGAACAGAGCCCGGTAGCAGAAACAAACATATAGGCTAGAGGAGACGGGCATTCTTGCCAAGCTAGCTGGGTAGGCCTAGGGTTAGGGTCCATGTGGAGCTGGGGTAGGGGGCGCCGTTCTTGGCGTGCTCGCCGGTGAGGACGAGGCGGACGGAGGGCGTGCGGGTGGTGGTAGCCATGGAGAGGAGGGGGGAGGGGAGGGGAGGGGCTGCAATGACTAACCACCGGTGAGAAGTCCAGTAGGCCGGAGGAGATCGCCGACGTCGATTCAGGCGGTGCGGCATCTTGGGGAGGAGGCGGCGCGCCGTCGGCGGCGTTGTCTCGAGTTGGGGCGGCCAAATCCTCGAGGAGGGGCGAGATGATTCTGAACCGCGTGGAAACAGGTGAGTCGAAGGGGAATCAAAGGGGTTGGGCTGAGAAAACCCTGCCTACCAAATGGGCCAACGGGTATTCGGGAGGAATCTGGGCCTCACGGGGAAATTCAGCTGAAAACCCCTCCAATACTCGCAAAACAAACGAGGCCTTAGGAGTTTTATTAGGAGCAGAGAGATATTCTCCGCCTCCTGCGCTGTACCCTCCCCACCGCAGCCTCCCGACCACCGCCTCATTCACCTCCCCCAGTTCATCCGCTCGGCCCCGTCGCCGCCTCCGCCCTCGCCGCTGTCGAGCTCGGGGACTACGCGGCTGCGCTCGCCTCCGCTGTCCCGCACATCCTCCGCGCCTCTGCCTCGACCGAGGCTGACGATGACTCCCCTGCGCAGTTCTACGGCCACCTCGCTGCCGCTGCCGAGGTGTTCGTCCTGGGGGATGTCGGAGGGGGGGCGGCGGACGAGGGGTTCGAGTGCAGGTGCGCGCTTGTTCTCTCCGCAGCGGTGGCGGCGCTGCTCGCATTCACGCAGCAGAACGTGACAGGGTGAGTTGGTAAAGCTCAACTGTTTTCTGCAGCATTTCATTATTATGGGATAACGTGTTTCAGCATATGGTTGCGTGGCTTGTAAAGTTTTGAATCGATAATTCGATTACTTGCATCTTCTCTCCTGTGTAGAAACTTCATTTTGTGTATTCGTCAAGCCTCCAGACATTTGGAAATTCTCTAGTACTATAGATGCTAATGTGGCTAATAACTATTTGAGTTTGTTTCCAACTATTTGCAGGCCTCCAAGAAAATATTCACCCTTTCCTTTCTTTAGTACTTCATCATTGGATGACGGGTTGTATAGTGATGCTGGAGGCAAGCAGGATCAATGGGCTTCCTTTGATTCACATGTTCATGGGAAATTCGTTCCTTTTTGGACTTCATCATTGGATGAAAGGTGGTATAGTGATCCTGGAGGCAAATGGGAGGCATGGGCTTCTCATCATTTAGCTTCTTTTGGTTCCCATGTTCATGGGAAATTCTTGCTCTTGCAGGTATATACTTTTAGGTGGCTTGCTCTGTCCACTCATTGTAATTTTACTCGATTGGAGTTCCTTTCAGTTTTTACTTCTTTATACTCTACTTGCACCTTTTGTATGATCTGTCTGTAGACAGTTGCTTTACGTTGAAATATCTCATAATTTGTACTCCCTCCAATTCATATTAGTTGTCGCTGAAATGGATGTATCAAGACGCATTTTAGTGCTAGATACATCCGTTTGAGCGACAACTAATTTTGATCGGCGGGAGTAATACACTGGGACTATAGGTTTCTGTATGAGCTATAATATATATTATTGTTAGCTCATTTAATGGATTTAACCATCCCGGATGAAGCTTGACCTGTCCGAATTATTCATTTTTGCGCACATAACACGTACGAAACACATAATAACCGACACATTATATGTATAATGACACTAGATGACAATGTGGCTATGGACATGCAAAGAAGTATTAAGCAGGCTAAAGTTCCTTTTGATTTACAAATTTGGTGCATGTACTGTTACTCTAGTGTTTAGTAATTCAATTTAATTCAGTATTCCCTCCATCGCAAATGTGAGGCATATTTGATTCGTCAAGACAAGGCTATGGCATATTAATGGAGCAACTGTTGGTCAAAGTCTTGTCTTAACAAGTCAAAATACATCTCTTTTTGGGTTGGAGGGGGAGTATTGGATGTTAGCAGTGTTGTTGTTCCATCTCTTGGATCGCCTTTTCATTGGAATTGGGGCTTATTAAATGCATAATTTTGAAAGGTTAGAATTTAGAACTTATAACTAGTGTTGTATGAGGGTACCTTTTGTTGGGCGTTGTGATTGATTTTCGACATAAATTCAGAAAAATATATAGCGTATCTCATTTTTTTAGCAATCTTAGATTTTATCTTGTTATTATTTTGCAGTTCATTGTCTTTGCGGAACTTCTGTTGACAAGCATAAAGTGCCTAGACTCTGACCTTTGCAGTGTATCATGGTGGCTGTGCAGATTATCCATGTCCCAGCAGAATATTTTAGATGAGCTATCATCCTCTTTGTTTGATCAAGTACAGGTGTACAAAAATAAAATGTTGGCCCACTTTGGTCAACTTGAAAGGGTTTCTAGCTACTGGGGTTCTTTCTTATGTGATGGAGAAGGCTCTTCTTTAGTCTCAGCTGCTCTTTTAGAAGCTGGACTTGCAGAGTATAAGTATGGTCGAGTTGATGCTTCAAGGTAAGAAATCATATCACAAGTTTCCTAGAGGATATGTGTGCTTTTGTGTTCTCACAAGAACCTAAGCCTGTGTCACTATACTTGTATACTTGCCCTAAGGCAATTATTCAGGATCAGTAGTGGTAGACTGAATAACAGTAAGAATGTATGAAGACATTTATATGTATAGATGTCAAACAGTGATGTCCAATTGTTGCTATCTAATATATCACTAGTTCATTTCTCTTAGGTTACATCTAAAATGAAGTAGATAGTTAGTGTACAAGTAGAAATAACTTAGATAGTAGATAGTTCATAAGAAGTCAAATGTCTTGTTTGTCAGACACTCAAAATACTATTTCTCACTACATGGGATGTACAGAAATTATTGTACAAGTAGAAATAACTTGGATAGTGGATAGTTGATAAGAAGTCATGTCTTGTATGTCAGACACTCAAAATACTATTATCACTACATGGGATGTTCAGAGGCTGCCGTGGAGTTAAAATGCTGGGCATAACATGTCTAGACTGACTTAAAGCACGAGCCAATAACTGTAAAAAGTTTATTACACATCCAGGGACATTTTTTCAGAAACAAATGTTCTCTATAGAAATATCTTCCATGAATGTTTGATAGCTTATCTGTGTTGTACTTCTAGATGAATACGTACCTGATTTACTATCATAGGGTACCGAAGCTTTCCTGATTTATTCAACCTGTATGCTGAATGGCAGTGGGAACAGAAAATCTGTAGCTGATCTGAGCATAATACTGTCCTAAAAGAATTATGGCGTTTGTATTTGTATAGGTTGCATCTGGATAGTGCTCAAGAGGTATGTGGGATTCATCTTTCCCTCACAGGGATTCTTGGTTTTCGAACAATACACCAGGTATATTGTGCTCGACCTCATGGCACTTCCTGTTTCTGTTTTAGCTTCTGGAGCTTGATGATAGAGGACCATGTCATTTTGCAAGAAATGCTTTTCAGTATTGACTTCCTTCTCAAAATAGACACCACCTGATTCCCTCGTACTCTGACTTTTGAGGACCTTGTTAGAAAATGAGAGAACAATGATGTATACATCACATATATAGCTAAAAGCTACTTCATTTCTATCATTCATGTTGCTGTTGCATAACATATATGTAATCATTGTCCTTAATCTTTTTGAAATGATCAATCCTTTGGTATAGGTGGACGCGAAGTCCCAAATGGTACTTATTACAAAGACCACTAAACCAGCAGCTGATGAGGGGCAATCAACAGAACAAACAGGAGCTCCGGATGATGTTGTGGCTTTGTCAAGACGAGGAGCTCTGTTCCTGGTGAAAGTGTCTGTGATATACTAAGAACGCCTTTGCTAGCAGAAAATGTGAATTACTCGAATTGTGGAAGCACACAGATATCACTAACTCCGGTCCAGCAAGCTGCTGTACTTGCACAATGTTTACATGTGAGTCGGAGGAGTCGGAGTGATGAAATGTCTGGTACGCTCATATTTTCATTTCTTCTGGACAGTACAAGATACATTTGGTCTGTTTCAAATATTAAATATGTAATATACGATCGGTGCCAAAATTCTCTATCTCAGTTCACAAATAGGGTGCTCTACTACTGGGTCACAACAATGTCCTATTTTGCTATATTTTGCTAAAGATCTCAAAAATTGTTGGATGTTAAAGCATGATATGAGCGGTGAGGTTCCAGCTGTTGATTATCTCGCAGTTCTCTTTTAGCTGTTCCTTTTTTGTGGTTTGCCTTTGTTCTTTTGTCTGGTTCTTGTTGATCCTTCTATTTTTCGTACTATATTTTTACATTATAATATAGGAAACCTAAGGTTAGAATAGCTTATTCCCCTAGTAAAACAGTACAAAATATAGTAAAATAGTGTTCAAATGTAGTAATTCCGGAACAATGTAATAAATAGTTACTACTTGGGTAGGAAACAATGTATTCCAAAATCTCTGCATTTTGTGCCTATTTTACTATAGTTTGGACTGTTTTACTAGGGGGTGTAGCTATTCTAAGCCTACAGTGTATATATAGGATCTAGCTGGTATCTTTCGTACCGGGTGAAGTTGCACCCACGCGTTTAATTGGGAGAAGTTACATCCACGTGTTTAAACCTTTTTTCTACTACCGGCTGAAGTTACACCCACGTACATGTGTTTCATACAGTCTAGGTAGTATCTAACATACTGCAGAGTATGTATCTATAGTATGTAGCTTATAAGGCTACTTAGGTAGTATACATACTACATTGTTTGGTGGTTTGTGCAAGGTCCATAGGTTTTAGCGAATTTTTAGAATACATATTTATGCATAAAAAGGGGTATGGTAAAATAATTGTACATACTAAAAGGGTGAAGCTAAAATTCTTGAGTGTAAACGCATAATGTTTCATTAGAGGTTATTTTTGTCATCGTCTGTTCACAATACACTTGCATCATTTCCAAATGACATTTAGTTTGTTTTGCATACTTGAAGGTATTGGAAAAACAAAATGGGAAGAAACAACCTTTTATTATCAAAGCATTTTGTTATATAGTTTGTCATATTATTCTCTTTGTTACTCTGTAATTTAAAGCAGAGCTTAGTTGTGTGCACTGGCAAATACAGTTGCTAGCACGTATGCACATTTCTAACTTCAATATGTTTTTATGTTAATTTGACCTGTTCTCAATACTATGCCCCAGTATTTATATCTTCATATAATATTTTTGAGCTATGTGTTTGCTTAAAATTGAGCATGCTTCACTGATTCTTTTCGGTTTCATGCATTTTATTTCTATGTAGGATGGGAGATGGCACCATACATAGAATCAATTGATTCTCAAGATGATTCGTGCTATGTGGTAGGTTTTAATCACATCTTAATTAATTTCTGGAAACATGTGCACACAAATAGGTAAAAGATTATTTGTTCGCCAATTTGGGGATTGCTCTGTATGCAACTTTGTTTTTATTTTTTACTCCCTTCCCAAAATAGAAGAGCCTTTTTTACGATGTTCAGTAGGCGTCATTGACCACTAACATATACAAAATAATGAAATATGTAGATTGTGCATATATGAATGGCACTATTGTATTTGTGTTGCAAAGTACTCCCTCCGTCCGAAAATAAGTCACTCAACTTTGTACTAACTTTAGTACAAAGTTGAGTGACTTATTTTGGGACGGAGGGAGTACTTCAATGTAATATCTTTACACTAATTTTGTAGACATAGTGTAAGTAAATCGTAGCCAAAGTTGGTTCAATATTTAACTATAGTTACTTCAGGTCTGCTCTGTCTCATTCAGGTCAGGAGCTTGTGTGATGTTCTGCGTATTAGGTGGGAGTCCACCCGCAGTCGGACAAAACAGCGTGCACTGTTAATAATGGAGAATTTGGTAAGTGCAATATCAGTTCCTACACTTGTGAATTTCCTCAATGTTTCAGATATGCTACATTCATCTTGGTAGGACACTTGTGAATTTCCTCAATGTTTCAGATATGCTACATTCATCTTGGTAGGACTAATTTTTTCTTAGCTCTTCGTAAATTTTGCTTTTTTGTTATTAGACTGTCTTCAGTTCCTTCATTACTCTGTATCATCGTTGATATTTATTCCCTTAATGACAATTAAGATTCGATTTGCAGTTTAGGTTGGTTGCCTAGGTTTTACTTAATGTGGTATTTATTCTTACCGATGAAGGTTTCAGTTAACAGTAGATTGATGGTGGTACTACTAAAGCATGTTATTTGGACAATGTAATGTGTCCAAGGATGCATAGAATGCACGACATATTATATTATTATTTCCCTTCTAGGCATTTATTCTCCTTCCCACATCTTCCCGTTCTTAATCCTCTGATCGTTCTCCCAACCCCTGATTCCCCACCCCAATCAGTGTTGTCCTACCAGTACAAACTAAAATAAAGCTTGAAGTGAACACTGCCTTGCAAATAGGAGTTAGGAAAAATGGCTCCCTGGATGAGCAGTAAATTCGTACGACATACAAAAAATTGTCAATTAATTCCCAATTATTTGTACTCATAAATATTCATGTGTTCCTTGTGCTCATAAATTTCCATGAACAAGAACACATTTGTGCTTTAAAGAGAAATAAATCAAATTTGGATGCTCTAGCAAACCAAACATTTAAGCACTGTTTTTTCCAATGGGGGCGGAAAAATGAACTTCGTCCACAAAATTTTTAAAGCACACAAAAAGACTTGACGTTTGCATGTCTTTTAAGTTTCTCATATTCTTTTGACATTTGATACACCTTTGAATTTTTCCATCAAAATACTACCTACTTAGATCACACTACTGTAGGCAGTATTTTTTTATCAGATATCTTAGAGCATCTCCAGCCGTTCGGCCCCCCAGGGCGCCGAAAAAGAGCCGCCTGGGGGTTCGCCGGCGCTAGATTGGCCCCTAGGGGCGACCTAGCTCCCAGTCGTCGGCCCACAGGTCGCCCCGGGTTCAGCGACGTCCGTACAAAATATACGAAAACTCGGCGTTTTTTGCACAAACTCGGCGAAATTTCATTGAAATTTGTAAAAGAAACACAAAACACATGCAAACTACGCCTAGCCGCCACCGCCGTCGCCGTCGTCTACATGCCGAGGAGCCTGTAGAAGCGTGTGTAGTCGCCGTCGTCGTCGTCGTTGTCGCGTGGCTGGCTTGGGCCGGCGCCGTCCCTGCTGCAGCCCTGGCCCGGGTCGCCGAGGCGCAGTGGTGCGCTGGACGACCCGGCCTCGCCCTCATCGTCGCTGTCGAGGACGATGACGCCGCCTGGAGCTCCTCGTCGCCCGGCGCTGGCGGCGTACACGCTTCTCCGGACGTAGTCCTCTTCGCCCACTTGAGGCGGACTTCGTCGTCGAGGCCGCCATCTCGGCGTGCTCGGCTTCACCGGAGCAGCCTCGGCCGGCTTCGGCGGACTAGGCGGTAGGATCCGCGCGGGGAGGATCGGGCGGCCTCGTTGATGACGAGGGCGCCGCTGCTGATCTTGATGCGGGCGGCGTCTCCTCCGGCTTCGGGTTTGACGGGCGGGCGTGGCGGCGAGCCGGAGCCCGACGACGACGAGGACCCCGGCTCCATCCGCCGCGGCGTCCAGGAGCTACCGCGGCGGCGAGAGGAGGACGGCCGCGGCGGGTACTCGAGGCGCGGCGTGTTCCCGGTCTCGATGTGGTCGAGGACGGCCTCGAGGGTGCGGCCCGGAACGCCCCACCACTCGCTGCCCATCGGTGTTGTGGCGGCCCCGCGGGATGACGCCGTTGGTGGAGGCGATCTGCTCCTCGCAGCGGCGCTCGAAGTACATCGTCCAGAGGTGGTGGCTGTCGGCGGCGTAGCGCGGCTCGTTCCGCTGCTCCTCCGTCATGGACGAGCGAATGCGGGCGATCTCGGCGCGGCGCGCCGCCCCTTCGGGCACCGGTGGCACCGGGCGCCGCCGGCGCTCAGCCTCCACGTCCCCGGCACCCGCATGTCCGGGGGCGCCGGTACTCCGCCTTGTACAGCAGCCGCCCGCCTCTTGAGGTGGCGGCGGCGGCTTCGTTCGCCGCCGCCGCGCCGCTGGGTACCTCTCGCCATCTTTCTTGTCGGGGGAAGAGGGGAGAGTGCTGCTGCTTACTGCGCCGGAGAGAAATGAGAGCTGTGCCGTCCACCGGCGAGGAGGTCGCCTTTTATAGCCGTCGCTGGGCGGCGTCGGGCTGCATGGCGACGCGTTCACTGTGCCGCCCGTAAGGCATCAATGGAGGCTGACCGGCGCGGCAGCGCGGCAGCCTTCGCATTGATTCCCGCGGGAACCGAGGCGATGAGGGCGACGAAGCGGCGTGTCGCTGACTCGGCGGGCCCATCCGCTTTCGCGCCAAAACGTCTCGCCCCGGCGCCCCCGGGCGCCCCCCAGCGCGCCGGGTTCGGCCTGGGTCCGCCGGCGCCAGTTTCGGCCCAAACCGGCGAAAAACGGGCTCCTGGGGGCGTGACTGGGCCGATTTTTGGGCGCCGGCATGGCAAAAACTCCTGGGGAGGGCCTGTTGGGGGCGGCTGGAGTTGCTCTTATATAGACAAACCCACTATCAAGCATTAATTGCTATTTTTCTGCTCCCACAATGCTCCGGATCATCAAAATTGTTGTAGATGTTGGATTCGCTATCTTGTTCTAGCAACATGCAGTATTAATGTACATTCTAAGTGGGTTTTAAATCCTATTGCATTTAATTGGGGCATATTTTACAATAAGAATTACATTTTATAGTAAGAACTTTCTTTTGTGCTGAAAGTTCTCACATGTGCAGAATTTACAAATAAAAAATTCTGCAGCAATGTGTGCGTTTTCATCTAGTTATTGTCAAGATAATATGCTAGTGACAGCCATGTAGTGCATGCATTAATTAGGACCACCAGGTACCATATTCGTCTGAGTGTTGGTCCATTGATCATAGCGAGTGCTAGATCTTATTCCAAAGGGCAAAGAATTTGTCTGTGTGCTAACAAGTTCAATACAAATGCTGCTGCTAACATGCAATTTGATGCATTCCTTAGATTGAAGATACGAACAAAGAATTTCCAGTGGCTTCAGAAAGAGCTAGATTGGTTTTTGGAGTCCATATGCCGACTCTTCCTGCATTAAGGAAGTATGTATTGACATGCCCAAGCATTCGTACATTTTGCAGCAACACCAGTCATTAAATGCGACTTATTTTTCTTCTTGTGAACTCAGAGAATATGGTGAACTGTTGATAAGTTGTGGTTTACTTGGAGAAGCCCTGAATGTTTTCAAAGATCTTGAATTGTGGGATAATCTCATCTATTGCTATCGCCATCCTGCTCTCGTCGGCCAGCACCCGAGTCCTCCTCAATGGCGCGCCTGGCCCGGCGATCTGGCATCGATGTGGACTCCGCCAAGGCGACCCGGTGTCACCGCAGCTCTTTGTGCTTGCTGTCGACACGTTGGGGCGCTTGTTTCGCCGGGCTGCTGAGCTCAACATCCTGCAACAGCTGCACCCCCGTCGTGCGATCCCCATCATCTCGCTTTATGCCGACGACGTCATCCTCTTCTGCCACCCCTCGCCTAGCGACACGTTGGCGGTCAGAGAGATCCAACAGCTTTTTGGCAGAGCTTCAGGCCTGCGGGTAAACTTCCAGAAGAGCACGGCCACGATGATTCGTTGCGTCGCCGAGGAGGTCGCTCCGGCCATCGCGACGCTGGGATGCCCCATCGCGCAGTTCCCCATCACCTACCTGGGTATCCCCCTCACCTTGCGACGCCCGACTGCTGCCCAACTGCAACCTGTCGTCGACAGGACTGCCGGGAAGCTGCCCACTTGGAAGGCGCACCTCATGAACAAGGCTGGACGCCTTGCCTTTGTCAAATCCGTGCTCTCTGCAATTCCCCTGCATCAACTCCTTGTGCTCGCGCCGCCGAAGAAAGTCCTCAAACTCCTTGAGAAGATCCAGAGAGGCTTCCTCTGGGCTGGCCGCGCCGAGGCTCAAAATGGCAACTGCCACGTGAACTGGCGCCGCGTCTGTCGCCCCACACGCCTAGGCGGCCTCGGCATTCATGACCTGGAGCGCACGGGCCTTGCCTTGCGCACCAGATGGCTCTGGTTCGCGCGCACAGACGGAAACAGGGCCTGGGCTGGCCTCGATCTGCAGTTCTCCAGTGAGGAACGTGCATTCTTCTTTGCGTCCACCTCCATGGTCCTTGGCGATGGTCGGCGAGCATTGTTCTGGGAAGACCGATGGATCAACGGGCAATCCATTTCTGAGATCGCCCCCCAGCTATATGCCCTCATCCCCAAGCGCCGCCGCAAAATAAGAACAGTGGCCGATGGCCTCCAGGCGCACACATGGGCATCAGACATTCATGGCGCCCTTGGCATCCAAGAGATTGGCCAATACTTGCTAACCTGGAGGGCCATTGAGAATATCACTCTCTCTGGTGATCCAGACCAGCTCCATTGGAAGTGGAATGCTGCTGGCACATACACCGCCCAGTCCGCGTACCTCGCCACCTTCCATGGTTCCACTTCCTGCCCGGCATGGAAACTCAATTGGAAAGGCTGGGCCCCCCCGCGAGTGAAGTTCTTCCACTGGCTCGCTAGCTTGGGACGCTGCTGGACAGCTGATCGTCTCGCTCGCCGCGGACTGCCGCACCCTCCTCGCTGCCCGCTATGTGATCAGATGCCGGAATCGATGAACCACCTGATCATGGACTGCCCCTTCACCAAGCAGATTTGGCACGACATCCTGTCTTGGCTGCACCTCCCTTGCAGCGCGCCTAATGGTGAAAACTCCCTGTCGACCTGGTGGCACACGGCGCGGCAGACCACACCCAAGCTGATGCACAAAGGACTCACATCCGCGACGCTGCTGATCCCTTGGATGACCTGGAAGCATCGCAACGATTGTGTCTTCAATGCAGCCACCCCTTCGACTAGCATCTTGGTTGCAAAGATCAAAGAAGAAGCTGCGCTCTGGGCGACCGCGGGTGCTCGAGGCCTGCGTGTCATCCTCCCACAGACCTGGGATGTCCACTGAAGTTATTTTGTGTTCCTCGCCTGTAATGGTGCCTCCTAGGAGGATGTAACAAACTATCTCTTTCTTTTCAATATAATGAAACGCAAAAGCCTTTTTGCGTTTTCTCAAAAAAAAAAAAAAATTGCTATCGGTATGCATTTCCATGTGCAAAGTAACTCATGTCCTTTCAGCTGACTGCCCTGTAATAACTTAGTCTTAACATTTGGCAGATTATCGGGTAAAGTTGCTGATGCAGTTAGTCTATAATAAATACACGGCTCTCCATTACACCCAATGACCCAAAATTATGGTAAGTAGATCTTGGAGATTATATTGAATTTGTTTGGTGGGATATTTTCATTTTTAGTAAGAGTTGCAGATAACATTTGGCATTTCTTTCAGAGTTTGCTATGCTTAAATCAGATTTTGCAATCTTTACTTTTTTTGGACTTCCCACTACAGAAGAACAAAAATCATATTATAACTAGGAGTTATCATAGCACAGGTGTCTGTTTATGCACTTCATAGATATTTTTTCTCACCATGCATTAGTCATCCCACAAGTGGGAAGTGAAAATATGCATCGGCCATCCCCCATGACTCCGTCTTTCACTCGATGGCCACTCTTTAGCCTTTACTTCATTCTATTGTAATCTTGCTCCACTTCCTGTCATTGTGCCATGCAGTCAGTCATACGTGTCTTCCTTGCAACTTTGGGCCATATCCACTACTTTTCCCGTTGCCTCTGATAACGGATGGTTGTGCATTAAGCACCCTGCCTTCTGGATAATGAAAGGGTGACATGTGGCTACATCTGTTCCTTGCACTCTACAATGGCGGTTAAGGTGGGTGGTTAGCAGCGCCTCACTCTAGTATGGATGATGAAGGGGGTATCATGGGGTGGCAACCGGTTAGCAGTGCCTCACCCTAGTATGGATGATGAAGGGGTGACATATGGCAACGTCAACGTTCGTACCCTGCATTCGACAACAATAGTTAAGGTGGCTATTTTTGTAGGCAGCTCCACATTATTGTGTTCGCAGCTCCGCTCTATGACGATTGATGAGTGTTCCTCTGGCGCCGCTCCTGCTCCAAAATAATCAGTTATCACTCTCTTTGTTGCGATCGGCATGTCCATTCATCAAGCAAGAGAAGTGCGTGTGCTCGAGTTGTTGGTATGTGATCCATCTCACCCCCTTGTCCTTCACTGATTTGATCCCTTCAGGGTGCTGCCGCCATGTCATAGATGCAAGGATTATGACTGTCTAGTCAACATGAGTTAGAGGTTACCTAATTGAGCCCCCCCACACACACACACACACACACACACACAAAAAAAGCAACAACCGATGACATCAATGGAAGGAGAGGAGGAGCAGTACAGCAGCAGCAGGGGAAGGAGAGCCGGTGGAGGAGTCCTTGGGCATTGCAGCAGCCGGCGGAGGAGCAGATCAGCTGCTGGCAGGAACAGGTAGTGGCCAAGGTTTCTATGACGTAACGCGTTTTATGGCGACCGACCCCCTTCATTGTCGTCGTCGGATCAGCGAGAGAGAGAGAGAGAGAGAACGAGCAAGGAAGAGAGACGAACACGGTAGTTTTTGTGCTGCCACAATTGCGCAGCGTTTTCTGCTCTTTCCTTAATCTCTTATCTGTTACAAAACCGAAACAGCTAACTACCCCGTCCAGCTCGCTGTGATCCGGATTGGCCGTGCCATCCCACGACCTCCAGATACACAGCGCGCCACGCTGACCAGGTTAACAAAGCAGAAAAGGAACGGAAGGGAGATCATGCGTACATCACGTCTCCATCTACTACGTGCATGCTGCATGGAGGTGTCACATCAGCAGCCATGCAACATTTATTAAAAGCAGAAAACTACACTAGCCTATGACGTGAGCTTAGCATGGCTAACATTCATAACATTATAGCGCTTATGGCGTATGGCATGGCGACATCATAGACATAACCTCATGGCGAATGATAGCAAATTAAATCAGCAGCAAATGAGTTGTACATGACTACATGAAGTACAGATTGTTTTCCCAGTTGCTCATCTCTCTTCTTTTCTCCAAAGCAGACTGCATGGACAATGAAAAATAAGTCCATATTTCACAACATAACAATAACAGCAAGTTGCAACACTATATATAGCAGCAGCCAGTACAGCTACATGAGAAATTCAGAAAACATAAGAGAGAAGAAACAGAGCACAACAGAGACGGGCAGGGGGAGGCAGAACAGGTAGAAGGAGAGAGGGGAGGGGAGAGATAGCATACCTTGCTGATCTGATGGCCTGATGCACGTAGCAACAAGTGGTGGCCTTATTGGAGCCTGTCCGCCAAGGTGGCCTGCTCAGCAGCTCGCGGATCTGGAGTTCGAGCCCGAGCTTAAGCTGGAGAGGAAAGGGGTCTGACGGGAGGAGGGGAAAGGGGTCACGCCAGGAGGGGATCGTGATGGGTCGGAGGGAAGGTGGTGCGGAGGCCGGATCTTCTGCCGTTGGGTGGTCGCCGGAGAGGACAAGGTTGAGGTACGCGGCTAATTCCCCCGCCATGGCCGCCTCTCTCTGTCACTCTCCCGCTGACTCACTCTCTCTTCCCCTCTGGCTCTGGACAGATCTTTTCCCTCCTGATCCCCTTTTCCTTCCTGCCATGGCTGCCGGTACCCGTGCGCGCCAGTTTTCCTAGTCCCAGGCATGGGAGACCAAGGCCACTCATCCATGGCGTCGCGATTCAGGCATGGCGATGAATATCACGTCACACGGACGACATGGGGACGCCACGTGGGTATGGCGGACGCCACGGGCCAAAAATATTGCTCACCTGGACGCCTCGGGCTGGGACCGCGCCACAACATTATATCGTCGCTATAGTGGCGGTATACCGACGCCATAAAAACCTTGGTAGTGGTGGCATGGCTTGCGGCGGCTGCCAAGGGAGAGGCAGCTCAATTTGTTTCTTGGGAGAGGAGTGGGTTGGGTGCTAGGTTTCCAAACCAAAGGGCAAGCCGATATAGTCAAAATTCTGACAGGTGTTCTTTTTTTGTGGTTGCTCCACTCAAGATTGGGATTCTTAAAGGAAGGGAAAAAAATACTAGGAGGGGCAGAGGGCGACCAAAGTTGACATGGGAGTAGGCGGTAAAAAGGGACTTGAGGGATTTGAATGTACCTAGAGATTTGGCTCTTGATAGGACTGCATGGAAATCAGCAATCCATGTGCCGGAATCTTAATTTACTCGTACTTGTTTTACTCTTTTCTCTCTTTCTCTTTTTGGTTTCCGTACTTTCTGTTGGGTTTCATATCTAGCCTACCCAAACTTGCTTGGGACAATAGGCTTTGATGTTGTGGTTGTTGGTCGCTCGACTCAAGATGCTTGACTCGGCCAATGAGTCGAGTCGACCTCCAAGTTATGACTAGTTGAGGGACTCATAATCATTGCATAGATGTCATTGTGCAGTTGTCATTCCACTCACGTGCCCGTGACATTACTGGCATTTATAAAGATTTTCTCGTCATAGAAAATTATGTATATGAAACCTAACACTCCAACAGTAGTAACAGATTAGTGCTGGCAGTTCTATAGCTTCCTGGTGAACCCATGCATGCTAGATACGTGGCATGGGCTCTCTCTCTCTCTCTCTCTCTCTCTCTCTCTCTCTCTCTCATCTATTTCTATGGGATGATTCTGCTCTGGCTTGTGCTATTTTGTATTTCTGTCGGCACCAAATAGGTAATTCTGTTTGTTGTTGAATAGCTTTATTTTTTATTTAGGTGTTCACTTGGTGATGCTACAAATAACGACGATCATTATAAGAAAGCATTGGAAGTCTACAATAACAAATCTGCTCGAGCTCTGGTATTCATCTCTTTTGTTTTGCTCACCAGCCTCTCATTGTGTTACTAGTGCATAATTTAATGGGAAGTGGTCTTACATTCTCTTATCTTTTGGTGTAGCGTTCTCTGGCTCGTAGTGCGTACAACAAGAATGACTTCTATACATCCAAAATTCTTTGGTAAAAGAATACATTTAAGAAACATGTATGTTGACAGTTGTTACCTGCTTGAAAATCACTTGCCTTAAAACTTTGTGCAGGGAATCTGCATTGGCATTGAATTCGTTGTATCCAGATGGCTGGTTTGCCTATGGTACAACTGCATGGAAGGTAACTTTTTTTAAACCATTTTATTTTGCACTGGAAATTTCTTGAGACAGGACTACAAGAGGATATGGATATGTTTTTTACAAAGGGATATGGATGTTTGCTTACTACCTATATATGAATATATTCTGCTGGGTGATAGGATATGTGATTATTCATCAAGTCACTACAAAAATGTGTTCTACTATCTGAGATTTGTCTTTTGGGAGTATAGCCAGTACTGTGCAATTTCTTACTTTTGAGTTGGGTGCTCACGCCCCCAGAGTGTGACCTAATTTTTTTTCTTAGTCCCATGACACATATTCTTGTATTTCTTCCCTTCTGCAATCATCTTTTCTTTGCCAGTGGCATCAACTGGGACATGCATCATGACATAATTTTATTTTGTACTTTTCTTGCTACGGATAATGAGAGAGCACTTGCAAACATATCTTATGATCTGCTGCAAAAAATAGCCAAACATGATTTTTTTGTTAAACAATCAGTAAAATAGGCAAATGCTGGTTAGGGGAGTGAGATTACCATAATCCGTCAAATTGCCAAACACATTTTTCTTGCAGGGCTAGTCAATGCAGTGCTAGCCTGAATGTTGATTGTGCCTACAACCAACCTGTTCTTCCACCATGTAAATTGTGGGCATGTCACCATGTCTGCATTTTTCATAGTTCCTTTGCACGTGTTGCTTAAACATATTTGGTTGCTCATATCATAATAGATGAACATTGTTTATATTAATTCTTTTGAAAAAAACGACTTGAACAGACATTAGCTGTCTTGTTTTGTTCATACAGGATAAAGATCTTGAGAAGGCTTTGGATGCTTTTAGTCGTGCTGTGCAGATAGATCCTGAAAATGGAGAAGCATGGAACAATATAGCCTGCCTGTATGCTCACCCTTCTATATTTATTCCTTCATTACTACTCCCTCCGTTCCAAATTACTCGTCGCAGAAATGGATGTATCTAAAACTAAAATACATCTAGATACATCCATACCTGCGACAAGTAATTTGGAACGGAGGGAGTATGTTGTAGCTGTGATGGAATCAGGTGTCCTGTTTCTGTATTCATTCACCTCGTAGTTGCAGTTAGCTTCTCTTCCTTTGCACTGTTGATATTTCTTTATTTCAATTGAACCCTTCAGTTCACCAGGTCAAACTAATGCCAGAACATTTTGGTTTTGACATGTTCACCTTATTGGATGGTGCTATCTGCTATGTTGTATCTTGATTCTTGGTCTAGGAATACCCAGCTTTCATAAATAATGCATCGAGTTACTTTCGTATATAGTTCATTTGGAAATTATAGTGTACCAAACATGCAAGTCAAAGCTGCTACATAAGCTGTAATGCTTAGGTGGGGTTACATGTACCCGGGAAGGAAGAACCACTCGTTTGTTTTGTGTACTTGTTGGCCCAAGAAATTTTCATGATATTTTGATTATAATGAAAGCAATACCATTTTGATTTTTGTGACATAAATTTGTTGGAAATTCTTTCTTCCTGTCGTATACTGGTATTTGGCTAGATGATGGTTTATGTGTGTGATGCAAAGCTGAAGTCCTTGTATTTCATAGTGGTATATATAGGATACAAGGTCGGTACATAGGTATGTCGGTTCGTACACTGGTACTTGGCTAGATGGTTTATGTGTGTGCTGCAAAGGCGGCAATCCTTGTATTTCATAGTGGTAGGTGTATATAGGATACAAGGTCGGTACATAGGTATGTCGGTTTGGACCTGACAGCCCACTAGTGGTAACCAAGATGACAAAATAAAGTTTCTTACCGCTACCTTAGTTTCTAAGGCTTACATATTGAATAGTGGATACATAAACCTACTAGATTAAATCCTAAGCAAGGATTATTCTCACAAGATTTTCTCTTATCTGTTATATCTAATAATGTCAATTTTCCAGGCACATGATTAGAGGGAAGAGTCAAGCGTCAGTCCAGTCATTCAGGGAAGCTGTTAAGTTCAAGTGTGTATCACCTCCTATTCCATAAGTTTATTAAGTAAATTGTTTCTTATTAAAATTAAGTCATTTATTTATAGGAGGAATAGTTGGCAAGTTTGGGACAATTACAGTAAGGTTGCTTTGGACACAGGCAATATTCGACTGGTAAGAAGTATATTGATGTCAATACTTCTAGATTTCTCAGTTGAAGCTACATTTATACTTTTCAGCTGATCACACACATCAGCACAATCCCCTTTACGGGATCTGATCCTGACTTTATACTCGTTAATTATCTTTTGTTTTTGTTGAAGGTAATAGAGCACATGAGAAACCCTTCTGTTAGTATAGTATATCTAAATAGGTTAGTACTATGCATAGATAATTACACAAAGATAAGAAAAGAAACTACTCCAGCCACTGGTTGAGGTCAAAACTGACTTGCAGCGATGCTCTTCCCATGGCTTTTGGTAACTTGGCTTCTTGCATCATACTTGCAGATATGCAATGGTTTGTTTCTTCCTTTACTTATTTAGTGTAATGCCATTTGTAATCTTTGGTACTCAATGGTTTAATAATACATCTTCATATTATACCAACTTTGTTAATCTCATGAAGTAGATAGCTTTTCTCCATGTCTCCCTGTGGGGCGGACATGTTCTCTCATTTGAATATCTGAGTATCTTAGGCCTATGCGCCTGTTATAATGTGTTGTAGAATTTATTTTTTCGAGAAAATGCAAAGGGCTTTTGCATTTCATTGCATTGAAAAGGTGGAGTTTTGATACAATCCTCCTAGGAGGTTAGTTACAAGTTACAGCTTACAGCCTTGGTCAGCGATACTAGTGCACGTCCCAGGTGGGCGGCAGAATGACGCGTAGGCCGTGGGCGCCCGCTCTTGCCCACTGCTTGGCTTCCTCTTTGATCTTGAGACCAGGACCTGAACCAGGGGCTGGGCGCCTCAAAGATGCATTCGTTGCGCTGTTTCCAGATCATCCATGGTGTCAACAGAGCAATGGAGGCTAGGCCCTTACGCATCAGTGTTGGCGTGTTTTGCCTTGCCTGCAGCCACCAGTCCATCAATGAATCTTCGTGGCTTGGCCCTGCAGTGGTCATCCGTAGCCAGGACAGGATTTCGTGCCAAGTCTGCCTGGCGAAGGGCACTCCAAGAGGAGGTGGCGATCGTCTCGGGAGCCTGGTCACAGAGTGGGCATCTTGGCTGATGCTGGAGACCGCGTCGAGCCAAGCGGTCGGCCGTCCAGCACCGGTCTTGGCTGGCCAACCAGTGAAAAAACTTCACTCTTGGCGGCGCCCAGTTCTTCCATATGAGCTTCCACGAGAAGCAAGTCATGGATCCCTGGAAGGTGGCAAGATAGCATGAGCTAGCAGAGTATATACCGGAGGCTGTCCATCTCCAAACTAGCTGATCAGGGGTGTCCGAGAGCGTGATATGCTCGATCGCCAGCCAGACTTGAAGGTACCGCCAATCTCGTGTATGCCCAAGGTCCCATGAATGTCCCTGGCCCAGCTATGGCCTTGCAGTCCTTCAATGACGGTCCGGATTTTGCGCCGGTGCTTGGGTATGCACTTGTAAAGTGACGGGCGATCTCGCAAATGGTTTGCCCATTTATCCAGCGGTCTTCCCGAAATATGCCGTTGTTCCGTTTCCGAGGGTCATCGTGGTGGGCGCGAAGAAGAGCGCCGCTCTCGGCAGAGAATTGTAGGTCCAGGCCATTCGAGCGCGCATGGTCGGTCTTGCGAGAACCATAGCCATCGTAGCCGTGAGCAAGGCCAGCGTAGCTCCAGTCCCGGACACCCAGGCCTCCGTGACGATATGGGGCGGCAAGCGGCGCCGATTGACATGGCGATGGCCTCCATTGGCGGCAGCGGCCGCCCACAAGAAGCCGCTCAATCTTCTCAATTTGACGAAGCGTCTTCTTAGGCGGCGCATAGGCGAGTAGTTGATGCATCGGGATGGCGCTCAAAGACAGACTTCACCAACGCAAGCCTCCGTGCTTGTTCATCGAGTTGGCCTTCCAAGAGGGAGCCGCCGGCAATCCCATCAACTAGGGGCTGCAGTTGGGCAGCAGTTGGTCGGCCTACCGTGAGGGGATCCCGAGGTAGGTGATTGGCAAGTTGACGATGGGGCAGCCTAGGTGCGCAAGTGCTCTTTGTCGCCTCGTCCGTGTCACTGATCAGCAGCGAGGCGAGCTCTTGGCATAGTTCACCCTTAGGCCGAAGCGCGCCGAAGCGTCGCCAGACCTCCCGCGACGGCAATGATGTCGCTGGGCGGCGGTGGCGAATAGCACCACATCGTCCGCGTCTGGCGACATAGTGGGAATGGGCGCCTCGGGTGTAGCCGTGCCATGACTCCCATGTCAATAGCGCGCTTGATGAGCCTGCCCAAGATGTCAACGGCGAGCACAAATAGCTGTGGTGACACAGGTCACCTGCCGGAGCCCTTGCGGTGCCGGATAGGAGGCCCTGCTCACCGTTCATTAGTATCGTGTGCTTGCCGAAGATAGGAGGATGGCGATCCACTCCATAAATCTATTTCCGAAGCCATATTGGCGCAGGGTTTCCATGAGGAAGGGCCAGGCTAGGGAGTCGAAGGCCCGCGCAAGGTCAAGCTTGAGCAAGACTCGCGGGGCACCCAACTGGTGGAGAAGCCGGGCCGATTGCTTGACTAGAATGAAGTTGTCGTGGAGGCTCCTGCCGGCGATGAACGCATTTTGGCTCCGACTCACAAGGCTGTCCAGCTTCGGGGCGAGTCGTAGGGACAACACTTTGGCGAAGATCTTTGCCACTAGGTGAATAAGACTTATAGGCCGGTAGTCATTCAGTGTGGTCGCGTCGGCGCGCTTCGGCAGCATGGTGATCAGCGCTTGGTTGAGTTTGCTGAAGCCGCGGCCCCTCATCTCATAGAGCTGCTGGAAGACATCCACAAAGTCTTGGCGTACCGTGGTCCAGCAGGCTCGCACGAACTCGGCAGTGAACCCGTCCGGTCCGGGTGCCTTGCGCGCCGGAAGCCGCTTGATCGCCTCCCAGATCTCTGCAGCGCTAAAGGGAGCATCAAGGTCTGCCAGGTCAGATGGCGTGATCAGCTCCGAAAGGTCCAGCGTGCATTCACGGTCAACTGCGGTGCCCAGCAGTGCATCATAATGTGTGAATGCCGCTTCAGCCATGTGCTCATGATCGGTGACCACCTGGCCATTCACGGTCAGGCTGAAAATCCTATTCTTCGCCGCTGAAGGAACATTGCCGGTGGAAGAAGGCTGTCTTGGCATCCCCATCTTTCGAGTGGCTATCCGTGCGGCGCTGCGGGCGAATGTGCGCCCATGGACGCGAGGCCAAGATAGCCGATCTTGAGCTGTTTGCGTAGCCAGTCCTCATGTGGCGTCAACTGCCGATCTTCCCGAGCTTTGTCAAAGCGCGAAATGAGTTCACGCGAGATTGCCATCTTATGTTTAATGTTGCCAATCGATCGTGAGCTCCAGCTTGTCAACTTGCGTGCTGTAGCCTGCAAGCGAAGCATCAGCCGCGAAAGGGTCAACTTCATGCACAGACCTCAAGCCGTGTCCACCGTCAGCGTGGAAGCCGTCCATGCGCAACCACAAGTCCTCGAAATGAAAACGCCAAGGGCAGCCGCACCGGGCACAGTCCGAAACAGCGGGCTATGGTCCGAGATCACAGAAGCGAGGCAGCGAAGGTTGCAAGCAGCATGGGCTTCCTCCCAGTCATAAGTGCAGAGCACTCTGTCTAGATGCACAAGTGTTGGGGGGGACTGCTCGTTCGACCAGGTATACCGGCGGCCATTGAGATAGACCTCTTTCAACGCAAGATCATTGATCAGCCTCCGAAATCTGCCCATCATACGCCTATGAAGGTTGCCATTGTTCTTGTCTTCGTCGCGGTAGATTAGATTGAAATCCCCGCATAGCATCCAGGGTCCCTGGCACGCACTCCGGATGTCACGCAGCTCATGGAGGAATGCGATTTTATCCGTGTCTTCCTGCGGTCCGTAAACCACCGTCAACCACCAAGGGGCAGCAGAGCCAGCGGAAACCTTGGCGGTGATCGCAGAATGACAAAATATAATGCATGGTATCCTGTACAGACACTTGAAGCTATCAAAATGGTATTAAATTTGTCCGTCAACAAGCGCTTCAATGTTGATTTATTGGACAAGGTGATGACCACCCTTGAAGAACAAGCTACTCATCTTAATGACACTCAAGAAGCTAAATCCATGGGCAACACTTCAGATGATTCAAATAAAGAGACCAGGCAGTCGAGTCAATTATTAGATATAATTGGTGATATCCTTGAACAGGTTCATAAGCTTTTACTTGGCTTTCATCTTTATTCCCGCATTGGCCTGCAGTTTATCTGATTGGTTGTGTTTCTAGATTGTACAAAATGGGGCTAGCGTTCGAGAGATATGTGGATTATGTGCTAGATACCATAAGAGCAAGGGCGACCTCGAGAAATGTTCTAAAGCTTTGCGCAATCAAGTTCAATATCTAAAGGTTCAAAACTTAGTCCACACTGAATGACTCTTTTATCTCTTTCTTTTTGGTTTTGCTATATGTCTTAATGTTTTACTTTGGTACATAGTACTTCTTTCCAGTAGTCCGCTTAGCCAACTGGAGATAGGGCGCACACTGGGAAAATTGCATGTTTGAACATAAATATATTGAACAACACAAGTTCAACAAATAGAGTCGAGCACACTCAAATTGATATAACATGAAACCTATTAGCGCAGACACCCAGATTCTTCAAGTCAAGCACTCAAGATACATGTTCCTCTACATACAGTTCATCATCTCAAGCAATTTGAATTATATATCTGCATCTGCACATGCGTAGGACTGCCTATTCTGCACCAACACAACAGTGTGATGGGTTCATTGAAAGATGTGTCCTAAATATTCATCTTTTCTGTATTGGCGGACGGGTGAGCATCTGTGTTCAGAAATTTGGTTTTGACACAAAATCCAAATCTGCCTTGGAAGCTAAAACCAACCAGATTCTTCTGGGATTCCTTAAGTTTCCTTCTCCTGCATGCTCTCTCTATATTTTTGGAACTTTCTACATGTTATACTATTATTGGAACTTTCTGCATGCTCTCTCTGTTTCTTTTGCTGTTTTTTCTCGAACAAGCATCAAAGTGCCTGTCATTGTGTGTTATGAAGAAGACACTGAGACTGCGCAGAAGTACAAAAAGCCAATGGCCAAACTAAAATAAAGACCTTCCAAAAAACAGAAGAGAACCAACAAAATAACACAAAAGCTAAGCTTTATTAGAGCAGGTCAGAAAATTAGACAGCAGCGTATGCAGCTATTCATGTGCGGTCAGGAGGGTGGCAGTGTTGTGGCATCTTGCTTAACTCATTGTCTCCAGTGAGGAGAATAAGAAATGAGAGGCACTGTATAGTGTCCAAAGAAGGTGTCTGATTTTTTCTCCATAGTTTGCCCTTCAAATTGAGCTAATTGCTGTGGATCATTGCAAAGGTTAGAAATAGGATTTGTTAGCAACCGAATTCAATGAATACCAAAGTGAAAATTTGGCCATCTGACAGAAAAGTTGAAAAGAAATGCAGAATTTCATGTTTGAGGCATCGTCAAGCATGTGGTGGGCAGTGGGCAGTGAGAATTGCCAACGAGCCGAGCCAACGAGTGCACATCGTCTCCTCGGTCCTAGATCATTGACCAAAACATCACACACGCACTGTGTTGACGAGATACAACAACGTCTTGCCATGCCCTCTTGTGCTGCTGTTCTGGTCTTCTGGATCATGATGTACAACATGCATGCTGTGTGTGTAATATCACACGTCTTTGCATGCAAACATGGGTGTCGGAACTGACTCTGATTTAGTTTTTTGTCTTCGAATTCGGCTCAGGTGTCAAGAGTCTGATATGTCTGACTCGGCAATAAAAGTCTGCTGGCTATGCCTTACAGTGCTGTGTGCAGACTAAATTGCACCCAGGTGACGGTTTGGGGCATGCTGAGTCACCAGACACACCTCTGACATAGACATTCTTGTAGCCTATAGAATGTAAGTGGCATGCTATTGGTGGTTGATGGTAAGATGCTGACCGGTGTCAGTCGCCCCATTTTGCCCGACCAACACAGCTCTTGTTCCATTGTGCTGCTCAGATGCATCGTGGCACCGCTGTCTGGGTTGGAGCTATTGTAGTAATAGGATGGGGGCCATGGCCTGTCAAGAGCGTTATGGTCGTTGGCTGTGATGATGAGCAAGTGGGCTTGAACACTAGCATGCAGTGAGACCTAGGGGTTAAGAGTGTGACAGAAAGCTGGTACACTAATAAGTTGGAGAAGCGGAATGGTGTGGGGAGGCACGAGAAAGAAAGAGTGGATGGTATTTACTTCCTCCATTTCAAAATATAAGACATTTTGGCAAGATGTTTTAGCTTACTATAAAACATCTTATATTTTGGAATGGAGGAAGTAATTGACAGTGGCAAAATTTCCATCTTTGCAATGGCATCTACAAATTGTGCATGTTTGCGATATATTTGCTTGTACTGATTCTGCATACCTTGTAATAGTGTTTGTAAACCCTAATTGCTCCTTGAGCACCTTATGCAAAAAGGCCACCCACGGCAGTTGCACCATGTGTGGCCTCCCCCAAATCTCATCTTCTCGGGTTTAAAGTGTGTGTATTCGTATATCCTCGCTATCTTGTTAAGTAGCACTGACTTTAATTGATGTATAATTACTTATTCGTTTGGAAATTTTATGAATGCTGTGTAAGTGCTGACTTTCTTTTCTTGTTGAATCCAAGTATTCCTATTTCATTGTTACTTTCTACTTGCAACAGACTGTGTACTGTACTTATGTTCTAGTACTCATAGTTCCACATCATCTTAGTGACTGTTATCCTCACAGGGTTCAGAATTATGTCATAACCATAAGAAGTTCAAAAAGTTTGCTCAAGCTTCTTTGCAGCTTTGCAAGTCCTACATGGAAATTTCATCCACGACAGGAACCAAACGAGAATTATTGTTAGCTGAGATGCATCTTAAAAGCTCCTTGAAAGAGGTACCTGACTTTTGGTTTTGCTGCCCACTATATATAGTTCATGACGAAATATCGCAAAATCTCAACCATTCTGGCACCTATATCACTTAACCACCACTTTTGGAAAAAAATCATATGACCACCATTATAGCCAGGGGACTGTGTCTTAAAGCCGAAATATTACCCCTTAGGTCTCTTAACAGCCTTGGCCCACATGTGCTGAGTAGGCAATGGTCCGTCCTGTAACGCAGCCATGTAGCAGATGGACGAGGCACGAGTTGAGGCCGACCAGCTGGTGTAGAGCGTGCTCTCCCGCGTCTCTCGCCTCCCTGCTATTATTTTTCCTGCCAAGAAAACTTTTGAGTTGCTGCCATCCGCCGCATCCGAGTACACCATAATGGAGCGGTGAAGAATGGATAATGTTCAGTGAGCAGCCAAGCAACTCAAGCAGCTCGATAAGTTCCAAGTTGGGGATGAAGGTCAAGAGTAATCTTTTAACAGCACGTGCTCTCAAATAGGTCAAGCATTGAAGTGTGGTGCAATGAAATTACAACAATGATGCTACGGCTGCATAGGATCATTGCTCTGGCTGTCCTGCAGCATGACCGATGGACCGTGCTGCTGTAACACCTGGTTTGACAGTTTGTAAAACCGAAAGTTTAGCTGTATATCTTTTTCAGACCACACATTTATTGAATTGTAGGGACTAAGTGTTTGATCGGTATTGGGGATTTGCTTTGTAAGTGGCCGAGTTGAAACGGGCAGAACTGAGTTCCACAAATGAAGTGAGCGACAGCAGCACTCTCGTGTGGCTTATACTGTGGCTAGGTCAGGCTCAACCCGCGATTCGTCGATCTACCTGCTGGTGGTGCTTCTCTGCCTCCTCAGCACTGGTATATGGGAGCAAGCAGTCGGTAAGGCTGTTAAGAGCCTGGACGTGTGAGATCTGGGCTTTGAGACACAGGCTGCCCATAGATTGGTGGTAAAAAGCAACGTTGATACCTCAACAGTTGTGGTTTTGCAATATTTACTATTAATTCTTGAATGATCGCAAGGATGTAGAGTATAGCCATCTTTAACAACAAAATTTAGTTCATGAACATGTGAAATACAGATCAGGAATGACACGACGAAAAGAAAGCCATGCCATTTATAATAACTGACCCATTTCTCTCAGTACTGGAATTTGAGAAGTTCTCCCTGATAATAAAATATTGATCTTATCTTATGTAGGCCATGGACTTCGTAGATTCAGAGGAGTATAAACAACTTGCTGACTGCCTTGTTAAATTAAAGGACCTGATTGGTGCTGCCTAGACTTATTGAGGTAGGTTTGAGTTTTTTTTTTCTATTTTAGGCTTGAATTTTTATCTCTTTGTTTTCTCTTACTTGCAATTTCTTTGGCTGAGGCTGTTAATATTCTCGGTATCTTGTCCTGAGACTTGTGGTGCAGTGGGCACTGGTCTTAGAAAGTGGGAAATATGTTTCTGGGTTATCTTCGTACTCCCTCAGTTCCTGAAAGTAAGGCGTATATTTTTTCCCAGAAGTCAAATAATACAATGTTTGACTAACTTTTTGGAAAAAACGACCAAAATCTATTATACTACATTGACATGAAATAAAAATACATTATATTATGTATTTAACTGTATTGATTTGGTATTGTAGATATTAATAGTTTTTCCAAAAACCTGGTCAAACTTCACACAGTTTGACTTTAAAAAAAATTAGTTGGCCTTACTTTTAGGAGCGTAAGAAGTATTTTTCCAACAAATTGTGGTTTGTGCAAATGCATTGTTTGACATAAATCTGTAAGTAACTTGGCAAAACCATAAAGGTATAAACCAACAAATATCAATTAGTGGTGGCTACTGCCAGCTGCGCATGCATGTGTACCCATTATAACAACTTTTGTTGTAACCATGCACCACTGTACCAAATTATTGTACAAGCTAGTTTCTACGTTTGAAGAATAAATGAGTTATCTCCAGCTGCAAAGCTTCGTGTTGATGCAATAATGCTATTTGTTTTCGCCTTTAGGCAGGATACCTAGAATGCATAGCGCACTGTTGCTAATTAAAGTTCCCATGTCTAGCATTGCCGTAGCTGGCAGGTGCATGTCAATGCTCTAATTGGAAGATGTGTGGATGTTTTTCTCCTGTAAATACCGATATGGATGGTCCAGTTTATGATGCTGTTTCTTTTTCTTGGTAGATCTGACTTGTGAATCAAGGCCGGGTACTTGGGTCACACAATCCTGATTGGTGAAATCTTGGTTTCGTTGATGAACATTGTCATATGTCAGCGCATGGTTGATTTCGGGAGCATTTCTTGAGGAAATTAAGATACCAAGTTTTATGTGCAAACTTAAGGCGTATATGTTAGTTTGGCATCAAAACTAAACCTCCGTGTATTGATTCATTTATGCATGTTGTTTGTAGAAATATGATCCAAGGGACGCTATATTTCTACAAATGTTTGTCCATGAAGCTTAGTTACTGCGATTAATGGATAGTACTCCCTTCGTCCCATAATATAAGAGCGTTTTTGACACTACGCTATTGTCAGCTTGGGCATATTATGGGGGCTTTGGCGGAAGGAAAAGAGCGCGTGGGCCAGCTCTGTCGGCGAGCCAACACCAGAATCGCCCTCTGCTGGCACCACCCCGCTGCCCCTCCATGGTTGCGAACCTAGCCAGGATTTAAGAAAACGGAAGGGACCATGTCGTTGCCCAATGTGGAGCCTGCTATGCTTGGCTTCACAGGCGGTGCTCATATGTCTCTTTCTGTGGTGCGCCCCAACTCTCCGTGTTATATCTGTATCGAACCTTTAAGTATTGTCTCATCAGGTATATGAATAGACAAATGTTCCATCATATCATAGAATTCTCTAGGATATATCAACTCAAGAATGCACAACATTTCTGCTATCTCCTTAAGACGAGTAGGGCATTTTGGAGACCGAGCTTCATGGATGCCTTTATTTTGAAAAATTAAACTTTCCAGTTTCAAAAACCTCTAAAAATAAATACACATGCATGCAAGGATGTAATGTGAATATGTAAAAATTTCAGAATGAAGTACCTTGAATTCCGAGCTGCACAAAACAAAACAAAATCATAGACTTTAAGGATGAACCGTAGGTATGCTAAAAAGCCTCAGATTTGGTTCTTAAAAAAGCCTCAGATTTGTCTTTTTTGTGTTGCTCTCATTTTAATGAATTTTGATCTGAAAGTTTGCACAAATGTTCATTATGTATCTAGGTATATGCGTATTTTTTTCAGAATTTTTTTAAATGATATTTTTTGAATTTTGAAGTTCTCAAGTTAAGTCCTCCATGGAGCTCAGTCTCCTTTTGGCATTTCTGCCTTAAGACGCTCTATAACTCTTACTAGCATAGCCCGCGCGGCGGCACGCTGCGCTCATCGATACGGTGTGTTCATATGGATTGTGTTTACTATTTACAATTAAAGTTATCAATTTAAGATAACAGATCATTGTACGTACAATTGTGGACGTAGGAAAATAAGTAAGAAATAAGCAAATTTATTGGCATCACGCATGTTGAATGTTGCTAAAGAGGGAAACACATGTTCATACATCTCTGATAGGGATCACCTTTTCTTGCGGAACTTGGCACGACTGTGCTGTGGTAAGATAAAAGAAACATAGATTAGGGAGAGGGAGAGGGAGAGGGAGAGAGAGAGAGAGAGAGGAGAGGGGGGGAGGGGGGGGGGGGGAGGGAGGGAGGGAGAGGGAGAGAGAGAGAGAGGAGAGGAGAGAGAGAGAGAGAGAGAGAGAGAGGGGGGATCAATTCCAATTATTTCCTAGCAAATATTCCAATGTTTGCCACGTGGTTTGATAACACCAAAATTGCAATTCAATTGGAGTAGCTATTTTCCCCATGTATCTTAATTAGGTTCAAATAAATACAATAAAAATGCAAGAACAATGCTACAAAAAATTGCAATATTTAAGAACTCAATAGAAGTGAAACTTGAGGTTGTTTTGTTATAATCAATGATAAAACGTATGTTGGGGAACATGACAGGACTGAAGTTCCTCATTTTAACAGCATTGACGAAGAAAGAAAGAAGCCTGACACCGACCACAATTATTGTGACCATTCATGCATGTGAAATGTAAGAAACTTGTACCTCAACAACACTACATAGTTCTTGTACTTATCTTCTTTTTTATGGAAGTGATTATTTGATTTGATCATTAATTTTTTCATCCATGTTGTAGTAATTCCAAAGAGGCAGGAAATCTTTTATTCCGTATTTTGGAGTGTATTTGGTGTAAACTTTCCACCCTCTAGACCTATTTTAATGTCTTGGAAAAAAGGTCTAGAGTGATTGTAACGTCTCATCAGATAAAAGCATAAATCAAGGTCACCGTACTGCCATGGTTAATCAGCACCACAAAAGCTAGCATACAACATGACAAGCATAATCGATAAATCATTAGATAGCTGGTATCTTCAGAGGCAAATAATATGCAATGTTTTATTAGATCGTCTGTTGAAAATAAAACCAAACAGTAACACGGAATTAATCAAGGATGAAATCAAAGGTGTGACAGCAAAGAAAAGATCTCGTCATACTCGTACATTCACATGGCTGCCAGCAGTAGCAGTGTGTTTGAATAGCAATTGGTATGGTGCTGTCGTAGTAGTAGTACTGTGGTTGCGTCGTCCGCTGTAGCGATGGATCAGCAATGATGACGCCGTCGTCGTTGTATAATCGTGATGACGCTGATTCACAGTTATGCTCGTCGTTGAAGTAGTACATGGTGAATTGCCTGTGGAATCCAAGAGGCGGCTGGCTTGCCGTGGTACAGAGATAAGAGGAAAACATAGTTGTTTGTAGGAGAAAGTAAAGGACTGGAAAGAAAAATATAGGAGACTGATAAATTTGGTTTTCTTGATGGCTTGCCTCCCATCCACCCTCTGCGCTGTCATTCATATTAGAGAAGCAGCGCCCATGTTTGGTTTACAGTGATTCAAACATTGTTTACATAATTTAAGCACTCTTTCTAGGTGCGAAAATTACAACTAATCTGAACACCGAGTACGCCGAAATGTAGACCATTAGATCGATGGGTAGCACTAAGCTTGCATCCTAGTCGTGCCATCTCTCCCTTATCTGTTTAGCTCGGTTCTGAACATTCTAAACTTTTGAACACTTGCAAGTAACTTTAGATTTCAGGCATCAGGTTGAGCTTGGGACTGACAGGTCATAGGAGGAAATCTGCCATGAGCGGTGGGCTGGCATGGAGTGGGGAGAGAAAAACCAAGCCAGCAGCGGTAGTGGCGGAGCTGGCGTGGAGGCAGCGGAGGATGCCGTGCTCGTGACGGAGCTGGCACTGGAGCATGGCAATGACGGGAAGGCAGCCACCCGACGGGTAGGTGTCCCAGGTAGCGACCTCGTAGGCGCCCTGCCGCACCGCGCTCTGCGCGACCTCGCGAGGTGCCACAACCCACTCATGACGCTTTGCCTAGGAGAACTTGATGCTACGGTTGCGTCGTCCCCTGAGACCCTGATGCCGGGCGTGAGATCATAAAGACCCACAAGTCCTCCTTTGCATCTACAACATGCAAGCCGCGAGCGTGAAACAGCGCATGGGGCGCCACACCAGGGTGCATGGCCAAGAGCGAGCTGGAGCCTGGACAGTCGTCGTTTGCTCACTTTCTTGCAGCTGCAAGGCGGCGGACACACAGGAAGCTGGAGGCGGCATATCACGTCCCCTTCGACAATAGCCTTGCCGAGGTGGCATCTCATCACGACACGGAGGGGGAGCCGACGTCTCCAGTAGCACGAGACGGCGGGGCGCCGACGGTCTGGGGGCGTGGGGTCGAGGCGCGGTCGACTTGAAGGTCGAGCGAGGTACACCTGGACGGACGGCGGGGTGCCGGTGGCCTAGGCAGGCACCGCAGGCATGAGATCGAGCCATCGGCAAGCTGCGAGCTCGAGGTCGGAAACATCATCATCGCATGCACCCGCGACACGCCGATGACACCGACGACGGCGCGTGCCACGGCTTGAGTTTTGTCATAGCTTCCTCTCCTCGGCCGTGAACTCCGTGCATGCCTCCCGTACGCCGTCTCCACGGCACCTGCCGCAACGATCTGCTTGGCGATCACCATCGGCCAGCAGGTGACAGGGCAAGTGAAGAACCGGCAGGTCGCAGTGGTGGGAACGGTAGAGAAGCCCCTGCAGCCTCCCCATCGACGACAGACGGCGTGTGATATACTGCTGCCCCTTATGCGACATCGCTGCTTGTGCCCGATTGCTACAGATGCAGCACCGTCATGTTGCCCGATATCTGCAGCTGCGACGGACCATGAACTCGACACGACATGGAGCGATCAGTGAAAAGAATCATCAAGGAGGAAGAAGGAGGGAAGGAGAGACCTGAGGCGCGCGAGGGCATCTTCCAGCCGCTGCTCGCTTCTTCTTGCGGCCCCCTTATTTATAGACGAAGGATGCATCTGGAAAGAAGGTAATAACCGACAATCCAAAATGAACGAACAAAGCGGCGAGACAATGGGTCGACACCAGCTGCTCACACACCCATGCATCAGCGGCAGCCTACCGAAAAGATAAACGCGTGGTGCAAATGCATATAAAACACTGGACCATCCCCGCATGCAAAGGCCATCCAAAGGAACGTAGTCAAATCAAATACGATGTCATGCAGCTCAATCAAATACGATGCATGCAAAGTCCATCCAAAGGAACGTAGTCAAGTCAAATATGATGCCATGCAAAGTCCACATCAGAAGCTAAATCGCTACGTCCACCCAAAGCGTACATAGAAAAAGAAAGATCAATTAACAAAATCTACACCGAAAGTCTACAGTCACACATGATTTCTACACCCCAGCCTCCCAAACTAATGCACGTGTCCATATTCCATAGGCCCCCCAGTCCCTTTTGTTGGAGATATGCCCTAGAGGCAATCATGTATGATGATATTTCCTATGTGTTTATGAATAAAGATAGTCCTTGGACATTATCAATGATGAGTATCAGCAAGTACGTGACTTGTTTGTGGGACTATGCATTGTATGATGAATGTCCTAAAAGGTCCCTAGTCGAAAGGGCTGTGTGGACGCGCAGTCGACTAGACTGGCATATGACACGGTCGATGGCTTGGTTTTACTAGCCGTGGAGCATTGGATGCTAACCGGATAATATGGACTTGGAAAGTTCTGGTCGGCTTCAACGTAGTCGGATCCGAGTCGAGATAAGGTCTGAGTCGGACAGACCCAACTATGAGACGCAGCGATATGTCATCTGTGAGTCTCTAGTACAACATACGTTCTATGTCCTAAGACCTGAGCTGACGCATGTACTCGAGATGGTGACAGACTTGCTTTGGGCCGACCAAACGCTACTCCGTGGATCGGGTAGTTACAAAGGTAGGTTTCGGTTTGTCCAGTCCCATGTTGCGAGACATGGTCGAGCAAGATGGGATTGCCCCTCCGGTCGGAGAGATATACTCTGGGCCCCTCGTGTGATCCGACCGGATAAGCATGGCCATGCGACCGGATTATGAGATAATCCGGATAGTGGTCGGTATCACCGAACGAAAAAGAGGTCGGGCTAGCACAAGGATGACAGAATCGCCTTGAGCTCGACAACGTATATCATGTGGCAAAAGGAATGGAAGTGTGATGTACAGGTTCGCCTAACCAGCTTCATAGTCTGCTTGGTGGTCGGCACGCCTTGCTAGAGGCCGCTACCAACCGTGCAGGTCGGAGGTGATCTGAGCTGTGACCAAGCCGACTTGAACCTAAGGGGTCGCGCGCTTAAGGGAAGGAACTGAAGGAAATATGCCCTAGAGGCAATAATAAAGTTATTATTTATTTCCTTATATCATGATAAATGTTTATTATTCATGCTAGAATTGTATTAACCGGAAACATAATACATGTGTGAATATATAGACAAAACAGTATGTCACTAGTATGCCTCTACTTGACTAGCTTGTTAATCAAAGATGGTTATGTTTCCTAACCATGAACAAGGAGTTGTTATTTGATTAACAAGGTCACATCATTAGTTGAATGATCTGATTGACATGACCCATTCCGATTAGCTTAACACTTGATCGTTTAGTATGTTAATGCTTTCTTCATGACCCATACATGTTCCTGTAACTATGAGATTATGCAACTCCCGTTTACCGGAGGAACACTTTGGGTACTACCAAACGTCACAACGTAACTTGGTGATTATAAAGGAGTACTACAGGTGTCTCCAAAGGTACTTGTTGGGTTGGCGTATTTCGAGATTAGGTTTTGTCACTCCGATTGTCGGAGAGGTATCTCCAGGCCTTCTCGGTAATGCACATCACTTAAGCCTTGCAAGCATTACAACTAATGAGTTAGTTGTGAGATGATGTATTACGGAACGAGTAAAGAGACTTACCGGTAACGAGATTGAACTAGGTATTGGATACCGACGATCGAATCTCGGGTAAGTAACATACCGATGACAAAGGGAACAACGTATGTCGTTATGCGGTTTGACCGATAAAGATCTTCGTAGAATATGTAGGAACCAATATGGGCATCCATGTTCCGCTATTGGTTATTGACCGAGAATGGTTCTAGGTCATGTCTACATAGTTCTCGAACCCGTAGGGTCCGCACGCTTAACGCTTCGATGATGCTTCATAATGAGTTTATAAGTATTGATGCACCAAGGTTGTTCGAGTCCCGGATGTGATCACGGACATGACGAGGAGTCTCGAAATGGTCGAGACATAAAGATTGATATATTGGAAGCCTATGTTTGGACTTCGAATGGTTCCGAGTGAAAACAGGATGTTATCGAACACCGGGGTTACTGGAACCCCGGGGGTATATGGGCCTTCATGGGCCTCAAGGGAGAAGGAGAAGGGCCGGCCAGGTGGGCTGCGCCCCCTCCCCTTCCAAATCCGAATAGGACAAGGAGAGGGGGCGCGCCTTCCCTCTTTCCCCTCCCCAATCCTACTCCAACTAGGAGAGGGGAGTCCTACTCCCGTGGGAGTAGGACTCCTCCTTAGTCGCGCCTCCCTTGGGCGGCCACCTCCCCTTGTCTCCTTTATATCACGGGCGGGGGCACCCCAATATACACAAGTTGATCTACGGATCTTTCCTTAGCCGTGTGCGGTGCCCCTTCCACCATATTCCACTTGGTCATATCGTCATGAGCTTAAGCGAAGCCTCGCGCCGGAGAAGTCATATCGTTGCGGAGCTTAGGCGAAGCCCTGCGTCGGTGGAGCATCAACATCGTCCCACGCCGTCGTCGACGTGGAACTCATCCCGACACTTTGCTGGATCGAGTCCGGGATCGTCATCGAGCTGAGCGTGTGCGTAACTCGGAGGTGCCGTCGTTCGGTGCTTGGATCGGTCGGATCGTGGAGACGTACTACTACATCAACCGCGTTGTTATAATGCTTCCGCTTTCGGTCTCACGAGGGCGTGAGCGGACACTCTCCCCTCTCGTTGCTATGCCATCACCATGGTCTTGCGTGATCGTAGGAAATTTTTTGAAATTACTACGTTCCCCAACAATGGCATCCGAGCCTGGTTTTATGCGTTGATGTCATGTGCACGAGTAGAACACAAGTGAGTTGTGGACGATACAAGTCATACTGCCTACCAGCATGTCATACTTTGGTTCAGCGGTATTGTGAGATGAAGCGGCCCGGACCGACATTACGCGACGCTTCGCGAGACTGGTTTCACCGCTCGAGCACTCGTTGCTTAAAGGTGACCGGCGGTGTCTGTCTCTCTCACTTTAGTTGAATCGAGTGTGGCTACGCCCGTCCTTGAGAAGGTTAAAGCGGAGTCTATTTGACGAAGTATCGTTGTGGTTTTGATGCGTAGGTAAGAACGGTTCTTGCTCAGCCCGTAGCAGCCACGTAAAACTTGCAACAACAAAGTAGAAGGCGTCTAACTTGTTTTTGCAGGGCATGTTGTGATGTGATATGGTCAAGACGTGATGCTATACTTTATTGTATGAGATGATCATGTTTTGTAACCGAGTTATCGACAATCGGCGAGAGCCATATGGTTGTCGCTTTATTGTATGAAATGCAAGCGCCATGTAATTGCTTTACTTTATCACTAAGGAGTAGCGATAGTCGAGAAGCAATAGTTGGCGAGACGACAACGATGCTACGATGGAGATCAAGGTGTCGCGCGGTGACGATGGTGATCATGACGGTGCTTGGCGATGGAATCACAAGCACAAGATGATGATGACCATATCATATCACTTATATTGATTGCATGTGATGTTTATCCTTTATGCATCTTATCTTGCTTTGTTTGACGGTAGCATTATAAGATGATCTCTCACTAAAATTATCAAGAAGTGTTCTCCTCGAGTATGCACCGCTGCCAAAGTTCGTAGTACCCGGACACCACGTGATGATCGGGTGTGATAAGTTCTCGTCCATCTACAACGGTGCAAAACAGTTGCACACGCGAATACTCAAAGTTAAACTTGACGAGCCTAGCATATAACAGATATGGCCTCGGAACACGGAGACCGAAAGGTCGAACGTGAATCATATAGTAGATATGATCAACATAGTGATGTTCACCATTGAAACTACTCCGTCTCACGTGATGATCGGACATGGTTTAGTTGATTTGGATCACGTGATCACTTAGATGACTAGAGAGATGTCTATCTAAGTGGGAGTTTTTTAATATGATTAATTGAACTTAAATTTATCATGAACTTAGTACCGATAGTATTTTGCTTGTCTATGTTTGATGTAGATAGATGGCTCGTCTGTTGTTCCGTTGAATTTTAATGCGTTCCTTGAGAAAGCAAAGTTGAAAGATGATGGTAGCAATTACGGACTGGGTCCGTAACGAGGATTATCCTCATTGCTGCACGAAAAATTACGCCCCGGAAGCACCGCTGGGTGACGAGCTGCTGCGAGATCTTGAGCGAAGTTATGAGCGTCTGCAAAGCAGAGCTGATGACTACTCTATAGTTCGAGTGTGCCATGCTTTACGGCTTAGAACCGGGTCTTCAACGACGTTTTGAGCGTCATGGAGCATATGAGATGTTCCAGGAGTTGAAGTTAATATTTCAAGCAAATGCCCGGATTGAGAGATATGAAGTCTCCAATAAGTTCTATAGCTGCAAGATGGAGGAGAATAGTTCATCGGTGAGCACATACTCAAAATGTCCGGGTATAACAATCACTTAATTCAGCTGGGAGTTAATCTTCCGGATGATAGTGTCATTGATGAAATTCTCCAATCACGCCACCAAGCTACAAGAGCTTCGTGATGAACTATAATATGCAAGGGATGACTAAGACAATTCTGAGCTCTTCGCGATGCTAAAAGCCATGGAGGTAGAAATCAAGAAAGAGCATCAAGTGTTGATGGTCAACAAGACCACTAGTTTCAAGAAAAGGGCAAAGGGAAGAAGAAGGAAACTTCAAAAGAACAGCAAGAAAGTTGTCGATCAAGAGAAGAAACCCAAGTCTGGACCTAAGCCCGAAACTGAGTGTTTTTACTGCAAGCGACCGGACATTTGAAGCGGAACTGCCCCAAGTATTTGGCGGATAAAAGGATGGCAAGGTGAACAAAGGTATATGTGATATACATGTTATTGATGTGTACCTTACTAGAGCTCGTAGTAGCACTGGTATTTGATCTTGGTTACATTGCTAATATTTGCAACTCAAAGCAGGACTACGAATAGACGAGCAGCGCAAAGGACGAGGTGACGATCTTGCGTGGGAAATGGTTCCAAAGTCAATGTGATTGCGGTCGGCATGCTACCTCTACATCTACCTTCGGGATTAGTTTTAGACCTAAATAATTGTTATTTGGTGCCGCGTTGAGCATGAACATTATACTGGATCTTGTTTAATGCGAGGCGGTTATTCATTTAAATCGAGAATAATGGTTGTTCTATTTATATGAGTAATATCTTTTATGGTCATGCACCCTTGAAGAATGGTCTATTCTTGTTGAATCTCGACGATAGTGATACACATATTCATAATGTTGAAGCCAAAAGATGCAGAGTTGATAATGATAGTGCAACTTATTTGTGGCACTTGCCGTTTAGGTCATATCGGTGTAAAACGCATGAAGAAACTCCATCTTGATGGGCTTCGGAATCACTTGATTATGAATCACTTGGTACTTGCGAACCGTGCCTCATGGGCAAGATGACCAAAACGCCGTTCTCGGAACTATGGAGCGAGCAACTGATTTGTTGGAAATCATACATACTTGATGTTTGTGGTCCAATGAATGTTGAGGCACGCCATGGTATCGTTATTTTCTCACCTTCACAGATGATTTAAGCGAGATATGGGTATATCTACTTAATGAAACACAAATCTGAAACGTTTGAAAAGTTCAAAGAATTTCAGAGTGAAGTGGAAAATCATCGTAACAAGAAAATAAAGTTTCTACGATCTGATCGTGGAGGAGAATATTTGAGTTACGAGTTTGGTTTACATTTGAAACAATGTGGAATAGTTTAGCAACTCACGCCACCCGAACACCACGGAGAAATGGTGTGTCCGAGCGTCGAATCGTACTTTACTAGATATGGTGCGATCTATGATGTCTATTTCCGATTTACCGCTATCGTTTTGGGGTTATGCTTTAGAGACGGCCGCATTCACGTTGAATAGGACACCGTCAAAATCCGTTGAGACGACGCCTTATGAACTGTGGTTTGGCAAGAAACCAAAGTTGTCGTTTCTTAAAGTTTGGGGCTGCGATGCTTATGTAAAGAAACTTCAACCGATAAGCTCGAACCCAAATCGGAAAAATGTGTCTTCATAGGATACCCAAAGGAGATCTGTTGGGTACACCTTCTATCACAGATCTGAAGGCAAGATTTTCGTTGCTAAATTCGGGTCCTTTCTAGAGAAGGAGTTTCTCTCGAAAGAAGTGAGTGGGAGGAAAGTAGAACTTGATGAGATAATCTGTCTGCTCCCTTATTGGAAAGTAGTTCATCACAAGAAATGGTTCTGTGACAACTACACCAATTAGTGAGGAAACTAATGATGATGATCATGAAGCTTCAGATCAAGTTGCTCTTGAACCTCGTGAGGTCAACCAGAGTAAAATACGCACAGAGTGGTACGGTAATCTTATTCGGAAGTCATGTTACTTGACCATGGCGAACCTACAAACTATGAAGAAGCGATGGTGAGCCCAGATTCCGCAAAATGGCTGGAAGCCATGAAATCTGAGATGGGATCCATGTATGAGAACAAAGTATGGACTTTGGTGGACTTGCCGATGATCGGCAAGCCATTGAAAATAAATGGATCTTTAAGAAGAAGACGGCGCCGATGGTAATGTAACTGTCTACAAAGCTCGACTTGTTGCAAAAGGTTTTCGACAAGTTCAAGGAGTTGACTACGATGAGACTTTCTCACCGTGGCGATGCTTAAGTCTGTCCGAATCATGTTAGCGATTGCGCATTTTATGATTATGAAATTTGGCAAATGGATGTAAAAACTGCATTCTTGAATGGATTTCTAGAAGAAGAGTTGTATATGATGCAACCAGAAGGTTTTGTCGATCCAAAAGGTGCTAACAAAGTGTGCAAGCTCCAACGATCAATTTATGGTCAGTGCAAGCCTCTCGGAGTTGGAATAAGCGCTTTGATAGTGTGATCAAAGCATATGGGTTTGTACAGACTTTTGGAGAAGCTTTGTATTTACAAGAAAGTGAGTGGGAGCTCTGTAGCATTTCTAATATTATATGTGGACGACATATTATTGATTGGAAATGATATAGAATTTCTGGATAGCATAAAGGATACTTGAATAAAAGTTTTTCAATGAAAGACCTCGGTGAAGCTGCTTACATATTGGGCATCAAGATCTATAGAGATAGATCAAGGCGCTTAATTGGACTTTCACAAAGCACATACCTTGATAAAGTTTTGAAGAAGTTCAAAATGGATCGAGCAAAGAAAGGTTTTTACCCAGACACAAGGTGTAAGATTGAGTCGGACTCAATGCCCGACCACAGCAGAAGATAGAGAGAAAATGAAAGATGTTCCTATGCTTCAGCCATAGGCTCTATCATGTATGCAATGCTGTGTACCAGACTGACGTATGCTTAGCTGTAAGCTTGGCAGGAAGGTACCAAAGTAATCCAGGTGGATCCTTTGGACAGCGGTCAAGAACATCTGAAATACGAGAAGGACTAAGGATATGTTTCGTATATGGAGGTGACAAAGAGCTAGTCGTAAATGGTTACGTCGATGCAAAGCTTTGACACTGATCCGGACGATTCTAAATCGCAAACCGGATCGTGTTTTTATTAAGCGGTGGAGCTGTCGGTTGGTGCAGTTCTAAACAAAGCGTCGTGGCGGGATCTACATGTGAAGCGGAGTACATAGCTGCTTGAAGCAGCGAATGAAGGAGTCTGGATGAAAGAGTTCATTTCCGATCTAGGTGTCATACCTAGTGCATCGGGACCGATGAAGATCTTCTCGTGACAATCTTGGTGCAATTGCCTTGGCAAAGGAATCCAGATTTCACAAGAGGACCAAGCACATCAAGAGACGCTTCAATTCCATTCGGGACCAAGTCCAAGTGGGAGACATAGAGATTTGCAAAATACATACGGATCTGAATGTTGCGACCGTTGACTAAGCCTCTTCCACGAGCAAAACATGATCAGCACCAAGACTCCATGGGTGTAAGGATCATTACTTTGTAATCTAGATTATTGACTCTAGTGCAAGTGGGAGATGAAGGAAATATGCCCTAGAGGCAATAATAAAGTTATTATTTATTTCCTTATATCATGATAAATGTTTATTATTCATGCTAGAATTGTATTAACCGAAACATAATACATGTGTGAATATATAGACAAAACAGATGTCACTAGTATGCCTCTACTTGACTAGCTTGTTAATCAAAGATGGTTATGTTTCCTAACCATGAACAAGGAGTTGTTATTTGATTAACAAGGTCACATCATTAGTTGAATGATCTGATTGACATGACCCATTCCGATTAGCTTAACACTTGATCGTTTAGTATGTTAATGCTTTCTTCATGACCCATACATGTTCCTGTAACTATGAGATTATGCAACTCCCGTTTACCGGAGGAACACTTTGGGTACTACCAAATGTCACAACGTAATCGGGTGATTATAAAGGAGTACTACTAGGTGTCTCCAAAGGTACTTGTTGGGTTGGCGTATTTGAGATTAGGTTTTGTCACTCCGATTGTGGAGAGGTATCTCGAGCCTTCTCGGTAATGCACATCACTTAAGCCTTGCAAGCATTACAACTAATGAGTTAGTTGTGAGATGATGTATTACGGAACGAGTAAAGAGACTTACCGGTAACGAGATTGAACTAGGTATTGGATACCGACGATCGAATCTCGGGTAAGTAACATACCGATGACAAAGGAACAACGTATGTCGTTATGCGGTTTGACCGATAAAGATCTTCGTAGAATATGTAGGAACCAATATGGGCATCCAGGTTCCGCTATTGGTTATTGACCGAGAATGGTTCTAGGTCATGTCTACATAGTTCTCGAACCCGTAGGGTCCGCACGCTTAACGTTCGATGACAGTTCATAATGAGTTTATAAGTATTGATGCACGAAGGTTGTTGAGTCCCGGATGTGATCACGGACATGACGAGGAGTCTCGAAATGGTCGAGACATAAAGATTGATATATTGGAAGCCTATGTTTGGACTTGAATGGTTCCGAGTGAAAACAGGATGTTATGGAACACCGGGGTTACGGAACCCCGGGGTATATGGGCCTTCATGGGCCTCAAGGGAGAAGGAGAAGGGCCGGGCCAGGTGGGCTGCGCCCCCTCCCCTTCCAGTCCGAATAGGACAAGGAGAGGGGCGCGCCTTCCCTCTTTTCCCCTCCCAATCCTACTCCAACTAGGAGAGGGGAGTCCTACTCCTGGGAGTAGGACTCCTCCTTAGTCGCGCCCCCCTTGGGCCGCCACCTCCCCTTGTCTCCTTTATATCGGGGGCAGGGGGCACCCCAATATACACAAGTTGATCTACGGATCTTTCCTTAGCCGTGTGCGGTGCCCCCTTCCACCATATTCCACTTCGGTCATATCGTCGCGGAGCTTAGGCGAAGCCCTGCGCCGGAGAAGTCATATCGTCATGAGCTTAGGCGAAGCCCTGCGTCGGTGGAGCATCAACATCGTCACCACGCCGTCGTCTTGACGGAACTCATCCCGACACTTTGCTGGATCGGAGTCCGGGATCGTCATCGAGCTGAGCGTGTGCGAGAACTCGGAGGTGCCGTCGTTCGGTGCTTGGATCGGTCGGATCGTGGAGACGTCGACTACATCAACCGCGTTGTTATAATGCTTCCGCTTTCGGTCTCACGAGTGCGTGAGCGGACACTCTCCCCTCTCGTTGCTATGCCATCACCATGGTCGTGCGTGATCGTAGGATTTTTTTTTGAAATTACTACGTTCCCCAACAGGAACCTACGAGGTCGGTTCTTAGGACACTGGTCGGATGTGATCCGAACTGGACTAGGAACGTGACCGAGTAGACTTTGGGCTTTAGGGTCCGTGCAAGGCCCAAGTGTTGAGCCCGCGACGGACGCCTATATAAAGTGGAGGTGCGGCACACTCATGAGGTTGATCGCTTCGGCTGCGACTAGGGTTTGCATGTGTTGCGAATAGCCACCTCCACTCGCCGCCGACTGTGTGATCGGACCTAGCAGTCCGCCACACGGTGTTCCTCCTGCACGCGCGGATACCGTTAGAGGCGGTGCACTTGCGCCGCTCTGGCGAACTCGTACGTGGGATCGTACGACCAGCTATTCGAGGGAGATCGGACAAGGAGGAGACGATCCACGCGGACGCGCTGCCCCAACTCTTCTTCCGCTGCATGGCACTGCGCGTCTAGTGGTAACGAACTGTGATCCATCTCCCGTAGCATGTTCCTGGATGTTCCGCGCATAGGAAAATTTTAATTTGCAGTCGACGCACCCTACCGTAGAACCCAACCGTGGTATCAGAGCCTTTGCTATAGGATTTGGATTCAGATCGTATGCATATTAGATATGCGGAGGCGGCAGATGAGATCTGTTGTCCTTGAAGAGATCGGCTATGTGCAGTTGATGTGATCAACTGCACATGGGGATCGCTGAGGCTATGTTTTCTGTCAATCGGGATCGATGAGGTCGTGACACGATCTACCCCTACCGGTCGGTCATCCGCCATCAGGGTTAATAGTGAAACGTAAATCCGAATCGGATTCGCGATGATCGATAAGATCGGTCAGATCAGAGAATTCGGCGTGATCGGAGTTCAGATGTGATCTGTGTTTTCCGAAAACGTCGGGCGCTGCCCGCACCCGCGAATAGTATGTCGTGTGCGTAGCGCCGTGTATTTCGTACCCTACACACAAACCGGTAGAATGCGATTCTATGCATAACTTTGTTTTGCAGGTTTGATGTGAATAGTATGGCTCATTTGTATGTGATGCATGTGTGTAATTTATACGTGGCTGCGTGTCATGTTTGTCGGCGGCGAGAGCCAAAGTGCTGTCATTATATTGTATAACGACCTGCGTGTCGACTTGTGACTCTATGTAAAATTCATTACTAGTTGTAGTAGTTGGATAATAGAGATCAGGTTGGTGGCTTGGCGTCCGGCGTGACAAACAAGATGGAGTTCGTAGATGGTCATCGAGTCGGAGCCGACACGGAAGAACGTCCATGAAGGAGCCATACTATTTCACAATATGTGTTATATTTGTGATTGTTATGCTTCTTTGTTTCTATGCATGTTAGAATGATAGAATGATCCTCATGAATATCAAGCGAATTGCCATCCCGATGTTGCACCTTCACACGTCAAATGCGTCTAGTAGTGGGCTCATAAAATTGGGGTGCTGCTGGGTGTCCTTGAACTGAAGGGTTCGTGTCGGACACGGACATGCACCGCATCGAGTTAACTTGACAAGGCTACCAAAAGCGGTTTTGGGCCTTGTGGCAAAGAAGGTTGGGAGCCGGGTATGAGATACCTTCCCGATCGGCGAGTCGTATAGAGATACGATTAGCAAGGAGTTGCTTACGGATAGGTATGTTGGATAGCGATGATGCTAAAGCTCACTAGTCGCATGCGCTAGTCGGATCTTGAATCACCGAGAGTTTGCGGAGGATGCTGACTTGATGGGAGTATTTCATTTTAGGCTAGAATTACTCTACATAAACACATTGCTTAGTGATTGCATATTTTCATTTGTAGATCAATGGCACCACCTGCTCAACCCAACTTTGCATTGAAATCAATTCGGAAAGGTAAACTAAATGGAACAAACTTTACTACCTGGTATAGAAATTTGAGAATTGTTCTCAAGCACGATAAAAGGAACATGTTCTAGAGGATCCACTTCGGAGGAACTGCCGATAATGCTAGTGCCACAGCTAAGAATGCCTACGAAACTCGTTGATGAATCAACGGAGATCAGGTGTCGATGTTTGGCTTGTATGGAGCCGATTTGCAACAGCATTTGAAAATGTTGAGGCTTACGATATGATCGAGAGTCTCAAGAGCATGTTTTAGACACAGGCTAGGACCGAAAGGTTCAACGTCTGGCGATCCTTGATGGATTGCAAGCTGAAGGAAGGTGATCCACTGAGCCCACATGTGATCAAGATGATCGGATATGTGCAAGCTTTGGATCATTTGGGCTTCCCGCTCTTGGATGAGCTGGCAACTGGTGCTGTTCTGGGTTCTCTTCCGCCCAACTATGGGACGTTCATCTCGAACTATCATATGCATGGCATGGATAAGAAGCTCACTGAATTGCATGGGATGCTCAAGGTGGCAGAGCAGGATATTAAGAAAGGCACGCATCAAGTGTTGATGGTGCAAAAATCGGCTAAGTTCAAGAAGAGTTGGTCCAAGAAAAAGGCTAAGGCAAAGGGCACGGAGACGGTAACCTCTGCCGCTGCTTGAGAAGTCTGGACCGGACTCAAGACCGTTTGCTATCACTGCAAGGAGACCGGTCACTGGAAGAGGAACTGTAGCAAGTGGCTTGCAGAGCATGGCAAGAAGGCCGGGAATGCTACTTCAGGCAAAGGTACACTTGTTGCATATGTTATAGACATTTACCTTGCTGACATACCTAGTAGCTCTTGGGTATTTGATACCGGATCGGTTGTTCATATTTGCAACTCGATGCAGGGGCTGGTAAGAACTAGGCGTGTGATGTCTACTACGCAACCTTCTTCTTGTAGACGTTGTTGGGCCTGCAAGTGCACAGGTTTGTAGGACAGTAGCAAATTTCCCTCAAGTGGATGACCTAAGGTTTATCAATCCGTAGGAGGCGTAGGATGAAGATGGTCTCTCTCAAGCAACCCTGCAACCAAATAACAAAAAGTCTCTTGTGTCCCCAACACACCCAAATACAATGGTAAATTGTATAGGTGCACTAGTTCGGCGAAGAGATGGTGATACAAGTGCAATATGGAAGGTAGATAAAGGTATTTGTAATCTGAAAATATAAACACAACAAGGTAACTAATGGTAAAAGTGAGCGTAAACGGTATTGCAATGATAGGAAACAAGGCCTAGGGTTCATACTTTCACTAGTGCAAGTTCTCTCAACAATAATAACATAGATAGATCATATAAAAATCCCTCAACATGCAACAAAGAGACACTCCAAAGCCACTAATAGCGGAGAACAAACGTAGAGATTATGGTAGGGTACGAAACCACCTCAAAGTTATTCTTTCGGATCGATCTATTAAAGAGTTCGTACTAGAATAACACCTTAAGACATAAATCAACCAAAACCCTAATGTCACCTAGATACTCCATTGTCACCTCAAGTATCCGTGGGCATGATTATACGATATGCATCACACAATCTCAGATTCATCCAACCAACACAAAGTACTTCAAAGAGTGCCCCAAAGTTTCTACCGGAGAGTCAAGAACATGTGCCAACCCCTATGCATAGGTTCATGGGCGGAACCCGCAAGTTGGTCACCAAAACATACATCAAGAGGCACGTGAAATCCCATTGTCACCACAGATAAGCACGGCAAGACATACATCAAGTGTTCTCATAAAAAACTCAATCCGATAAGATAACTTCAAAGGGGAAACTCAATTCATCACAAGAGAGTAGAGGGGGAGAAACATCATAAGATCCAACTACAATAGCAAAGCTCGCGATACATCAAGATCGTGCCATAGAGGGAACACGAGAGAGAGCACGAGAGAGAGAGATCAAACACATAGCTACTGGTACATACCCTTAGCCCCGAGGGTGAACTACTCCCTCCTCGCCATGGAGAGCGCCGGGATGATGAAGATGGCCACCAGTGATGGATTCCCCCTCGTGAGTGCTTGAACGGGCTCCCGAGAGGTTTTTGGTGGCTACAGAGGCTTGCGGCGGCGGAACTCCAGATCTATCTTGATATTCGGTGGTTTTAGGTACGTAGGGATATATAGGTGAAAGAAGTCGGTCGGGAGGTGCTCGAGAGGCCCACGAGATAGGGGGCGCGCCCTGTAGGGGGGGCCTATCTCCTGGGCTCCTCGAGGGTCTTCTGACTTGATCTCCAAGCTTCCAGGATGATATTCTTCCAAAAAATCACGATGCCGAAGGTTTCATTCCGTTTGGACTCCGTTTGATATTCCTTTTCCTCGAAATACTGAAACAGGCAATAAAACAACAATATGGGCTGGGCCTCCGGTTAATAGGTTAGTCCCAAAAGTAATATAAAAGTGAATAATAAAGCCCAATATTGCCCAAAACAGTAGATAATATAGCATGGAGCAATCAAAAATTATAGATACGTTGGAGACGTATCAAGCATCCCCAAGCTTAATTCTTGCTCGTCCTCGAGTAGGTAAATGATAAAAAGATAATTTTTGATGTGGAATGCTACTTGGCATAATTTCAATGTAATTCTTCTTAATTGTGGTATGAATATTCAGATCCGAAAGATTCAAGACAAAAGTTTAATATTGACATAAAAATAATAATACTTCAAGCATACTAACAAAGCAATCATGTCTTCTCAAAATAACATGGCCAAAGAAAGTTACCCCTACAAAATCATATAGTCTGGTTATGCTCTATGTTCACCACACAAAGTATTTAAATCATGCACAACCGCGATGACAAGCCAAGCAATTGTTTCATACTTTTGACATTCTCAAACTTTTTCAATCTTCACGCAATACGTGAGCGTGAGCCATGGATATAGCATTATGGGTGGAATAGAAGGGTGGTTGTGGAGAAGACAAAAAGGGAGAAGATAGTCTCACATCAACTAGGCATATCAACATGCTATGGAGATGCCCATCAATAGATATCAATGTGAGTGAGTAGGGATTGCCATGCAACGGATGCACTAGAGAGATAAGTATATGAAAGCTCAACAAAAGAAACTAAGTGGGTGTGCATCCAAATCGCTTGCTCACGAAGACCTAGGGCATTTTGAGGAAGCCCATCATTGGAATATACAAGCCAAGTTCTATAATGAAAATTCCCACTAGTATATGAAAGTGACAACATAGGAGACTCTCTATCATGAAGATCATGCTGCTACTTTGAAGCACAAGTGTGGTAAGAGGATAGTAGCATTGTCCCTTCTCTCTTTTTCTCTCATTTTTTTTTGTTTTTTTATTTTTGTTTGGGCCTTTTCTATCTTTTTTATGGCCTCTTTTTTTCCCTTTTTTTTATTTTTCGTCCGGAGTCTCATCCCGACTTGTAGGGGAATCATAGTCTCCATCATCCTTTCCTCACTGGGACAATGCTCTAATAATGATGATCATCACACTTTTATTTACTTACCACTCAAGAATTACAACTCGATACTTAGAACAAAATATGACTCTATATGAATGCCTCCAGCGGTGTACCAGGATGTGCAATGACTCATGAGTGACATGTATGAAAGAATTATGAACGGTGGCTTTGCCACAAATACGATGTCAACTACATGATCATGCTAAGCAATATGACAATGATGGAGCGTGTCATAGTAAATGGAACGGTGGAAAGTTGCATGGCAATATATCTCGGAATGGATATGGAAATGCCATGATAGGTATGTATGGTGGCTGTTTTGAGGAAGGTATATGGTGGGTGTATGATACCGGCGAAAAGTGCATGGTATTAGATAGGCTAGCAATGGTGGAAGGAAGAAGAGTGCGTATAATCCATGGACTCAACATTAGTCATAAAGAACTCATATAATTATTGCAAAAATCTACAAGTTATCAAAGCAAAGTATTACGCGCATGCTCCTAGGGGGATAGATTGGTAGGAAAAGACCATCGCTCGTCCCCGACCGCCACTCATAAGGAAGACAATCAATAAATAAATTATGCTCCGACTTCATCACATAACGGTTCATCATATGTGCATGCTACGGGAATCACAAACTTTAACATAAGTATTTCTCAAATCCACAACTACTCAACTAGCATGACTCTAATATCACCATCTTCATATCTCAAAACAATCATAAGGAATCAAACTTCTCTTAGTATTCAACACACTCATAAGAATTCTTACAAATCTTGTATGCTTAGCATATTAGGATTTTAAGAAAATTACCATGCTATTTAAGACTCTCAAAATAATCTAAGTGAAGCATGAGAGTTCATATATTTCTTCAAAATAAAACCACCACCGTGCTCTAAAAGATATAAGTGAAGTACTAGAGCAAATGACAAACTACTCCGAAAGATATAAGTGAAGATCAATGAGTAGTCGAATAATTATGTAACTATGTGAAGACTCTCCCATTTAATAATTTCAGATCTTGATATTGTATTCAAACAGCAAGCAAAACAAAATAAAATGACATTGCAAGGATAGCACAACTCATGTGAAGAAGCAAAAACTTAGGCTCAACCGATACTAACCGATAGTTGTCGAAGAAGAAAGGTGGGATGCCTACCGGGGCATCCCCAAGCTTAGATGCTTGAGACTTCTTGAAATATTATCTTGGGGTGCCTTGGGCATCCCCAAGCTTGAACTTTTGTGCCTCCTTAATTCCTCTCATATCATGGTTTCTCTTTTTATCAAAAGCTTCATTCACAACAAACTCAACAAGAACTCGTGAGATAGGTTAGTATAAACCAATGCAAAACCTTATCATTTTCTACTGTAACAAATCACTAACAATATTATTCAACATTGCATACTAAATGCCTTTGCATCTTTAATACTCTTATCCTTAAATAGAATCATTAAACAAGCAAACATATGCAAACAATTCAAACATAACAGCAATCTGCCAAAACAGTACAGTCTGTGAAGAATGCACGAGTATCAATACTTCCCTGACTCCAAAAACTATTAACTAAAATTCCCACTGTAATAAATTTATCAGAGCTCAATATGCAAAAAGATTCAACATTATACCATTCTCTGACTTTTCTAGGGAATTTTTGCAACAGCGGTGAACTTTCTGTTTTCAAACAGCAACATGTATACTAGCAAAATAAGCATGGCAAAGGCTATCCTTGATATTTTCATTGGAACTAAAGATGCAAAACATTATTCTAAATAACAGCAAGCAAAAAACTAACAAGAGAAAATGACGCTCCAAGCAAAACACATATCATGTGGTGAATAAAAATATAGCTCCAAGTAAAGTTACCGATGAACGAAGACGAAAGAGGGGATGCCTTCCGGGGCATCCCCAAGCTTAGGCTTTTTCCACTCCTTATTCCATAGTCCATCGAATATTTACCCAAAACTTGAAAACTTCACAACACAAAACTTAACAGAAAACTCGTGAGCTCCGTTAGTATAAGAAAATAAATCACCACTTAGGTACTATAATGAACTCATTCTTTATTTATATTGGTGTTAAACCTACTGTATTCCAACTTATATATGGTTTATAAACTATTTTACTAGCCATTGATTCATCAAAATAAGCAAGCAACAAAATGAAAACAAAATTTATCAAAAACAGAACAGTCTGTAGTAATCTGTATCAAACGTATACTTCTGGAACTCCAAAAATTCCAAAATAAATTGGTGGACCTGAGGAATTTATCTAGTAATCATCTTCAAAAATAATCAACTAAATATCACTCTCCAGTAAAACTTTCAAGCAAATCTCGTGAGCGCTAAAGTTTCTGTTTTTTACAGCATGATCATAAAGACTTCACCCAAGTCTTCCCAAAGGTTCTACTTGGCACAAACACTAATTAATGTTGGAAATATGCCCTAGAGGCAATAATAAATTAGTTATTATTATATTTCATTGTTCATGATAATCGTTTATTATCCATGCTATAATTGTATTGATAGGAAACTCAGATACATGTGTGGATACATAGACAACACTATGTCCCTAGTAAGCCTCTAGTTGACTAGCTCGTTAATCAACAGATGGTTACGGTTTCCTGACCATGGACATTGGATGTCATTGATAACGGGATCACATCATTAGGAGAATGATGTGATGGACAAGACCCAATACTAAGCCTAGCACAAAGATCGTAGTTCGTATGCTAAAGCTTTTCTAATGTCAAGTATCTTTTCCTTAGACCATGAGATTGTGCAACTCCCGGATACCGTAGGAATGCTTTGGGTGTACCAAACGTCACAACGAATCGGGTGACTATAAAGGTGCACTACAGGTATCTCCGAAAGTGTCTGTTGGGTTGGCACGAATCGAGACTGGGATTTGTCACTCCGTAAACGGAGAGGTATCTTTGGGCCCACTCGGTAGGACATCATCATAATGTGCACAATGTGATCAAGGAGTTGATCACGGGATGATGTGTTACGGAACGAGTAAAGAGACTTGCCGGTAACGAGATTGAACAAGGTATCGGTATACCGACGATCGAATCTCGGGCAAGTACAATACCGCTAGACAAAGGGAATTGTATATGGGATCGATTGAGTCCTTGACATCGTGGTTCATCCGATGAGATCATCGTGGAATATGTGGGAGCCAACATGGGTATCCAGATCCCGCTGTTGGTTATTGACCGGAGAACGTCTCGGTCATGTCTACATGTCTCCCGAACCCGTAGGGTCTACACACTTAAGGTTCGATGACGCTAGGGTTATAAAGGAAGTTTGTATGTGGTTACGGAATGTTGTTCGGAGTCCCGGATGAGATCCCGGACGTCACGAGGAGTTCCGGAATGGTCCGGAGGTAAAGATTTATATATGGAAAGTTGTTGTTGGGTTCCGAAAAAGTTCGGTTTTTTCGGTATTGTACCGGAAGCTTCCGAAGGTTCCGGAGGATTCGGAGGAGTCCGGAGGTCCGAAATTGTTCCACCACATCCAATACAGTAGCATGGGCTGTAGGGGGGCGCCCTATCCATAATGGGCCAAGGGCACCAGCCCCCAAGGCCCATGCGCATGGGAAGGGGAAACCCTAAGGGGAGGGCCTCCACTTGACTTGGGAGGCACTCCTCCCCCTCTTGGCCGCCCCCCAAGTCCCATCTAGGGCTGGCCGCACCCCTTGGGGTGGGAAACCCTAAAGGGGGCGCAGCCCCCCTTTCCCCCTATATATACTTGAGGTTTTGGGCTGCCCAACAGACATGAATTCTCTCCCTCTTGGTGCAGCCCTGCCTCTCCTCCTCCTCCTCTCCCTTGGTGCTTGGCGAAGCCCTGCGGGATTGCCACGCTCCTCCACCACCACCACGCCGTTGTGTTGCTGCTGGATGGAGTCTTCCTCAACCTCTCCCTCTCTCCTTGCTGGATCAAGGCGTGGGAGACGTCACCGGGCTGTACGTGTGTTGAACGCGGAGGTGCCGTCCGTTCGGCACTAGGATCTCCGGTGATTTGGATCACGACGAGTACGACTCCTTCAACCCCGTTCTCATGAACGCTTCCGCTTAGCGATCTACAAGGGTATGTAGATGCACTCTCCTTCCCTCGTTGCTAGTTTCTCCATAGATAGATCTTGGTGACACGTAGGAAAATTTTGAATTTCTGCTACGTTCCCCAACAGTGGCATCATGAGCTAGGTCTATTGCGTAGATTCTTTGCACGAGTAGAACACAAAGTAGTTGTGGGCGTTGATGATGTTCAATATGCTTACCGTTACTAGTCCAATCTTGTTTCGACGGTATTGTGGGATGAAGCGGCCCGGACCGACCTTACACGCATTTCGTGAGACAGGTTCCACCGATGACATGCACTTGGTGCATAAGGTGGCTAGCGGTGCCGCCTCTCCACTTTAGTCGGAATGGATTCGATGAAAAGGGTCCTTATGAAGGGTAAATAGCAATTGGCATATCACGTTGTGGTTTTGCGTAGGTAAGAAACGTTCTTGCTAGAAACCCATAGCAGCCACGTAAAACATGCAAACAACAATTAGAGGACGTCTAACTTGTTTTTGCAGGGTATGCTATGTGATGTGATATGGCCAAGAAGAATGTGATGAATGATATGTGATGTATGAGATTGATCATGTTCTTGTAATAGGATTCACGACTTGCATGTCGATGAGTATGACAACCGGCAGGAGCCATAGGAGTTGTCTTTATTTATTGTATGACCTGCGTGTCATTAAACAACGCCATGTAATTACTTTACTTTATTGCTAACTGGTAGACATAGTAGTAGAAGTAATAGTTGGCGAGACAACTTCATGAAGACATGATGATGGAGATCATGATGATGGAGATCATGGTGTCATGCCGGTGACGATGATGATCATGGAGCCCCGAAGATGGAGATCAAAAGGAGCAAAATGATATTGGCCATATCATGTCACTATTTGATTGCATGTGATGTTTATCATGTTTATGCATCTTGTTTACTTAGAACGACGGTAGTAAATAAGATGATCCCTTACAACAATTTCAAGAAGTGTTCTCCCCTAACTATGCACCGTTGCTAAAGTTTGTCGCTTCTAAGCACCACGTGATGATCAGGTGTGATGGATTCTTACGTTCACATACAACGGGTGTAAGACAGATTTACACACGCGAAACACTTAGGGTTAACTTGACGAGCCTAGCATGTACAGACATGGCCTCGGAACACAGAGACCGAAAGGTCGAGCATGAGTCGTATAGTAGATACGATCAACATGAAGATGTTCACCGATGATGACTAGTCCGTCTCACGTGATGATCGGACACGGCCTAGTTGACTCGGATCATGTAATCACTTAGATGACCAGAGGGATGTCTATCTCGAGTGGGAGTTCATAAGATGAACTTAATTATCTTGAACATAGTCAAAAGACCTTTTGCAAATTATGTCGAAGCTCGCGCTTTAGTTCCACTGTTTAGATATGTTCCTAGAGAAAATATAGTTGAAAGTTGACAATGGCGATTATGCGGACAATAGAAAGCTTATGTCCTTAATGCACCGCTCAGTGTGCTGAACCCCAAACGTCGTTTGTGGATGTTCCGAACATCAGACATACACCTTTTGATAACTACGTGATAGTTCAGTTAAACGGTTTAGAGTTGAGGCACGAAAGACGTTTTCGAAATGTCGCGGAACATATGAGATGTTTCGAGGGATGAAATTAGGATTTCAGGCTCGTGCCCACGTCAAGAGGTATGAGACCTCCGACGATTTTCTTAGCCTACAAACTAAGGGAGAAAAGCTCAATCGTTGAGCTTGTGCTCAGATTGTCTGAGTACAACAATCACTTGAATCGAGTGGGAGTTGATCTTCCAGATGAGATAGTGATGTTTCTCCAAAGTCATTGCCACCAAGCTGCTAGAGCTTCGTGATGAACTATAACATATCAAGGATAGAGATGATGATCCTTGAGGTATTCACGTTGTTTGACACCGCGAAAGTAAAAATCAAGAAGGAGCATCAATTGTTGATGGTTGGTGAAACCACTAGTTTCAAGAAGGGCAAGGGCAATAAGGGATACTTCACGAAATGGCAAATCAGCTGCTGCTCCAGTGAAGAAACCCAAGGTTGAACCTAAACCCGAGACTAAGTGCTTCTGTGATGAGAGGAACGGACACTGAAGCGGAACCACCCTAGATACTTGGTAGATGAGAAGGCTGGCAAGGTCGATAGAAGTATATTGGATATACATTATGTTAATGTGTACTTTACTAGTACTCCTAGTAGCACCAGGGTATTAGATACCGGTTCGGTTGCTAAGTGTTAGTAACTCGAAATAAAAGCTACGGAATAAACGGAGACTAGCTAAAGGTGAGCTGACGATATGTGTTGGAAGTGTTTCCAAGTTTGATTTGATCAAACATCGCACGCTCCATCTACCATCAAGATTAGTATTAAACCTGAATAATTGTCATTTGGTGATTGCGTTGAGCATAGACATGATTGGATTATGTCTATCGCAATACGGTTATTCATTTAAGGAGAATAATGGTTACTCTATTTATTTGAATAATACCTTCAATGGTCTTGCACCTAAAGGAATGGTTTATTGAATCTCGATCGTAGTGATACACATTTTCATGCCAAAGGTATAAGATAGTAATGATAGTACCACTTACTTGTGGCACTGCCATGTAAGTCATATTGGTATAAAACGCATGAAGAAGCTCCATGTTGATGGATCTTTGGACTCACTCGTTTTGAAAAGTTTGAGACATGCAAACCATGTCTATTGGTGTATACGCATGATGAAACTCCATTCAGATGGATAGTTTGGACTCACTTGATTTTGAATCACTTGAGATATGCAAATCATACCACATGGGCGAGATGACTGAAAAGCCTCGGTTTCAGTAAGATGGAACAAGATAGCAACTTGTTGAAGTGACACATTTTGATGTGTGCAGTGCAATGAGTGCTGAGGCATGCAGTGAATATCGTTATGTTCTTACTTCACGGATGATTTAAGTAGATATTGAGTGTATTTACTTGATGAAACACAAGTCTGAATTATTGAATGGTTCAAGTAATTTCAGAGTGAAGTTAAAGATCATCGTGACAAGAGGATAAAATGTCTATGATATGATCATAGAGATGAGTATCTGAGTTACGAGCTTTGGCACGCTATTAAGACATTGTGGAAATTGTTTCACAATTAATACCGCCTGGAACACCATAGTGTGATGGTGTGTCCGAACATCATAGTCGCACCCTATTAGATATGGTGTGTACCATGATGTCTCTTATCGAATTACCACTATCGTTCATGGGTTAGGCATTAGAGACAACCGCACTCACTTTAATAGGGCACCACGTAATTCCGTTGAGACGACACCGTTTGAACTATGGTTTGGAGAAACCTAAGTTGTCGTTTCTTAAAAGTTTGGGGCTGCGAAGCTTATGTGAAAAAGGTTTCAGGTTGATAAGCTCGAACCCAAAGCGGATAAAATTCATCTTCATAGGACACCCAAAAATAGTTGGGTATATCTCCTAATTCAGATCCGAAAGCAATAGGGATTGTTTCTTGAATCGGGTCCTTTCTCGAGAAAAGGTTTCTCTCGAAAAGTTGAGTGGGAGGATGGTGGAGACTTGATGAGGTTATTGAACCGTCACTTCAACTAGTGTGTAGCAGGGCACAGGAAGTTGTTCCCGTGGCACCTACACCAATTGAAGTAGAAGCTTATGATAGTGATCATGAAGTTTCGGATCAAGTCACTGACGTACCTCGTAGGGTGACAAGGATGCGTACTACTTCAGAGTGGTACGCAATCCTGTCTTGAAGGTCATGTTGCTAGACAACAATGAACCTACGAGCTATGGAGAAGCAATGGTGGGCCCAAATTCCGACAAATGGTTAGAAGCCATGAAATCCGAGATAGGATCCATGTATCAGAACAAAGCATGGACTTTGGTGGACTTGCCCGATGATCGGCAAGCCATTGAGATAAATGGATCTTTAAGAAGAAGACGGACGTGGACGGTAATGTCACCGTCTATGAAGCTCGACTTGTGGCGAAGAGTTTTTCACAAGTTCAAGGAGTTGACTACGATGAGATTTTCTCATTCGTAGCGATACTTAAGTCCGTCGGAATCATGTTAGCATAAGCTGCATTTATGAAATCTGGCAGATGGATGTCAAAACGAGTTTCCTTACCAGTTTCGTAAGGAAAGGTTGTATGTGATACAATCAGAAAGTTTTGTCGATCCTAAGGATGCTAAAAGGTATCTTGGCTCCAATGATCCTTTCTAAGGACCGGAGTAAGCATCTCGGAGTTGGAATGTGCGCTTTGATGAGATGATCAAAGATTTTGGGTTTATACAAAGTTTATGAGAAACTTGTATTTCCAAAGAAGTGAGTGGGAGCACTATAGATTTTTGATGAGTATATGTTGTTGACATATTGTTGATCAGAAATGATGAAGAATTTCTGGAAAGCATATAGGATTATTTGAAAAGTGTTTTTCAATGGAAAACCTGGATTAAGCTACTTGAACATTGAGCATCAAGATCTATGAGGATAGATAAAAAACGCTTAATGGTACTTTCAAATGAGCATATACCTTGACATGATCTTGAAGGTGTTCAAGATGGATCAGTCAAAGAAGGAGTTCTTGCCTGAGATGTAAGGTATGAAGTTAAGACTTAAAGCTCGACCACGACAGAAAAGAGAGAAAGGACGAAGGTCGTCCCCTATGCTTTAGACGTAGGCTCTATAGTATGCTATGCTGTGTACCGCACCGGAAGTGTGCCTTGCCATGAGTTAGTCAAGGGGTACAAGAATGATCCAGGAATGGATCATTGGACAGCGATCAAAATTGTCCTTGGAGTAAATAAGGACATGTTTCTCGATTATGGAGGTGATAAAGAGTTCGGCGTAAAGGGTTACGTCGATGCAAGCTTTAACACCTATCCGAGTGACTCTGAGTAGCAAACCGGATATGTATAGTGGAGCAACCATTTGGAATAGCTTCAAGTGGAGCGTGGAAGCAGCATTTACAATATGACATAGAGAATTGCGAAGTAAACATGGATCTGAAAGGTTCAGACCCGTAGACTAAAACCTCTCTCACAAGCAAAACATGATCAAACCCCAGAGTCTTAATCACATGATGATGTGAGCTAGTTTACAGACACTAGTAAACTCTTTGGATGTTGGTCAAATGGCGATGTGACCTATCAGTGTTAATCACATGATGATGTGAACTAGATTATTGACTCTAGTGCAAGTGGGAGACTGTTGGAAATATGCCCTAGAGGCAATAATAAATTAGTTATTATTATATTTCATTGTTCATGATAATCGTTTATTATCCATGCTATAATTGTATTGATAGGAAACTCAGATACATGTGTGGATACATAGACAACACTATGTCCCTAGTAAGCCTCTAGTTGACTAGCTCGTTAATCAATAGATGGTTACGGTTTCGACCATGGACATTGGATGTCATTGATAACGGATCACATCATTAGGAGAATGATGTGATGGACAAGACCCAATACTAAGCCTAGCACAAAGATCGTAGTTCGTATGCTAAAGCTTTTCTAATGTCAAGTATCTTTTCCTTAGACCATGAGATTGTGCAACTCCGGATACCATAGGAATGCTTTGGGTGTACCAAACGTCACAACGAATCGGGTGACTATAAAGGTGCACTACGGTATCTCCGAAAGTGTCATTGGGTTGGCGAATCGAGATCGGATTTGTCACTCCGTAAACGGAGAGGTATCTCTGGGCCCACTCGGTAGGACATCATCATAATGTGCACAATGTGATCAAGGAGTTGATCACGGGATGATGTGTTACGGAACGAGTAAAGAGACTTGCCGGTAACGAGATTGAACAAGGTATCGGTATACCGACGATCGAATCTCGGGCAAATACAATACCGCTAGACAAGGGGAATTGTATACGGGATCGATTGAGTCCTTGACATCGTGGTTCATCCGATGAGATCATCGTGGAATATGTGGGAGCCAACATGGGTATCCAGATCCCGCTGTTGGTTATTGACTGGAGAACGTCTCGGTCATGTCTACATGTCTCCCGAACCCGTAGGGTCTACACACTTAAGGTTCGATGACGCTAGGGTTATAAAGGAAGTTTGTATGTGGTTACGGAATGTTGTTCGAGTCCCGATGAGATCCCGGACGTCACGAGGAGTTCCGGAATGGTCCGGAGGTAAAGATTTATATATGGAAAGTTGTTGTTCGGGTTCCGAAAAGTTCGGGTTTTTCGGTATTGTACCGAAGCTTCGAGAAGGTTCGGAGGATTCGGAGGAGTCCGGAGGTCCGGAAATTGTTCCACCACGTCCAATACAGTAGCATGGGCTGTAGGGGGCGCCCTAGCCATAATGGGCCAAGGGCACCAGCCCCCAAGGCCCATGCGCATGGGAAGGGGAAACCCTAAGGGAGGGCCTCCACTTGACTTGGGAGGCACTCCTCCCCTCTTGGCCGCCCCAAGTCCCATCTAGGGCTGGCCGCACCCCTTGGGGTGGAAACCCTAAAGGGGCGCAGCCCCTTTCCCTATATATACTTGAGGTTTTGGGCTGCCCAACACATGAATTCTCTCCTCTTGGTGCAGCCTGCCTCTCCTCCTCCTCCTCTCCCTTGGTGCTTGGCGAAGCCTGCTGGGATTGCCACGCCTCCACCACCACCACGCCGTTGTGTTGCTGCTGGATGGAGTCTTCCTCAACCTCTCCTCTCTCCTTGCTGGATCAAGGCGTGGGAGACGCCACCGGCTGTACGTGTGTTGAACGCGGAGGTGCCGTCCGCTCGCACTAGGATCTCCGTGATTTGGATCACGACGAGTACGACTCCTTCAACCCCGTTCTCATGAACGCTTCCGCTTAGCGATCTACAAGGGTATGTAGATGCACTCTCCTTCCCCTCGTTGCTAGTTTCTCCATAGATAGATCTTGGTGACACGTAGGAAAATTTTGAATTTCTGCTACGTTCCCCAACAATTAAAACATAAAACCACATCTAAACAGAAGCTAGATGGATTATTTATTACTAAAACCATATCTGCACACCACTTCGGCACTGCACGCTCAACAGAAGCGCACTGCATCATTTTGACGACGAGCACTGCAATAGAGACTAGTGAACTTCTCGTTGGAAAAAACTGCACGCGTTATTTTTTCGGTACTATTTTCGCTCTAATTTTTTAACCGTTTATCGGAATGAGGCATGTAATATACCATTGAAAATCTATGAATTAGGCGCAACTTCGACATGTTGAACACTTTTCGAGATTCCACACGGTTTAAGAGCAGTTTTGAAAATAGTGCGGCGGATGACGAGTGGCAGCGAGCGTTTTTTCCCCTTTTTTTAAACCACTTCTCAAAACGAAGCAAATGATACGCCGTTGGATAGATATCGTCGAGGCGCATCTTTTTCATATATAAATATTTCTCTAATTCATTACGGTTTAAGAGCAGTTTCAAATTTACTAAATCGCGGAACTCTGTTTTTCAAATTTTTTAAAATTTTTTGCTCCAGTTTTCTAACTGTTTGTCGAAACGAGACATATGATACGCCGTTGGAAAGCTACGGACAAGGCGCAACTTCCATATGTTGAAATGGTTTTGAGATTCCTTACAATTTTTAGTTAATTGTGAAAATCATGCGGCTGACTTCGAGAGGCAGCGGCTGTTTTTTCATGAAATTTTTACGAACGGCTGGTCGGAATAATTCAAAACATACGTCGTCGGAAAGATATCGACGAGACGCAACTTTTTCATATAGAATACTCTCTCTAATTCATTACAGTTTAAGAGCAGTTTCGATTTTACCGAAAAGCGGACACTCTGTTTTTCGCGACACCCAAATGGACGTGGGTACTTAATCCGAATGAAAACCGCACTGCAACGGACGAAAAACCGCACTGCATCACATAGGTAAGAGAACTGCATGGTTTCTTTTATTCAAACATAATTTTTTCAAGAACGAGAAAGTAGAGTGCACTTCACATCGGGTGTAAATGAACCACAACAATACCAAAAAGTAAACCGCATTACTTTTTTTCGCTTTCGTAACAATTTTTTTGCACTTACGGGATGAACAACATCATACGGCCGACCGCACTCCTTCAGAATGAAAACCGCACTGCATCGGATGGGCAAGCGAGCTGCATGATTCTTTTTGTCGGACGTAAATTTTGTCAGACGAATTTTTGTTGTCTTTTTCCAACATTTTTCTATGAACGAGAGTGGACCGCTGAGAGGAGGCAAGTGAACCGCGACAAATATTGTAGTGGACCGCATTACCATCTTTGTTGTTTCGCTAAATTTTTCACACTTTTCATGTTAGGTGCAAGTGAGCAGCAACACTCTCTAAAGTAAACCACATCCAAGGACCAAACACACTGCAAATGTTAATGTAGTCGCGGAATTTAGAGACAAACGACGCACTTCATACAGAGGGTACTGAGCTGCTACACAAAATGGAGTGAACTACATCTTTTTGTCTCTCTTCAAACAAAATTTTTCAAGGCTGCACTGCAGACGGGAGACTAGCGAACTACATCGTATCCCGCTCGCCAGCACTGCACGGCCTGCTCGCCCGCACTGCACGGCCTGCTCGCCCGCACTGCACGCCATGCTCGCCCGCACTGCACATCTTCACGAGCTGGAGGCACCTCAAACTAGAATTGTACTGCACCCACACTGTACATCCACATTCTGAAACCGCAAAAAAGCTTTTGAATTGCTTCTGGAGGCTCGTTGATGGCCTTATCCCAGTAGCAAACTGCACCGCCGTGGCTGCGACCGAGCAAATAAACTACCTCACACACAAACTATAGCCGCGGGGCTGCACACACCCACGAGATGTAGATCCCAAGTACATGTTGTGCACTGCGAAGATTGGGCAGATCCGACGTTTTGGGAGGTGATTGTGAGCAGAACAAAGGGCGCCAGAGTCTAGTAGCTGTCTGGAGATGCGGTATCCATGGGGCAAGGAGCGGTGATGCAGTACGGCTCGCGTGGCGATGCAGTGTAGGTGATGCAGTGAGGGGCGGACTCGAGGCCGTGGACGGGGTCGGGCGGCGTCGCGCCGCGGGGCAGATCCCGTTGACGCCGGCGAGCGCGTGGTGGGCCATGGCCATGGTTGGATGGGGCGGGGCCGGGGCCGTCACCTCGACGGTGCTGCGGGCGGAGGCGCGCGAGGGAGATGCAGGGAGCGCAGAAGGGGAAGCCGGTGGCCAGGACCAGTAGGAGGCGGGGAGGCGCGGGTCGGGAGCAGGAAGAGGCGGGGCCGCGCCGGCCGAGAGGAGGAGGAGGCGGGGTGGCCCGGGCCACCGGCAGGGAGGAGGCGATGGAGAAGGCGCGGGAGGGCAGGGGGCCTCAGATCGGTCGTTCGCCGAGGTCTAGGTGGAGCCTGGTGGCTTCCCCAACCTCTCCGGGGGCCGTGGTGGCCGGATCTGGTGCCGGCGGCCACATGCGAGAGGTTTTGTGGCAGCACATCACACTGGGGGGAGGTGGTGCGGCAGCGCGGGGTAAAATGGCGGCTAGGCGGCGCGGGAGAGGAAGGTGGTGCGGCGGCGCTGGGGAGGAAGGTGGTGCGGCGACGCGAGGGAAGGTGGTGCGGTGGCGCGGGGGAGGTGGCGACGCGGTGGTAGTTGGTGGTGCGGGTGTGGAGCACGGGGAGAGAGAGGGATGGAGAAGAGGATAAGGCGGGGGTGGGGTTTTTTTCTGTGTCTGCAGTTCGGTCGTGGTTAGTTTGTAGCTACAGGTGGGTCGGGGTGTGCAGAATAAGGTCTTAAAGGGTGTTATCATAATAGACCCACCCTATATAAAACTCTAACACCCCCTCAAACTCATGGTGGATTAACAACACTGAGTTTGGAGAGATAGAAGCCATGCTGCGCTCTAGTCTGGCCCTTCGTCGGAAAATCCGCCAACTGTAACTCGGAAGGCACATACTTGATAACCCACAAGTATAGGGGATCGCAACAGTTTTCGAGGGTAGAGTATTCAACCCAAATTTATTGATTCGACACAAGGGGAGCCAAAGAATATTCTCAAGTATTAGCACTTGAGTTGTCAATTCAACCACACCTGGATAACTTAATATCTGCAGCAAAGTATTTAGTAGCAAAGTAATATGGAAGTAACGGTAACAATAGCAAAAGTAATATTTTTGGGTTTTGTAGTGATTGTAACAGTAGCAACGGAAAAGTAAATAAGCGAAGAACAATATGTGAAAAGCTCGTAGGCATTGGATTGGTGATGGAGAATTATGCCGGATGCGATTCATCATGTAACAGTCATAACATAGGGTGACACAGAACTAGCTCCAATTCATCAATGTAATGTAGGCATGTATTCCGAATATAGTCACACGTGCTTATGGAAAAGAACTTGCATGGCATCTTTTGTCCTACCCTCCTGTGGCAGCGGGGTCCTATTGGAAACTAAGGGATATTAAGGCCTCCTTTTAATAGAGTACCGGACGAAAGCATGAACTCATAGTGAATACATGAACTCCTCAAACTACGTTCATCACCGGGAGTGGTCCCGATTATTGTCACTTCGGGGTTGCTGGATCATAACACATAGTAGGTGACTATAGACTTGCAAGATAGGATCAAGAACTCACATATATTCATGAAAACATAATAGGTTCAGATCTGAAATCATGGCACTCGGGCCCTAGTGACAAGCATTAAGCATAGCAAAGTCATAGCAACATCAATCTCAGAACATAGTGGATACTAGGGATCAAACCCTAACAAAACTAACTCTATTACATGATAAATCTCATCCAACCCATCATCGTCCAGCAAGCCTACGATGGAATTACTCATGCACGACGGCGAGCATCATGAAATTGGTGATGGAGGATGGTTGATGATGACGACGGCGACGGATTCCCCTCTCCGGAGCCCCGAACGGACTCCAGATCAGCCCTCCCAAGAGAGTTTAGGTCTTGGCGGTGGCTCCGTATCGTAAAACGCGATGAATATTTCTCTCTGACTTTTTTCTCCCCGAACACGAATATATGGAGTTGGAGTTGAGGTCGGTGGAGCTCCAGGGGGCTCACGAGGCAGGGGGGCGCGCCCCCCACCCTCGTGGCAAGGGTGTGGGCCCCCTGACCTTGATTCTTTCGCCAATATTATTTTCCAAAAATAAGCTCCGTGGAGTTTCAGGTCATTCCGAGAACTTTTGTTTCTGCACATAAATAACACCATGGCAATTCTGCTGAAAACAATGTCAGTCCGGGTTAGTTCCATTCAAATCATGCAAGTTAGAGTCCAAAACAAGGGCCAAAGTGTTTGGAAAAGTAGATACAACGGAGACGTATCAATATTGAAGAGCAATAACCTGATCCTGCACACCAGCGCGCACATAGAAAGCATCAACACCAATATGCTTAGTGAGCTAATGCTTCACAGGATCGCGCGCAATGCTGATAGCACCTGTCTTTGTCGCCGATAAGAGCGGAGTAGGTGTAGTAATGAAACACCAAAATCCTGAAGTAACCACCGTAACCAAGTCACCTCTGCCGTCAAAAGAGCCATAGCTCGTAACTCAGCATGTGCACTCGAACAGAAACTGCGATCTGCTTTCTTCGCCTTCCGTGCAATGAGAGAACCACCAAGAAAGACACAGAAGCGAAAGTGAACGGCGATCAGAGGGATCACTAGCCCACGTAGCATCCGAATAGGACTGAAGCTGTAAAGAACTGGAGCGAGGAAAGAATTGACGGTGAGAGATCGTTCCCCGAAGATATCAGAGAACACGAAGGAGGTGACTATAGTGAACCGAAGTGGGAGCAGAGACAAACTGACTCAGAATATGAACCGGATAAGAGATATCCGGACGAGTGACAGCTAGATAGACAAGACTCCCAACAAGATGACGATAACGCGTCGGATCAGGCAAGGGGTCACCATCAGTATCACGGAGGTGAACACTGAGCTCCATTGGAGTCTCAACAATGCGTTCATCGGTAAGAGCAGCACGAACAAGAAGATCCTGTATATACTTTTCCTGGGATATAAAAAAGCCATCAGAGGTAGAAGAGACTTCAATCCGAAGAAAGTAGCGAAGAGGGTCCAAGATCGGACATAAGAAACTGCTCACTAAGACGGGCCTTTACCAAGGCAATATACTCGGGGTCGTCGCCAGTGATGATCATGTCATCAACATAGATAAGAAGAAGAGTCCGACCACGAGGAGAAAGGTGGACAAATAATGCTGGATCATGAGCACTCGCTGAAAAACCAGCGGTAGTGACCACAGAGGCAAAACACTCAAACCAGGCACGGGGGGCTTGCTTAAGGCCATAGAGAGATCGACAAAGACGACATACCATGCCATCAGGAACAGAACACCCAGGTGGTGGCTGCATGTATACCTCCTCACGCAGCTCACCATTAAGAAAGGCATTCTTAACATCAAGCTGAGATACAGACCAGTGACGTGCAGAGGCCACAGCAAGAAGTGTGCGGATAGTGGTCATATGGCCCACAGGAGCAAATGTCTCATCATAATAATGACCATGCTCCTGCTGAAAACCACGAGCCACAAGACGAGCTTTGTAACGCTCAAGAGAACCATCGGAGCGAGTCTTAACCTTGTAGACTGATACGTCTCCAATGTATCTATAATTTTTTACTGCTTCATGCTATATGATGTCTACTATGCAACCTTCTTCTTGTAGACGTTGTTGGGCCTCCAAGTGCAGAGGTTTGTAGGACAGTAGCAAATTTCCCTCAAGTGGATGACCTAAGGTTTATCAATCCGTGGGAGGCTTAGGATGGAGATGGTCTCTCTCAAGCAACCCTGCAACCAAATAACAAAGAGTCTCTTGTGTCCCCAACACACCCAATACAATAGTAAATTGTATAGGTGCACTAGTTCGGCGAAGAGATGGTGATACAAGTGCAATATGGATGGTAGATATAGGTTTTTGTAATCTGAAAAATATAAAAACAGCAAGGTAACTAATGATAAAAGTGAGCACGAACGGTATTGCAATGATAAGAAACAAGGCCTACGGTTCATACTTTCACTAGTGCAAGTTCTCTCAACAATAATAACATAATTGGATCATATAGCTATCCCTCAACATGCAACAAAGAGTCACTCCAAAGTCACTAATAGCGGAGAACAAACGAAGAGATTATGGTAGGGTACGAAACCACCTCAAAGTTATTCTTTCCAATCAATCCGTTGGGCTATTCCTATAAGTGTCACAAACAGCCCTAGAGTTCGTACTAGAATTACACCTTAAGACACAAATCGACCAAAACCCTAATGTCACCTAGATACTCCAATGTCACCTCAAGTATCCGTGGGTATGATTATACGATATGCATCACACAATCTCAGATTCATCTTATTCAACCAACACATAGAACCTCAAAGAGTGTCCCAAAGTTTCTACCGGAGAGTCAAGACGAAAATGTGTGCCAACCCCTATGCATAAGTTCATGGGTGGAACCCGCAAGTTGATCACCAAAACATACATCAAGTGAGTCACGTGATATCCCATTGTCACCACAGATATGCACGGCAAGACATACATCAAGTGTTCTCAAATCATTAAAGACTCAATCCAATAAGATTACTTCAAAGGGAAAACTCAATCCATTATAAGAGAGTAGAGGGGGAGAAGCAACATAAGATCCAACTATAATAGCAAAGCTCGCGATACATCAAGATCGTGCAAAATCAAGAACACGAGAGAGAGAGAGATCAAACACATAGCTATTGGTACATACCCTCAGCCCCGAGGTGAATTACTCCTTCCTCGTCATGGAGAGCGCAGGGTGCCGGGATGGGCTCCTGAGAGGTTTTTGGTGGCTACAGAGGCTTGAGGCGGCGGAACTCCAGATCTATTTTGTTCCCCGAAGTTTTTAGGGTATATGGGTATATATAGGAGGAAGAAGTACGTCAGGGGAGCCATGAGGGGCCCACGAGGGTGGAGGGCGCGCCCAGGGGGTGGGCGCACCCCTGCCTCGTGGATCCCTCGTTTCTTTCTTGACGTGCACTCCAAATCTACCGGGTAGCTTTCCTTCCAAACATAACTTCTCCAGAAGGTTTCATTCCGTTTTGACTCCGTTTGATATTCCTTTTCTTCGAAACACTGAAACAAGGAAAAAACAGGAACTGGCACTAGGCTCTGGGTCAATAGGTTAGTCCCAAAATAATATAAAAGTGTTTAATAAAGCCCATAAACATCCAAAACAGATAATATAATAGCATGGAACAATAAAAAATTATAGATACATTGGAGACGTATCAGCATCCCCAAGCTTAATTCCTGCTCGTCCTCGAGTAGGTAAATGATAAAAACAGAATTTTTGATGTGGAATGCTACCTAACATATTTATCAATGTAATCTTCTTTATTGTGGCAATAATATTCATATCCATAAGATTCAAGATAAAAGTTTAATATTGACATGAAAACAATAATACTTCAAGCATACTAACCAAGCAATCATGTCTTCTCAAAATAACATGGCCAAACAAAGTTATCCCTACAAAATCATATAGTCTGGCTATGCTCTATCTTCACCACACAAAGTATTTAAATCATGCACAACCCCGATGACAAGCCAAGCAATTGTTTCATACTTTTGATGTTCTCAAACTTTTTCAATCTTCACGCAATACATGAGCGTGAGCCGTGGACATAGCACTATAGGTGGAATAGAATGGTGGTTGTGGAGAAGACAAAAAGGAGAAGATAGTCTCACATCAACTAGGCGTATCAACGGGCTATGGAGATGCCCATCAATAGATATAAATGTGAGTGACTAGGGATTGCCATGCAACGGATGCACTAGAGCTATAAGTGTATGAAAGCTCAACAAAAGAAACTAAGTGGGTGTGCATCCAACTCGCTTGCTCACGAAGACCTAGGGCATTTTGAGGAAGCCCATCATTGGAATATACAAGCCAAGTTCTATATGTAAAATTCCCACTAGTATATGAAAGGGACAACATATGAGACTCTCTCTATCATGAAGATCATGGTGCTACTTTGAAGCACAAGTGTGGTAAAAGGATAGTAACATTGTCCCTTCTCTCTTTTTCTCTCATTTTTTTATTTTTTTATTTTTTTGGGCCTTTCTCCTTTTTTTTGGCCTCTTTTTTTGTTCGGAGTCTCATCCCGACTTGTGGGGGAATCATGGTCTCCATCATCCTTTCCTCACTGGGACATTGCTCTAATAATGATGATCATCACACTTTTATTTACTTACAACTCAAGAATTACAACTCAATACTTAGAACAAAATATGACTCTATATGAATGCCTCCGGCGATGTACTGGGATGTGCAATGACTCATGAGTGACATGTATGAAAGAATTATGAACGGTGGCTTTGCCACAAATACGATGTCAACTACATGATCATGCAAAGCAATATGACAATGATGGAGCGTGTCATAATAAATGGAACGGTGGTAAGTTGCATGGCAATATATCTCGGAATGGCTATGGAAATGCCAGGATAGGTAGGTATGGTGGCTGTTTTGAGGAAGGTATATGGTGGGTGTATGGTACCGGCGAAAGGTGCGCGGTATTAGAGAGGCTAGCAATGGTGGAAAGATGAGAGTGCGTATAATCCATGGACTCAACATTAGTCATAAAGAACTCACATACTTATTGCAAAAATCTATTAGTTATCAAAACGAAGTACTACACACATGCTCCTAGGGGGATAGTTTGGTAGGAAAAGACCATCGCTCGTCCCCGACCGCCACTCATAAGGAAGACAATCAATAAATAAATCATGCTCCGACTTCATCACATAACGGTTCACCATACGTGCATGCTACGGGAATCACAAACTTTAGAACAAGTATTTCTCAAATTCACAACTACTCAACTAGCATGACTTTAATATCACCATCTTCACATCTCAAAACAATCATAAGGAATCAAACTTCTCATAGTATTCAATGCACTTTATATGAAAGTTTTTTATTATATCCTTCTTGGATGCCCATCATATTAGGACTAAATTCATAACCAAAGAAAATTACCATGTTGTTCTAAAGGCTCTCAAAATAATATAAGTGAAGCATGAGAATTCATATATTTCTTCAAAATAAATCCACCGCCGTGCTCTAAAAGATATAAGTGAAGCACTAGAGCAAACAACAAACTACTCCGAAAGATATAAGTTAAGATCAATGAGTAGTCGAATAATTATGCAACTATGTGAAGACTCTCCCATTTTATAATTTCAGATCTTAGTATTTTATTCAAACAGAAAGCAAAGCAAAATAAAATAGAATGACGCTCCAAGCAAAACACATATCATGTGGTGAATAAAAATATAGCTCCAAGTAAAGTTACCGATGAACGAAGACGAAAGAGGGGATGCCTTCCGGGGCATCCCCAAGCTTAGACGCTTGTTTATCCTTGAATATTACCTTGGGGTGCCTTGGGTATCCCCAAGCTTAGGCTCTTGCCACTCCTTATTCCATAGTCCATCGAATCTTTACCCAAAACTTGAAAACTTCACAACACAAAACTTAACAGAAAACTCGTAAGCTCCGTTAGTATAAGAAAATAAATCACCACTTAGGTACTATAATGAACTCATTCTTTATTTATATTGGTGTTAAACCTACTGTATTCCAAATTATATATGGTTTATAAACTATTTTACTAGCCATAGATTCATCAAAATAAGCAAGCAACACAATGAAAACAGAATCTGTCAAAAACAGAAGAGTCTGTAGTAATCTGTATCAAACGTATACTTCTGGAACTCCAAAAATTCCAAAATAAATTGGTGGACATGAGGAATTTATCTAGTAATCATCTGCAAAAATAATCAACTAAATATCACTCTCCAGTAAAAATTTCAAGCAAATCTCGTGAGCGCTAAAGTTTCTGTTTTTTACAGCATGATCATAAAGACTTCACCCAAGTCTTCCCAAAGGTTCTACTTGGCACAAACACTAATTAAAACATAAAACCACATATAAACAGAAGCTAGATGGATTATTTATTACTAAACAGAACCAAAAATTAAGAAACTAAAATAAAATTGGGTTGCCTCCCAACAAGCGCTAACGTTTAACGCCCCTTGCTAGGCATGATTTCAATGATGCTCACATAAAAGATAAGAATTGAAACATAAAGAGAGAATCATGAAGAATATGACTAGCACATTTAAGTCTAACCCACTTCCTATGCATAGGGATTTTATGAGCAAACAACCTATGGAAACAATAATCAACTAGCATAGGAAGGCATAACAAGCATAACTTTAAAACTTTAAGCACATAGAGAGGAAACTTGATATTATTGCAATTCCTACAAGCATATATTCCTCCCTCATAATAATTTTCAGTAGCATCATGAATGAATTCAAAAATATAACCAGCACCTAAAGCATCCTTTTCATGATCTACTAGCATAGAAATTTTATTACTCTCCACATAAGCAAAATTCTTCTCATTCGGGATAATGGGAGTATCATAAAAGACTTGATTACTATAAATTGTTTCCACATTAAAAGAGTAATGTTCAGAAAAAGGGTAATCATAATCATGACAAGTTTTATAAATATAATCATCACTACTTTTTATAGCATAAGTTTCATCACAATAATCATCATAAGTAGCAACTTTGTTCTCATCATAATCGATTGAAACCTCTTCCGAAATAGTGGATACATCACTAAATAAAGTCATGACCTCTCCAAATCCACTTTCATAAATATTATAAGATTCAACATCCTCCAAAATAGTGGGATCATTACTTCCTAAAGTTGACACTCTTCCAAACCCACTTTCATAAATATAATCATCATAAGTAGGAGGCATGCTATCATCATAACAAATTTGCATATCAAAACTTGGGAGATTAAAAATACCATCTTCATTAAACGTAGCATACCCAAGCTTGGGACTAACATTAATTGCAGAAAATATATTCTAAAAAACATCATCTTCATCAAACATAGCATCCCCAAGCTTGGGCCTTTTCATATCATAAGCATAATCACTCTCATCATCAATAGTATGGATATCACCAATAGTAGAGCAAACATTATTATCATATTCTTCCAAGCAAGTGCCAAAAGGATTTTCAAGATCATAAGAAGTATCATTATCTTCCCAATCATAATCATCACAACAAGCAATAGGCATAACGAGATCATCATCAAGCGCATCATCTTCCACAATTATTTTTGATTCATCTTCATGAGGCACAACAATAATAGGAGCAACATTATTTGGGAGAGATATCTTTTTACCTCTCTTCCTTTTTCTTTTCTTCTTCTTCACCTCATGTGTGGGTTCAATCCTCTTCTTGGAGCTCCTTATTAATGAGATTGGTTGAATAGAAGGCTCCTCCTCGTTACCTGATTCATCATAAGAAATAATAGGAGAATATTGGGAAGTCTCTTCCCTTTCGTTAGCATTCTCTTCATATTCTATTTGTTTTCTTTTCTTTATGTAATTGGCAATATAAGGATTTTCAATGCAATTCACCGCACAATACATATAAATCTTCTCTAGATCAAAATCAAGAAATCTATCAAGATTAAACTTTGGAATACCCTCAGTTATACGTTTCATTTCCTCATACCCCAAAAGAAGACTAAGCTCTTTATGATGCTCAAGGGTAATCAAATTATCACAAATTTTGGATACTATTCGGTCATGAAACAATTTGCATTGGAGATTTAAATGACCATGTTCATTGCAAAGTTCACAAGGAGTGCGAAAAATATTGAATTTTTCAGCACAAACATCAAGACTTTCTTGCAACAATTTAGTTTCTAAATACTTATGCCTCTTGCAATATCTATCTTCCCTATTTGGTGTATACTTGCAAACCCAATGCACTCCACAAACAGGGGCAAATACTAGAACCTTCAAACCCAACCCGTAAACTGCACCTAATCACATAAATCACACATAAATCACGAGGATGGGGTTGCCATTTCCTCGAACACCTCGTGCGCGGCGGGAGGAGGTTCGGCGACGGTGGCGGTCGAGGCGCGCGTCATGCGGGCGGGCTTCTTCATGCTTGTTCACAGCCGGGACGAGCCGACGACCTTGGCCGAAGCCCCTCGAGGCCCACGGCCGCCGCCGCCGACTCTTCTTGGGGGCGCGGCGGCCGTGGCGGGGTGGGCGCTGGGCGGACGGAGCCGGGCGGAGCCTGGGAGGTGGAAGGAGGCGCGGCGAGGCCCGCCCGCCGCCGCTCGCTTCGACGTGGTCGCCGCCACCACGCCGGGCGACGGTCGGGCGGGCAGGGCGGGGCGGCGAGGCGGCCGGGCGGGGGACGGGGCCGGACGGCGCGCGGCCGTGGCGGGCGAGGCGGGGCGGGGAGGCGGTCGGGCAGGTCGGCGGCGGGGGCCCTCCATGGCCGGAGAAGGAGGCCGGGAGGAGGAGCAGTTGGCTCCAGCAAACGAGGAGCGAGCGAGCGAGGAGCGAGCGAAGAAAAGGGTTGGGGGCGATTTTCCTCTCAACCCCTACTTCTACGGATTGGAAACTGGTTTGAGGTTGGACCTCTAAATTTTTTACTGGTTTAAGGGTTTAGAGGTTTTAGTCTCACGGCGTTTTCCACAAAACCGTAAAAAGCAGTTATTTTAAGGGTTTGATGGTTTGAGGCTCTACTAGTAATGCTCTAGCTATATAAAGAGGCTCTTTCTTCCCAGTCGATCCCGCCTCCTCGCTGCCCTACCAACTCCCATCAGCGAGCTCCCATACCCTCTTCCGGTGCTGCCCCCGTCTGCCCTCCGTGGGGCCGAATTGGTGGCGCAGCCATGGGTCATCTGCGACTGCCGGCGGGAGGAGCGCGTAGAGGCGATGAAGCGGGTGGGATTTGTACAGCGGCCACAGGCTGGCCTGCCAGTCGCCGTTGCTTGCCGGGAAGCTGTGCAAGGACCGGAAGCCGCCGGCAACGTCGAGACTAGGCCACTGGGCGCGCACTCAATGGCGCCGCGGAAGGGATCAGGGAGCGCTGGGGGCGTGGCCGTGAAGGGGTGCTCCACCGAGCGGCCGCCAGGGGACAGTACTGGGGAGGACTGCATCGAGCCGCCGGTGATGCTCTGCCGAGCCAGGAACTGCATCGCCGTCCCTACTGAGGCTGCCACCGCTGCTCATGAGCACCGCCGTTACCACCCCACCAAAGCTTCCTCCGGTCTGCACCACGCTGCTCCACCACGGAGGAGGCGTCTGCGCCGTTCTGTCTGCTCCATCGAATAAGGCCGTCGCCAGGAGCTGCTTCGCACCGTCGTCGCCACGCTGCTGCCCTGGCATCCTGGACAACGTCACCTGCGGGGTTCGCCAATCTCTTCTCGGCGCTCGACAAGACTACAACGTCCATGGCCGGAACTGCTGCTGCCGCCTGGTCTCCGTGCGCGCGCCGCCCATGCCGCATGCACCAGCACCACCGCACCTCCTTTTCATGTGTGCGCCTCGGACACCCGGGTGCCGCCTCCCTCAACGCCTGTGGCCTGTGGGTCACCAGTCGCCATCACAGGAACAAGCGCCGCCCAGGCGCTGGGTTCCTCTATTACCGACTAGCGTCGCCACCCAGTTACCCGCGTTCCCATCCGCGATCGTCGTCGACGGACTGGTGGTCAATGCTTTTGCACGTGGGGCTTCTGCTACTATCTCTCTCTCCCAGTTACGTGTACTAAAAATTTGGGCTACCGCTGCTGTTCTAGCTTCTATCTCTCTCCATGGCTGCAGCAACTCCCTCTCTCACCTGACCGTGCACACTGAGGTGGCACTGGCTCTCAGAACTGGACATTTTCATATCAGCTAATGATCATTTAGAAAGTGTTCGTGTTATAGCAGACAAAGTGAAGAGGATGGTTATTAGGTGTAAGGGACTGCTTAGTCCCAGGGGCAGTTTCACTATTTTCAGATTAGATAAGCCAAGGTTGTTTTTAGATCTTAGTAGAAGAAATACTATTGTGGATTTAGATACATTTTTTAGATCTGGACTTGGAGGTTGGTGTAAGTATACATTTTTTAGATGTGAACTTGCACGTTGGTGTGATACTTTTTTTGGGCTACTTTTGGGCTACTTTTTTTGTATCTTTTGGGCTACTTTTTTTGTATCTTTTTATGTTAATTTTGTATGCATGGTGAAGTTAATTTTTTTTGTTCTTTACAACATATGTTCTTATGGAATAAGACATTTACAACATATGTTCTTATGGAATAAGACATTGTATGAAGCCAGAAGCGATACATATGAGTCGTAATGCAGGTTTTGGGTTCACATGTTGCCACAATTTTTTTGAAATTCCACTGTAAATTTGAAGATTATACTCTAAATTAAATCGGTTTAGATCTGACTGGTACGAGATGATATGCATAGATTAGAGGTCTGTATTTTTTTTACATGAACTGCTGCAAATTTGATATGCATAGATTAGAGGTCTATATTTTTTTTACATGAACTGCTGCAAATTTGGGCGTGGGCACCTCCTCCTCTCCTTTTGCTGCATCTGTAATTGAAGTCCAGGACCAGCCCTCCTCTCCCTTTGATGTGATTCTTTTTCAGTTGGTTTTACTGAAGGATATTGTCCTTTTTGTACATGAACTGATGTTTGGTGCTCACTATTCTACAATCTTATGATTTGCAATTTCTCCATGATGCTATAAGTTCCCATGTCTTCATCTTCAGCAGGGAGCAACGAGTACCCACAGCGAAAATTTTCCATTCCCTTCATATTTCTTCTTTTTTTTTCCTTTGCTACTTGCCTACTTTTATTACTCCAGATCTAATGATCGCTTTATATTCTGTTTGTTTAATTGGTAAGGAGTTTGCTTTGAAAAATTCCTTCGGATTTGCAATGTTTTATTGTCTACGTTATTATTTAAATATTATGAATGAACAAGCACTGATGCAGGCATGCAACAGCCCACTTGTATGAGAATACATAGAGGTATTATTAATGCTCATGCAACTAGCAAAGTTTCTTATTTTAAAAAATTGGCTTCTAACTGAAGTGAACAACATATGTGGACAGCGTGGCAGATTTCAGTGGCCAAGATTATTTTGCACGATTTCAATGGCAAATGTTAGAAATTTGGAGATTTTACTGACAATATTTTTATCTATTTGAATTGTTCAGTCCAAGGAGCACGGCGCCGAGGTCAGGTTACTAGCAGGTTTCCATGCCATACATCCAACCAACCCCATTCTGAACCGTCCAAGATGAATGGGGTTTGAATTTCTCATGGCATACATATTATCCTCTTTTTTTTTCGGGCAGCTACAGGCCGATCGAGCTCAGAAACCTGTTTAATGTACAACCAATCTGCTGCCCATGCTCTACGACTTCTCGAATTTTCCTCCTCTACACATATCCATTTAATTTAATACACCTAAAGGTTGAACCAATAATTATCGTACTTAACCGCCAGTTTGGGATATAAATCCACATTGTGTTCCTCTCAATGTTTTGTTCCTGGTGTACTTCTGGAACTCTAGCACCATTGCAATTCCAACCACTATAAAGGTGCAATTATTTGCAGTATGAGAGCCCCTAGGTCTTCAGAAATAAACCATCCGACTCCAGCAAAGAGACCTCATACTAGATTCCCTATTTCTAAAATTGTATGTTTTCTGCAGATTTTTTCAAAAAAAAGTTGCAGCCTAAATCGGCTAATGGGGCCTTGACACATGGTATTATTGGGGGGAGATTATGTGCATCTATGTTGCCGTAATACAGGAGCAGTTGAGATTATTAGGTTATGTGCATCTATGTTGTTGTCTTGCGGGAAATGGCATTTACCTTTAGCTTTTGTCCGCTAAGAATTCATTTGTTAGCTTAAGATGCTTTGTACCTTCTAATCTAAAATTTGCCTTATCTAGCTTGAGGGATACTGACCAGGAACTGAAATCTCGACAGAAGATAATATGATATGGTGAGAGTGGCTAATAAAGAAATACTCCTAATTATCTCATGTACTCCTAATTATCGGGTGCATGCGCAGAGAGAGAGAGGGGGAGAGAGTTCCCATGAATGCGAGCTTTTACTGCGTGTAGAGAATTCATACTGTAAACGGGTGTAAATTTTAACAAGCTTCTTCTTACCCCTTTTTTTCACATGTGATGTAAAAAGATAAGACCTAATCATATCACTAATTAATGAGATTAACGACTCAAATCTAATATACATTCTTATTTCTCATGTAAAAATAGGAGGTAAGAGCGATCATGTTAAAACTGCTCAGGGCCATAAACAGCACAGCTAATCAGCTACATGCAACCTACCTCGATCTATGTATCCGATCCATGCAAAACCAAGATGGTAAATCAGTCCTAAATTAAAAGGTCAACTATTTCCTTGGAATTTCTTTTGTCAAGCCTTCCCTTAGTACCTGGGTTCTTCCATGCGAAGAGTAAACAACAACAACAACAACAAAAACAAAAACAAAGCCTTTTAATTTAGCTTATGCATATGTCGTAAGCTATAAAAACAATAAAAATAATTCCCATTTCATAGTTCAACACTAAGGTATATTTTGCATCATAAAAATTCAATTGTTTTTTCAAATTTACACCCTCCATTAAATTAACCATCTTAGCAAGTGAACATATGATTCTCTCCACAACTTCCTCTCTGTATTCACGTGAAATATAACATATTGGTCCGGCCAAGTATATCCTCCATCAAATCAAACATGTTATCATCTGACTTTCACACTACAAATGTAACATCTCCTGCAATATTTCTCCTCACCAAGATGACTAACTATCCATCTCCAATCATTGGCAACGCTCAACTATGTTGCCCATCCATATTTTCATCCAAAGATAGCATTTACTACACATGTACCGTATCGGTAGGCGCGGCGTGGCGCCGCGCGGGGAAAAGCTAGTATAGAACTAGTGGTCTTGTTTCCCATTCATCTACAACACAAACACACACATTTTTATTACTACCGCTACGTTGCAACAACGAATTCTAAATCTACTAGAGGTGAAATATACCTTGGAGGAGATTTTTCAAACACGTTGTGTGCGGGGAGGAGCGTCTCGCCAGCTGCTCGTCAAGGCCGTGCCGGAAGCCGGAGCTGCTCCAATCTCGTGTCGGCAGCCTCTTTGTCGTCGGAGAAGAAGAGAAGCCGACCGTTCCCTTGCATCGACAAATTGTAGCCGGCGGAGCAACGACCGAGCGACGACTGAGCTTGCACTCTACGGCCGCGTGGTCACTGCCGACGGTCAGAGGGGCCAGCTACGGATCCCATCTGTCGTGGGAAGGCCGCGGGCGGCTGTAATCGGGTGACGGATCTCACATCGGCGGGTCACAGGAGAGGAAGTTAGCTGGCGCAATCGAGCAACGGAGGGGCAGCCTGGCAGGGAAGGACGACGTAAGGGAGGGGGGAAGGACGACGTAGGGGAGGGGGGAAGGACGACGTAGGGGAGGGGGGAAGGCGCCGGTGCTGGTGAAGGACAACGGGGGCGGTTTTTCACCGACGGCGGGCGGAGTGGAGCTTTTTCTTGCCAAGGAAACAGAGCGGGAAGGTTCCAAGTGGAGGTTCGTGGCTTTACGTGGCCGAAATTTGTTTTTAGGCACGGCCTGATGTGCCCCAAATTTACAATGACGTCGGCTGCTTTTTTGTTGGGCAGCCAAAAATATTTTAGGGCACCATATTGGGATGGGGCATCTGTTGGAGCAACGTTTTTTTTTGCTCTAGATGCCCTAGAAGTTAGTTTTTCTGGGTACACGTTAAAAGTAACGCATCTGTTGGAGTTGCACTAAATACATGGTCACAAGCTTCTTGTACAACTCTTCAAGCACCATTAATCTAACATAACAGACGTTTCTTGTACACAGAGACTGACAATGGAACCCATCAGGTAGATCATACACAGACTGGTTCGAGTAACATCAACAAGGTCAAAATAGAGGGCGCGACCGAAAAAAGTGCACTAGACACTGACGTCCCGGCCCAACCAGGTTTAGAAGACCCCAGGGTGTCGTGTAGTAAAAAACTTGAGATACACTAGCACGCACCGATCGATCATTTACCACGTTTTGCCCAAATTCGTTGTAGTAGAATGCCACCAAAACGAAAAAAAGTGTTGCACATCTACCACGAAATGGAGCAAAAAATGTGATATATGGAGTACCTCCTACAAGGCTACAACGGTTGCCGGTTTAATTTGTGGTAAAAGATAACTTTTCTTGTAGTGTGTTACTAGCATAATGTTATGGTATTATATTGGATTAGTTAAGGCATATCCAAAGCAAAACCTGAAACCTTTACTATATGTTTAGACCACGGTGTTCGGACCACTTTTATCATTTAACGGGAATCTTATATGTCCGCTTAGCAGTTCGGATGTATGAATTTCGGTATCGTAGCAACAAACGTGGGGGAGCTTTGCCGGAGTCCGACACATGCACTTAACCAACATAAAGTCTATGCATTGTCCTCCTCTCTTTTCTCTCTCTTCATATGCATGGCCCCTCCTCTCTCTCCTCCCAACCAGATATCACACCACAATATCCCATCACATGCATGGTCCTCTTCTACTCTCTCTTCTCTCAACTAGATTAATTTGTGAATAGTGTTGGATGACTCTCTTTCACATCATGTCCGCGGACCACGTCCAGACACAGAAACAGACACTTATGGTGTCCATTTGTGGATCAGCGTTGGAGATGCCTTTATATAATTAAAAATTATCATTGTTTCAACATTTAGATGGTACCATCGTATCAAGTATACACAAAACGGTAGAGTCGTGCATCCATAATTCCTGATGTAGTATATGGTTTCCAAATTGATCATATCATGGTGAGATCTTTGAAACTAAATCCCATGTCGGTATGTTTCAACAACTTCCTTTTCTCAATCAGTAATTGTTAGATTGTCATCATATATACTTGCCTAGATTATGCAATACTTTGTTATCAGATTAATAACAAGGACCATGCGATCTGAATTACGTTATCGATTATGTAGGTGCATACTTACTAATAAAGAAAATAGGATTATTAGTCCGTCATACTATTTTGCATGAAAACCATTGATGTTTCTGTTAATTAAACTGCAGTCCACTTTTAAGTCAGATTTTTGCTTTTGCAGAAACCCCCTGATATTTCTGATAATCAACTGCAAGCCAATTTTAAGTCAAAATTTTGCTTTTGCAGGAACCCCCCGATAATTGGGTTAATCAACCCGCAGTACAGATGAGATGATTTAAGAAAATATCTAAATCATTTAAACGGTAACTCCAAATTTAACATATTATATATGTAATTTGATAAAAAAATGTATAGAATCTGAATATGATGTTATTTAACTGTTAATAGTTTAAAAAAGCTATTTAGGGTGCAACCTTAACCGATAGCGCATGATCCATCTTTCTTTCACACCGGTGTCGATTCGGATTGAAAATGAACACCTCGACAAAACTAGGATTGAGATGAAATAAATCTTCTATAACCATGCGTGCACACCTCGCCAAAACCTCACAGGAAAGGCATATTTCTCGTCTTATGTCAAGAGAGATGTCTTAGGATTGACAATAATCAAAAGCGTTGTTATTGTGTGGGCAATGAAGCCACCGTAGGCGATGGTGGAAAGGAGGATAAATGGCGACACACATGGGATGCCATGTGTTAAAATAATATATGTGGACTTATTGCCGTCTTGAGTCATAGTTAGTGTGTTAGGGCAGTGTGATATTTTCTTCTCTGTTGCAATGAACAGGCTCTTTGCTAGTGTTGCTTATTTATCTTATTGTCTCAGTTACCAAAGTAACCTAGTGTGATGACTAGACTATTCTAGAGTTTCATCCTCAAGACTTCCCATACCAGATTTCCCAATAATACTCATCAAGTTATTCAGTTACGGTCACTAGATTATTATTATTATGTATAGTCAACAAGTTTTTAGTTACCGAATTTCCCAATAATAGTCTCTGGTTATTCGGTGATGGTCACCAGATTATTCTGGTTATTCTAGGCACAAGACACTTATAATCACCATGTTATTCGGTGACGGTCATTGGGTTATTCTATGATAGTCACCAAGTTATTTTAGGTACCAAATTTTCACTATAATAAACACCTATTGGGCGTAGCTATATCAGAGCATTACCACCACACATGTCGTGGCTATCAGATAAAAATGATGACAATTACCAGGTTTTTGGTTCGTGACTATCATGAAAAGCTATCAAAATCTAGAAAAACAAAACACAACATGCTCAAATGCAGTGGAGGAACACCAAGGAGGAAAGTGAGGAAGGAATCAAGGCAAGGGTACTCCACTTACTCGATGGAGAACCTAGGTTGCATCCGGACACACTGTGCTGGTCACAAACTCACAATGCTCCCGGCAACATGTGACGGTCGGCAAGGAAGGGGCAGAGCTCAGCGAGGAATGAGATCGATGTCAACCTGGGTGGGGTGAATGAAAAAGAGGTTGGAATCGCTCGAGGGTTAACATGCCCACAAATCCTTCACCATGTATTTATGCAGGAAATTACGTACTACCGTAAGTGGATGTAGAGATAGAAAGGGTTGTGATACCACCAGACATTTACCGACTCTAATCTACTCACTTCTGTTTATATAAGATGTTTTAGCTTTTTCCATATTCACATGTATCTAGACATGTTTTACTGTGTATATTCACCCATTTCAGTCTGTATTCACTTCATATTTTAAATTTCTAAAACATCTTATATTTAGGAATGGAGGGAGTATTTTGTTACTTGTGCCACTTTTGAGCCTTAATATTCCTTGTAATTCCTTTCAAATACAACTTCATAAAGTTAGCATCACTTCTCGACTCCATTTGGTTTTGTGCCATGGATGCAATAGATCATCTAATGTACCTAAACACTTAGAACATCTCCACTCACCCCCAATAGGCCCCCATGGCCCTTTTTATTTGCCGGCGCTAAAAAAACCGGCCCAGTCGCGTCCCCAAAAGCCCATTTTCCGCTGGTTAGGCCTGAATTTAGCGCCGGCGGCCCCGGGGCGAACCCGGCGCGCTGGGGGGAAGCGTTTTTGGCGCGAAAGCCTGGTGGAGCCGCCGAGTCAGTGACCGGCCTCGTCTCATCTTCCTCATTGCCTCGGTTTCCCGCGGGCAATCAATGCCAAGGCTGCCGCCGGTCAACCTTCCATTGATTCCTCATGGGCGGCGCAATGCGACGACGCGCCCCTCCCGCCACGTGTACACACGCTTGCCATCCCCGGAAAGCTGCCCCCTCCCTCGCCGGTGGACGCACTCACCCGCAGCCTCTCTCTCGCGGCCGACGCCCCCCATCTCGTCTCCCCCTCTCACCGCGTGTACGACCCCGCTGATGGGAGAGCGGTTCCCAGACGACGGAGCGGCGGCCAACGGCTTCGGCCGCCGCCACCTGCACGAGTGCGAAGCCCACCTCCTCCACCAGGCAAACCACCCGACGCCGCCTGACATGCGCGTGCCGGGTAGTGGAGGCTCAGCGCCGGAGGCGTCCCCGCCCCCCATAGCCGGTCGAGGCTGGCCTCTTCCACGCCGAGATCGAGCGTGTTCGGGCCTCTCTGACGGAGGAGGAGCGTGACCTCCCGGAGTACGCCGTCGACGCCCACGCGCACTGGGCGGCGTACTTCCAGCGTCGCCACAAGGAGTAGCTCGCCTCCACCAACCACGCGCCGGTGATAAGGGGGCGCAACAACAGCAACGGGCGTCGCCTATGGTCGGGCGCCCCCATCCGCACGCTCCACGCCGTCCTCGAGTACCTCGAGGGCGGCAACGATCCATCGCTCGAGTACCCGGCGGCCCCAGCCCCCCGTCAGAGTAGCGGCCCGTGGCTGCCGAGGCGCATGGTGTGCGGGTCCTCCTCCTCCTCCTTGTCCTCCCGTTCCTCCTCCCGCTCCTCCGGGTCGCCGGTGCTCGCCAGCGTCAAGGCCGAGCCCGTGGAGACGCCGCTCGGCCGGCGCACCCGCGGCGCCGCTCTCGTCATCAACGAGGGCGGTCATTCCTCCTCTGCTCCTACCTCCCGCCTCGTCAAGCCGAAGACGGAGCCCGGACTCGCCGCCGTGAAGAGCGAGCACGATGACATGGCCGCCGCCGACGAGGCCGCCATCAAGTGGGCGCTTGAGGACTAGGCTCGACTGGAGATGGAGCGCCAGCGCCGCGCCCTAGAGGACATCGCCGCTCGGCGCCACGACCGCGACGAGGGAGGCGTCATCATCCTCGAGGACAGTGACGATGAGGCGCCGCCACCAGCCAAACCAGTCCGCCAGGGTGACCCCGGGCAGGGGTCCAGTAGGGACGGCCGAGGTGTGAAGAAGAAGGAGGACGACGACGACAGCGACTACGACGCCTTCAGCAAGCTCTTCGGCCTGTAGGCGCGCGCAGGCGGCGGTGGCGTGGCAGCAGTACTTATTTTTCTTTTTTTTCTCTTAGGTTATGTTTTCAATATGCGAAAAGACGATGGAACGTCTAAATATCGCTGAATCTGTGTCGTGTTTGCCCAAAATTTGCCCGGCTATGTTTTTAAAAACCTTTAGAAAACGTCGCCTTGGGGCGATCTGGGGGCGGCGGCTCGGAACCCGATCACCTCCACGCCCAAATTATTGCCGGTTCGCCCCAGAGCGGCGCTATTTCCAGCCGGGGATGGCTCGAGATGCTCTTACTATTGGTCAATGCATGGTGGAATCAGCGTTACAGAATATGTTCACTCATACTATTTGATTCCTTGGCTAGGAGAAAATAGTCATCATAGATGACAAATGACTTGGATATATGCACCACCATTGCATACTACCAACAAACCCCGTCCTTGATGTGATGTGTGGATTAGTCAACTGGATTATGCTGGTCCTAGCTTCCTGTAGATACTAGAACATGGAGGCGCACGTTGCCGCGCCCGCCAATATTAACAGAAGAACAAAATGTTTGAGAAAATTTAGTCATAGAAAAAATTCAAGAAAATTGAAAGGTTCAAAATTACTATGTTGAATGTGGATCTTGGATGATAATTTTGAATAATCCAAATTATGGAACGGATCGACGACTCACCACTACCAGAAAAACTGGGGTTGCCGACGGCCAAATCTATGCCGACGGCGAAGGAAAGGCCGTAGGCGTAGAAAAGCCGTCGGCATACATCCATCTATGCCGACGGGGCCGTCGGCATAGACAAGGCCGTCGGGACCGCCGAGGTGCGCCTCGGGCCCCGTCGGCATAGGGCAGGCCGTCGGCATAGCCGTAGCCCACCTGCCCGGTCGTGCCGACCATTTGGCGGCGTTGACCCTCGCCGACGGGCGATGCTTGCGGCGTCGTCAAGATATCGCGGAAGGTATGCCTACGGCCAAGCCGTCGGCATAGGCCCCTCTGCCACGTCAGCGATCCGTGTGCCTCGCCACATCAACGATCCGTGGGACAACCTCCGTGTGTGCACAGATATGCCAACGGCCTAGCCGTCGGCATACGTGTATTTTACTTTATTTTTTTATTTTTACTCTGTTTTGTTATTTTATACTTTATTTTAGTTTTTGTTTTGTATAAGATAATTATGCCTTATTTAAAAAACATACCCGATGGTATATCGATTGCCCCCGTTCTGACGTCGCTATCGCCGTGTCACGAAGGGGGAAGCGGTCGACATGGAAGGAATTCTGTTGGTGGGGATTCGGGTGTAGCTATGTCACGAAACATCGCACGGGTCCCGATGCATATGTGAAAGTGTTCATGCATGCGTGAGCGCCTGTCTTGGGGCTCGGGTGTGCCCCCCTCACGGACGGCCGCCGCCGCCACACTGGAGGGGCGAAAGCAGACGCCGCAGCAAGATCCCCTCCGTGTAGACCCGACGCGTCTGTTTTCGCCCCTCCAGTGCGGCGGCGGCGCCGTCCGTGAGGCACACCGGACACGCGTGCGCCTCTTGAGACATGCCACCACACCACCCGCATGTATGAGGGCGTGACGACGGGCGGCGGCATTACTACCCCGGTGCCCCTGTCCCCGCTAACCTGTAGCGTTTGACCACGCGATCTAGCCCTTTGACTTTGCAGACGGGCTTTGACGATGGACCTCTCCACCCGGTTGTGTCGATTCGGCCCATAGGGACACCCGGAGCAACATCCGGGCCAAACCCACAGCTACATCCACTCCGTGTAGACCCGACGCGTCCGTTTCCCCCCTCCAGGTGCCGGCGGCGGCGCCGTCCGTGAGGGGGGGCACACCCGACGCGTGCCGCCTCTTCGACATGCCACCACACCACCCCGCATGTATGAGGGCGTCGACGACGGGCGGCGGCATTACTACCCCGGTGCCCCGTCCCCGCTAACCACAGTAGCGTTTGACCACGCGATCTAGCCCTTGACTTTGCATGGGCGGGCTTTAACCAATGGACCTCTCCACCCGGTTGTGTCGGTTCGCCCATAGGGACACCGGGAGCAACATCCGGCCAAACCCACAACTACATCCACTCCGTGTAGACCCGACGTGTCCGTTTCCCCCTCCAGTCTTTGGCGGCGCGCCGTCCGTGGAGAGGGGGGCACACCGGAGACGCTGTGGGGCATTTGCAACCGCCACAACACTTCCGGACTTGTGAGAGGCCGCCTCGCAAGATTTGACGGTATGCTAGCCCGGAGGCCGCGGTCCGTCGATCGTAGAGCGCTCGAAGAGCAATCCGCGTAAAGGGAAGTGTTCGAGATACTTCTCCATCACGAAAAATTATGAAAAATTACCATCGGTCCTATAGCACATGTGCCCACGTCATGTAAAAACTCATGATTTTATCGCGCTCCGGTATTTAATAATATTCACGCCGCATCGTTTCCGCAGAGCGTCTACTACCGTGTCATCGCCGTCCGTGAGGGGGCCACCCCGGAGACGCGTGCCGCCTCTTCGGACATGCCACCACACCACCCCGCATGTATGAGGGCCCGATCGCGACGCTCGGTGGCATTGCTACCCCGGGGCCCCGTCCGCCCTAAGCACAGAAGCGTTTGACCACGGATCTAGCCCTTTGACTTTGCACGACGGGATTTGACCAAAGGCCTCTCCACCCGGTTGTGTTAGGTCAGCCCATAGGAACACTTTGGAGCAACATCCGGGCGAGACCCACAGCAAGATCCCCTCCGTGTAGACCCGACGCGTCCGTTTCCCCCCTCCAGGTGTCGGCGGCGGCGCCGTCCGTGAGGGGGGCCACACCCCGGACACGCGTGCCACCTCTTCAGACATGCCACCACACCACCCCGCATGTATGAGGGCCCGGTACGACGGGCCGGCGGCATTGCTACCCCCCCAGTGCCCCCGTCCCGCCTAACCCTGTAGCGTTTGACCACGCGATCTAGCCCTTTGACGTTGCACGGACGGGCTTTGACCAGTGGACCTCCCCACCCGGTTGTGTCAGTTCGGCCCATAGGGACACCCGGGAGCAACATCCGGGCCAAACCCACAGCTACATCCACTCCGTGTAGACCCGACGCGTCCGTTTCCCACCTCCAGGTGCCGGTGGCGGCGCCGTCCGTGAGGGGGGGGCACACCCCGGAGACGCGTGCCGGGCATTTGCAACCGCCACAACACTTCCAGACTTGTGAGAGGCCGCCTACGCAAGATTTGACGGTATGCTAGCCCCCGGAGGCCGCCGGCCACAGTCGTAGACGCGCGAAGAGCAATCCGCGTAGAGGGAAGTGTTCAGATACTTCTCCATCACGAAAATTTATGAAAAATTACCATCGGTCCTATAGCACATGTGCCCACGTCATGTAAAAAACTCATGATTTTATCGCGCTCCGAGTATTTAATAATATTCACGCCGCATCGTTTCCGCAGAACGTCTACTACCGTGTCATCGCCGTCCGTGGCGGGCCACACCCGGAGACGCGTGCGCCTCTTCGGACATGCCACCACACCACCCCGCATGTATGAGGGCCCGATCACGGCGCTCGGTGGCATTGCTACCCCAGGGCCCCGTCCCGCCTAACCTGTAGCGTTTGACCACGGATCTAGCCCTTTGACTTTGCACGGACGGGATTTGACCAAAGGGCCTCTCCACCCGGTTGTGTTAGGTCAGCCCATAGGAACACTTTGGAGCAACATCCGGGCGGACCCACAGCAAGATCCCTCCGTGTAGACTCGACGCGTCCGTTTCCCCCTCCGGTGCGGCGGCGGCGCCGTCCGTGAGGGGGCACACCGGACACGCTGTCGCCTCTTGAACATGCCACCACACCTCCCGAATGTATGAGGGCCCGATGCAACGGGCGGCGGCATTGCTACCCCATCCGGTGCCCCGTCCGCCTAACCCTGAAGCGTTTGACCACGCGATTTAGCCCTTGACTTTGCACGACGGGCTTTGACCAAGGGACCTCTCCACCCGGTTGTGTCAGTTCGGCCATAGGGACACCCGGGAGCAACATCCGGGCCAAACCCACAGCTACATCCACTCCGTGTAGACCAGACGCGTCCGTTCCCCCCCTCCAGGTGCCGGCGGCGGCGCCGTCCGTGAGGGGCGGGGGGCACACCCCGGAGACGCGTGCCGGGCATTTGCAACCGCCACAACACTTCCAGACTTGTGAGAGGCCGCCTACGCAAGATTTGAAGGTATGCTAGCCCCCGGAGGCCGCCGGCCACAGTCGTAGACGCGTGAAGAGCAATCCACGTAGAGGGAAGTGTTCAGATACTTCTCCATCACGAAAAATTATGAAAAATTACCATCGGTCCTATAGCACATGTGCCCACGTCATGTAAAAACTCATGATTTTATCGCGCTCCGAGTATTTAATAATATTCACGCCGCGCCGTTTCCGCGAGCGTCTACTACCGTGTCATCGCCGTCCGTGAGGGGCACACCCGAGAGACGCGTGCGCCTCTTCGGACATGCCACCACAGTACCCGCATGTATGAGGGCCCGATCGCGACGCTCCGGTGGCATTGCTACCCCAGGGGCCCCGTCCCCCCTAACCTCAGTAGCGTTTGACCACGGATCTAGCCCTTTGACTTTGCACGGACGGGATTTGACCAAAGGCCTCTCCACCGAGTTGTGTTAGGTCAGCCCATAGGAACACTTTGGAGCAACATCCGGGCGGACCCACAAAGAAGATCCCTCCGTAGGCCCGGCGCGTCCGTTTCCCCCTCCGGTGCCGGGCGGCACCGTCCGTGAGGGCACACCGGACACGCGTGCCGCCTCTTGAACATGCCACCACACCTCCGCATGTATGAGGGCCCGTCACGACGGGCGGCGGCATTGCTACCCCCCAAGGGCCCCCCGTCCCCGCTAACCTCAGAAGCGTTTGACCACGCGATCTAGCCTTTGACTTTGCACGGACGGGCTTTGACCAGTGGACCTCTCCACCCGGTTGTGTCGATTCGGCCAATAGGGACACCGGGAGCAACATCCGGCCAAACCCACAGCTACATCCACTCCGTGTAGACTCGACGTCCGTTTTCCCCTCCGGTGCGGCGGCGGCGCCGTCCGTGGGGGGCACACCGGAGGCGCGTGCGGGCATTTGCAACCGCCACAACACTTCCAGACTTGTGAGAGGCCGCCTACGCAAGATTTGACGGTATGCTAGCCCCCGGAGGCCGCCGGCCACAGTCGTAGACGCGCGAAGAGCAATCCACGTAGAGGGAAGTGTTCAGATACTTCTCCATCACGAAAAATTATGAAAAATTACCATCGGTCCTATAGCACATGAGCCCACGTCATGTAAAAAACTCATGATTTTATCGCGCTCCGAGTATTTAATAATATTCACGCCTCATCGTTTCCAGAGAACGTCTTCTACCGTGTCATCGCCGTCCGTGAGGGGGGCCACACCCCGGAGACGCGTGCCGCCTCTTCGGACATGCCAACACACCACCCCGCATGTATGAGGGCCCGATCGGCGCTCGGTGGCATTGCTACCCCGGGGCCCGTCCCCGCCTAACCACAGAAGCGTTTGACCACGGATCTAGCCCTTTGACTTTGCACGGACGGGATTTGACGGTGGGCCTCTCCACCCGGTTGTGTTAGGTCAGCCCATAGGAACACTTTGGAGCAACATCCGGCGGACCCACAGAAGATCCCCTCCGTGTAGACCCGGCGTCCGTTTCCCCCTCCGGTGCGGCGGCGGCGCCGTCCGTGAGGGCACACCGGACACGCGTGCCGCCTCTTCGGACATGCCACCACACCACCCGCATGTATGAGGGCGTGCACGACGGGCGGCGGCATTGCAACCCCGGTGCCCCGTCCGCCCTAACCTCAGAGCGTTTGACCACGCGATCTAGCCCTTTGACTTTGCAGACGGGCTTTGACCAGTGGACCTCTCCACCGGTTGTGTCGGTTATTATATAGGGACACCCGGAGCAACATTCGGGCCAAACCCACAGCTACATCCACTCCGTGTAGACCCGACGCGTCTGTTTCCCCCTCCGGTGCGGCGGCGGCTCCGTCTGTGAGGGGGCACACCGGAGACGCGTGCCGGGCATTTGCAACCGCCACAACACTTCCAGACTTGTGAGAGGCCGCCTACGCAAGATTTGACGGTATGCTAGCCCCCGGAGGCCGCCGGTCACAGTCGTAGACGCGCGAAGAGCAATCCGCGTAAAGGGAAGTGTTCAGATACTTCTCCATCACGAAAAATTATGAAAAATTACCATCGGTCCTATAGCACATGTGCCCACGTCATGTAAAAAACTCATGATTTTATCGCGCTCCGAGTATTTAATAATATTCACGCCGCGCCGTTTCGCGAGCGTCTACTACCGTGTCATCGCCCGTCCGTGAGGGGGGCACACCCCGAGCGCGTGCAGCCTCTTCGGACATGCCACCACACCACCCCGCATGTATGAGGGCCCGATCGCGACGCCCGATGGCATTGCTACCCCAGGGCCCCGTCCGCCCTAAGCTCAGCGTTTGACCACCGGATCTAGCCCTTTGACTTTGCACGGACGGGATTTGACGAGTGGGCCTCTCCACCCGGTTGTGTTAGGTCAGCCCATAGGAACACTTTGGAGCAACATCCGGGCCAGACCCACAGCAAGATCCCCTCCGTGTAGACCCGACGCGTCCGTTTCCCCCCTCCAGGTGCCGGCGGCGGCGCCGTCCGTGAGGGGCACACCGGACGCGTGTCGCCTCTTTAGACATGCCACCACACCACCCCGCATGTATGAGGGCCGATGACGACGGGCGGCGGCATGCTACCCCGGTGCCCCATCCGCCCTAACCTCAGTAGCGTTTGACCACGCGATCTAGCCCTTTGACTTTGCAGACGGGCTTTGACGGTGGACCTCTCCACCGGTTGTGTCGATTCGGCCCATAGGGACACCGGGAGCAACATCCGGGCCAAACCCACAGCTACATCCACTCCGTGTAGACTCGACGTCGTTTTCCCCCTCCGGTGCCGGTGGCGGCCGTCCGTGGGGGGGCACACCGGAGGCAGCGTGCGGGCATTTGCAACCGCCACAACACTTCCGGACTTGTGAGAGGCCGCCTCGCAAGATTTGACGGTTTGCTAGCCCCGAGGCCGCCGCCACGATCGTGAGACGCGAAGAGCAATCCACGTAGGGAAGTGTTGAGATACTTCTCCATCACGAAAAATTATGAAAAATTACCATCGGTCCTATAGCACATGAGCCCACGTCATGTAAAAACTCATGATTTTATCGCGCTCGGTATTTAATAATATTCACGCCTCATCGTTTCGGAGAACGTCTTCTACCGTGTCATCGCCGTCCGTGAGGGGGGGCCACACCGGAGGCGCGTGCGCCTCTTCGGACATGCCAACACACCACCCCGCATGTATGAGGGCCCGATCGCGACGCTCCGGTGGCATTGCTACCCCCCAGGGCCCCCGTCCCGCCTAACCCTGTAGCGTTTGACCACCGGATCTAGCCCTTTGACTTTGCACGGACGGGATTTGACGGTGGGCCTCTCCACCCGGTTGTGTTAGGTCAGCCCATAGGAACACTTTGGAGCAACATCCGGGCGGACCCACAGCAAGATCCCTCCGTGTAGACCCGACGCGTCCGTTTCCCCCTCCAGTGCGGCGGCGCGCCGTCCGTGAGGGGGGGCACACCGGACACGCGTGCGCCTCTTCGGACATGCCACCACACCACCCGCATGTATGAGGGCCCGGTCGACGGGTCGGCGGCATTGCAACCCCCAGTGCCCCGTCCGCGCTAACCTGTAGCGTTTGACCACGCGATCTAGCCCTTTGACTTTGCACGGACGGGCTTTGACGATGGACCTCTCCACCCGGTTGTGTCGATTCGGCCCATAAGGGACACCGGGAGCAACATTCGGGCCAAACCCACAGCTACATCCACTCCGTGTAGACCCGACGCGTCCGTTTCCCCTCCAGTGCGGCGGCGGCTCCGTCAGAGGGGGGGGCACACCCGAGACGCGCGTGCGGGCATTTGCAACCGCCACAACACTTCCAGACTTGTGAGAGGCCGCCTACGCAAGATTTGACGGTATGCTAGCCCGGAGGCCGCGTCCACGGTCGTGACGCGAAGAGCAATCCGCGTAAAGGGAAGTGTTCAGATACTTCTCCATCACGAAAAATTATGAAAAATTACCATCGGTCCTATAGCACATGTGCCCACGTCATGTAAAAAACTCATGATTTTATCGCGCTCGGTATTTAATAATATTCACGCCGATCGTTTCCGCAGAGCGTCTACTACCGTGTCATCGCCGTCCGTGAGGGGGGCCACACCGGAGACGCGTGCAGCCTCTTCGGACATGCCACCACACCACCCGCATGTATGAGGGCCCGATCTGACGCTCGGTGGCATTGCTACCCCTGGGCCCCGTCCGCCCTAAGCTCAGAAGCGTTTGACCACGGATCTAGCCCTTTGACTTTGCACGGACGGGATTTGACGGTGGGCCTCTCCACCCGGTTGTGTTAGGTCAGCCCATAGGAACACTTTGGAGCAACATCCGGGCCAGACCCACAGCAAGATCCCTCCGTGTAGACCCGACGCGTCCGTTTCCCCCCTCCAGGTGTCGGCGGCGGCGCCGTCCGTGAGGGGGGGGGGCACACCCCGGACACGCGTGCCGCCTCTTTAGACATGCCACCACACCACCCCGCATGTATGAGGGCCCGGTACGACGGGCCGGCGGCATTGCTACCCCCCAGTGCCCCCATCCCGCCTAACCCTGTAGCGTTTGACCACGCGATCTAGCCCTTTGACTTTGCACGGACGGGCTTTGACCAATGGACCTCTCCACCCGGTTGTGTCAGTTCGGCCCATAGGGACACCCGGGAGCAACATCCGGGCCAAACCCACAGCTACATCCACTCCGTGTAGACCCGGCGTCCGTTTCCCCCTCCGGTGCGGCGTGCCGTCTGCGTCCGTGAAGGGAGGGGCACACCCCACTAGTAGAAAAAGGGCCTATAGTCCCGTTTGGTGAGGGCCTTTAGTCGGTTCATGAACCGGGACTAAAGGGTCGATACTAATACCCTCACCCTTTAGTCCGGTTCTATCGAACAGGGACAGATCAAACCTCCGTGGCCTGTCCGTGAGCCAGGCGGGAGGGCCTTTGGTCCCGGTTGATGGCACCAACCGGGACCAATAGGCATCCACGCGTCGATTTCTTTAGCTCTGGTTTTGTTTTTTTTTCAAAAGGGGGGGGGGTTGGGGGTTAATTTAGGTGTTTCATATATTGTGCTATAGCTAGCTAATTAATAGAGAAAAGTGTCCTTTCTTTTGTCCGTGCTTGTTCGACGCTACGTACTATACATACGTATAGAGAGGACTAACTAGACATGCTAGCTAGCTAGTAATTAAGCAAGCAGAAGATCGTCATGAACATATATATGCATACGAGAGAAGTGATATCGACCACCTCTCCTTCTCCGAGAGATTGGTCGAACAACAAGTTCTCGTATCTCTATCCGACACTACCGGCTACATATATACAATAATTATCTTTTACAATACGGATAGCGTGGTCCACATGGTATTCCCGTCTTCAGCGATCACATAGTCAAGAAAGAATGCCGCCAATTCCTCTTGAATTGCTGCATGCGATCTGGTGCTAGGAGTTCATCCCGCTTCGAAACATCTAATTTTAAGAAAGGGGTCAATATATATATATATATATATATATATATATATATATATATATATATATATATATATAACACAAATGATGGTAATAAAATAAAATTGTGAATATTTTTATTTACGCACTTCAAATTGTTTGTCGGAGTTCTCTCACAGTCGTGTGGCGGATGGACTCGCATAAGCGTAGTATCCACAGAAATCATTCCCTTGTTCATGCCACAACCACTTTACAAGAAACAGAGGTCAATCAAACTGATAATTAGCAAGCACATGCTAAATGGTATTGATGAAACTAGCGCTTGAATCACTAGGAGATCTTGCGTGGAATATGCTACTATATAGTACTTACTTTGGTGTCTAAATTGCAGCTTCTTGGTAGTCCCGAGCTTTTTGGTGAATTTTCCCAAGCCCTGCCATACAAAGAAAACAATTACTTGATATCAGAAATGAACAAAGTTGCTGATATGGTGGATAATGATCGATTTAACTTACTTCTCGAGCAATTCAGTCATTTCCGCATACTCCTTGGGATCTTTTAGTCTCGAGTCTAAGACAGTTACTACTCCTGCTCAAGCTTAATCTCTAGGAGAATATAGTGGAACCTGCGCGCATGCATAACTCATCAATATTACATTTCTATAACCTGTACTAAATAAGGAAACCGAATATGCCACAAGACAGTAACACTCACGTGTAGTTGTAAGGAAAGAGTATTGTATTTTGTGTTCATTTATTTCCAACGATCGTAGCAAGTTGGCCTCGGTTTCCTTGGCACGATATTTAACCTCATTTGCATCGATGAGATATGTGTTAATGAACCCAATATCACCCACTTGTTTTTCTTCATTTCTGCGATCTTCAATCTGCATAATATAGTGAGGATATTTATAAATACATGCAATGAAAGAGCTGAGTTATATAGAGATACTAATTAATGACAAGTAGTACTACTTACAGACGAGTAGCAGGTGACCGTTGCTTTATCGAGGGCCAATTGATTGAAAAACTGATAGAACTCCTCAAATGGAATAGGCAACAGTTCAATTCCAAGGAGGTCATGCTCCTTTTAACTCTCACATACAAAATATTCCTCCCCTCGGACTCTTTGCAGGTTTTCATGTACCAATCATGCAATCTTAGCATCATCGTTGTTAGAGAGCTTTCATCTTTGACGAGAGGCTTCCATACTCGTATCTTTGTATCTGCACCTCCAAGAAATCAAATTGTACATCGTCGGGCGGGTAATCTTGAGTTGCCATAACCGGGCACCATCCTCGGATCGGCGATGTCGCTAGCGAGCACCTTGATCGGGGGCACGATTGCTTGCTTATTCGCCGAGCTGGGCAATTTGTTTCCCAGCTCGTCGTTCTTTCATCCTTTGATCAGCGGTACTTCCCGATCTCTCCGCTTCGGCAAATGCCTTTCAATAATCGCTCATAGTTGCCTTTGGCGGAGACTTGGGTGGTTTTGTCGGGGCAGCAATCGCTTCGCTTTGACGGATCTACCTTCTCCTCCGGAGGTGGATGTCTCTTTGCTTTCAACCCTTGAAACCAGTCATCCACTTGGTCTGCACGATCTTCGCGTTTTCCTCCTCGCTCCTCTCGTGCGGTAACTTCTCAGAGTCTTGAGAGAAGGACCGAATCTATATCTCCTCCGCCTTTGGCTGTCTGCTAGACGCCGGCAGAGCAGCGGGCGGATGTCTTCTTTCCTTGCTTACGGGCGGAGGAGAAGGACTACGACGCGCCGGAGCAGCCGGAGTGGCGGCGGGTCTCTTCCGCCCTTGCCGACGAGGCGGAGAAGGAGGAGGCTGGCTGCCGGACGCGCGGTGCAAGCGGAGAAGGAGACGGAGTGCCGCCACGCGCGGAGAAGGAGCCGGCCGAGTGCCTGATCGTCACTGGAGGAGGAGGCGGTGGAGGAGGCGGAGTGCCTGACTTCTCGGAGGAGGAGGAGGAGGCGGAGGCGTCGATTCGGAAGGTTGATGAGATCCTTCCGCCATAGGCATGGAGTCTTGAGCGAATCCAGCCGATACTCCCCTTCACCGGTAGGGTGGTCAAGCCGGAGCTCCTCAAATCCCTCCGTTATTTCATCGACCATCACCTTAGCATATCCTTCGGAATTGGCGGCGGTGAAAAGTTGAGTCGGGTTTAGTAGGATAAGCAGAGCCAACAGCCGCCTTGACCTTCAAATTGCTCCATTGCGCCATAAGGTGGCAACTTTCAGCATCCGTGATAGCATCCACGGATAGCTGGCGAGGAGCCGTCAAGGCATGCTGCTCTGGCTGAAGCAGCTCGGTGGAAGCCACGCTGCTTCTCCGCTGAGATGGCGGGGTAACCGGGAAGCTTGGCGGTCGTTTGTTGTGATCTGCTGCTTCGTTCCTCTTCTCGTTCCTCTTCTCGTTCCTCTAGCCCCATTACCCTTTCGTGCAGCGCTTGCCTTAGGCTCTGCTCCAGTTTCTTCCTCCTCTCATGGGTTTTGTAACCCCTGCGTCAAAATCCAGCCTTCCACGAAAGGGAGCTGGCGTGCCTCGTGTCCGTCCAGGTGCTCGAGATTCGAGGGCCATTGTGAGCTCGTCCTTCTCCACTGCAGAGCGAACTTCCCTTGCTGCGCTGCTTGATATAATGCTTAAGCCTCTTGACTGGTATGTCCAATTGTTCGTCCGTCCAAATGCACTTCCCGTTATAGGGTCCAAGGATCCGCCGCCCGAAGAACCAAGTCCGCAGCGGTCTGGCCAGTTCATTGTCTCGGGTTCGATCCCTTTATCAAGCAGATCATTCTCAGCCTTGGCCCACTTAGGCGGGCTATGAGGTAACCACGACCCCGTGCGATGGTGAAGCTTCTTCTTCGCAGCATTTCTCTTGTTTGTCGCTGACATCTTTTTACTCTATTCCGATGTCTTGTAGGCCACAAATGCGGGCGATCATCTCGATCTTCTCATATTTGCCCGTGAATTCTGGTGTCTCATTTTTTTCGACATACGTATTGAGTTCTTTCTTCCAATTCCTGAATAGTTCTGCCATCTTCTTAAGAGCAAAAGACTTGATTAATGGCTCTATTCTGGCTTCTCCGGATCATCCTCTGGCGGTAGGGTAAAATTTGACTTCAGCTCGGTCCAAAGATCATTTTTCGCATATCATTGACACAAGACACCTCGGGGTCTTCGTTCTTAGGCTTATACCATTGGTGGATGCTGATCGGGATCTTGTCCCTAACGAGAACCCCAGACCGAGCAACAAATGCCTTCTTTGTCGGTAGGGTTCAATCGGTTGGCCGTCGCGCGATTTGTATGATCTCAAACTTTTCATCCGAGCTCAACTTTTCTTGGGCCTCGTCTCTTTACGAAGTTGTGCTCGATCCGGAGGGCTAGAAAAAGAACAAAGACGAGAGTTAATTAATATGTGTACATATATACCAAAACAAAGACAAGAGCTAGTCGGCCAGGCTTAACTAATATATATACTGGCGGACTCGGTTTGGTGATCACGGAGCCGTCCTCACGGTCTACTTCTTCACCCTCTCCTTCTTGCACGGCATTGGGTCATCAGACCATGTAAATCATAGCCAGCTGCTTCTTCACCCTCTCCTTCCGGACCATCGTTGTCGGCGTTGAGAAACATCATCGAGGAGGCGGCATCACTTCCGTGTGTGATTATGTCCCTCAACAACGCTTCTTGTGCTTCGTCTCGGGGGTGTCCATAGTTTCTACAAATATTTACAACATGGCAATTATTATTCAAACATGACAGATATGGATATATTAGTGCCAGCGTAGAACTAGCTAGCTAATCACAATAAGGAATCATATTAGTGGCCTCGGCGCTGCTTCTCTAGGGTTTGGGGTGGCCTCGACAACGCTTCAAGGGTTAGGGGTGGCCTCGACAGCGCTTCAAGCTAGGAGGGGTGCGTAATCTCGACCCCCATGTGTTGAAGCTATCGGGAGGGGTCGGCGTTGAACAATACATCTATGTCCCACAAGTGGCGTGGGCATCGGCGCCCATGATGGGGTAGAGGTCGTGGATCGCCGAGGTCGAGGTCGAGGGTCGAAGATCGCCGAGGGTCGGGAGGTTGCCTAGTGTCAAAGGATTCAACAAAACCATGTCTTCATCATTAGGCGAAAATGTGGTGCATGATGGTGCAAGCTCTCAAAAGTTGTTTTGGAGCAGAGTCCCGATAGGATAATTAGCTTTTTGGTACAAAGTTCAGCAAAAGGCAAATTATCCTATCCGGACTCCATTCAGTAACAACTTTGGAGACTTCATACCATCATGCCATAATTACTTCGCTAATGATGAAACCATGAATTTCTTCAATACTTTGACACTATAGGAACCCTCGACCTGAAACCTTCGACCCTTGACCCTTAACGACCTCGACCCTCTACCTAGTTCCCGACCCTCGACCCTCGGCGATCCTCGACACCCTCGTTATATCGACAACGACGCAACATACATATACATGGGAAAATAATGTTATCGGGGAGGGGTATGGTACCCCCCTCGTGTCAAAGTTTCTTCTTTCTCCTCTATTCCTTTCTTTCTTCTTCTCCTCTTCTTTTCTTCTTATCCCTCGAGAAAGGAAAACAAGGAAAAGGAAGAAAAGAGGAAGAAGGAAGAAGGAAGAAGAAGAAGAAAAAAAGAAGAAAAAAAAGGAGAAGAAGAAAAGAATAGAGGAGAAGAAGAAAAATGAAAAAAAATCTATTTTTCTTCTTCTCCTTCCTTCTTCTTCTCTCTTCTTCTTCTTCTTTTCCTCTCATTCTTTTCTTCTTCTTCTTCCTTCTTCCTTGGGATCCTAGAACCCTCGAACCTCGACCCTAGAACCCTCGAACCCTAGAACCCTCGAACCCTCGACCCTAGAACCTCGAACCCTCAAACCCTTGTGCCTCGAAACCTCGACCGGCCTCGGCGACCCTCGACCCTCAAAACATTGACCCTCGACCGGCCTCGGCGACCCTCGACCCCTCTGTGACCCTCTCGACCCTCTAGCCTAGTTCCCGGCCGTGACCCCTCGGCGATCCTCGACACCCTCGTTCCCGATAAAAGAAGAAGAAGAAGAAGAAGAAGAAGAAGAAGAAGAAGAAGAAATGAGAAGAAGAAAAAAGAAGAAGAAGAAGAAGAAGAAGAAAAATAGAAAAAAAAGAGAGAAGAAGAAGGAATAGAGGAGAAGAAGAAAAATAGAAATTTTTCTTCTTCTCCTCTATTCCTTCTTCTTCTCCTTTTATCTTCTACTTCCTCTTCTTATTTTTTCTCTCTTCTTCTCCTTCTTCCTTCTTCCTCTTTTATTCTTTTCCTTATTTTCCTTCTTCCTCGGCGACCCTAACTCTAAACAGTACAACTTCCTCGGCGTCCCGCCTCTCTCATGAACAAAATAAAATCTATGAATAAAAAAACATCATATTCTATGAACAAAAAACATCATATTCCATCCACATCGATCCATGCATACATCATATATATGATCATATCTATGAACAAAAAAAATTCATATGATCATCTATGAACAAAAAAACATCACATATATATGCAGAAAAAAAAACATTAGATCAACACATATGCAAAAAAGCATCATACATATATCCATACATCAATATATATACATGAACATTTATGAAAAAAAGCATCACATCTCTGAAAAAAAAAATCATGGCGGCGGGCGGCGAGGCAGGTCTTGTGGGGCTCACTTGTGGCGGAGGCGACAGCGAGGTCGCAGGCGACGGGCGGCGGAGGCGGCGGAGGCCACGGCGAGGTCGGGAGGCGGAGGCGACGGCGAGGTCGAGGGAGGCAGGCGGCGGCGGCGAGGTCGGCGAGTCACGGAGGCAGGCGCGGCGGCGGCAGGCGGCGGCGACGAGAGGCGGCAACGACGGCGGCGGCAGGCGTTAGGGGCAGATCTTGGTCGGCGGCAGCGGCGAGGCGAGCAAGGGCGGCAGCGAAGCGCGAGCGGCAGCGGCGACAACGAAGCGCGAGCGGCAGCGATGGTGACGACAGGCGTGGCGGCGGCGGCGGCGTCGGCGGCGTCGGGGCAACTGGCGGCGTCGGGGAGAAAATCGCGATGAATCTGAAATTTCCCAAGTGTTTTCTTATATAGCAAGGGCATTAGTCGGTTGGTGCCACGACCGGGACTAATACTACTAATCGGTTGGTGCCACCAACGGACCAAACAAATTTTAGCAGCCCAAAGGCGGGAAGCGGCGACCTTTGGTCGGTTGGCGGCACCAACCGGGACTAAAGAAACAGTGTCCGGTTGGTGCCACCAGGGGACCAATCTGCTTAGTCGGTTGGTGCCACCAACCGGGATCAATGGCCTGTGCTGCCCACGCCCAAAAGTTTAGTCCCACATCGCTAGTTGAAGGCGCCGCAGCGGTGGTTTATAAGCGCTGGTGTGCCTCCCTTCGAGCTCCTCTCTAATGCAGGCTTTGGGCCTAAACTTGCTCTGCTGTGGGCCTATTGGGCCTCTGCGGGCTGAATCTGGCCCATGTAGGGTTTCTAGTCGTATTCAGGCCGTGGGGGCCCGATGGGTGGCACTTTTTTGCTTTATATTTTATTTCTTTTTGCTTTTAGTTATAGAAAAATATAAACTTTCTATTAGTGCCATTAGTTTTAAAATTTGAAAACACTTTTTTGTTTTCTTTGTTGCTTCATTTATTTTATTTTGTTTCTACTTACAACAAAATACTTATTGTTGCTATTTTATTTTTTCAAGTTTTTTGTTTTGTTTTCTGCATTATTTATTTTCTTTTGGTTTTTGCTTTATTTTTAATTCCTTTTGCTTTTAGGTCAGCAAAATTATAAACTTTCTGTTAGTGCTTTTAGTTTTAGAAAAAATATAAACTTTCTGTTTGTGCCATTAGTTTTAAAATTGAAAACACTTTTTTTTCTTTGTTGCTTTATTTATTTTATTTTGTTTCCACTTACAACAAAATGCTTATTGTTGCTATTTTTATTTTTTTTCAAGTTTTTTGTTTTGTTTTCTGCATTATTTATTTTCTTTTGGTTTTTGCTTTATTTTTAATTCTTTTTGCTTTTAGGTCAGCAAAATTATAAACTTTCTGTTAGTGCCATTTGTTTTAGAACAATATAAACTTTCTGTTTGTGCCATTTGTTTTATAAAATTTGAATTCTTTGAAATTTGTGTGAATCACAAGTTTGTGAGCTCAACAAGGCGTGAGGGCGGGCTTATAAACGGTGTGGCGCCCTTGGTTGTGAGGTTTTCAAATTCATAGTTTTCAAATGAACTCTGAAAAAGTTGGCATAGCATGTTCATGAACAAAGCGGACAATGGTATCATACTCGTGTGTTACAAAGTTGGCATGGTATCATCATAATAGTTGCGGGAGAAAGTCTTCACTTTTTCTTCGCTTGTGTCGTTTGCTTATTGCGCCGTAACCATGGATAATCTTCATCGTTTATCGGGATGCTTGGGTCAGCCTTGACTTTGAAGGGAATTTCATGAAACTTTTCATACTCTTGAGACATATCATCTTGCCCTCCACTCCCGGGATGTCCCTTTTCCTGAAAGAACTATGTGGCGCTTTGGCTCATTGTATGATGTATTAAGCTTCCTTATCTTTTCTTTTCCTCGATGCAGTAGACATGTCCTTCACATAGATAACCTGTGCCACATCGTTGGCTAGGACGAGCGGTTCGTCGGTGTACCCAAGATTTTTCAGATCCTTTGTTGTCATTCCGTCTTGTGGGTCTACACATACCCGCCTCTGACAGATTGACCTACTTGCACTTAAACAAAGGGACCTTAAAATCTACTCCGTAGTCAAGTTCCCATATGTCTACTATGTAACCATAATATGTGTCATTTCCTTGTCGGTTGCTGCATCAAAGCGGACACCGCTGTTTTGGTTGGTGCTCTTTTCATCTTGGTCAATCGTGTAAAATGTATTCCCATTTATCTCGTATCCTTTCCAAATCATTACAGATCGAAGATGGTCCCTGGACAACAAGTACAACTCATCACAAACAGTGTTGTCACCTCACGAGGCGTGTTTCCAACCAACTGCTGAAAGTCTGATGTGTTCACATGTAATCCGATCGTCGCCTTGCTCCGGGTGTTTGGGCGCAGATTGTTCTTGTGTTCATCGACATCTGGGGTCACCAAGGTAGAGTTACGTAGAAGCTGTAGTGTGCTTGAGACCAAGAATATCCGTCCTGCATATTATTGAGTCTCTTCCAAGCATGCCTTTTCGGTCAGTCTCCCCTCATACCGCGATTTAGGGAGACCTATCTTATTAAGGCCAGGAATGAAGTCAACACAAAACCCGATGACATCCTCTGTTTGATGGCCCATGGAGATGCTTCCTTCGGCCTAGCATGATTCTGAACATATTTCTTTAGGACTCCATGAACCTCTCAAAGGGTACATATTGTGTAGAAATCGGGCCCCAGAATGACAATCTCGTCGACTAGATGAACTAGGGCGTGCGTCATGATATTGAAGAAGGATGGTGGGAACACCAGCTCAAAACCGACAAGACATTGCGCCACATCACTCCTTAGCGTTGCTACGATTTCTGGATCGATCACCTTCGAGATATTGCATTGAGGAATGCACATAGCTTCACAATGGCTAATCGGACGTTTTCGGTAGAAGCCCCTCAATGCAACCGGAAGCGATTGCGTCATAATCACGTGGCAGTCATGAGACTTTAGGTTACGGAACTTTTCTCGGCATATTTATTATTCCTTTATATTCGACGAGAAGCCAGTCGGGACCTTCATCTTGAGCAGGCATTGAAAGAATATTTCTTTCTCTTCTTTAAATGAGAGCGTAGCTGGCAGGACCTTCATCTTTGCTTGGAGGCATGCCCTCTTTTTCGTGCAAGCGTTGCAGGTCCTCTCGTGCCTCGGTGTATCTTTTGTCTTCCCATACGCGCCAAGAAGCCTAGCAGGTTCACGCAAAGGTTCTTCGTCACGTGCATCACGTCGATCGAAGCGGACCTCTAGGTCTTTCTAGTAGGGTAGGTCCCAAAATATAGATTTCTTCTTCCACATGGGTGCGTGATTCTCGGCGTCATTGGAACAGCTAGTCCGCGGGACCCTTTCCAAAGATTACGTGTAGATCATTGACCATAGCAAGTATGTGATCACCGATGCGCATGGCGTGCTTCTTCCGGTGATCTGCCTGCTTTTGAAATGCTTGCCTTTCTTTCGACATTGATGGTTGGTCGGAAGAAATCGGCGATGGCCCGGTACACATTCTTCCTGCAGCTTCGGTATATACTATCGGTGTCAAGTAAACAGTGCGTGCATCGTGGTATCCCTTGTTTATCTGTCACGAAAGGTTCTTGAGAGCGGGCCAATCGTTGATGGTCACGAACAACAACGCCTTTAGGTCAAATTCCTCCTTTTGTGCTCATCCCGTCGTACACGTTTCCATTCCACAGCTGTAAAGTTCCTCAACTAATGGCCTTAGGTACACATCAATGTCGTTGCCGGGTTGCTTAGGGCCTTGGATGAGAACGGCATCATAATGAACTTCCGCTTCATGCACATCAAGGAGGAAGGTTATACATACATAGAGTCACGGGCCAGGTGCTGTGATTGCTGCTCTGCTCCCGAAAGGATTAATGCCATCCGCGCTTAAAGCAAACCATCGTTCCTTGGGTCCTTTGCAAACTCATCCCGTACTTTCTCTCGATTTTTCTCCACTGCGACCCGTCGTGGTGCTCTCAACTTCCGTCTTTCTTACGGTCCTCACTGTGCCATCGCATCAACTTGGCATGCTCTCCGTTTCGAGCAGACGTTTCAACCGTGGTATTATAGGAGCATACCACATCACCTTCGCAGGAACCCTCTTCACAGGAGGCTCGCCGTCAACATCACCGGGTCATCTCGTCGATCTTATACGCAATGCACCGCATACCGGGCATCGTTCAGATACTTATAGGCACCACGGTAGAGGATGCAGATCATTAGGGCATGCATGTATCTTCTCCACCTCCAATCCTAGAGGGCATCGACCTTCTTTGCTGCATATGTCTTGTCGGGCAATTCGTTATCCTTTGGAAGCTTCTTCTTCATTATTTTGATAGCTTCTCAAATCCTTTATCGAGCACAACATTCTCGCCTTCCTTGCAGCAATTGAGTCGATGCACGAGCTTTGTGTTGCCATCTTCGCAATTGGGGTACAACCCTTTTTGTGATCCTCTAACATGCGATCGAACTTCAGCTTCTCCTTTTGACTTTCGCATTGTGTCCTTGCATCGACAATGACCGGCGGAGATCATCATCATGGGGCACATCGTCTGGTTCCTCTTGATCTTCAGCAGCTTCGCGTTGCAGCACCATCGTGCACATCGTCAGGTGCATCTTGATGTTCATAGCATCACCGTATTCAGGGGCACATAGTTGTCATCGTACTCTTCTTCCTCGCCGTCTTCCATCATAACCCCTATTTCTCCGTGCCTCGTCCAAACATTATAGTGTGGCATGAAACCCTTGTAAAGCGGTGGGTGTGAAGGATTTTCCGGTCGAGTAAGACTTCGTATTCCCACATATAGGGCATGGACAACACATAAAACCATTCTGCTTGTTTGCCTCAGCCACTTGAGAAAAGCATGCACGCCCTTAATGTACTCGGAGGTGTATGCATCACCGTACATCCATTGCGGTTCATCTGCGTGCATTATATATAATTAAGTGTGTCAAAAATCATTACTGAACATCATGAATAGATAATTAAGTGACCAAATTAATAGAAGTTCATCATCACATAAAACCAAAGTACATACATAGTTCTCATCTAACAACATAAAGCTCTGCGAGCATCTAAATTAATTAAACCATACATTGAAACTATGTAAAACATTTCAATGTGAAAACAAATCGATCATAATCGCAACCAAGGTAACAACTGATCCAACGGCATAATGATACCAAGCCTCGGTATGAATGGCATATTTTCTAATCTTTCTCATCTTCAAGCGCATTGCATCCACCTTGATCTTGTGATCATCGGCGACATCCATAACATGCAACTCCAATATCATCTTCTCCTCCTCAAGTTTTTTATTTTTCCTTCAAGAAATTGTTTTCTTCTTCAACTAAATTTAACCTCTCGACAATAGGGTCGGTTGGAATTTCGGTTCAACAACCTCCTAGATAAATAAAATCTATGTCACGTTGGTGGCATAATTTTCATAAACAATAAATGAACCAATAGTTATGAAAAGATAATATATACCACATCCGAATCATAGACAGGGCCGAGGGCCGACGGGCGGATACCAAAACCATCGCACTATATAAGATGCAATAATAAAAGTAAGAAAATAATACAAGTAAGAATATTTTTCCTTTGAGAAAGAAGATAAGAACAAGAGGCTCACCACGGTGGTCTTGGCGATGAGATCGGCGCGGTGATCGGCAGCGGTGAAAGGACGGGGCGGGCGTGACGGACCGCTAAACCTAGACAAATATTGAGGAAAATGGAGGTTAGAGGTCGAGCTTGGAGAGGAGAAAGCTTAAGTAGTGTGGCTCGGGCATTCCATGAACACCTTGTGTGCATAGGAGGTGAGCTAGAGCACCACCAAGCCCTCTCCCCTCGGCCGGAAAAAAGCAGGCAGGGTGCTCTGCTCTTGCTGAGGGGTTATATATAGGCAGCACCATTAGCCCGGTTGGTGGCATGAGCCGGGACTAAAGGGAAGCCTTTGGTCCCGGTTCATGCCACCACCGGGACCAATAGTGGTGGGCAGGCAGGACCATTGGTCCCGTTTGTCCCTGGCCGGGACCAAAGGTCCGGACGAACCGGGACCAATGGCCCACGGGCCCGGCCGGCCCCTGGGCTCCTGAGCAGGGCAAATAGCTCCATTGGTCCCGGTTACGGATTGAACCGGACTAATGGGCTAAACTGCCTTGGGCGATAGCCCTTTTTCTACTAGTGCCGGAGGCGCGTGCGGGCATTTGCAACCGCCACAACACTTCCGGACTTGTGAGAGGCCGCCTCATAAGCTTGCGGTATACTAGCCCGGAGGCCGCCGACCATAGTCGTGAACGCAGCGAAGAGCAATCCGCGTAGAGGAAGTGTTCAGATACTTCTCCATCACGAAAATTTATGAAAAATTACCGCCGGTCCTATAGCACATGTGCCCGTCATGTAAAAACTCATGATTTTATCGCGCTCCGTATTTAATAATATTCAAGCCGCCGTTTCCATGAGCGTCTACTACCGTGTCATCGCCCGTCCGTGAGGGCCACACCGGAGAAGCGTGCGCCTCTTGGACATGCCACCACACCACCCCGCATGTATGAGGGCCCGATCACGGCGCTACGGTGGCATTGCTACCCCAGGGCCCCGTCCGCTTAACCTGTAGCGTTTGACCACGGATCTAGCCCTTTGACTTTGCACGGACGGGATTTGACGGTGGGCCTCTCCACCCGGTTGTGTTAGGTCAGCCCATAGGAACACTTTGGAGCAACATCCGGGCGGACCCACAAAGAAGATCCCCTCCGTGTAGACCCGGCGTCCGTTTCCCCCCTCCGGTGCGGCGGCGCGCCGTCCGTGAGGGGGGCACACCGCACACGTGCCCCTCTTCGGACATGCCACCACACCACCCGCATGTATGAGGGCCCGTCTGACGGGCGGCGGCGTACTACCCCGGTGCCCCATCCGCCCTAACCTGTAGCGTTTGACCACGCGATCTAGCCCTGACTTTGCAGACGGGCTTTGACCGATGGACCACTCCACCCGGTTGTGTCGATTCCGCCCATAGGGACACCGGGAGCAACATCTGGGCCAAACCCACAGCTACATCCACTCCGTGTAGACCCGGCGTCCGTTTCCCCCTCCGGTGCGGTGGCGGCGCCGTCCGTGGCGGGGGCACAACCGGAGAGCGTCTGCGGGCATTTGCAACCGCCACAACACTTCCGGACTTGTGAGAGGCCGCCTCGCAAGATTTGTGGTATACTAGCCGGGAGGCCGCCCGGCCACGGTCGTGAAGCAAGAAAGAGCAATCCAGCGTGGGGAAGTGTTGAGATACTTCTCCATCACGAAAATTTATGAAAAATTACCATCGGTCCTATAGCACATGTGCCCACGTCATGTAAAAACTCATGATTTTATCGCGCTCCGGTATTTAATAATATTCACGCCGCGCCGTTTCCGCAGAGCGTCTACTACCGTGTCGCGCCCGTCCGTGAGGCCACACCTCGAGACGCGTGCGCCTCTTCGGACATGCCACCACACCACCCCGCATGTATGAGGGCCCGATCACGACGCTCCGGTGGCATTACTACCCCAGGGCCCCGTGCGCCCTAACCTGTGGCGTTTGACCACGGATCTAGCCCTTTGACTTTACCTGAGCGGGATTTGACGGTGGGCCTCTCCACCCGGTTGTGTTAGGTCAGCCCATAGGAACACTTTGGAGCAACATCCGGGCGGACCCACAGCAAGATCCCCTCCGTGTAGACCCGGCGCGTCGTTTCCCCCCTCCGGTGCGGCGGCGGCGTCCGTGGTGGGGGCACACCCCGAACCGTGTGCCGCCTCTTGGACATGCCACCACACCACCCGCATTTATGAGGGCCCGTCTGACAGGCGGCGGCATTACTACCCCGGTGCCCCGTCCGCCCTAACCACAGTAGCGTTTGACCACGCGATCTAGCCCTTTGACTTTGCAGACGGGCTTTGACGATGGACCTCTCCACCCGGTTGTGTCGATTCGGCCCATAGGGACACCGGGAGCAACATCGGGCCAAACCCACAGCTACATCCACTCCGTGTAGACCCGGCGTCGTTTCCCCCCTCCGGTCTGCGTGGCGCGCCGTCCGTGGGGGCACACCGGAGGCAGCGTCGGGCATTTCAAACTGCCACAACACTTCCGGACTTGTGAGAGGCCACCTCGCAAGATTTGGCGGTATGCTGGCCCGGAGGCCGCCCGACCGGTCGTGAGCGCGAAGAGCAATCCGCGTAGGGAAGTGTTGAGATACTTCTCCATCACGAAAATTTATGAAAAATTACCATCGGTCCTATAGCACATGTGCCCGTCATGTAAAAACTCATGATTTTATCGCGCTCCGGTATTTAATAATATTCACGCCGCGCCGTTTCGCGAGCGTCTACTACCGTGTCATCGCCGTCCGTGAGGCCACACCGAGAGCGCGTGCGCCTCTTCGGACATGCCACCACACCACCCGCATGTATGAGGGCCCGATCGGGCGCTCGGTGGCATTGCTACCCCGGGCCCCGTCCGCCTAACCTGTAGCGTTTGACCACGGATCTAGCCTTTGACTTTGCAGACGGGATTTGACGGTGGGCCTCTCCACCCGGTTGTGTTAGGTCAGCCCATAGGAACACTTTGGAGCAACATCCGGGCGGACCCACAGCAAGATCCCCTCCGTGTAGACCCGGCGTCTCCGTTCCCCCCTCGGTCGCGGCGGCGCGCGCGTCCGTGAGGGCACACCGGACACGCGTGCGCCTCTTCGGACATGCCACCACACTACCCGCATGTATGAGGGCCCGTCTGACGGGCGGCGGCATTGCTACCCCGGTGCCCCGTCCGCCTAACCACAGAGCGTTTGACCACGCGATCTAGCCCTTTGACTTTGCAGACGGGCTTTGACGATGGACCTCTCCACCCGGTTGTGTCGATTCGGCCCATAGGGACACCGGGAGCAACATCCGGGCCAAACCCACACTACATCCACTGTGTAGACCCGACGCGTCCGTTTTCCCCCTCCAGTGCGGCGGCGCGCCGTCCGTGGGGGGCACACCGGAGGCAGCGTGCGGGCATTTGCAACCGCCACAACACTTCTAGACTTGTGAGAGGCCGCCTCGCAAGATTTGGCGGCATGCTAGCTCCGGAGGCCGCCGCCACGGTCGTGAAGCAGCGCGAAGAGCAATCAGCGTGAGGGAAGTGTTGAGATACTTCTCCATCACGAAAATTTATGAAAAATTACCATCGGTCCTATAGCACATGTGCCCACGTCATGTAAAAACTCATGATTTTATCGCGCTCCGGTATTTAATAATATTCCGCCGCGCCGTTTCCGCGAGCGTCTACTACCGTGTCATCGCCCGTCCGTGAGGGCCACACCGAGACGCGTGCCGCCTCTTCGGACATGCCACCACACCACCCCGCATGTATGAGGGCCCGATCGCGACGCTCGGTGGCATTGCTACCCCAGGGCCCCGTCCGCCTAACCTGTAGCGTTTGACCACGGATCTAGCCCTTTGACTTTGCACGGACGGGATTTGACGGTGGGCCTCTCCACCCGGTTGTGTTAGGTCAGCCCATAGGAACACTTTGGAGCAACATCCGGGCGGACCCACAAGATCTCCTCCGTGTAGACCCGGCGTCCGTTTCCCCCCTCCGGTGCCGCCCGGCCTTCGTCCGTGAGGGGGGCACACCGGACACGCGTGCCGCCTCTTCGGACATGCCACCACACCACCCGCATGTATGAGGGCCGGTCGACGGGCGGCGGCATTACTACCCCGGTGCCCCGCCCGCCCTAACCACAGCGTTTCACCACGCAATCTAGCCCTTTGACTTTGCACGGACGGGCTTTGACGGTGGACCTCTCCACCGGTTGTGTCGATTCGGCCCATAGGGACACCGGGAGTAACATCCGGGCCAAACCCACAGCTATATCCACTCCGTGTAGACCCGGCGCGTCCGTTTCCCCCTCCGGTGCGGCGGCGGCGCCGTCCGTGAGGGGGGGGCACACCGGAGACGCGCGTCGGGCATTTGCAACCGCCACAACACTTCCGGACTTGTGAGAGGCCGCCTCGCAAGATTTGGCGGTATGCTAGCCCACGGAGGCCGCCCGGCCATAGTCGTGAAGCAGCGAAGAGCAATCCGCGTAGGGAAGTGTTGAGATACTTCTCCATTACGAAAATTTATGAAAAATTACCATCGGTCCTATAGCACATGTGCCCGTCATGTAAAAACTCATGATTTTATCGCGCTCCGGTATTTAATGATATTCCGCCGCGCCGTTTCCGCAGAACGTCTACTACCGTGTCATCGCCGTCCGTGAGGGGGGGCCACACCGAGCGCGTGCGCCTCTTCGGACATGCCACCACACCACCCCACATGTATGAGGGCCCGATCGGCGCTCGGTGGCATTGCTACCCCGGGGCCCTCGTCCCGCCTAATCCTGTAGCGTTTGACCACCGGATCTAGCCCTTTGACTTTGCACGGACGGGATTTGACTAGTGGGCCTCTCCACCCGGTTGTGTTAGGTCAGCCCATAGGAACACTTTGGAGCAACATCCGGGCCAGACCCACAGCAAGATCCCCTCCGTGTAGACCCGACGTGTCCGTTTCCCCCCTCCAGGTGCCGGCGGCGGCGCCGTCCGTGAGGGGGGGCACACCCCGGACACGCGTGCCGCCTCTTCGAACATGCCACCACACCACCCGCATGTATGAGGGCCCGGTCGACGGGCGGCGGCATTACTACCCCCGTGCCCCGTCCGCCTAACCACAGGCGTTTGACCACGCGATCTAGCCCTTTGACTTTGCAGACGGGCTTTGACGGTGGACCTCTCCACCGGTTGTGTCGGTTCGGCCCATAGGGACACCGGGAGCAACATCCGGGCCAAACCCACAGCTACATCCGCCGTGTAGACCCGACGCGTCCGTTTCCCCAGTGTCCGGTGTCGGGCGGCGCCGTCCGTGAGGGGGGGGGGGCACACCGGAGGCGCTGCGTCGGGCATTTGCAACCGCCACAACACTTCCAGACTTGTGAGAGGCCGTCTACGCAAGATTTGTCGGTATGCTAGGCCCCGGAGGCCGCCGGCCACGGATCGTGAGCGCGAAGAGCAATCAGCGTAGAGGGAAGTGTTGAGATACTTCTCCATCACGAAAATTATGAAAAATTACCATCGCTCCTATAGCACATGTGCCCGTCATGTAAAAACTCATGATTTTATCGCGCTCCGAGTATTTAATAATATTCCGCCGCGCGTTTCCGCAGAGCGTCTACTACCGTGTCATCGCCGTCCGTGAGGGGCACACCCGAGACGCGTGCGCCTCTTCGGACATGCCACCACACCACCCGCATGTATGAGGGCCCGATGCGGCGCTCGGTGGCATTACTACCCCGGGGCCCCGTCCGCCCTAACCTCAGTAGCGTTTGACCACGGATCTAGCCCTTTGACTTTGCTCGGACGGGATTTGACGGTGGGCCTCTCCACCCGGTTGTGTTAGGTCAGCCCATAGGAACACTTTGGAGCAACATCCGGCCGGACCCACAGAAGATCCCCTCCGTGTAGACCCGGCGCATCCGTTTCCCCCCTCCGGTGCGCGCGGCGCCGTCCGTCCGTGAGGGGCACACCGGACAGCGCTGCGCTTCTTTGACATGCCACCACACCACCCCGCATGTATGAGGGCCCGATCTGACGGGCGGCGGCGTTGCTGCCCCCAAGTGCCCCGTCCGCCCTAACCACAGCAGCGTTTGACCACGCGATCTAGCCCTTTGACTTTGCGGATGGGCTTTGACGGTGGACCTCTCCACCGGTTGTGTCGATTCGGCCCATAGGGACACCGGGAGCAACATCCGGGCCAAACCCACAGCTACATCCACTCCGTGTAGACCCGACGCGTCCGTTTCCCCCCTCCAGGTGCCGGCGGTGGCGCCGTCCGTGAGGGGAGCACACCCCGGAGACGCGTGCCGCCTCTTCGGACATGCCACCACACCGTAAGACATGTATGAGGGCCCGGTGAGACGCTCGGGTGGCATTGCTACCCCCCCAGGGCACGACGGCAGCAACGGTCGTGATGGGGGCAATCAATATATCATCGGGGTATGTTTTTTGTTTAGATAAGGCACATCTATGTTGTGAAAAAACAAAAAATATAAATAATATAAACAAAAAAATTAAAAAAATAAAAAAAATAAAAAAAATAAAAAATTGAGATATCTTGGCGGCAAGGCCGTCGGCATAAGCTGAACACTGCAACCACGGATCGATGGCGTGGGAAAGGGCGAGCCTATGCCGCCGGGCTGGCCGTCGGCATATGATTGCCTTATCCGTCGCGGTTCGCCCCACCACCCATTCCCCATCTCTCCTTCCCCGACCCACACCCGCCGCCACCGGATCCTCGATCCGCCTAGCGCTGCCCTTCGCTCCGGTCGCTGCCGCCACCCTTCCCTCGCCTGCTCGTCGCCGCCCCACCGCTCAGGGCGCCACCGCCTTCTCGCTCGCCACTCGCGCCGCAGCCGCCCACCCGTGCTCCGCCAGCCTCGTCATCTCGGCTCGCGCCGCCGCCGCCCTACCTTGCCAGCGATGGGGCGCGTGGACTCCTCCCGGCCACCCTCGGCGCGCCCTCGTGGCTCGGTCGGCCGGACCTCCCCGAGCCCACTCCTCCCTCACCGCCGCCCGATCGTCGCTCTAGCCGGCGGCTAGTCTGCACCGGCCCTCCTCTGCCGCTGCTCTGGTCGGCCTAGCCCGAGCCCGAGCTCCCTCCACCTCCCCTCGTGCCCCCCCCGAGCCGGCCCTCCCACACGGTGAGCTCCTTCCCTCCCTCTTTGAAGCAATTTTTTAAATTTAGTTAGATGATTTATGGATGGATGCATTATGTATGATGATAGATGGTTAGATGGATGGATGCATGCATTATGTATGATGATAGTTAGAAATGTGAGAAATGCAAAAAAATTAGATGATACATGATGATGTTGATGATGATAGATTATGATGTTGATGATGATCGATGATGATGTTGATGATAGATGATAATGCTTTTTTTTGCCTTGATAATTTTAGATGATGATGATGATAGATTTCCATTTTTTGCGGAAGAGATGATAAATGATGATGATTGTTGGATCATGATAAATGATGATGATGATGATTTTTTATGCTTCGATGATTGTTACATGATGATAGATGATGATGATGATATTGATGATGATCGGTGCGGTTACGTGGTGTTCCATCTCGGTGGAGTGATTGTCGTAGGATCTGTTGGACCCCGATTGTCCCTCCGCTGTTCGACTACTTCCTCTACAACCGAGGGTGAGCTACGAATCATGTCACTAGATTTCATTCTCAAGTCAACTGGCGTAACCTAGGCGTCTCCCGTCCGAAAGGGTTGCATCGATAAATGTCATGACATGTACAAAGTATGATGTGAATGGGTATCGCTTCCATACAGAGGAGCACCAAAACAGCCGCCCCGATCCGAAAACTATAAATCTTTGAGTGTACACCCCGGTCAAAATTGATGAGACTACTACGGAAGGGTACAAAATATATCGAGGTTAAATTCCGCCGAGGCGTGAGACCCTAAGTCTGCTTGTGTTCAAATGCCGATGGTTCGATCCGGCGGGAGGGTAAAACATCGCCTTCCATTGGTTTGGCGAAGTTAAACCATCAACCGTCTATGCCGAGCCAATCTCTTCATTGCGGCTACCCAAGCTACACAAGTATATTATCTCCTTACCCATGCGGAAAGTGTATCTAAAGGGTTGGGAAGTTGTGTTCAAGGTGTCGCCACATGGTAGCTACCGACCGAATGAAGGCGATTACTACAACATTAACCCCATGACATACGAGGGAGTGTTCTATCAAGTGCAACCTGATGATGATGATGATGATGTGGTTAGAAGCGATGGCGCTAGACCATTGGGTGATGATGATGTGGACCCAAGCGTCGACGAGGCGCGGAATGATGGTGAGACCATTGTCAATGAAAATGACATACTTATGCTAGAAAAGTTAAGCGAAGGCGGCGACGAGGAGGAAGAGCCTCCACCTCTGTCGGACAACGAAGATGATATGATTGATAGTGATGATGAGACGGACCGAGAAAGAGGTTACAACGGTGATGATTCATATGGGTTCTAGCGGATGTACGTTTCAAGTTTAGGAATATGCCTTTTATGCATTTTTATTAATGTGTTTATTATCATGCCTTTTCTTCATTTCATTAATTTACTAATTGCTTTTCTCTTTTCAATGCAGGTTAAGTGGAACATGGGCAAGGGAAGGCCGACGGCGTGGGTTTCCTCGCAAGGTCGTCGGCCTGCCTAGTCGGAGTGGTCAAGCACGTAATCCTCCCCTCGGCTACTTGACGATGACTCCTCACGAGAGGTCGAGGGAGAGGTGCCCCTAGAGGAGGAGGCGGGCGGGGAGAGCCTCTAGAGGACGAGTCTTTGGGGAGAGCCACTCTGAGGGGTCGCGGCGAAAGAGCGCACCCTCACCGACTTAGGGGTGTTGTCTTGAGGCCCTCCTCTGGTGAGGTACCCTCCTCTAGTGAGGTACACTCTAGGGAGGAGGAGGAGGAGAAGGAGGAGGAGGAGGAGGAGGAGGAGGAGGAGGAGGCACGCGAGGAGGAGGAGGAGGAGGAGGTTGGGGAGGAGAGGCGAGGAGGGGGTGGTGGCGGGGATGATGGTGGTGACGGGAAGGGGTTGACAACAAGGGATGGCTGCGTGGCAGCATAAAGCTACCAAAGCAGGTTCACACTCTTGAGGAGCGAAGTGGCTCATTGAGCCCACGGAAAAGAGTAAGCGGTTCATTATTTTGCTTGTCACATGCATATTCGGTTGTTATTTATTTTGCTTGTCACATGCTAATAGTTCATTCTTTTGCAACAATGGATATATTCTAAAGGGGTCCGTATTCCCAACGGCCTCATCACCGTCTTGTTGAAGTTATCTTGGCGGGGTTGTCTTGTCGGATCGGTCGAGCAGCCGGACCGTCGGGTTTTGGCCACAGCTGGGACCAGGAAGCGGCCCTCCACGCAGACCATGAGACCCATGCCAAGGCCGTGACCACTACTTTCTGGTGAGTTCTCTTGAAGCACAAGTCCATTCTAGTTTCATGAATGATTTAACTCATGGCTTCTTCCATTCTTGTTTCATGCATGATTGTAGAAATTCTATCGAGTTCTTCCGGACCGCACGGGCTAGGCGGACGAGATCATGTTGCGCCAATGCAAGAAGAAGGCCCACCAGATGCGATCGAGGTGCGCTATGTGGCCATCTCGACATACTACCACGACGTTCTTGGTGTGAAGATGACCAAGGAAGAAGCACGGAGGATGGGCATTACCTTGGAGAGGCACGAGTACTTGGCGGTAAGTATAAAAGATTTTTCATTATGCTTTCATTATGCTTTCATTACCATGTGGTACATTTCACCGTTTCATGTTGACATGCCATTATGCTTTTATTATGTAGGTGTGTCCAAATTGGTGTTATGGAAAAGACGAGTCCTGGGCGGCATTAGTGGATCTTTGGTGTGATGGGGCTGGAGCATGGGCGGCTATGAGAATAAAAAATAAGGCTAACTGAGGGAATGAGGGAGTACATGCTCGGGAAACGAAACCACTATCTCCACAAGGCGTTAATGTATGACTAACCCCATTAAACATTCTTCTTCTTCTATTTACCATCACTTTCTTATGTATGACTAACATCTGTTTGGTGGTGCAGGAGGAGAAACTGCGGCGCTCTCACACATGCAGGCGTGGGAGATCGCCCATCTGTGGAAGGACCCCAAGCTGGCGAGCCCAAGTACTACGGCAAGAAGACCGCGTGGAGGAAGGAGGCCTACTCCGCAGCGTGTCTGAAGGTTACATCTGACACACCTGACCCCATTCTGGCGGATCTGGGCGACAGGCGGTGGTGAGCATGGGGCCCAAGGAGCATGGTCGGGAGGCGGTTCTCGATGCTGCGGTCACTCCGACTATCTCCTACACACAGCTTCGTCGGATCGACCCGAGCTGAGCCAGCGCATGAGCCAGGCCAGGTGTCCAGTTCACACCCCTCTTTCAGAGCAACAATGCGTAAGTATTTTCCCTCTTATCTTCATTGCTCACTTTATTTTCCGCATCTAGTAGTTTTATGAGTTCCATCATGTCATACCGTAGGCCTACAGAGTACACACGCCAGAGACCATGGCGTGGCATCGAGGCTTCATGAACACCAAGTGCGGAGGGATCACCAGTTGGGCGAGCTTTTCAGAAATGGCGGCGGTAGGTGTCCTCGATTGCAGCCAAGACAATGCCCTCCAAAGACAACCAGTCTTGCTGACCTTTGAGGAGTTTGTGGCACGTAACGCTGGCCCCTCGCCGGTTAGTTCATCCCAATCTATTCACCCCAAGCATGTCATGCCTTTCAACACGATCATATATCCCATTAATATGTCTTTTCAACATCCAGGAATGATGGATCTACCGTTGGCGGTGGTCTTGCAGCACTCCAGAGACAAGGAGCCCGACCACTCCGATCCACGGAGGCGGAGGTGGAGGCGGTCTTAGCGGTAGCGCTGCCGCTAGCAAATGGACGACACTGGCTTGGCGGTCTTGGCGGTGGCGACCTCCGCGGTGCTCGGCGTCTGGCGCTTAAGCCTAGTGTGTGGTGATGATGCTTGAGATGACTTGTGTGTGGTGATGATCATTTAGAGACTTGTGTGTGGTGCTTTTCTATATGCTTATGCTTATGTTGGTTGTGATGATGATCATTTAGAGATTTGTGTGTGTGATGATGCTTATGCTTACGTTCTTTGATATGTCTTTGATATGTGTTTATATATGTGCTTTTATTTGAATTGAACTGATTTGAAAACAAATGAGAAAAAAGAAAAAAATCGAAGCAAACTATGCCGACGGCTATGCCGTCGGCATAGAACTCGCGTGAGCTCCCGATTCTTGACACGTGGCGAGGTCTATGCCGACGGCTGGCCGTCGGCAGTTCTGCCCAGAGTGCCGATTGTTTATTATCGCAGGCATGTCTATGCCGACGGCACGGCCGTCGGCATAGTTCTAAACTAAAGGCGACGGCCAGCCGTCGGCATAGGCAAGCCCGAGAGCAGCGGCTTCTCGCCGCGTGGCATGTCTATGCCGACGGCCCGCCGTCGGCATAGTTCTAAACTAAAGCGGCGGCGGGCGTTGGCATAGGCAAGCCCTAGAGCACAGCGGCTTCCGCCACGCGGGCACCTCTATGCCGACGGCCCGGCGTCGTCATAGTTCTAAACTAAGCCGACAGCCGGGCCGTCGGCATAGATGTGCCACGTGGCGAGCCATTGTTGCTCGGCGAGCTTGACGGCAACCGCCGTTAGGCAATGGCGTTGTCGACGGCCGGGGCGTCGGCATAGATGTCTGACCACCGTCGGGATAGGGTCTATGCCGACGGCCGTTCTATGCCGACGGTCATCCGGCTACACCGCGGATATGTTGCCGACGGCCCTATGCGACGGGGCCGTCGGCATAGGCCTGTCCCGACGGCTAGTCAGGGCTATGCCGACGGCCCTGGCCGTCGGCATAGGGTGCGATTCCTGTAGTGCACGTGGTCGTCGCTGGCGCGCGACAATCACTTGGACCATCGGTGTTCTCCAAGAGCACGAGGAGATCTTGTTGGAGGTATTAGAGTTACAGGGCATCCTATTAGGAATGTCAATTTGGGTTATTTCCGCTTGTCTTCAGCATGTGTATTCAGGCCAGTGGCATATCTTTTTGAAGGTGGAATGATTAAGAGTGCTAGAGTGATGGCGCTTGAAGGAGGACAATTCCAAGATGAGGTCTTTGGTGAACAAGATGCTAGATCTAGGAAGAAGAAAATAATTGTATGTATTCATCCATCTGTTTATTATGATCCTTGGCGTTGTGAGCAACAAGGGGCTTTTTCTTTCCCGTTACGAAAAAACGGATCACAACAACAAAAACTAGCATTTTGACTTTGTTGCTTCTGAGACCTAGACATCTCGTGTTGGGTTGATACTTTCAAGTTCAAGTATACAAAATCAGGCACAATAACTTACTGAATGTATATGGCGACACTGTGAATGTATACCCTTAACTGTGTGAAAGTGTTATTCTGCTGCTGCGATGCAGATAGATCAAGCCGTTCTCAAAGCTGCTAGAAAGAAAATATATTTTATTAGACACAAACAGTCATCGGCTCCTTGATCGTGTACTCGAGAATGTTTAGGCGTTTTATGCTAGTGGGATATGCCGTGTGGCACAGATGAAATATGAACAAAAAAAATAGAGGACAACCAACGACAGAAAAGGATACGGCGACTGCAATAAAAAGTGAAGAGATACGCCCACAATACACAGCAAGTTAAAAGGTGCAAAGGATTAAAAATTAGGAGGAGAAAGAAGAAGCACCGGTCCGGAAGCCTTTTCTGTAAATGAAGCTCTGATCTGACACCTGGTAATTACTGACATGAGAAAATACTAACAGGTGACTCCTCATTCCTGAATAAGTATAAGTATGTAAGCGAGGAATTTGGCTGATGAACAGCTGGAGGTCAGACACAGAGAAGTAAGCTGGAAATGAAGGTAATGAAACGCAATATAAGCTGGATCATGCACTCAGCACTCGTTCCCGACCCAGCCTCTTCGCTACCGGAAATTTCAGGCAGGCGCCGATTTATTGATGGGATGATTATCCATGGTCTTCCTCCCGTAATCGTCCTTGGTCAGAGCCTAAGGAGGAAGAAGAGAAGGCGCTCAGGCCCACATGCACGTGGAGAAGCCCGGAGGCGGGAGGAATGGCGAGGGGGCAGGAAGGCAGGCTTCTCCACGCGGAAATTTCAGGGAGGTCAGCCTAAGGAGGAAGAAGAGAAGGCGCGCGTTTGTTTGGGGTAAAACAGACGAACTAGACAGCCCAACACGCGGGCGCAAACGGACTTTTATCCGTTTTTTGTCCGCTTTCTACCCATCTCCGGCCCAAGTTTACGCCGTTCTGGGGTGAAACGGACAGCACGCGGACGCGCGGGCCGTCTGCGCGTGTCCTCCACTGGCCCGCTCGTCGGTGGCACAGGTATCCGCTCCCCTCCCTTCCTTCGGGCGGACACCCTCCACTCTTCCCCACCCTTCCCTCGCCGCCGCCGCTGCCATTGCAGCTTTGCAGCTCGGACGCGCGCTCGCCCAGCCCCTTCTCCTCGGCGCCCCCGAGCTACCGAACCACGTCCACCTGATTGCCGAAAAAGGGTTTCCCCCCGCTTTGTATACAAAGCAACAAACCGAACATCCAACGATAGGTGCTGGGCGGAAGCAGCACAGTCACGCCCAAAAAGAAAGAGGGAGAAAATACAAAAGAAACTAATGCCAACAACGGCGGATCGACAAAAAAAGAAGAAGCCTCGAGGCCGCTGCACCCACCGGAGATCGCCCACCAAGCCCCGAGCATCCGAAGCGCCGGTACCAATCAGCACCTTCAAGAAGGAACGCGACGATGACGACGCTGCTGCCAAGGGTTTCCCCCGGTACACTGTGAGGAGAGAGGAAGGGTAGCCCCGACGCTCTTCAGGAAGGTCAAGCGGTACCCACAAGCGCCACAGCGTCAGTGTCGACCAAGCCAACAGAGATTTCTCCCGATCCCAACCACCATCTCAGGCACTCCAGAGATCGCCACCAAACAAACCCTCACCCTGCGCACCCGGTCACGAAGCCTCTCACGCCGTCTCACCACGGCACCGTGAAGCATGGTCCGCACAAAGAAGGAGACGAGCCGGGACTAGGGCAGCAGCACCGTCGACACGCGGGAGGGCCCCACCTCCACCGTCTCGACAGTAGCTGACCGGACGCAATAGCAGGGACATACCAGGCCCGGCCGGGATCTCCGAGGCCCGTAAAGTTCTCGCCTTCGCGCTGCAGCCGGCACGCCGTCGACGCCGCTGCCCCTGTCCAAGCCGCTCCCCTGCCACCCCGCACAGAAAGCCACCAAGTGGAAGCACCACCACCACGCGCGCCGCCGGCCACCACCACCAGGTCGCCGGACCGCCACCGGCCGAGCCGCACCACCACCGCAGACGCCAGCGAGCGAACTAACGCAGCCGCCGGGGCCCGGCCGACCCACCGCCGCCCGCGCCGCCCGCAGCCAGCGCCGCCGCCGGACGGAACGGCCGCCACGGCGAGGCGCACACCACCGCAAGCAGCCGCCACGCCGCGCCACGCCCGCCAGAGGCGAAGCGCCACCACGCCATGCGTGCCCAAGGCCGCACCGCGCCCGCACCGAAGGGGCGGTCCGCGCCGTCCCTGTCGCGCCGGGAAGACCAGCCCCGCCGCCGCCGGAGCGGTCGGGCTGCTGCCCGCCCGGCGCCCGGCGGCGAGGAGGAGGAGGAGGGGGCGCCGGCGAGCGGATCTGGGGCCCTCGCCCGCCGCCTCGCGGGAAGGGAAAACCTAGCCTCGACCTCTTCTTCTGCTGTGGATGTGACCAATCTTCTGATAAAAATGGCCACCTGATTTGCGCACCCGCCGACCGGATTTGGGGCGGATCTGGTCGGTCTTGAGCTCGCCCGGCAGTGGGAGGCCGCGCCGCGCCATGGACTGGCCGGGCACCGGGCCGGAAGGCCCTGGCAGGGCCGCAAGGCCACATGCTGGCAGTGGCTCCTCCTCTAGTCGCTCGGATCTACACCGTCGGTGGTCCGCCGACATATACACGAATGGCGGTCGGCCAGGCTCGGTGCTAGCCCAAAAGCTCGTCGGCGCACCGTCGCCACTCATTAAGTGCGACCACTGCCCAAAGAAGGTCGTGCGCCGCGTGTCTACAACGCCGGAACATTCCGGATGGGTGTTCATCAAGTGCTTAAACGATAGGGTATGTGCTCTTTTTAACTTCGGTTTGTGCTTTAGATTTGACTAGTTGTGCTAACTTCAAATTTTATTGTGTAAAATGGATGCAAGTTTTGGTATTGGAAAGATGAGTACATCGATATATTGATAGAGCGCAATTTAGTAGATGTTCGTGCACTTTTAGCTAGCATAGAGGTTGTAGATGAGACAAGTACACTTGTTGCTAGATTAGAGGCTAGACACGTGACTAGATGCGAGGAGGCAACCTCTACTTCTTTAGACTCGAAGAAGAAAGAAGCATGAAAGATCGAGTCTCTTCCGCAGATCAACAATGAATGCATCGAGAAGGCATTAATCCAACTTACAGGAGCAGTTATGGAAGTTGGATATCTTCTAAAATGTATTCTTATGGTTCTTGTTTTCTTTGATCTTGCTTTTTTAGTCAAAATTTGGTGATGTATTCCCATGTACCAAAATGAATTATGAAAAAAAATTCAAGGGCTTGCAAGGATGAAAGTACGCGGACAGGAGGCGGCCGAGATGCGTCTGTGCGTTGGGCGCACGGCCTCCGCATCCCAGAAACGGTCCGGACACGATCCCATTATCCTACCCAAATGGGCAGAATCCGGGCAAAACGAACGTCCGTTCGGGGTCGCGCGATAGAGTTGGCCTAATGAACAACGGATATGTGCGCCAGGATCATCATGCGTGTAAAGCATCCTGATGCAGTCACCATCTTTCTTCATCCTCTAAAGATCTGTCCCAAAGAACCAGTATATCTTCAACGATCAGATATGTGAGGCGTCACTAACCACGATCACATGGTTCCGGTGTAGCTTTATTAACACATAAAGAGCATTGCCTATGTGCCAATCCTGTAATGTGGACGGCCGAAGACTGGGACACGCACGCCGGCACACGTGTCTATACGCGTAGGCACAACAGCAGCGTGGGATGTCTGAACCTGTGCGCCAGCATGCGATTCAGTCATCCAGTGCTTCTTGGGGCCGTTTGTCGTTTGATATATACAACATATATATATAACTTAAAAAAAAAAAAGCACTGGTCGTGAGCCTAGCCGTTCCCGGTACGTACAAGCCATCAGAAGTTCAGAACACGCCACAACACCACGGTAGTACAACTGAACTGATCGATCCGTCCATGTCGACACACAACGAGGCCTCCACCGACCCTCTCGCTCCGCGTTGGTCTTTGACTGTAGGGTGGTAACATGAAAAGATGTCCGAAATGTGATTATGACATGGCGTAAGCGTTGTGTAAAGTGGGTTTTTCTCGTCAGCCGTGAGTGCGCAAGAGTGATAGCGGGCCCGGCCGTCCATGGCGACGCGTCGTCGACATCGCAGCCTCGTCCGTTCCGCGAGGCGCGAGCTTATAAAATGGCTGCTGAGGAGCTTCATTTCTGCAAACGGTGTGTCCATCTCAAATCAGAAGCTATCAGACCAACGAAGAAGAGCAGTACAGCCGTGCTTAATCGAGTGCAAGGTCCCGTCCTCATCATCTCATCAAGGACCGATGGCGTTTCTGGGAGGATCATTGAACGTGACGAGGAGCATTGACAGCCGGAAGAGGATGGACGGGAGGAAGAGCGGCGGCGGGTCGTGGCGGCAGGCGCCGGAGCCGGTGAGGCAGCTGTTCTGGAGAGTGAGGCGTGCCGTGCTGCGGCCGAAGCGCCGCGCCGTGAGCTTCGGGTACGACCTCAAGAGCTACTCCCAAAACTTCGACGACGGCCTCGTCCCTGCCCACCGCCTCTAGCAACACCGGCTGGGTCTTCTTCTCTCCTTCTTCTTGTTCTTCTTGTGAATTTTACTTGCCGCCCGGCCGGACTACGCGGCTCGTGGCTGGAGAGTTGAAGCGTCGCCACCTTCTGATCCTCTCCTCTAGCTTAGCTGATAGCGTACTAGTATTAGCCAGTACTGTTTGTACACAGGATGCTTTTTGTTTAAGTCTGAAACTAGCAATGAAATGACACATTGTATATATCTATCTGGTTCTATGTGCTCTGCATGCCGAACCGAGCGAGACCATTGTCAGTGCCTGTTACTGTCCATTTTCTTCAGTTATCTACAGTAAAAGTGTACACCTGTGATGGACGCTCCAGATGAGGCGATACCCTCTCAGCCGTAATCAAGTTGTTGCAAATGATTTAGCCTGTATTCTTACCGTGAAAACAGTCTCAGACTACCCTCAAAAAAGAAAACAGTCTCAGACTGACTTGTATTTACCTCCGTTCTGATTTATACATGTCCAAAGAGCCACAAAGGCTAACTCGAATTTATAAGGCCGTGGAAAATTAATTGCTGCATTCTCCCCTGTTTTGCCGTAATTGCTACACGCCTACATCCCACGCTAGAAAAATCTCTCCCTTGTGTGTGAGATCTTTTTTCTTGACGGCGGTGATCGAATGTGGTGCAGCGGTCGCTTGCTGGTAGCGCAAATGACCTTTTTGTTTGGTGCAGGGATGGTGGAGGACGGCGACCATGGTACGAGAAGGTTCATGGCATCCATGACAACATCTGACGCTAATGAGTAAGGGGCACATCCGTGGTTCCACTATAGGAATCATGCTAGTTGCCGACGGCTTTTTATCAAGGCCGTCGGCATACATAGAAATACACCAACCATTTTTCCTCCGACAAAATCGACTTATCCAAATGGTAAATTCAATCAACTTACATATAACTATTGTGCAAAAAAAAAAAAGAGTCTCAGACAGAGTTGTACTTACCTCCTTTCTGATTTACACATGCCCAAAGAGTCATAAAGGCTATTTCGAATTTACAAGGTTGTGGAAAATTAATTGTTGCATTCTCCCTTGTTTTGCCGGAATTGCTACACGCCTACATCCCGCGCCAGGAAATCTCTCCCTTGTGTGTGTGAGATCTTTTTTTTGACAGCCGTGATCGCATGTGGTGCAGGGGTCGCTTGCCGGTAGCGCAAATGATCATTTTGTCTGGTGTGAGGATGGTGGCCATCGCACTCGTGGCGCCAGTGGCAACACATCCGACGCAGGGGTTCCAATGGTATGGTGGATACTTCAGTATGACTCATGCCGATGTGAATTGGTAGCGGTCAGTTCTGCGCCCAAACATAGGCGGCCCATGACAGCCTTGGTAATGGTCCGAGTGTTGGAAATATGCCCTAAAGATCAATAATATTTAAAAATCAAGTTTATAATTAATATTTATATTCTATGCTACAATTGCTATATTTCTTGAATATGCGATTCAAAGGAAAACACCACGAGGATGTGTAGAGTTATAAATGGTAAAACAAGATTCCTAGTCTTGCCTCGATGGCAAGCTCAAGTGTTGATCGATGATTCTTTTTTCTGATCATGTGCATGACAATAATGCCAACAACATTTGAGAGCACGATGTTGGTAGAACACTTGTGTTGAATTGACACTACTGCAGGATGCTGCTAACGCGACACTACGATCAGAGACCCTTCGAGAAACTATGTGCAATGCAATAATCGCAAACGGTGGTGTATGAAAACCGTCAAAAATGTATAAAACGTTTGCGATGACGGATGCATCAAACACGGTTCAGATTTTAGTTACGTGTGCGATGAATGGCATACGGTTCAGTTCAATTAACTGTTTGCGATGAGGAGGAACAAAAGAAACGGGCAGTCAGATGAAGGCGTGTGCGATACACAGCATACGGTTCACTCGGATGAACTGTTTGTGATTAGGCAACACAAAAGAAACAGGCAGCCAGATGAAGTTGTGTGCGATATACATCATACGGTTCACTCAGATGAACTATTTGTGATTAGGCAACACAAAAGAAACGGTCAGCCACATCAAGGTGTGTGCGATATACGCATGTGGTTCACTCGGCCCTTGTCCTCAGTGTGTGACCTATGTGGCGACCGTTCACTCCCCAGGCGCCTCTTCGTGTACCGTGGCAACCGTCCACCGCCTCTCCGCCTTTCCCTCTTAATTTGGAACTGCTGTCGCACGCTCTTCCTCCCTCCATTTTTCTTCACCCTTCCTTCTGCCATTGTTCAATCATCTTCTCCATGGAGGGAACAGGCCGGAAACGACCCCGTTATTCTTGCCCCGATCTGAAAGATGACGTGGTGGAGGAACTCATTGATCGGCGCGACGTCATCACCTTGGCTAGCATGGCAGGTTCGTCCAAGACCATTCTCAACTCAACTAATAACATCATTACAAGGAACCAAGGGTCCAGGAGCGGTTTGATCTCCCCTATCTTCTTCGCCGTGACCTGCCGATCGGCGCGCTGGGACGAGGAAGCCTCGCCTTGTGCAAGTTGATGCCGCTTGATAATGATACGTATGATGTTAAGATGCCATCGCTGAGGGCAAGGCTTGGGCAAGCGCAAATGGAGATTGAGTTGTTTATATTTGGTACAACTGCGAGTGGGAACTTGTGAATGTGTACACTCGCCACGGGTTCCACTTCCAAAAATCTCGAGACGAACGCCTGGAGGTTGAGTACACGGTATTCTACGTGAGTTCAAATATCGATCATGGTGATCGCCGTCTCACGGAAGATAGCAATTTGTCGTGTTCCCAACCGCTCTTGGGATTACACGAACTATGAAGTTGTTGCTATCTTCGACAAGCTTGTTGTCGTCCTTACTTCCACGCCTTGATGGATATTGCTCAAAAATCAATTTATGTACACGGATGTTACTGTGATGCAATTCAATACGAGGGTCTTGTGTTTGTTGCCACCACTCGTGGCACTGTTTTTGCATGGAATCCTGATGCTTTCTCTACGTTTGTCTTCCACCATAATTATAATTGTTTCATACACATGCATGTGGGTTAGCTAGTTTCCCTTTACTAATTAACCTTCTTGTGTTTCCAAGGTCCTGTGAACATTCCACCACCTATATTTAAATTTTTTTATAATCAAGGGGGAGATGACAATGCTGATGATCACGAGCATGAGGACGAGCAGGACCCATATACTCAGTGGCGCCTGGCAACTTATTCCGATGGATCACTTCTTCTTGTCTGTATACAGGGCACTGCTAATGTCACTAAGGAAGCAGGTGTTGTCTCGCATGGTCGCACTCTCCGGACCTATTCCAACATCCGTTGCTAATGTCACTAAGGATACTAGTGTACTAGCGCCAACACCTTCTCCCTGGTTCAGTATTGAAAGTCTTGGAGGAAACTCGTTCTTCCTTGGACAAAACTATCAAATGATGGTGGAAGGCGATCCAGCTGCTGTTGACACAACGTTACTACCATTATGAGAAGCAACTATAGCTATACCTAGGACATTGCTATGTGTGACGCCCGGGTAATTAGGCTACAGTAATCCCACGCTAATCGTGCCATGACACCTCGGTTACTGTTGCTGTCCTCGCAATAATTCGAAACCGTTCAAAATTCAAATTCAAATTTATGACAACAATAAAAGTTTTCGAAAATTAAAACAAAAATGTTCGGTGGTTGCCGAATATTACAAGGGTAATTATGGTGCAACAAACACCTTTTTTATAAAATGGCTAACTGGTTGAAAATGATTTAAACAGAAAAGAAAGAAATAATAAAAGAAAACAGAGAACAAACAAACAAAAAAAAAGGAAAAGGAAGAACCCCCCTCCCCTTCGTCCGGCCGGCACCACTTCGCGTGCACCCCCCGCTCTGCCTACGCCCGGGGCTGCGCCTCCCACCGCCATGAGCTCGCTCCGACCCCGCGTCCCACTGACGCTGCTCCCCGGACGCCCCCTCGCGCGACCCTCACCGTCCTCCACTGCTGTCCGCCACTCGGCCGTCTCGCCGGTGCAGTTCCGGGCCGGTCTCGCCATGGCCAACGCCCCCGGCTCCGGCCCCTGTTAGCTCCGCCCTGGCATGCGCCCGATTCGGTCGCGCCCGCTAACGCCTGGCCCGCTTTGGCCCTCTAGGCCACTGACTAGGGGGGCCCACCCCTCAGAACGAAAATTAAAAAAAAAACAATAATAAAAATAATTAATTAATTAATTAATTAATTAACTTAATTAATTTTGATTAATTAAACTAATCAATTAACTAAAATAATTAATCAGTTAATTAGTTAATTAAGTAGTCAATGGCAGTGGGGCCCATCCCCCCTAATTAATTTTGATTAGATTAATTAAACTGGTTAATTAAAATGTGTCACTGACCAGTGGGACCCACTGGTCAGGTTGACCAGTCAACCCCTGTTGACTGCTGACGTCAGCATGACATCATGCTGATGTCATAATTCCATTTTCAAATTAAATTAAATAATTAATTAAATTCCAAAAAATGATTTAAATCTTTAGCAAATCATATCTTTTAATCCGTAACTCGGATGAAAATACTTTCTACATGAAAGTTGCTCAGAACGACGAGACGATTCCGGATACGCAACCCGTTCGTCCACCACACCCCCCTAACCTATCAAACTCGCAACTTTCCCCTCCGCTCCTCACTTGAAAACGCTAAACGCCGGGATCCTTTCCTGATGTTTCCCCCTTCACCGGTATCACCACATACCGCGTTAGGGCACGCCTAGCATCACGCTTTGCTTTGTCATGCATCGTCATGCATCTGCTTGCTTAAATATTCATTGTTCTTCCCCTCTTCTTCCGCTAGACACCGAGACCGACAGCTGCTGCGCTTAGTACGACTACGGAGTTGACGACCCCTCTCTCTTGCGAGCAACCAGCAAGCCCTCCCTTTGATCACGGATATCGCCTACTCTTCTCTATCTTGCTTGCATTAGAGTAGTGTAGCATGTTACTTATTTTCGATTAATCCTATACCGCTTGCATAGCTCGTCCTTGCTACTCTCAAGAGTTACCTTTACCTCCTATCCTCTTCGCTTAGTATAGGATGCTAGTGTTCCATCGGTGGCCCTACACTCTTGTCCGTCTGCCATGCTATACTCTTTGGCTGTGATCACTTGGGAGGTGATCACGGGCATATACTATATACTTTACACTATTACATTACCTCGTGATATTTGTTCGGAGATGGGGTTTGAAAGACGGTGGCTCCATCCCGGTAGAGGTGGGCTGGGTTCCCGACGGCCCCGATCGTTACTTTAATGGCGGAGCGGCGGGGCAGGTTGAGACCACCTAGGAGAGAGGTGGGCTGGCCTGGTCGGCGTCATGGATACTTAACACGCTTAACGAGATCTGGGTATTTGATCTGAGTCTGGCCATTTGGTCTATACGCACTAACCATCTACGTGGGAGTAGTTATGGGTATCCCGACGTCGTGGTATCAGCCGAAGCACTTCGTGACGCCAGCGACTGAGCGGCGCGCCGGATTGGACTGGAACGCCTGTTAGGCTAGGTCTGCTTCCGGCCGCCCACGCAACGTGCAGGTGTGCATTGGGCGATGGGCCCAGACCCCTGTGCGCTTAGGTTTAGACCGGCGTGCTGGCCTCTCTGTTGTGCCTAGGTGGGGCTGCGACGTGTTGATCTCCAGCACAAGGCATGACCCGAAAAGTGTGTCCGCCAAATGGGATCAAGCGTGTTGGGTTATGTGGTGCACCCTGCAGGAAGTTAATCTATTCAATAGCCGTGATCTTCTGCATGTGACGACTTGGAGTTGTACCTTGACCTTATGACAACTAGAACCGGATACTTAATAAAACACACCCTTGCAAGTGCCAGATACAACCGGTGGTCGCTCTCTCTCAGGGCATGGAGGAGGGGATCGCCGGGTAGGATTATGCTATTCGATGCTACTTGGAGGACTTCACTCTACTCTCTTCTACATGTTGCAAGACGGAGGCTGCCAGAAGCGTAGTCTTCGACAGGATTAGCTATCCCCCTCTTATTCTGGCATTCTGCAGTTCAGTCCACAGATATGGCCCTTTACACATATATCCATGCATATGTAGTGTAGCTCCTTGCTTGCGAGTACTTTGGATGAGTACTCACGGTTGCCTTGTTCCCCCTTTTCCCCCTTTCTTTACCCGGTTGCTGCAACCAGACGATGGAGCCCAGGAGCCAGACGCCACCGTCGATGACGACTACTACACTGGAGGCGCCTACTACTACGTGCAACCCGGCGACGATTTACCGAGAGTAGTTAGGAGGATCCTGAGCGGGAGGCCCGCGCCTCTTTCGATCTGTATCCCAGTTTTGCGCTAGCCATCTTATGGCAAACTTGTTTAACTTATGTCTGCACTCAGATATTTTTGCTTCCGCTGACTCGTCTATGATCGAGCACTTGTATTCGAGCCCTCGAGGCCCCTGGCTTGTAATATGATGCTTGTATGACTTATTTATGTTTTAGAGTTGTGTTGTGATATCTTCCCATGAGTCCCTGATCTTGATCGTACAAGCTTGCGTGCATGATTAGTGTACGATTGAATCGGGGGCGTCACACTATGCTTCCCTACCGTCCCAATATGGGTCCTGACATAGGCCGCTTCAGCCTGGATGATCAGTCCTGTGTTGGTCTCGAGATTGAAAGTAGCTGGCCCTTCCCAAAGAATCACTCAAAGCAAGCGTTTCCAACGCCGATGAGGGGTTGAGCTAAAGTTCATTTCGTCGCTTTGTTATTTGATGTGTGAGAAAAACTTTACTAGAATGTTTTGTTGGAATGATCTATAATCCAACGTGTATCCTCGTTGTCGTTGTGGGTTGATGACTTGTTGTATGTAATCAACGGTACATTTTCATATGCGTCCATCAACTGACGCCTGCTAGTGGTGTCCATATGAACAGTGCTAGTGATTTTAGTTGCAAAAGTTAGATAGTGCTAGTGATTTTTAGCTACATATTTTGACAAATCGCAGTGTTACAAGGTTGACAAATGGCAATGTTACTAGATAAACAAATGCCAATCTTTCCAGTTTGACAATTGGCAACATACCCAAAATGACAGATATGCAAATCTTACCCAATTGTTTGTACGTGGTTGCACACGGGTCATGCAAAACAACCGTTTGCGTTGAAGGGATGCAGAAATCCTGCTCGGCACATTTTCCCTTGGCTTCCTAGGGAAGCTGTCGGTTTGCATAAGGGTATTCTAACTAAAACGTTTGCGATGAGTGTTTTATATTTAAAAACCATTGATGTTTTTTCAAAATAAAATAATTTGACAAGTCTGTACATTCAGAGAGAAAAATGCAAGTTCGTTCAAACCATATCTTTCATTCAGTCACACTGCAAATTTATATTCATATGATCGAGAATTCGACATATAGTATTAAACCCAAAAAAAACTATTTCCGGCGGTGGCGGAGGCGGCGTGCCGCACCGTCGTTGTCGTCCTCCGGGACGCCGCTGTTGAAGTCTTCAAGGCAGCACAAAATGTTCTTCACTTGTAAATCAAACATCATGTCGTCGTGCGATCGACGGGCGGGGTGCGGGAGGACGGCAACTGGCGCTGCTGAGAGGTAGCGGTCGACGACAGCGTCCCATGCCGCTGAGGGGGGCACGCGCACGGGCACGGGTGCGGCGGGTGCAACCAAACGCACGGGGACCGACGCCGCGGTGGGTGGAGGGGCGCGCACGGGCAGGGGAACTGGTGCGGCGGGTGCAGCCAAACGCACGGGGGCCGGCGCCACGGTGGGTGGAGGGGCGCACACGGGCACGAGCGTTGGCGCTAGCATGTACACGAGCTCGCGCAGGTCCGCGGAGACCTCACTGACGCCCACGGCTTCCAGCTCTGCGATAGTGCTCGGCGACCAGCCCGTCAATGCTAGGCGCGAGCGCGGGGATGGGAGCTGGGACAGGAGCCGGGCCAGCAACCGCCGCGGCCATCTCGTTCTGGGCCATGTCCATGAGGCCCCATTCCTCCTTATTTTCTATCTCCTCCGGCTCGGAGTCGACTTCACCAAACTTGGAGACTAGTGGAAGATGATCATGTTGCGGCATGGCGTTGGTGGAGGTCTGTGGCTGCGGGAGGAAGGGGAATGGGAGGCGAATAGTAAGACCGCCCGTATTAAATAGCGGCTCGGGCGCCATTAATGGAGAGGAAGGCGGGCGGCATGGAAGTCAAAGGGCTCGCTTCCCAGTGAGCCTGCGCAGCGTATAGCTCGCACGCTTCCCGATGAGCCTGCGCATTGGAGGACAGTTTGCATGCCTCTCGGTCACTGCGCGACCGGATCTGCGCCAGACGCCTCCCGCTTCATCAAGGTCAAGCAGCTGTCCGCACGGCATCTCCTACAACCATTAAAACCAAGACATGTGGCGTCACATGAATGGTTAATAGAACGCACACGGTTTAAATTATACAAACGTTTGAGATATTGAAGTGGCAACTATTTTTTCAAAATGCCTTTGTTGGCTGTCATTATTCGAGTGCGCCTTCTCTCAAAATGGACACGGAAAATGCCACAGCATGTCGGGTGCCATTCCATGATAGCATGCCAAGTTTCATGAATTTCACACGAGTTTTGGATTTACTAGAGGCATCTCAATGTTTTGCCGGCAATCAACGGTGCCCTGGTGTTTGAAATTCATTCCCATTTCTTGCATGGAACCTAAGCATGCAACCAAGGACACATATTTGATTTTTCAACAAATTTATATGCACTATGGCATGTGCATGTAGTTCAAATTTGAATTATGCACATAAATGCATTGAAAACTCAGTTAATGCATAAAAATGTCCAAACGAACCCCGAAACATCCCAAAAATTGACACAACACTCCTGTTGTTCTATGTTGACACGAATTTTCTTTTTGAAAGAAATAAGAGGCAATGGATATAGTTTCGTCCCCAAAGGTGGGACGTTCCCTACCGAAACCATCATGCTTGTTGTGAGAAGCATATACCCGGACCTGCCCCAAATGGGACAATTTTTTTATCACGGCATGTTGATGCCGCTCCATGATAGCATGCCAAGTTTCATGAATTTCAAACGAGTTTTGGATTTACTAGAATTTAAAAACCAAGCACCTCAACATTTTGCCGGCAATCAACAGTGCCCTGGTGTTTGAATTTCATTCCCATCTCTTGCATGGGACCTAGAAATTCACCCAAGGACACACATGTGATTTTTCAACCAACTTTAGTGCATTGGAGCATGTGCTTGTAGTTCAAATTTGAATTATGCACATAAAATGCCAAGAAAACCCAGTTAATGTATAAAAAAGGCCAAACGAACCCCGAAAAATTCCAAGATTAAAGACAACACTCCTGTTGTTCTATGTTGACACTAGAAAATTTTTGAAAGCAATAAGAGGCAATGGATATCTTCCCGTCCCCAAAGGTGGTACGTTCCCTATCGAAACCATCGTGCTTGTTGTGAGAAGCGCTGGTTTTTGAGAAGCTTATACCCAAACCTGTCCCAAATGGGACAAAATTTTCACCATGGCATGTTGATGCCGCTCCATGATAGCATGCCAAGTTTCATGAATTTCAGACGAGTTTTGGATTGACTAGAATTTAAAAATCAGGCATCTCAACGTTTTGCCGGCAATCAACAGCGCCCTGGTGTTTGAAATCCATTTCCGTCTCTTGCATGGGATCTAAGCATGCACCCAAGGACACACATGTGATTTTTCAACGAACTTTGGTGCATTGGAGCATGTGCTTGTAGTTCAAATTTGAATTATGCACATAAAATGCCTAGAAAACCCAGTTAATGTATAAAAAGGCCAAACGAACCCAGAAAAATGCATTCCCGTTTCTCGCATGGGACCTAAGCATGCACCCAAGGACACAGATTTGATTTTTCAACCAATTTATATGCACTGGAGCATGTGCATGTACGTAGTTCAAATTTGAATTATGCACGTAAATGAATTGAAAAATTAGTTAATGCATAAAAATGTACAAACGAACCCCGAAAAATCCCAAAAATTGACACAACACTCTTGTTCTTCTATGTTGACACGAGAAATTTTTTGAAAGCAATAAGAGGCAATGGATATCGTTTCGTTCCCAAAGGTGGGACACACGTTCCCTACCGAGACCATTAGTCTTGTTGTGAGAAGCTCTGGTTTGTGAGAAGCATGTACCAAAACCTGCCCCAAATAGGACAATTTTTTTACTACGACATATTGATGCCGCTCCATGATAACAAGCCAAGTTTCATGAATTTCAGACGAGTTTTGGATTTACTAGAACTTAAAAACCAGGCATCTCAATGTTTTGCCGGCAATCAACGGTGCCCTGGTGTTTGAAGTTCATTCCCATTTCTTGCATGGGACCTAAGCATGCACCCAAGGACATAGATTTGATTTTTCAATCAATTTATATGTACTAGAGCATGTGCATGTAGTTCAAATTTGAATTATGCACATAAATGCATTGAAAACTCAGTTAATGCATAAAAATGTCCAAACGAACCCCGAAAAATCACAAAAATTTACACAACACTCCTGTTGTTCTATGTTAACACGAGAAAGAAATTGAAAGCAATAAGAGACAATGGATATCATTTCGTCCCCAAAGGTGGGACGTTCCCTATCGAAACCATCATGCATGTTGTGAGAAGCTCTGGTTTGTGAGAAGCTTATACCCGAACCTGCCCCAAATGGCAAATTTTTTACCACGACATGTTGATGCCGCTCCATGATAGCATGCCAAGTTTCATGAATTTCAGACGAGTTTTGGATTTACCAGAATTTAAAAACCAGGCATCTCAACATTTTGCCGGCAATCAACAGTGCCCTAGTGTTTGAATTTCATTCCCATCTCTTGCATGGGACCTAAAAATTCACCCAAGGACACACATGTGATTTTCAACCAACTTTAGTGCATTGGAGCATGTGATTGTAGTTCAAATTTGAATTATGCACATAAAATGCCTAGAAAACCCAGTTAATGTGTAAAAAAGGCCAAACGAACCCCGAAAAATTCCAAGATTAAACACAACACTCCTGTTGTTCTATGTTGACACTAGAATTTTTTTGAAAGCAATAAGAGGCAACGGATATCGTCTCGTCCCCAAAGGTGGTACGTTCCCTATCGAAACCATCATGCTTGTTGTGAGAAGCTTATACCCAAACCTGTCCCAAATGGGACAAAATTTCACCACGGCATGTTGATGCCGCTCCATGATAGCATTGCCAAGTTTCATGAATTTCAGACGAGTTTTGGATTTACTAGAATTTAAAAACCAGGTATCTCAACGTTTTGCCGACAATCAACAGTGCCCTAGTGTTTGAAATTCATTCCCATCTCTTGCATGGGACCTAGAAATTCACCCAAGGACACACATGTGATTTTTCAACCAACTTTGGTGCATTGGAGCATGTGCTTGTAGTTCAAATTTGAATTATGCACATAAAATGCCTAGAAAACCCAGTTAATGTGTAAAAAAGGCCAAACGAACCCCGAAAAATTCATTCCCATTTCTTGCATGGGACCTAAGCATGCACTGAAGGACACAAATTTGATTTTTCAACCAATTTGTATGCACTGGAGCTTCTGCATGTAGTTTAATTTTGAATTGTGCACCTGAAATGGCTAGAAAACGAGTTTAATGTATAAAATGTCAAAACGAACCCTGAATAATTCCAATTATTTTAAGACACACATATAGTTGCATGTTCACCGCCGATAAAAGGTCAATTCAAACAGTGTCCAGTGCCGTCGTGACCCCATTTTGTAATTCAAATCAAGTAGACCCCACACAGTTTATTATCACCAACCGTGTGAGATGTAGTACAAAATATCTTGGAGCACCGTTGGTGTATAGTACGCCTATGGCTTATGCGAGAAGGTGCGTCGGCTACAGTCCACTGCCGGCGTGTCAAGCACACTAGCTCGCTCCAAAAACTCCCGCCTCTGCATCCCTCGCAATCTCGAAAATGTTACTGCCTCGTAATCTCAAAAATATCTACCGCCTGGAAGGTTTTAATGTTTAATAGCACACGATTAGTATGTGCGGACCATGTGCGATGTCTGTTACTCCCGCTCTACTTCAGTCCCTTGATTCAAATTTTCAGTAGCCCCGGCATTTTACTCCCGCCTCTGCATCCCTCGCAATCTCTAAAATATTTGCTCGCTCTTGATCCAAATTTTTAGTAGCCCCACCTTGTGACTCCCGCCTAGTAAAATTTTTAGTTGCCGCAGTATTTCCTCAAACACAACCTTACCCCCCTCCACACACACCCCAAAACCTCCGCTCACACAGACACACAACCCTCGAAACCATTGGTAGGGAGCCGCCATCACCGGCGCCTCCATCCTCAACCTCTGCCTGTGTGCTAGGGAGCTCGAGGAGCCAATGGCCAAAAAGAGGTTTATCGCAGCCTTTTCGCCCGACGCCGGCGAGGTGGCCGCCGAGGTGTCCCCGTCGTCCTCTGCGGGCACAATCCGCCATCACCGGTCCCCTGATCCACCCGCCGCCGCGCCCCCTACGTCGGTTCGAGGACTTCCCCGGCCTCCCTCGGACCCGGCAGCCAACGAAGTCCTACCTCGGGGTCTGGCAGCGGTGGTGGGGGACATGGGTCGCCGAGATTATAGATCAAGAGACCCACACCCGCCAGTGGCTCGGTAGCTTCCACACGGCCGAGCTCGCAATCATGCAGTACGACCGCTAGCAGGTCGGCTACCATGGCGCGGCGGCTAGGCTCAATTTCCCCTTTTGCACACGTCCGGTCGACCTCGTTCCACCGGAGCCAGGGGTGATGAGCTCGACTATGGCGTGGGAGGACCGCGAGGCGTGGGAGCACCTCGAGGCCGAGTCCGCCGCCGAGGCCTACATGCAATAGCTCCACCGGCAGCACCCGGAGCTCGTGGAGGCAGAGCGGGCGATCTTTGCCGTCGTGGAGGGCGGCGAGGTTATCGCGCTCTCCTCTAATGACGAGGTCGAAGGCAGCGAGGACGATGGTGCAGAGGGCGATGAGGTTATCGCACTCTCCTCTGATGACGAGGTCGAAGGCGGCGGCGACGGTGGCGCTGAGAGCGTCGAGGTGGGCCCTGTCGGTGTCAAAACCGGCGGATCTCGGGTAGGGGGTCCCGAACTGTGCGTCTAAGGTTGATGGTAACAGGAGACAGGGGACACAATATTTACCCAGGTTCGGGCCCTCTCTATGGAGGTAATACCCTACTTCCTGCTTGATTGATCTTGATGAATATGAGTATTACAAGATTTGATCTACCACGAGATCGTAATGGCTAAAACCCCAGAAGTCTAGCCTGTATGACTATGATTATGATTATTGGCCTCTAAGGACCTAGCCCTCCGGTTTATATAGACACCGGAGGGAACTAGGGTTACATAAAGTCGGTTACAAAGAAAGGAATCTTCATATTTGGTCGCCAAGCTTGCCTTCCACGCCAAGGAGAGTCCCATCCGGACACGGGTAGAGTCTTTGGTCTTTGTATCTTTACAACCCATCAGTCTGGCCCATGGCTAACAGGCCGGACGCCCTAGGACCCCTTAGTCCAGGACTCCCTCAGTAGCCCCCGAACCAGACTTCAAGGACGAGGAGTCCGGTGCGCAGACTGTCTTCGGCATTGCAAGGCGGGTTCCTCCTCCGATGACTTCAAAGTGATGTATTCGGCGTTCCATTTAATGCCGTACCCCTCGGCTTCTGCGCACCAACAATTACAGCTTCCACGTGTCGAGCGAATGTGAGAGGTCAGGGTGTTTTTACACATAACACCCCAGACATGTAAGGAGGAATGTCTATTTAAAGAGATTGGATCTCAGATCCATTCAGCACCACGCGGAAAAATCCTCAGAGCATGCTAGGAAAGACCACTCCAACATGGCTAGTGCTCCCAGCTCTTCCTCCCGTCCCTGCGCCCAAGAAAAAGGAGATTGGGAGAAATGTTCCGTATCCCACGGTCAGCTAGTGAAGCTGCAGACACAAGTATTTCTTCCCCCCCCCCCTCCCTGTTCGGACTGGATTGACCTCCTTCAATGGCAAGGCCCAGGCGGAGAATTTCCGCAACCCATCCGGGGGGAGCGAGTGTGCTTCGTCCCCTATCTGCTAAGAGGTGTCGGATTTCCAATTCATCCTTTCCTCCGAGGGCTTCTGGAGCATTACGGCCTCCAACTGCACAACTTCACTCCCGCCTCCATCCTGCACATCCCAGGTTACATTGCTCTTTGTGAGCTGTTCCTGGGTTGTGAGGTCCATTTTGAATTTTGGAGAAAGTTGTTCTGTCTCGTCCCGCGTAACCACGAGGGATCCATATTTTAAGTGGGCGGAGCCGAGGTATGGCGCATCGCGGAGACCGGATACCTGCCTGGCACACCGAAGAAAGCATCCAAAGAATGGCCTTCCGAATGGTTCTATATCAAGGACGTCGCACTTCCTGACCCAGTTCGGAGGGGTCTTCCTGAGTTCACAAGTGTTCCTTTGAAGAAACGCCACAGTTGGCGCCCTCGAAGCCTCGAGGAGGAATTTAGTGCGGAAGTTCATCAACTCATGAGCAAGATAAAGATGCTCGCCCAGTCCGGATTATCAATAGTCGAGGTAATGGCGACTTCCATAGTACGGGGGGTTCAGCCACTCCAATACAGAGGGCTTCCCATGTGGCACTACAATGGGGAGGATGACGCCTCCCGCTGCGGCCGAAAGGGCCCGGACAACCCCGCCGCTCTGGCCAAATATTGGCCGAACTGTTCAAAGGGGAGGAAGAGGAATTTCTTCGTATCAAGCGTAGAGATGGATTTGCCATGTACAATCCTCCTAGCAGGGTAAGTCCCAACCCCTCTACTCTACTCACTCCACTCCCTGAGCCACTTTCAATTAATCCTTCCATTTATAACAGCAATGGCAAAAGATCTCCGAGGGGCTTCACAGCCCCGCCCCGCAGCCAGAGGGCCACAAACGGGACCTTGACCCCGGATTCGAAGAGGATCCGGATATATTCGTGGTGCTCGAGGATGGGGTGTTTTACCAGGCGAGCTATGACGGTACGGAAGTGGCCATCACCACCGACTATCCCAGTCTTCTCCCTGGTTCGCACGTAAGTAATCAGGAGACATTTCCTCCGAAAGAGTTCCCTCATTCTGCCTCACCCACATCATTGTCTCGTGCTCAAAAGGGGAGGCGTTTGGCGCGCCACGCTACCCCAGAGGCTACTCCAAAGAGAGCGGCCCCCACGCGGCAAGCCTTTGAAGAGGAAGGCAAACGAAGGCACGGCCGAGCCTTCATCGAAGAGGTATGGATTTGTAAATGTGCCTCTTGGCAGTTACATCCAACTGTGACTTTTTCGTTTGTACTGTATCAGGACAAGAGTTCGCCGGACTATGTCCGGGGGTCCGGCCGGTCATATTCCCAACAGCCGGGATCCAGATCCTGCCACAAAGACAGGGGCCGATATGGGGGCGAGGCCCGATTGTCCTTCGGAAGAGGATTCGGATGATGTATTCGTCACAAACTCGGAAGTGGAGAGTGCCATGAATCATCGGCGCCTGAGGGCCGTTCTACGCGACCCCCGCTTTACCAAAGAGGCATTCAATGCCTTCAGCTTGGCTGATGCATACATCCGAGCTGCTCGAGACGGGCTTAACAGAGCCACAGACCAGCATTTAAAAGATATGCAGGTAAGTTTAAATATGATAATTATATACCAGTAGCCCCCGAGACTTGAAGCAGTTGATACAACTGATTTAAGGATCGTTGTATAACCAGGTGCTTACGGAAAAGAACGACCTGTTGTCTCAAGAGCTAGAAATGTGTCGGACACAGCTAACTGCTGTTACTGCCGAACTGGAGAAATCCAAGAAGGCGTCACCTGGTAATATTCCCCTCCATCGAGAAAACATAAATATGTACCGGCAATGCTAACACTGTTGCGTATCTTACGGCAGGATCGTCAGATCAACTGAAAGCCGCCCAAGAGGAAGAACAAGAAGCCAAAAGACTGCTGGCCGCAGGCGAAAGTGTGCTGACACGAGCCAGAGATGAGAAAAACAAGCTACAGGATTCCCACACCCAGCTGGGCGAAGAACTGAAAGATGTACGGGCCCAGCTGGCTGATTCCATGAACGAAAATAAGAGGGTGCGCGGCGGCATATTTGGTATGTGGTCACACTTACCTCCGTGTAGTTCGGAGATGAAAGGTACTGACAGAATTATATCTGTAGGTATGCTGACTAGCCGTCCCGAAGAAGAAATGTCCGGATCTCAAGGCGATCTGATACAAGAGCTGTCCCAAATGCACGAACAAGCTCGGCAAGCAATGCGAAGCGTTGCCAAGGCCTTATGGCCATCCGCCTCCCCTCTAGGAGGTATGGCGGAGCTCGTGGAGCTATTCAAAGGAGCATGGTGGCGTATTCGATTATGGAAGATATCGGCCTGCCGAGAAGGTGCGCGAGAGGCCTGGGCCATGGTGAAGACACGGTACACCAAGCTTGATCCAAATCATATGGCCCGGGTTGGGCCTAAAGGTTCAGATGGAAAAGAAAGTCCAGTTAGTTTGGTATATGACCAAGTAAAGGTAGCCGCCAAATATTCCCAACATGATTGTAAGCTAGATAGCCTGTTAGACAGCATAGAAGAAGTTTTTGAGTCCCAGTGACTATGTACTTCAATTGACAAATTTGTCCCTAGCCGGATTGTAAAACGATTGTCATGGCAGACCTTTTCGCTTCAACCTCTGAACCCGAAGGTGCAGAGTGTTTCCGAATACCTGCTCGGTGACATAGACCGGGGTACATGTGGAAACCTGGCGTAGGGGTCATAGTTTCTTGAACAGACAAGTTGTATCCGACTAGCTATGTTATATTACATTGTGATTGTAAGGAACATCTTCAAGAGGGAATAGTTCCATTAAGGGTTCCTTTCCCTGGGTGTACATGCGTTAATGTGCATGTCTGAACTGTGATTTGAAAAAATTGCAGTATATTCAACATCTGGGGGTTCATATTTGAATGACTGTAAAAACATCTTTAGTTCGCCGACCGAATATTCCCTTAAGAACGCTAGCTTTCGGCTTCACCCAGTCCGAGGTACACATCCGGATGACCCGGCAGTAACAATCACAGAGGTGCTCCCTTTATGCCCTAGCCGAACTAACGGGAACGTAGGGCATAAGCATAGGAGCCAGGCAACCCAGCTTGGCCAAAACTTAAGTCATATCGGTGCATATAATGGCAAAGAAAAGGTACATATGCGGAAGTGAACACATATGTGTTGAGCATGATCCTCGAAAAATAAATAATAAGCTTCTGTAAAGGAAGCCCCCAGGTATTAGTGTACATATTTGGGGGTGTGGATGTCACAGGTGCACGGTTTAGCTATATGAAAAGCTTTAAAGCTGAAAAAAGAAAAAATGAAAAGAGAGGAAAAAGTAATGGAAACAATAGGGAGAAGGAAACGAACAAAGAGTTCGGCGCTAGGCATAGAGTCTTTGGAGTCTGGCCGCGTTCCAAGGGTTCGGCTCTAGGCGATTGTCTGACGCATCACGCAGGCGGTATGCTCCTCCGGTGAGAACTTCGTCAATGATGAAGGGACCCTCCCACTTGGCTTGATTTTGTCCTTTTTCTTCTCTGGCAGGCGTAGAACAAGTTCGCCAACATTATAAGTCTTGGCCCGCACTTCTCTGCTATGATACCTGCGAGCCTGCTGTTGATAAAATGCGGAACGGGATTTTGCAACGTCGCACTCCTCCTCCAGGGCATCTAAGTTGTCCTGCCGATCAAGCTCGGCCTCTCTCTCTCTTCGTACATGCACACTCGAGGTGAGTCATGAATAATGTCCCAGGGTAACACAGCCTCTGCGCCGTACACCATGAAGAAAGGTGTATATCCGGTAGTGCGATTGGGCATGGTCCGCAGCCCCCAGAGTACGGAGTCGAGCTCCTCAACCCAGTGCTTGTCTGATTCTTTCAAAGACCGCACCAGTCTAGGCTCGATGCCGCTCATAATAAGACCATTGGCTCGTTCGACTTGACCGTTTGTTTGCGGGTGATAGACGAAGGCGTAATCGAGCTTAATGCCCAGATTGGCGCACCAGTTTTTCACCTCATCAGCTGTGAAATTGGAGCCATTATTGGTGATGATGCTGTGTGGGACACCATAACGGTGTACAACGCCGGATATAAAGTCTATCACTGGTCCGGCTTCGGCCGTTTTAACTGGTTTGGCCTCTATCCACTTAGTGAATTTATCCACCATGACCAGCATATATTTTTTCTTATGGCTTCCTCCTTTAAGGGGTCCAACCATATCAAGCCCCAAGACCGCAAAAGGCCAAGTGATGGGGATTGTTTGCAGAGGGGTGGGTGGCATATGGCTCTGGTTGGCTAAAAGCTGGCATCCGACGCAACGTTGGACAAGGTCCTGTGCGTCTGCTCGGGCCGTCGGCCAATAGAAACATGTACGGAAAGCCTTGCTTATAAGGGCCCGAGCCGCCGCGTGGTGACCACCGAGACCGGCATGAATTTCAGCCAAGAGCTGCCGCCCCTCTTCCTCGGAGATACATCTTTGGAGTACTCCGGTAGCGCTTTTCTTAAAGAGTTCTCCATCGTGAACCTTGTAGGCTTTAGAGCACCGGACAATGCGGCGAGCCTCATTCTGATCCTCAGGGAGTCCTCGCCTATTAAGGTAGGCCCAGAAGGGTTCAGTCCGTGGGGCAGTGGATGCCATTATGAGATGGGCCGACGGTCTTATTTTGGTGGCTGAGCCCTTGATGATATCGGTGTGTTCGACATCTGAGGTTACCGTCGGGACCGGAATGTTGTTGCCGCTCTCCCCTTGCCACACCACGGATGGCTTGAAAAGCCTTTCCAGAAAGATGTTAGGTGGGACGGGGTCGCGCATGGTACCGATGCGAGCAAGGACGTCCGCCGCTTGATTACTCTCTCGAGCCACATGATGAAACTCGAGCCCCTCGAAACGGGCCGAGATTTTAATAACGACATTGCGGTAAGCCTCCATTTTCGGATCTTTGGCATCGAAATCTCCATTTATTTGAGATATTGCGAGGTTTGAGTCCCCGTGCGATTTCAGGCATTGTATGCCCATGGAGACAGCCATCCGAAGACCATGCAATAAGGCCTCGTATTCGGCTGCGTTATTGGATTCTGTGTATAATATTTGGAGTACGTATTGGACTACGTCTCTAGTGGGGGACATTAAAACGACGCCCGCTCCTAACCATGCCCGCATTTTGGTACCATCTAAATACATAACCCAGTTGGAATATGTGCCGTACTCTTTAGGGAGTTCGGCCTCTATCCATTCGGCGACGAAGTCCGCCAGTACTTGGGATTTAATGGCTCGACGCGGTTTGTATGTTATGTCGAATGGAAGGAGCTCAATGGCCCATTTGGCGATCCGGCCCGTAGCATCGCAGTTGTTTATAATTTCGTTGAGTGGTACTTCGGAAGCCACCGTGATAGAACACTCCTGGAAGTAGTGTCGTAGCTTCCGTGATGCCATGAAGACCGCGTATGCTATCTTTTGATAATGAGGGCACCGGGATTTGCATGGTGTGAGGACAGTGGATACGTAGTATACCGGCTTCTGAAGTGGGAATTTGTGTCCGTCCTGCTCTTGCTCAACGATGAGCATGGTGCTCACCACCTGGTGTGTTGTCGATATGTATAATAACATGGGTTCGCCGACGTTCGGCGTGGCTAGGATTGGGTTGCTCGCTAGAAGGGCTTTTATTTCTTCCAGTTCGACCGTTGCCGCATCCATCCACTCGAAGTGATCGGTGCGTCGGAGAAGGCGATAGAGTGGCAGTGCCTTTTCTCCCAATCTGGAGATAAAGTGGCTTAAAGCTGCCACACATCCGGCGAGTTTCTAGAACTGTTTAAGGTCTGTTGGCGTAGCCAATTGTGACAAAGGTCGGATTTTGGCTGGATTTGCTTCAATTCCTCTACTGGAAACGATGAAGCCCAGCAGTTTTCCAGCAGGGACGCTGAAAACACACTTTTACGGATTGAGCTTGATGTCGTATGCACGGAGGTTATTGAATGCAAGACGTAAATCATCTATCAATGACTCGACGTGCCTGGTTTTGATGACGATGTCATCCACATATGCTTCAACTGTCTTGCTGATCTGTTTCTCCAGGCATGTTTGAATCATGCGTTGGTAGGTGGCGCCAGCGTTTTTGAGCCCGAAAGGCATAGTGTTGAAGCAGAAAGGCCCATATGGGGTAATGAATGTCGTTGCAGCTTGATCGTACTCCTTCATCTTGATTTGATGGTATCCGGAGTACGCGTCGAGGAAACACAGTGAGTCGTGTCCTGCGGTTGCGTCAATAATCTGATCGATGCGAGGGAGGGGGAAGGGATCCTTAGGTCAAGCCTTGTTGAGGTCTTTGAAATCGACCATAGGCGCCAGGATTTATCCTTCTTTGGTACCATCACTAGGTTTGCTAGCCAGTCCGGGTGTTTTATTTCTCTGATGAATCCGGCTTCGAGTAACTTGGCTAGCTCCTCTCCCATAGCTTGTCGTTTGGGTTCGGAAAACGCCGCAGTGTTTGTTTGACCGGTTTATATCCCTTTAAGATATTGAGGCTGTGTTCGGCCAACCTGCGTGGGATTCCTGGCATATCAGAAGGGTGCCAGGAGAATATGTCCCAGTTCTCACTCAGGAACTCTCGTAGCGCGGCATCGACCGTTGGGTCGAGTTGTGCCCCGATGGATGCTGTCTTCTTGGGGTCCGTCGGGTGGACTTGAAATTTGACTATTTCATCTGCTGGTTTAAAGGAGGTGGATTTGGGTCGCTTGTCCAAGGTTATGTCATCCCTATCCGCATTGGAGCGCAGCGCGGTCAGCTCTTCGGCCGCTAGAGCTTCAGACAATGCCTCGAGGGCCAGGGATGCAGTTTTATTTTCGACGCGCAGTGCTATGTCCGGATCACTGGCAAGAGTGATGATGCCGTTGGGCCCGGGCATCTTGAGCTTCATGTACTGTTAATGAGGTATAGCTTGGAAGCGTGTGAATGTGTCTCGCCCTAGTAGGGCATGATATCCGCTGTTGAAAGGGGCCACTTGGAAGGTTATCTCTTCGGACCGATAATTCTTCGGCGTGCCGAATACCACGTCGAGCGTGATTTTTCCCACGCATCGCGCCTCCCGACTGGGAATGATACCCCGGAAGGTCGTGCTACTTTGCTCAATGCGGCTCCCATCTATTTCCGTTTTTATGAGTGTGTCCTCGTAGATGAGGTTTAGTCCGCTGCCGCCATCCATGAGCACTTTGGTGAGCCGGAAGCCATCCACGATTGGACTGAGGACCAAGGCGGCTGGTGCCCGGACTGTCCTGAATTTTGGTTCGTCATCGGCATCGAAAGTTATGGCCATGTCATTCTGGGGTTTTATTGCTGCGACTTGGCAGACCTCAGCGAGGTCGCGGAGTGCCCTTTTGCGCTGATTTTTTGAAGCAAAGGTCTCGAAGATCGTCAATACTCTGGGGTCGTCGTCTTCCGGGGGGTGTTGTTCTGGGGTATTTTTTGGTGAGGATATCTTCGCCGCTCTTGGCCACTTGCCGGAGTATCCAACATGCTCTAAGGCTGTGGGTTGGTGTGGTATCCGGTGTTGTATGTATTTTGCATGGCCCATCAAGCCATCCCTCCAGAACAGTTCCGCGCCCCATAATGGGCTTCGATTTCTTTACTATTGGGTCAGGCGCCCCACGAGGGTGCATCCTTTTTGCCCGGACGAGGGGCTGAGTTGAAACCGGTGGTTCCCAACGAGCTGCCTGGGTTTTCCAGGCGCTTTCCATTGCGCAGTATTTCTGTACTATGGTTGCCAAGTCAGCGAAGTGTAATACGCGACGGCGGTTGATGGCGTTGAGGATTCCTTCGTCCGTGCAATTGTTGCAGAATACTAAGATCGCGTCTTCATCGCGGCAATCTTTAATCTTGTCTTTGACAAGGAGGAATCTGGCCCAAAATTGATGGACTGTTTCCTGAGACTGCTGTCGTATGTACATAAGATCGCGTATAGCTGGGTGGGTGGGTGGTTTTAAATCTAAACCCTGACCCAATTTGGGATCCGGAGTTTGTAAATCTTCCGAACTTAATGGTTCGGACTCTGGGGTACCAACTGATGTTTTAGGCCCGTCGTCTAATTCTAGGTTCGGAGGGCAGGGCACGTCATTCCGCAGACAGGTATCCGGCTCCTCGATCCCGGAAATCCGAACATAGCTCGTCCTCAATATCGAGGAAGAGTTATTGTCTTGCTCCTCCACTACCGCTATCTGATGGGTGATCGACGGAGATTTGATTTCTCTCTGGTCAGGCTTAAGCCCAATCCGATCGTAGTCTGTAGCGACCCCAAGGCGGCGATGCGATCTAGGAGTTCGTTTAAAGATGAGAAATCCGTCGTATCCATCCGTTTGGAGTATTCGGAGTCAACGCGGAGACGATTTTCGATGACTCGAGAGGTCATCGTCGGCTTAACGGCCGAACAGGCGGTCATGGTAAAGCCGCCAAGTCAGAGGGTTTGGCCCAGAGCGAGGGCTCCTCCGGAGGTGATATTATCCTTGACAACAAGGCGATCCATCAACCCTGTCTTCGACGTCACAGCGGAACTCTCAATGAAAGCACCAATGTCGGTGTCAAAATCGGCGGACCTCGGGTAGGGGGTCCTGAACTGTGCGTCTAAGGTTGATGGTAACAGGAGACAGGGGACACAATATTTACCCAGGTTCGGGCCCTCTCTATGGAGGTAACACCCTACTTCCTGCTTGATTGATCTTGATGAATATGAGTATTACAAGAGTTGATCTACCACAAGATCGTAATGGCTGAAACCCTAGAAGTCTAGCCTGTATGACTATGATTATGATTATTGGCCTCTAAGGACCTAGCCCTCCGGTTTATATAGACATTGGAGGGAACTAGCGTCACATAAAGTCGGTTATAGAGAAAGGAATCTTCATATTTGGTCGCCAAGCTTGCCTTCCACGCCAAGGAGAGTCCCATCCGGACACGGGTAGATTCTTCGGTATTTGTATCTTCACAGCCCATCATTCCGGCCCATGGCTAACAGGTCGGACGCCCGAGGACCCCTTAGTCCAGGACTCCCTCAGGCCCCGAGGACGAGGAGATCAACGTCGACGAGTGGAGGAGTGCCTTCCCCAACGACCCCGATGACGGTACTAGCCCGGACCCGGCTCGCGGTACACCGTACATGACGAGGAAGGACTGGCTCGACCTCTACTTCGACCGAAAGTAGTTTAGCTTAGTTTAAATTTATGTTTTATGTTCCGTTATGCAAAACTATCTATGTTTATGTTTGAATGCATGCTACTTTCGGTTGAACCTGCTTTGAACTTGATCAAATTGAAGTTTACAACCTTAAGTTTAGGGGATCAACTAGAAAAGGCCAAAAATTGCTGGAGTATATATATCCACTAAGGGTTTTAGTCCTTTAACTTTTTAAGGATCGCCTAGAGATGTCCTTATGACTTGTTTATTTCAGTTCTTCACAATGTGATGCTCTATATGTGCAACTATTTGTTGTGCAGTTCAATTTCATCAATAACAGTTTCAACAATACCACTTTGAATTATGATATTTGGTTGCCGTTAAGGATATTGAAGTTAACTTGGCTTTTCGTTTTTCAATTGTTGTTTAGCAACATGCATTGTACTGAATGACTAAATATGCAATCCCAAGCTACATAGCAACAAGGAAGAGTGTTACCTTAATGTTCTGATGATGTCTAGATATACATGTAATAAAATCTTATATAATGGGATGGATGGAGTGTTGTACTCACTATAAAAAAATACACTTCCGTGATGATACGTGTTTGTCACAGTAGGTCGCGTTTTTTGTCATGCATGTACATCCATGGCGATTTTATGACAGAATCAAGATAGTCATACTTGTGCTGTCGTAGAAGTGTTCCATGACATTACCAAAATTATCATCACGGAAGTGTCCACTTCCATGACGATAAATCGCGCGTCACAGAAGTTCTTTCGTCAAGGGTGACCGACACGTGGCATCCACCGTAATGGAACGCCGTTAAGCTATCAGGTCCGGTTTTGGATCCGATAACCCGTTAACAGCCCCGACCAATGGGGATTTTCCACGTGTAAAATCATCATTGGTCGGAGGAAACATGTGTCGGCTCACCGCTGGGACAGATGTCATCCACTCATTGGACCCAAAGCGCCTATGATACGCCGACACGTGGCACGCACCCAATAGAGGCCCATTCTCGTGAAAAGGCCGCCCGCTTGACTTGGTCAAAGGTGGCGGGCCAGCCCACCAGAAGCCTCGTTAACGGCTTGTTCGCATATAGCCCATTTACAGCCCGCTAACCCACGGCCCGTTTATGGTCTATCCGAATTAGGCCCAGTAGTGTCATCTGGGCCGTCCAATATAATTCCAGCCCGGTTTAACTTCCGGCCCATGTATGGCCCATGACGTATTTCGGCCCATATGAGTCCCTTTGTAACTCTTGGCCCATTAATGGCCCGTGGTGAAACCGCCCGTAATGAACAAAGGTATCACTTTATACCCATTAGCGCCCATTATTCCATTGGGTCATTTCAGCCCGTATTACCTTTCGCCTTCTGAGGGCCCATTTATTCTTGGGCTCATTTCAAAGATTCGGTTACTTACGACCTGTTATTGGCCTTTTCTGCTTATGGGCCAAATTCAGCCCGTGGATACAGTCGGCCCGTTTGTGGCACGTTAATCTGTGGGGCCATTTTCATAGCATCATCAAATATGGCCTATTAACGACCCATTATGGTCAGCCCATAAAACGTACGATTTCCACTCTAGCCCGTTTACGGCCCCTTATACGGCCCGTACAAGGCCCATAGATGAGTCGGCCCGTAGAAGGGGATCCTACGGGACGTAGAAGGCCCATTAACCCGACGGCCCATAGAAGGCCCATTGATCTGACGGCTCATAGAAGGCCCATGGATCCGACGGCCCATAGAAGGCCCATGGATCAGATGGCCCATCGAAGGCCCATGGATCCGACAGCCGATAGAAGGCCCATGGATCCGACAACCCATAGAAGGCCCACGGATCCGACGGCCATAGAAGGCCATGGAAAGTCTGTCCCGTAGATGGCCCATGGATCGTACGGCCTGTGGAGGGCCATGGTCACTACAATGTTTGGGCGAGTTGGCCCCTGTTTGAACGACATAGCATATTCAAAGAATTATCCTACTCTATACTATCACCTCTAAAAAACATACACTATACAATAAAGAGACTAAGGCATAGAAATGTAGAATAATCCTACACTATACAATAAAGAAATTACAACCGATTATACCCACTGGGCATTATGGTTCGGCACCAGTGATAAGAAAGCATACACAAATAGCAAATTACATACACTGGGCAAATACACCTCATACATCATGGACGCGCATCAACATAACTTACCATTTGAACTATAATCTCTTCGGAAAATAGGATTGGCCGGATTTAGATAGCACAAATTTCAGTCTGCAAAATCTCCAATTCCTTCGTTGTTACCTCAGTGTCTTGTTTCATTTTTTTGACTCTTGCATCTAATACCTGCATGTCTAGTCTCAACTTGTTGATTGTATGTTGAGAATCATGTACACGTTGTCTTGCCACCTCTAGTTGATGCTCGAGAACATCAGCACATTCCAATTCCGATCCGTAATCATTCGGTAACGGCCATGCCACACTGCTCGCAGATCTTTGTGTTGATGTCACTTCATCCTGAAATGTTTCTGTAAGTACACATGACTAGGGCAAAAATATAGTTACAACAGTGAAGCGAGCAAGACAGACTATTTTGTACATGGCAAAACTGGACTAACAATAATGTTACACTTCATGAAGCATAAGCAGGTGATATTTTAAAAATTATAAAAAGGTAGTCATGCAGCCTGCATACAGAAATCTCTTAGCTCACCAGAGGAGCATGATGTTGGGGCCCAATCCAAAACATGCATAAGTTACAAATTTAGACAACACGCTATGTAGAAGTAAGCAAGCAGTTGGCCTTTCTGTAGCTCAATTAAAGTCTTAGGGAGCATAATGAACAGCAGAGGGTTTCATACAAACATACTACAACAAGCAAAACTATGCAATCATTAGCCTAGTATAAACTAGATTGTGAGCCTCATGCAATAATAGTTGGTTAATAGACTTCAAAGCTTTAGGCACACTTCGGCAGAGTAATTAAATGGTAAGGCATTTAATTATGTCAACTAATAGTTATACAAGTACCCAACATCAGGAATCATTCTTTGGGCATCTCATTAACGAGGACAAATAAAGCAATTGAAAAGAGCAAATTAACTATGCCTCAAACAAACAAGGAATTGAACTGCTGAGTTGGATATGTGACTTACCTTAACAGGTTGAAGAGGCTCAACAGCAGCTCCTACTTCTCTTGCAAGGCTCCTTCCTAACATCTTGTACTTGGAAATCCTCAATCTTATCTTCATTGCACCCCTCGTAAGGTGACACAAACTAGTTACTCGCCTCCTTGAAGATAAATATGCATACTTTCCATCTGGAACACAAAAGGATGAGATTATAACAAAACAACACCACATAATGAAACATGCCACATCTCTTGCACTTGCACACAATGAAATGAGCATTTACTATGTCTACACTATGTAAAAACTAGGCATACCTTCGAATCGGATCTCCGTGCACTCTTGGAGAGCCTACTTTAGTATACTGACCAAACCTTTATGTCACCTATGAGTTAGAAAAGGCCCCACTACAGCAGCCCTTAGTGTTTAAATCGTTGACAAGCTCATTAGAGTGTTAGGTCAGAACAACAAGTAATCAAAGCAAACAGTCCTAGTATGGCTGGCTGATGCAAACAAGCAATTGAATGATGTGTGAGCAACTCGACATATCAAGAAAAGAAGCAAAGAAGGAGGCTTAAAGACCATCACTTGACCGACCAGATTTAAGGGGCATTTAAACATCATGTGCAACGATGAACTAACATAAACATTACATATTCCAGATTCTACAATGGAATGCACATGTATTAGGTTATGCCATGTATGATGATGCCTAAATGTACACTATAGCAGCATGAGTGATTCATCGTTGCACGCACAATTGAATTGCAGGTTAAGGGCCGCCTCTATTCGCCTTTTCAGGGCTTATTGTCAAAATAAGCCATAAAAGATGTAAAGAAGTCATTTTTGAGTTATGGGCTTGGGCTTAACTAATTTCGCTTTGAGGGGGTTGTTTGGGTCTAACCTCACTAAAATTGAAGGAAAGGGAATAGTGAAACGACTCATTGTCCGCCTATATTACACTCAAATGCAATCTGGTGACGCCTGCGTCACACCTCGCCCTCAAGTAAAAACAAACATGCAAGCGTTCATTGCCCTGCCCGCTTGCATCTCCTCTCGCCTTTCCCTCTACCTCGATCCCCTGCGTGCAGCACTAGGGTTCCTCTAGTGAGCCGTCGCCACTGGTCCCATATGGCCTGGTCCTCGACGATGCTTTGTCCAGCTAGGCTACATGGCCGGCGGGTAGGGGCAAATCTCCCTCGCTGCTCCTCCCTCTGGCGCCGCCCCTCATTCTCATGGTCTCTAGCAGCTGCTCCACTGTGGTTCGTCCAATGCACTACTCCGGCAGGCGCTGCACAACTATGGCTGATGCCACACTACGGCAGAAGGCACCTTATTCACCCTCCCCACCGCCCAAGCCGTGGCCTTGAGGTGCTATTGAAGGATGAGCTCATCCAACAAGGTGAGGATCTCCTCTGATTTTTTGCCAAATTTTCATTCTGATCCACTATACGATGAATTGCTATGAGCTGCTTCTGCTGCTGCTATATGATGCATTGCTATGAGCTACTCCTACTGCTGCTATATGATGAATTGCTATGAGCTGTTGCTGCTATATGATGAATTGCTATGAGCTGCTGCTACTGCTATATGATGAATTGCTATGAGCTGCTGCTGCTCCTATATGATGAGTTGCTATAAGCTGCTCCTGCTGCTGTTGTATGATGAATTGCTATGATCTGCTCCTGCTGATGCTATATGATGAATTGCTATGAGCTGCTCCTACTGCTGCTATATGATGAATTGCTATGAGCTGCTCCCGCTGCTGCTATATGATGAATTGCTATGAGCTGCTCCTGCTATATGATGAATTGCTATGAGCCGCTCCTGCTGCTATATGATGAATTGCTATGAGCTGCTATTGGTATATGATGAATTGCACACTGCTGCTGCTGCTGTATGATGAGTTGCTATGAGCTGCTGCTGCTATATGATGCTTTCAGGTGGTGGTGCTATATGATAATAACCAGCCACTTGGACCATCGAATTTCAATAAATAATTGTTCTTCATTTAAATGTGGGTCATGCGTTCTTCGTTTAAATTAGGCAATGGGATCTCTATGGAAAACATTGACCAAAGTAGATCGTGCCAAGTAGATGGTATCTTTGTATTTGCATTTTGAGCAAATAGTGATGTTCTGTTTTCCTATCATATTAATTACTGCACTGGGTTCAATTTGTGATGTTTGCAAGTCAAATTAATTTTCATATGGGCAGCAAAATGAAAAAAATATAATGCAATCTAGACTTTTCATTGATCATACCAAAGATAAGCTGAAAACACAATGAAAAGAACTGGTTGGCTTATTACATGGAGCTTATATTCACAGGTGCTTATTTTCTTAGGATAACTCGTAATAACTGTCCCTAAGAAACTTGGCCAATAGAACTGACATACAAATAACATGTCACGATGATTGCAATGGAGGAGTGACGTACCATAGCACCCTGTATAGGCTCACCGCTGGCTCTCCTTTTTTGCGATGTTCCATGAAATTGCCACATACGTCTTGTACTTTTTCATTGTGTAACCCTATCTGCAAGTATACACAGCTAATTTCACACATCTCCACATGATAATACATTGCATATCCCTTGCGCATATTTAAGCCACCAATTAATGATTGTGTGCGTAGCATAAACTAGCCATGACTCTATGTGCTGGACTAGCAGGCACTCTAAGGGAGCTTAATGTAGTGCAGTGGAATTCCTACATGCCACCTACGATTTTGTGTAATGTACTGCCTCTGTTCCTAAATATATGTCTATGTAGAGATTCCAGTATGGACCACATACAGATGTATATAGACGCATTTTCGAGTGTAGATTCACACATTTTGCTCCGTATGTAGCCTATAGTGGAATCTCTAGAAAGACTTATATTTACGAACGGAGGTACGAGGTAGTATCATGTATGATATCTACATATCTAATTTAGCAGCCAGTAGTAGAAATCATTGTCTGCACAAAGGGATTACTGGTCGAAAATCCTAGCAAAGCACGCTGGCAGGCACACAACAATACAAGAGAGAGAGAGAGACGCTGATACGTCTCCGTCGTATCTACTTTTCCAAACACTTTTGCCCTTGTTTTGGACTCTAACTTGCATGATTTGAATGGAACTAACACGGACTGACGCTGTTTTCAGCAGAATTGCCATGGTGTTATCTTTGTGCATAAACAAAAGTTCTCGGAATGACCTGAAACTTCACGGAGATTATTTTTGGAAATAATAAAAAATACTGGCGAAATAATGAAGGCCAGGGGCCCCACGCCCTGTCCACGAGAGTGGGAGGCGCGCCTGCCCCCTGGGTGCGCCCCCTGCATCATGGGCCCCCTGGTGCTCCACCGACCTCAACTCCAACTCTATATATTCGTGTTCGGGGAGAAAAAAATCAGAGAGAAAGATTCATCGCGTTTTACGATACGAAGCCGCCGCCAAGCCCTAAACTCTCTTGGGAGGGTTGTTCTGGAGTCTGTTCGGGGCTCCGGAGAGGGGAATCTGTCGCCATCGTCATCATCAACCTTCCTCCATCACCAATTTCATAATGCTCACCGCCGTGCGTGAGTAATTCCATCGTAGGCTTGCTGGACGGTGATGGGTTGGATGAGATTTATCATGTAATCGAGTTAGTTTTGTTAGGGTTTGATCCCTAGTATCCATTATGTTCTGAGATTGATGTTGCTATGACTTTGCTATGCTTAATGCTTGTCATTAGGGCCCGAGTGCCATGATTTCAGATTTGAACCTATTATGTTTCCATGAATATATGTGAGTTCTTCATCCTATCTTGCAAGTCTATAGTCACCTACTATGTGTTATGATCCGACAACCCCGAAGTGACAATAATCGGGACCTCTCCCGGTGATGACCGTAGTTTGAGGAGTTCATGTATTCACTATGTGTTAATGCTTTGGTCTGGTACTCTATTAAAAGGAGGCCTTAATATCCCTTAGTTTCTGTTAGGACCCCGCTGCCATGGGAGGGTAGGACAAAAGATGTCATGCAAGTTCTTTTCCATAAGCACGTATGACTATATTCGGAATACATGTCTACATTACATTGATGAATTGGAACTAGTTCTGTGTCACCCTATGTTATGATTATTACATGATAAACCGCATTCGGCATAATTCTCCATCACAGATCCAATGCTTACGAGCTTTTCACATATTGTTCTCCGCTTATTTACTTTTCCGTTGCTACTGTTACAATCACTACAAAACTATAATTGTTACTTTTGCCACCGTTACCGTTACTTCCATACTACTTTGCAACTAAATACTTTGCTGCAGATATTAAGCTATCCAGGTGTGGTTGAATTGACAACTCAACTACTAATACTTGAGAATATTCTTTGGCTCCCCTTGTGTCGAATCAATAAATTTGGGTTGAATACTCTACCCTCGAAAACTGTTGCGATCCCCTATACTTGTGGGTTATCAAGACTATTTCCCGGGGCCGTTGCCGGGCAGCATAGCTCTATTCTTTGAGGCACTTGGGATTTATATCTGCTGGTCACTATGAGGAACTTGAAAGACGAAAGAACTAAGATTTTTCCCTCAACTACGAGGGGAGGTAAGGAACTGCCATCTAGCTCTACACTTGATTCACCTTCTGTTTTGAGTAAGTTGCGACACCTAAACCTGCTTCTGCTATTAATTCTGATATGTCGCATGTTATTGATGATGCCACTTCTGCTATGCATGATACTTATGATGAAACTACTTCTATGCTTGATACTAATGTGCCACTTGGTGAATTTCTTGATGAACAACTTGCTAGGGCTAGAGAGAATGAAATTATTGAAACTGATAATATTGATGAAATTGATGATGAAGATTCTCCCCCTAAATATGAATTGCCAGTTGTTCCTGAGGGCTATGTTATGGATGAAGAAACTGCTAGAGACTTTCTTGCTTGCAATGATAGAAGTTATCTTAAGAATTTATTAGCTAAGCTGAAACAAAAATCTCTGAATGCTAGAATGAAATATGATCCTGCTTATGCTACTTCACCTATTTTTGTTACTGATAAGGATTATGAATTCTCTATCGACCCTGATATAATTACTTTGGTTGAATCTGATCCTTTCTATGGCTATGAATCTGAAACTGTTGTGGCACATCTTACTAAATTAAATGATATAGCCACCCTGTTCACTAATGATGAGAAAACTCGCTACTATTATATCCTTAAAATATTTCCGTTCTCATTAAAGGGTGATGCTAAGATATGGTTTAATTCTCTTGATCCTGGTTGTGTGAAGTCCCTGTGATATGATTTATTACTTCTCTGCTAAATATTTCCCTGCTCATAAGAAACAAGCTGCTTTGAGGGAAATATATAATTTTGTGCAAATTGAAGAAGAGAGTCTCCCACAAGCTTGGGGGTGGGGGGCTTCTCAATTACTTAATGCTTTGCCTGATCATCCTCTCAAGAAAAATGAAATACTTGATATCTATTATAATGGACTAACCGATGCTTCCAGAGACCACCTAGATAGTTGTGCTAGTTGTGTTTTCAGGGAAAGAACTGTTGACCAAGCTGAAATTCTATTGAATAATATGTTAACCAATGAAAATAATTGGACACTTCCTGAACCAACTCCTAAGCTAACTCCGAAGAAAAGGGGTGTTTTATTTCTCAGTCCTGAAGATATGCAAGAGGCAAAGAAATCTATGAAAGAAAAAGGTATAAAAGCTGAAGATGTTAAGAATTTACCACATGTTGAAGAAATACATGGTCGTAATTTACCGCCTGTTGAAGAAATACATGATCCTAATTCATCACCTATTGAAGAAACACATGGTCTTGATAACCCAACACAGGTAGTAAAGGTAAATTCTCTCTAAAGATTTGATGAAGGTGATATTCCTCATTATAAGTCTGCTAGCCAATGCTTAGATGAGTTTGATAATTTTATTGTCAAACAAGAAAACTTCAATGCTTATGTTGGTAGACAATTGAAACACAATGCTGATACGCTTGAACACTTGAGTAATTATATGTCTAGAGTTAAAGGTGAACTCAAACTCATTAGTAAACATGCTTCTATGGTTACCACTCAAGTAGAACAAGTACTTAAAGCTTAGAATGATTTGATCAATGAATTAAATAATAAGAAGAATGATAATGCTGTTAGAGTTATGACTAGAGGGGGTAAAATGACTCAGGAACCTTTGTATCTTGAGGGCCACCCTAAGAGAATTGAGCAAGATTCTCAGAGAACTAATGTTGATGCACCTAGTCCTTCTAAAAAGAAGAAAAAAGAAAATGATAGGACTTTGCATGCTTCTAGTGAACCTATTGTTGACACACCTGAGAATCCCAATGATATTTCTATTTCTGATGCTGAAACACAATCTGGAGATGAACATGAACCTAGTGATAATGTTAATAATGATGTTCATGTTGATGCTCAACCTAGTAATAACAATGATGTAGAAATTGAACCTCATGTGATCTTGATAACCCACAATCAAAGAATCAACGTTATGATAAGAGAGACTTTGTTGCTAGGAAGCATGGTAAAGAAAGAGAACCATGGGTTCAGAAACCCATGCCCTTTCCTCCTAAACCATCCAAGAAAAAGGATGATGAGGATTTTGAGCGCTTTGCTGAAATGATTAGACCTATCTTTTTGCGTAGGCGTTTGACTGATATGCTTAAAATGAATCCTTATGCTAAGTATATGAAGGATATTGTTACAAATAAAAGAAAGATACCGGAAGCTGAAATTTCCACCATGCTTGCTAATTATACTTTTAAGGGTGGAATACCTAAGAAACTTGGAGATCCAGGAGTACCAACTATACCATGCTCCATTAAAAGAAACTATGTTAAAACTGCTTTATGTGATCTTGGAGCCGGTGTTAGTGTTATGCCTCTCTCTTTATATCGTAGACTTGATTTGAATACGTTGACACCTACTGAAATATCTTTGCAAATGGTTGATAAATCAACTGCTATACCTGTCGGTATTTTTGAGGATGTGCCTGTTGTGGTTGCAAATGTTACTATTTTAACGGACTTGGTTATTCTTGATATTCCCGAGGACGATAGTATGTCTATTATTCTTGGAAGACCCTTTTTGAATACTGCAGGGGCTGTTATTGATTGCAACAAAGGCAATGTCACTTTTCATGTTAATGGCAATGAGCATACGGTACACTTTCCGAGGAAACAACCTCAAGTCCACAGTATCAATTCGATTGGAAAAATTCCATCGATTATTATTGAAGGTTTTGAATTTCCTCTACCTACTGTCAAGAAGAAATATGATATTATTATTATTGGGGATGTGCATATCCCCGTTGAGGTAACCTAGTGTTATTTGAAATTTCTCCGGTTTCATGTTATTCGAAATGAGTTTGTTAACAAGACCTGATCAACCTTGTTAGTGGATTCCTTTTGATGAGCATGAGATGGATGAAGTTAGAAAGCACAACCTTCTGTACCCTCCTTTTACCTTTTGTTATTTGGATTAAATAAAGCAAAAATACTATTTTCTGTCTGTTTTCTGAATTATCCTTGCTATAAAAAATACCCCGAAAATAAAAGTTCTCCAAATGCCCCGAAAATGAAATATGATTTTTTAGAATATTTGAGAATTTCTGGCACTGAGAACACAGCAGGGAGCTGCACTGCCACGAGGTCCAGGCGCGCCACCCCTGGCGCGCCCTGCCTCGTGGGCCCATGGTGGATCCCCTCCACTATTCCTGCACCCACACACTCCTTCTTCCTCCCAAAAAAATCACCAACCAGCTCAAGCACGAGTTCTAGCTCATTTTGCTGCGATTTTCGATCTCCTTGCTCAAAGCACCTCTCACAAACTGCTTTGGGGGATTGTTCCTTGGTATGTGACTCCTCCAACGGTCCAATTAGTTTTTGTTCTAGTGCTTTATTCATTGCAAATTTTTGCTGCCTAGGTGACCCTATTCTTGAGCTTGCATGACAAATTTATATGGTCCCAAGTAGTTCTAATGCATGATATAGTCACTAGGCACTTGTAGGAGTAGTTGCTATCAATTTTGTTGAGTTTGGTTCACTTTTATTTGAAGTTACTAAAATTTTCAGAAATTTTTCAGACGAAGAAATATGTTTAGGAAAATGTACCAAGGTGGCCCTTCAAGGAAGCAAGGACCCAGGCTCGCAATGCGCGATGCCGATGATGAACCACCAAGGGAAGCTCAAGTGCAAGCTTGTGAATGGCCTTCAGAGGGCTTCATGGATCGAGCAGGAATCAAGGAAGAATTTTACGCATATGTGTGTAACGCTGATCTTTTGAGCTTCGAGGCAGATAAATGTCGTTAGTACCACTATCTCACTGATTCCTTTGTGAGGAGGTTTGAATTTTCATCATCACGCAATTCTCAAATTGTCCTGTTTGATCTTTATGAAAATACTTATACTATGGACTTAGAGGATTTTAGCACTGCTTGCAAACTTCCAGAATGGGGTAGTATTAGTGAACCTCGCAAATATGAGTTTAGAGATTTTCATGCTAGTATTACAGTGGGGGAATCTAGAGATGTAACACAAGCTGCCATAGGGAGCATTCATTTTCCTGCTATACATTATTTTGCTCTCTTCATAGGTAGGTGCATAAATGGTAAGGATGAAGCATGTCACATGTGTGTCCCTGACCTTAATGTTCTTAAGAGTGCTGTTTTAGGAGATAAACAATATAACTTGGGGCTATTGTTGCACGGAGGTTGCATAATAACGGTTTAAGTGGAGACTTTTTTGGGGGAATTTATGCAACCCGTGTGGCTAATTTTCTTGGAATACCCATACATGAAAGTGATATGGAGTTGCCTCCTGTTTATTTAGATTATAAGGCTATGGTTCATCATCAGTTTGTTGAGAGGAACGATCAGTTCCTCCAGTACCGACTAATCTTCGACAGACGACGCACCTATCACGTCGCTCTCCCTGCTCCTACTTTCTTTGACTTTCAGGCAAAGGGAAGATATTTTATAACCAGAGAGGAGGCGGACGAGTATAAAAGGAGGACGGAGACAGCCCGCCTCCAAGCTGCAGCCCACGATGCAATAGCCGCTGCATCTCAAGACGACCCGATTACATAACTTGTATCCGCCAGCCAGCCGTGGTAAGAGACCAACTTAGGCCAAAAGCCTAAGCTTGGGGAGTACGATTCTCACCGACATTACATTCATGTTTACACACTCATTGCTAGATGTCGGTGCTCATACTTTTTCACTGTAATATCCATGCTAGTTTATTTTCCTTTTTATGCTTTCTTCTTGTGTGTTTGATAAACCTTAAGAACAAAAAATTAGTAGTAGCTTTTAGCTAGCTTATTTTCTTGCTGTAGTAGTAATAATTAAAAATAAAACCCAAAAGGATTTCCCGTTCTTCTTTTGCTTGTTGGAAGCTTTCCCGTGTAAATAGTTTTATTTCTTTTCTTTGGGGGTCGATGGGAGAAGACCATAATAAAATTGTTGAAGTGGCTCTTATATGCATTATTCTTGATTTAACCAAGAGCCATATTGCCTTGTCTTCTCGTGTTTATTGGATGCTTGCAGATTCCAGCTTAGTCCAATGCACGTGCACTATTATTATTATTCACATCATTCGGTCGTGCAAGTGAAAGGCAATTATGATGATATATGATGGACTGACTGAGATCAGAGAAGCTGGTATGAACTCGACCTCTCTTGTTTTTGTAAATATGATTAGTTCATCGTTCCTGATTCAGCCTATTATGAATAAACATGGTTGCAATGACAATTAGAGATTATAGTTGCTTATGCCATGCTTAATTAGCTAGGAGTTTATAATGGTTTACCTTGCGTGCCAACATGCTATTAAAATGGTTGTGATGTTGTATGATAGGGTGGTATCCTCCTTTGAATGATTCGAGTGACATGATTTGGCACATGTTCACGCATGTAGTTGAAACAAACTCAACATAGCCTCCACGATATTTATGTTCATGGTGGATTATATCCTACTCATGCTTGCACTCAATGTTTATTAATTTTAATGCATGTTCATGGCTATTGTCGCTCTCTAGTTGGTAGCTTCCCAGTCTTCTTCTAGCCTTCACTTGTACTAAGCGGGAATACTGCTTGTGCATCCACTTCCATAAAACCCCAATTTTATTCCATATGAGTCCACCATACCTTCCTATATGCGGTATCTACCTGCCGTTCCATGTAAATTTGTATGTGCCAAACTCTAAACCTTCAAATAAAATTCTGTTTTGTATGCTCGAATAACGCATGTATCAACTAGGGATGTCTATATCTTCCATGCTAGGTGGGTTATTCTCAAGAGGAGTGGACTCCGCTCCTCACTCACGAGAAAATGGCTAGTCACCGGGATGCCCAGTCCCATGCTTTATGCAAATCAAATCAAAATAATTGCAAACAAAACTCCCCCGGGACTCTTGTTAGTTGGAGGCACTCGTTGTTTCGAACCAGCCATGGATTGATGCTTGTTGGTGGAGGGGGAGTATAAACTTTACCATTCTGTTTGGGAACCGCCTATAATGTGAGTAGCATGAAAGATATTGAGATCTCTCGGTTTTTATGTTGACAATGAAAGTATACCACTCAAAATATTATTCATCTCTATTTCAAAATCGAGCTCTGGCACCTCTACAAATCCCCGCTTCCCTCTACGAAGGGTCTATCTATTTACTTTTATGTTGATTCATCATCCTCTTATTAAAAAGCACCATCTGGAGAGCACCGCTGTCATTTGCATCCATTACTGTTAACTTATATTGGGTATGACTATGACTGGATCTCTTTTACCATGAATTACAATGTTTAGTCAGTCCTTGATCTTTAAAGGTGCTCTGCATTTATGTTTTGCGGTCTCAGAAAGGGCTAGCGAGATACCATCTTGTTATATCGTATCATGATTGTCTTGAGAAAGTGTTGTCATCTGAGATTTATTATTATTGCTCGCTAGCTGATTATGCCATTGACATGAGTAAACATGAGACCTAAGTGTTATTGTGAATACGGTTAGTCATAACCTTTGCTGAAAACTTGAATCCTGGCTTTACATATTTACAACAACAAGAGCAAACAGAGTCTGTAAAAGTTTTTCTTTATCACTTTCAGTTTATCAACTGAATTGCTTGAGGACAAGCAAAGGTTTAAGCTTGGGGGAGTTGATACGTCTCCGTCGTATCTAATTTTCCAAACACTTTTGCCCTTGTTTTGGACTCTAACTTGCATGATTTGAATGGAACTAACCCGGACTGACACTGTTTTCAGTAGAATTGCCATGGTGTTATCTTTGTGCATAAACAAAAGTTCTCGGAATGACCTGAAACTTCACGGAGATTATTTTTGGAAATAATAAAAAATACTGGCAAAAGAATCAAGGCCAAGGGGTCCACGCCCTGTCCACGACGGTGGGAGGCGCGCCTGCCCCCCTGGGGGCGCCCCCTGCCTCGTGGGCCCCCTGGTGCTCCACCGACCTCAACTCCAACTCTATATATTCGTGTTCGGGGAGAAAAAAATCAGAGAGAAGGATTCATCGTGTTTTACGATACAGAGCCGCCGCCAAGCCCTAAACTCTCTCGGGAGGGCTGATCTGGAGTCCGTTTGGGGCTCCGGAGAGGGGAATCCGTTGCCATCGTCATCATCAACCTTCCTCTATCACCAATTTCATGATGCTCACCGCCGTGCATGAGTAATTCCATCGTAGGCTTGCTGGACGGTGATGGGTTGGATGAGATTTATCATGTAATCGAGTTAGTTTTGTTAGGGTTTGATCCCTAGTATCCATTATGTTCTGAGATTGATGTTGCTATGACTTTTCTATGCTTAATGCTTGTCACTAGGGCCCGAGTGCCATGATTTCATATATGAACCTATTATGTTTCCATGAATATATGTGAGTTCTTGATCCTATCTTGCAAGTCTATAGTCACCTACTATGTGTTATGATCCAGCAACCCCGAAGTGACAATAATCGGGACCACTCCGGGTGATGACCGTAGTTTGAGGAGTTCATGTATTCACTATGTGTTAATGCTTTGGTCCGGTACTCTATGAAAAGGAGGCCTTAATATCCCTTAGTTTCCATTAGGACCCCGCTGCCACGGGAGGGTAGGACAAAAGATGTCATGCAAGTTCTTTTCCATAAGCATGTATGACTATATTCAGAATACATGCCTACATTACATTGATGAATTGGAACTAGTTCTGTGTCACCCTATGTTATGATTGTTACATGATGAACTGCATCCGACATAATTCTCCATCACCGATCCAATGCCTATGAGCTTTTCACATATTGTTCTCCGCTTATTTACTTTTCCATTGCTACTGTTACAATCACTACAAAACTATAACTGTTACTTTTGCCACCGTTACCGTTACTTCCATACTACTTTGCAACTAAATACTTTGCTGCAGATATTAAGTTATCCAGGTGTGGTTGAATTGACAACTCAACTGCTAATACTTGAGAATATTCTTTGGCTCCCCTTGCGTCGAATCAATAAATTTGGGTTGAATACTCTACCCTCAAAAACGGTTGAGATCCCCTATACTTGTGGGTTATCAGACGTGCTTACAAGATCATAGCAATGCCTCGGTCTAGGATCTTGGTTGGCCAAGCTGTTAGATCCAGAAAAAACATCGTCCTTGTAGTTTTTGCCAGTTGCATAACAGGTAACGGCGACCTGTTAGTATATTTGAAGTACATCGGGCAGGTGATGCTGGACGGATTTAAATGTGACAAGTACCTAGGCCGCGGGTTCTTGGCATCTTTCCAGACGGTGGGAATCAGGTTAGAAACGTCAAGGGTGATGAAGCTGCGCTGGCTGTCGGGGTCCAGTAAGGAGATCTAGAACCGTCGAGTAGGGTGTTTGTGGAGCGGCTCCGGTAGGGTGGACTACGGTGTGGGCGAAGCGGATCTGTGGCCGTGGACGAGGGCGTAGGTGAAGCTGCTCTGGTGGTTGGGTTAAGGATGGTGCCGAAGATGCGGATCTGCGACCGTGGACGACGCGTCAGAAGCTGCTCCGGTAGGTTGGATGAGGGTGTGAGGAAGCGGATCTGAGGCCGTGGACTTGTGAGTTTTTTTTGAACGGTCACCGGGGGGGAGAGCTTCCCCACCTGAATATATTACCACTCAAAAGGGGGAGGTTTGAGGATTACACGAAGGGTTACAACCAGTTTTTGTTACAAATCAGCTTTTAGGTGAGAGCTGAGGAAAGGAAATGAAGCCATTGCTTAGCAAATAAATTGTCTTCCTTGTGTTTGAATCTAAAAACCCATAGAGAGAAATCAGCAACAATGTTACTTAATCGTGGTCAGGTAGAGTGGTCCTCTTTTACAAGACTAGGCGCTTCTTGAGTCCCAAAGTTTCCGTGAGATAGACAGAGCGACAGAGGGCCATATGTTGGGGTTGAGGCCTTGGAGTGTTGGATGTTGAAGTAGATCATCGAGATGTTGGAGCCTCAAGTCCTAGAGAGGACCAAACTTGGGAAGCATAAGAGCAGCTTGAAATTAGGTGCAGGCGCCTTCATGAGGGTCTTGACAATGGGGACATGCGGCAGATCGTGCCATATTCTTGTGGAACATGTTTGCCTTTGTGTTTAGTCTGTCATGAGGAGTAGCCAGCGAAGATCTTGACTTTGATTGGGACTTTGGAGGCCCAAACGAGATCATGGTGTGGGTCGATTCGCCTTCAGCCACTATGGAAGAGTAGGCATTCTTGGCGAGAGAATGGCAGGCCATGGGTGCGAGACCGCTCGTCCGGCTGGTTCACTCATTGAAGTCCCGCAAGAACAACAACAGACACAATCCAGCTCTCGGCTGCAAAGATTAGATGACGGTTCCGCAGGTTCGCTAATAAGATGGTTTGCCAAACAAGAGCCATAACACCTTGTCATCAATGGAGTGTGAGTATAGGTTTGGGAAAATTTTTGTGGTGGTGAGTGTAGTAGCCATTTATCAAGCCGTAAGAAGGTGGAGAGACCATTGTATGTGATGACAAAGGAATGTTCAATTAGTAGTGGCAAGTTGTTGTTGATAATCTTCCATAAAAAGGAAGGTCGTGTGGTTTTGAAGTAATGCCAAGAGGGTGTTGTTGGTTATACCACAAGGTCCACGGACGCTTGGGTGTTGTAGGATTTTGAGGAGAATTTCATGAGCAGCAGCGGTTCGAATATCAAGATTTTTAATGCCTAGACCACCATAGTCTTTAGGTTTGCAAACGTTTTCCACGAATTCAAGCAGCTCGCCCCAAAGGCAGGTGGGACTCGTTAGACCGAAGAACGCCCTAATGGCATCTAGTTTAGCTAGGATCGATTTTGGTAGACGGAAAACTGACATAAAATAGATTGTTAAGGAGTCTAGGACCGCATCGGAAGTGTGAGTCTGGCGCCTGTGAGAGAAGACGCGCTACCCATCCAAGAGGAATTTTCAAAGTTGTCTATGATTGGGTCAAAAGCTGTCAAGGGCAATTTGGTAGGAGATAGTGGAAGTCCTAAGTATATTAGTGGAAAGGAGGACAGAGAGCATCCAATGGCAGTAGCAATGTTGTTTTGTGTGGTTGATTCAGTAGCGATTGTGAGGAGAGCTGTCTTGTGGAAGTTGATCAGCAGCCCCGTAGCAAGGGCGAAGTCGTGGAGTGTTTCTTTTAGCATAAAGTGGCAGCTTACCGGCAGCAGCGATAATGAGAGTGTCGTCGGCGCATCAGAGTGTCATCGGCGGCCTGCTTGTTCTTAGTGGATGGCAGAGGACATTGGGCTGGAAAGCTCTAGCGATTAGTCTTTGAAGCACATCTGCTACGATGATGAACAGGTAAGGAGAGAAGGGGTCACCCTGGCAAAGGCCACATCTACATTGAATCCAGGACCTTGGAACACCGCTGAGAAGAATGGCCGCTTTGCGGTCAGAGAGGATGTTTTGGACCCAACTGCAGAAGGTGTTAGGAAAACCCCAACATTCAGAATTTGAATGAGGAGGACCAGATATCGAATCAAATGCTTTCCTAAAGTCTAGCTTAAAACCATAGTCGGAGCTTTGCGTGAGTGGCACGATCGAGAATATCTGCAAGATAGATGAAATTTTCTGCAATGTTGCGCCATGAAGGAATCCCGTCCGGTCGCATTGAATGAGAAGTGGAATGAGCGGTTTGACTCGATTTGTGAGTAACTTGGCCACTTGCTTTTGGGGTGCAGTTTTGAGAGAGATCGGTCTAAACGCTCCGGAGATGTTGGGGCTTATGCTTTTGGTAGGAGTACCATGAAGGCACGGTTGAATCGCCTAGAGAGACTGATTGATCTTGGAAGGCAGTGAAGAAATCTATGATAGAAGGCCCGATAATATTCCAATATTTTCGAAGAAGATGGGTCCGCCATCAGGTCCGTGGCTGGCGTTAGTGTTCATAGATAAGAAGGCTTGGTGAATTTCTTCGTGGGAGAAGGGTTGTGCAAGGTCATGTAGCTGTGGGAGGAGAGGGTAAAGCTGCAGTAGGCTGAAATTCCATGTAGCTTGTTTTGTGGTTCCGATCAATTGGCTGAAAAAATCCTTTAAGATAAGCGCTTTTTGCTCATGGAGGAATACTTCAGCATTGTTTTGAATAAGCATGGGGATTTGGTTCGATCTCGAGCGCTGAGTAGCCGAGGCATGGAAGAACCTAGTATTCTCGTCACCATCTACGGCCATCCTGACCTTACCCCTTTGTTTCCAGAAGGAGATTTTTTGTTTGATAGTTTGTTGAAGTAGGTTGGAAAGCGCTAGCCTTAGCTTTTGTTCTAGCGGGAAGAGAGGAGCGAGTTCCTCGTTTAAATCTAGGGCATGTATAGCCAGTTTGCAGTTAATTTCGCGTTGGTAGATGGGCCGAAGCGATTTGGCCCAGGATTTTAGGGCCAAGCGTGAGGACTTAATGAATCTGGCTAGGGAGGTGGCAGGGTCCAAGGGGGGCCCAGCACGGCGAGAGTTGGGCTGCCAACAGTCTCGTACTAGGTTTTCACAGGCCGGAAAAGAGGTCCAGAAGCGTTCAAAGCGAAAAAGGCGGGAAGATGGGACGGCAAAGGATACAAAGTGACTAGCAATGAACGTGATCGTAAATAAACCTAGTGAGAGATGTGAGGTGGGAGTTTGGGAAGGTGGCATCCCAGGCAAGGTTGATAAGAACCCTATCTAAACGTATTAACGTGGGGGAGGATCTTTTATTTGACCATGTGAATTTTCGATCGAGGAGAGGGAGCTCAATGAGAGCAAGTTGATCAGTGGTATTGTTGAAAGCGTCGGCCTCTGAACGGTGGAAGTTTTCGTTGTTGCGTTCGTTTGGGAATCATGTGAGGTTAAAGTCGCCAATGAGTAGCCAGGGGGATTGTGGGGGCGGTTCAATTATTCTTAGCTCGTCTAGGAACGTCATCTTTAATTCACGCTGAGAGGGCGCATACACGTTTGTGATAAAGATGTGGTGTGGTGATGCAAGACATGTTAGAGTTAAGGTGGATGTGAAACGTCTATGTTGACAACTGATGAGCGAGAAGCATCTAGAGTTGGTGGCCGAAAGAATGCCACCCGCGGTCCCAATTGCGTCAAGGTGGTTGTTAGAGTCAAGGAAGTGCGGCAAAATTGATCGAAGCTTAGTTGTATCTGGCGTTTGTAGTTTTGTTTCTTGAAGAAGGGCTATAGATGGGCGCAGGAGATTAATTTCAGAGAATACATTTGCACACTTGTCAGTATCACCTAGTCCTCGTACATTCCAGGAGATAATAGAGTAGGAGGCGTTCTTCATATTGGAAACTTAGAGTGACACCTTACATAGGGGGGCAGACCCGATCGACAACCATTTTGGGTCAAGATACAGTAAGATACGGGAGCAGACGCGAGTACACTAATAAGTTGAAACTTCCTAACATAGCAACTACAGAGCGGAGGTAAATCCTGGATACATAACTGGCCACCACACGCGTGGCCGGAGAGAGGAAAGCCGATCATGGAGACCCCATGTCACCAGAGCCCTAAGCAATGTCTGCAACCACCTCCGCCGAGGCGCCATAGGCAGCAGCAATACCGCAAGATCTTCAGCGGCGAAGCCATGCAGAGCCGCCGACAACGCCCGCCCTCGCCGCAAAGACGAGCATGAATCGTGGCATCGATAGATCTTTGGACGCAGCAGCAATGTCCAGCTTGGCCTTGGAGCGCATAGCCTTGGTGGTCATGGAAGCGCATACAGCGGCTCGATCTCAAGAAGCCTAGCACTCGCGCCTGGCCTTGATGCCGGAGTCGACAGCCATTTTCGCGCGCCTGCTAATGCGCCTGGCATGGCATTCATGAGTGGGTTCTGGCGAGAGGATAGCCGAGGGGGCGGGTGGGGGTGAGAGGGGAGATGGCATGGGTGGAGGTGGCGATGAAGATGGTGGAGCAGGCAGAGCGAGCAAAGGACGATCATGGCATGGTCTAGCCCTATCCCTAGCAGGAGAGGGCGAGCGAGCCGGAGGAGACCAAGGAGCGTGGACAAGCATGGCAACCGGCATGCCATCAGCCATGACCGCCAGTATCGGAATGCCATCGAGTGGTCGGACCGCAGTGGGAGATGGAGGAGGTCCCGAGGGAGACTCCTGCTGATATGCGAATGGTGACATAGCCGTGGCGATGTTTCTGAGCTGGGTGATGGTGGAAGGTGAGAGACGCGGGTTTGTGATGAGGGAGGAGAGGGAGGCATCGTCATCCTCCTCCGAAGAGAAAGGAGAAGCATCAGAGCCATGGCGGAAGAGCGCACGGCTCTCAAGCTTAACTATGACAATGTCGTTGTCAGGGAGGCGCACCATGAGGCATGGGGGGAGCACGAAATCACGGGCAACCATGACCAGAGCACGAACGCTCGAGTAGTCACCCTGAAAGTAGTGCTGGTCAGCGGAGACAAAATCACCAAGGTGAGAGAAGAAGTAGTCGACCCCCTCCGGATGCCATAGTTCGTCAGGGAAATCAAAAGCCTCGATTTCCGCCATGTGGATGAAAATGGCCGTGGATCTGTTATCGGTGTGCTGAGGAGTCTCAAAGAACAGAGTATTACCCTGGTGGTGGATGGGCCCATGGCCCGTGGCCGCGATGCGTTCCTCCGCGTTGGGGAAGGAGAGGCGGCCAGCGCCTCGTGAGGAGGAGGTTAGGCCGAACGTAGGATAGTGGCGGTGATGGGCAAGGGCCTGGCGGATGAACTGAAATGGATTGTGCATGGGGGTGGCGAGGTGAACGTAGGTGATGTTGTCGACCGGTCGGACGAGGCAGTTGGACGGGGCGAGGAGGGGGAAATGCGGTGGCGTGTGGGAGAAGCATGATGCAGCTGTGGGAACGGAGGTTGGTGATGGAGGCGGAGGCGGCACGAAGGAGGGCTCAGGGGGGGGGGGGAAGAGGAGGACACACGCGGCCCGAAGATGAGCGGGAGACGGAACGGAGGCAGATCATTGAGGAGGACACAGTGGGAGCCGAACCAGATCGGAGCGCCGTTGGAGGAAGCGGATCCGGCGGACGAGCCGGAGGCGGTGTGGGTACCCGTCGTGTGAGCCATGGAGCTGCAAGGAGGCCGTACGAATGCAGGGTTAATACGCGGTGATAGAGGCATGGAAGGAAAGATTGGGAGGAGGCGGATAGCCTTGCACCTGAAACTCCGGTGGCCGGAGCACCAGCAGCGAGAGCACCGCACCGGGTCGCGGCAACCTACGATGGTGTGGTCGCTGGCAAGACACCGGAAGCACCTCGTCTTCTTCTTGCGGCTGTAGTGGTGGTGGATGTGTTTGTGACTGGGTAGCACATGAGAGGGTGATTTATAGGCCGGAGAGGCCGATGGAAGCGGGAGCGAGGTTGCAGTGACCCAGGCGGGGGGCTCAGCAAAACCTCCCGGTAGGAGCGCGGGTCATTCATCAGTGTGGAGGTCGAAGCTTGCAGGTGGATGGCAGCAGGGACAAAAGCGTCGATCGTTAGTGGAGATCTCAGGACGGAGCTGAGGGGACGGGCGGGCGAGGTCATGGAGGTAGGGAGGCAGACGAGGGAATAGACGTGATGATGGCCGCATGCGTGTGCATGCAGGCGTTGTTTTTGTCATGCAGTGAGTTAGAACAAGGGACCGTTGGTGGGACCCGAAACTCAGAGGCGGAGGGGTGCGAAGGTGGGTGAGAAGAGGCGCCTGGGGGATCGAGCGGTTCGGGCGGCCGACCGGAGGGCAGCTGCGGCGACTCGCGTGGGGCAGCCGTGTTAGAGAGAGGTGATGTGATGTGTGGGGGCGGGTCAATTGTGGCTCTATTGTTTAAAAAAGGGGGCTGGTCTAAGAGGGGTACGTGATAGCCGTCTAGATCGTCTTGTTTTTGTTCTACAGGGAGGATGCGGTGGGACTCGACGATGGCAACCGGCCCAGGTGAGCGGCCCACGTGTCCCAAGCCATCGATTGCGGAGCGGTCAACATGGTCAGCAGCGGTGGAACCGACGCAGTGAACAGTGCCGTGAATCGTGGCGTGCAGGAGAGGCAGATCTTGCGTAGGATTTTTAGTGGAGGGATGCGGTCCAAGCAAGGACTCGTAGTGGGTGGGCAGGCCAGGTACGGGCGTACCAAGTGAGTCTGGTTCAAACATGACGGGTGTCGGTACCGAGCGCACTATTTGCATAGCCTGGTCAAAGGAGTCAAACATTTGTATTTCAAAATTTTGAAAGGAGATAGGCGCGACCCGGAGGATTTCTATTCTGACCTGGTCGGAGAAGACATGCACTAGGAACAAGTTTGGAGCTAGCGTGGCTACGTGGAAGACCCGTTGAAACGAGAATTGGTGGTCTAGAGCATTATTAATCATGGTTTCATTAGCACACACTGATTGGGAACAGAAAACTATCCATATGGGGGTGGTTGGCTTGTGATTTAGGCAGTTTGTGGGGGTGGTGACAAGATAGTGGTACTTATCGAAGATCAGCTTATTAACGAAATCCCGGGTCGGAACGGTTGTACCTTTGCATGCAGTCGTCGAGGGGAGAGAGGAGCGGAAGTCGCAGCGGGCCCAGCAGATTGACGACCGTTGGAAGCAGCCGGCCCCACCTGCATGGAGGACATGCACGGAGGGGAGCGTGGCCGTACGTTGGCGACGATGCAGGGGAGAGCCGCAGAGGAGGAAGACGGCGGCGATGACCGGCCATCCCACGAGGCCGGCGAGGCAGTGGGTGCAACCGTAATGGTGGTGAATAGGCGAGGAGCGACAATAGGGGAGCAGGCCGCCATGAGGGTTGCAACCATGTTGGAGGTGACAGGCGTAGTGAAGGCAGCATTTGAGAGGCGGCGAACGGAGATGGACCGCGCAGGGCCCTCGAATCGAAATGAGAGGAGGGTGGCGACGAGAGTTTCGTCAACCACGAAATCAGCTTTGTGGACGAAGAAGATAACCGAGTCGTGGGAGATCGAGTCTGTCGGCGAAATGAAGACTTTGGATGAGAAGAGCTCAATGATGTTGCGCTCGAAATCGACCCCGGGAGAGGGAAGGAAACCCAGTTGGGATCGAAGGAACGCATCCGCATGGCCGTAGCGGTCACCGATGTCGGAGCGGTTTGAACGTTGGGCTGGCTGTCGGAGCGTGGCTGGGTTCGGTGGTGGATAAGGGAGAAACTGGATGGAGTGTGTTTTTGCGGTGAGAGGGGTTTCGGCGATGAGCGCTTGGACGATGCGCTTGTGAGAGACAGAGATGCGAAAAAGCTGATCTTGAAGGCGGGTCACCTGGAAGGCTGGAGCGTAGCCGCCCAGGCAGGCTTGCATGAGGACAGCCACAAGATCCTCGTCGAGGACGAGCGAGACTGATGGACGAGCACGGAGAGGAAGCATGGAGCTTCGTGGCGGCGCGGGTTGATGTGCATGGAGAGGCATCTCCACACTTGCGCCTGGAAATCCTCCCCCATAGCGTCGCCGACGCCGAGCGCGGCCCGCAGTGCCTTGTCGGTGGGGGAGTCATTCCGACGCAGGGGATGGTGAAAGGAGGCGGTCGCCGGTGCCGGAGTGGAGGCTGAAAGGATGGTGGTCGTGTGGGGTGGTGCCGTGTCGCCGGCAGGGAGCGGGAGGGGAGGGGAGAGGGAGGCCATCCAAGTAAGCCGTGGACTTGTGAGTTGGTAAAGTGGCCCCGGTAGGGTTGTGAATGGTATAGGCGAAGCTACTCCGGTGGGGTTGACGATGGTGTCGGCGAAGCGGCTCCGGTAGGGTTGAGGAAGGTGTCGGCGAAGAGGATCAGAGGCCATCGACGGGGGCATCGGTGGGGCAGCTCCGGGGTGTGGACGGTTGCCTCTTGGGGAGTACGAATGAGCCGCTGCAGATGCGCTGCGGTTGACGAGAGTACCGGCGAAGCAGATCCGGCGCCGTGGACAAGGCCGGCACTAAATGGGCTATGGTACATTGGTGAATGAGCAGTCTACTTGTTTCTAGGGGAGGTGGGAGGGGTAGATGCGGTCGCAGTACAGATCCAATGAGGTGGGCGCGCCGGCAGTGAATGGGCCTGCACGCCGTGGATGAGCAGTCTAGGGTTTCGAGAGGGGAGGGGAGAAAGGCCGATGAAGTACGGACGGCGTGATGTGAGATGCTCTGGTGTTGTGGAGTTAGTCATTTTTGCGGGAGGGGGAGAGGAAACGGGGGTTCCGTGTAGTGGGGGGAACCGGAAGTTACCAAAGCAGCCCCGACCTATTATGTAGATGAGGGCGGTATTGTAATTGTTGGGCTCCGTGCACCAAGGACAAAAGGGGAATTTCGCATGCTAAAGACTAAGGTGGCAGAAATTTTAGAAGGAGGCGGGAGATTTTGCCGCCTGTGGATCGCTCAGATACAGCTTCAACTAATTTTGGACCGTAAGAGCGGAAGGTCATGCGAGACTGTGTACACGGGCACGCGTCAAGAAGCTAATAACGGTGTGAAGTCCACCCCAGAAAAAGACAATAACTCGATGATGCGCCGATAACTTGACGCTCACATGGGCGCGCCAATCGTGACGGTGTAGTGACGCGCTCATAAAAAAAGGGATCAAACGCTCAGCCTATGTATTTCTCGTAAATAGATAATTTAGTGCAATTGGTTATTTACTTTAAACATAATGCATTGACGTGTTAGTGTAGAGGCGCAAAAAAGAAATGGATATTGTAGTCTGCTACTTAAAAGTGTTACCTCATATGATTACATAGCTCCATTTCATAAATTGTATACCCGTTGAATTCATATATGAATATTACATATATTACTTCATACTAGAACCTTAAATCATCCAAGACTAATGATTTTGAATGCAAGAGTAATAATGGTGCATGTACATGATAGCTACATTGGTTGTTTGAAGAAACATCACTGTAACTTTGGCATGCACAACTGAAAAGGTTTATTTAAATAGAAAAATGTGATATGTGAGTGTCCAATCTTTATAGCGTTGAATCGATATCGTATCTTTGGCCACGATACGAAGTAGATATTGATTTATGTTCAAGCGATGCACGTCCACGATCGCTGGATAGTGATACGTGAATGAATTGTGCAATCTCTCTCACACGCATACATATCTCATTTCCCTGTGGGCATCAGAATCACACAGGTTAGAATTCGTCTTTCTACCGCGTCCAGGTTAGAATTCGTCTTTCTACCGCGTCCTACAAGTCTCTCACATAGAAACACACACGCTCTCTCTGTCGAACACGCCCACCCCTTTAATTCCGCCCACCCACAGCCACTAATGTCTCAAAGTATAATAATGTCTCTCACACATATGCCTAAGGTTAACTCGAGTTCCGGAACCATATGAATACATACAATGGGATTCCAGCAGAGCATCTTTTGTTTTGAGATTTCGCTCCCTCTCTCTCCCTCTCCCTCTCTCTCTCTCTCTCTCTCTCACACACACACACACACACACACACACACACACACACACACACGCGCGCGCGCACACACACACACACATTGTTTCTCGTTTCATTTTTTCCGGCACTTGCATGCACACCGTTTTGTTTATCTTCGTGATGCTTTAAGTATGCCTCGCACAAATGCTATCTACCTATCTCTCCTCTCTCTCTCTCTCTCTCACACACACACACACAAACACACACGCGAGGCACACCGCTTCTCTCTCTCTCTCTCTCTCTCTCACACACACACACACACACACACACACGCGCGCGTGCACACACACACACACATTGTTTCTCGTTTCATTTTTTTCGGCACTTGCATGCACACCGTTTTGTTTATCTTCGTGATGCTTTAAGTATGCCTCGCACAAATGCTATCTACCTATCCCTTAATATAGCAAGATATGTGTCACACAAACTCCTTCTTCCTACTAGCAAGATGCCCATGCGTTGCACGGAACATCAAGATGCATTTGTATGAGTAGTTTATCTTGTGGGAGAAAAGGATGAACGAGGGAATGCCTTATTTGCAAATACGGAGAGGGGTGTGGGTATCTTTTTGCAAAATTGCCACAGTTTCCTTCGTATCTGTCGGATATAAATCGAATGGCCTATATTGCAGGATGGCAGGAACACCATCATCACCTGTTGGGGAACGTAGCAGAAATTCAAAATTTTCACGCATCACCAAGATCAATCTATGGAGAATCTAGCAACGAGGGAAGGAGAGTGCATCTACATACCCTTGTAGATCGCTAAGCGGAAGCGCTCAAGAGAACGGGGTTGAAGGAGTCGACTGCCGTGATCCAAATCACCGGAGATCCTAGTGCCGAACGGACGACACCTCCGCGTCAACACACGTACAGCCCGGTGACGCCTCCCACGCCTTGATCCAGCAAGGAGAGAGGAGAGGTTGAGGAAGACTCCATCCAGCAGCAGCACAACGGCATGGTGGTGATGGAGGAGCGTGGCATCCCGCAGGCTTCGCCAAGCACCAAGGGAGAGGAGGAAGAGGAGAGGCAGGGCTGCACCAAGAGGGAGATCAAATCATATGTTATGGGCAGCCCCTAGGCCTCATATATATAGGGGAAGGGGTGGAGGTGCGCCTCTAGGGTTCCCACCCCAGAGGGGCGGCAGCCCCAGATGGGTTCAAGGGGGCGGCCAAGAGGGAGGGAGAGGAGGCGCCCACTAGATGGGCCTTAGGGCCCATCCGCCTTAGGGTTTGCCCTCCCACTTCCCTTGCGCTTGGGCCCCTTGGGGCGCACCAGCCCCTTGGGGCTGGTTCTCTCACACTTGGCCCACGCAACCTTCTGGGGTTGGTGGCCCCACTTGGTGGACCCCCGACCCTCCCGTGGTCCCAAGACGTTACCGATAAACCCCAAACTTTTCCGGTGACCAAAACAGGACTTCCCATATATAAATCTTTACCTCCCGACCATTCCGAACTCCTCGTGACGTCCGGATCTCATCCGGACTCAACAACATTCGCAACCACATACAAACTTCCTTTATAACCCTAGCGCCATCGAACCTTATGTGTAGACCCTACGGGTTCGGGAACTATGCATATGACCGAGACGTTCTCCGTCAATAACCAACAGCGGATCTGGATACCCATGTTGGCTCCTACATGTTCCACGATGATCTCATCGGATGAACCACGATGTCAAGGACTCAATCGATCCCGTATACAATTCCCTTTGTCTAGCGGTATTGTACTTGCCCGAGATTCGATCGCCGGTATCCGATACCTTGTTCAATCTCGCTACGGCAAGTCTCTTTACTGCTCCGTAACACATCATCCCGTGATCAACCCCTTGGTCACATTGTGCACATTATGATGATGTCCTACCGAGGGGCCCAGAGATACCTCTCACACACGGAGTGACAAATCCTGCCTCGATTCGTACAACCCAATGCACACTTTCGGAGATACCGTAATGCACCTTTATAGCCACCCGCTTAGGTTGTGACGCTTGGTACACCCAAAGTATTCCTACGGTATCCGGAGTTGCACAATCTCATGGTCTAAGGAAATGATACTTGACATTAGAAAAGCTTTAGCATATGAACTACGATCTTGTGCTAGGCTTAGGATTGTTCTTGTCCATCACATCATTCTCCTAATGATGTGATCCCGCTATCAATGACATCCAATGTCCATGGTTAGGAAACCGTAACCATCTATTGATCAACGAGCTAGCCAATAGAGGCTTGCTAGGGACATGGTGTTGTCTATGTATCCACACATGTATTTGAGTTTCCTATCAATACAATTATAGCATGGATAATAAACGATTATCATGAACAAGGAAATATAATAATAATAACTAATTTATTATTGCCTCTAGGGCATATTTCCAACATCACCAACTCTGTTTTTTTATAAGAGTAGGGATATGTAAGTGTCACTGCCCCCACACACACCCACACAACCACACACACACACTTCCCAACACCGAAGGAGTAGGGTGACACCTCGATCTTGATACTAATCTATCGACTGGCTTCTCTCTCAAACACACACACGCGCGCACACACTACCCGACACCAAAGGAGTAGGGCGGCACCTCGATCTTGATAGTAATCTATCTACTCGTCTTTCAAACACACACACACACACACACACACATACACACACTCTCTAGTTGTGCCTCTGTGCCTACCACAAGACACTCGACACGCCTTTCTCTCCTCCCTCCTCCCCCACCCCAACAATGACAGCAGAAGGGTGACAACTCGGTCTGATCGTAATCTGTGAATTGGTTTCTCTCTCGAACATAGTGTCTCTGTGCCTCGCTCAGTAGCCCCCTCGATATGTAGACTTCTCGCGCGCGCACAACTGTAGTGACGATGGCGCTGAACCCAGTGTGCCTCGTTTTTACCGGCCTCATGATAGTTTTCACCCTGTTTTCTGTTAATTAACAAGGCAAGCTTTTCTTTGTTACTACTAGTGAATCTGAAATCATTCGGGGCAGACATAAAATATATCACTTCAACCCAATTATCGCAGTAACTATTTTAAAAGAAACTAGCTAGATGCCCGTGCATTGCACGGAACATCAAGATGCATTTGTATGAGTAGTTTATCTTGTGAGAGAAAAGGATGAACGAGGGAAGGCCGTATTTGCGAACGTGGAGAGGGGTGTGGGTATATTTTTGCAAAATTGCCATAGTTTCCTTCCTGTCCGTTGGATATAAATCCGACGGCCTATATTGCAGGATGGCACGCACACCATCATCGCTAACTCTGTTTTCATCTTTCGTTCCTAAATATTTGGCTTTTAGAGATTTCAACAAGTGACTACATATGGAGCAAAATGAGTGAATCTACACTCTAAAATATGTCTACATACACATCTGCGTGGTAGTCCATTTGAAATCTGAAAAGACAAATATTTAGGAATGGATGGAGTATAAGAGTAGACATGGAGATATATCTCCAAAGATGGTCTACAACAAAAATGTGCTGGACTGGTTAGCGCGGATGCTCAGAACGCGATGACATGAGTTCAACTCTGTCTTTAAATTTAGATTTTATATTATATATTACTTATTTAATATATACTTTTTTCGCTCTTGATCGATGGAACCCACAGAGTACTTATAATACAAGAATAAGGATGGACTTGTTTCTTTCTAACTTTCTCGTATGAAGTCAGTAGCCACCCCGCAAGTCATGTGTACACCGTATATGCAATTAACTTTTATAGAGGGACAATCATACACGCAATTAACTCAAATGGATTGATGTCATTCTATTATTTCCAGATATAGAGCATCTCCAACAGCAGCCGCAAATTTCCTCCCGCTTCCTTCCGCGGAGGATTTACATCAAATGCCGCCGCATACATTTTCACAACTCTAACCAACCAGATGAAATTGTGCAAACATGGACTGATTTCATATAAGCATGAAGGATTTCGATAAAAAGCCGGATCTTCATATAAACATGATGGATTTCATTACATTTACATGAACTAAGCGTGCCAATCCGACTCTCTTAGTATAATTAATACTCCCTCCGTCCGAAATACTTGTCCTAGAAATGGATGTATCTAGACATATTTTAGTTATAGATACATACAATTTATCCATTCTTAGAACAAATATTTCCGCCACCGGAGAGGGAGTACATAATCTTAATGGTCATCATGATCCCTTTGTCTTCGTCATGACCGGCAGACACTTGCGGGGTCGACGAAGGTCCTCCTGAATGCGCAGTCGTCGCCTAGGCGGTGGCCTTCATGGGACCCAAGTGGCGGCGGCCTCCCGTGTTCTACTTCTCCTCGATGATGGCGGCGGACATGGAGAAGCTGGCCACCGACTTTTCGCTCTCCACGCACCCGGCTTCTGTCTCTGCCTGCATCGCGCTGCCGCAGGCACGGGAGGCGCGCCCACAGACACGGGAGGCGCGACACCACAGACACTGGTGGCGCGCCACGACGCGGCAGCGATGACACCCGTACCGGTGTGCTCGCCGTCGTGCCAGCGTGGAGCTACTCGCCACTCATCATCGAGCTAAACTAGAGCGGCGAGTTGCTGAACCACGCGCCTGCTTGGGGCGGCAACTGGCTCCGTCGGGCCAAGTGAGGTTGGTGAAGCACCGTCCGGCCTTGCCCGTATCCGGAGGGCTCGGGGGGCCACCCAGCCGGGTAATATGCCGGAGAACGGCTCCTCGGAAGCCATCGGAAGAGTGGAGAAAATGGTGAAGGAGGAGATGGGGGAGCGGCGAAGGGATGCGATTCTTGCTCGCTGTCTGTATGGCCTCGTGTAAATAGAGGGTGGACGGTAGGAGTTTGGCCGGTGTCTGGCCTCGTTTAAACTAAGGGCGGACGGGAGTTGCTCGGCCGGTGTTGCGTTTAATTCCGGCCCGCTCATGAACGAACGTGTGGCCGAAGTAGGTTTCTCGGTTTGCATGCAGGTTTAACGGAGGGGTTTGATGGAGGCGAGGAGGTGTGTTCAGCCGGGCATGCAGCGGGCGACGAAGTACTATTCGACGGACAATGGCATGGCGTGCAGTTCCTCGACACGGCTTTAATGCGCATTTAGGAGGAGAAGCGGTTCCCAAAATGTTGAACGGCCAATGCATCCTCCTTCAATTAATGCATGAGGGAACTAATGGGAGGAGGACCAGGAAAAGAGGCTGCACGATGTGAATGCAACGTAGTTTGCCCTCATATAAAGGCGCCCCTCCATTCCAATGCATCTACCACATCGTACGCACCTAAGAATTTGCCTAAGCACCTACACTAAGCGCAAAAGAGCTCACCTGCACCCATGGCGGCGATGTGCGTGAGCGCCAGCGGTGTGCCGATGGTCCACGACGTGGGCCTGCGGCATGGCCCCGAGGATCGTCTCCAGACGGTGTTGGAGACCGACTGGTGGATGGCCGCCGTCGACGCCAACTACGACTCTCAGTTGGACCAGATGATCGTTGCCACCACCAACAAGTTCACCATCCTCAAGATGCTCGTGGATGACATCACCATACTCTTCCAGCCCGCACGCTCGAGCTCCTCATTGCCTGCCACCCTAATCGGCCTCTATGGCCGCAACCTCTTTCAAGCACTGGTGGCCCTGCGACTACCCGCCGACGCCACGAAGAATGTCCACTGAGGTCAGGCGCCGCGAGGCGCCTCGCCCTGCAAGAATTCATCGACCTACACATCCACGTGTACGAGCAAATTGTGTACATAGGTATCTACAAGGCCAGTGAGGACGCTACGACATTGGCCTTCCTCAACCGGCTGGAAGCCTTGGATGCCTTTGCTAAGAAGCACCTCGACCTCGCCACAAAAGCCGCAGCTCCTTAGCCGTCGGTCGGTGGCCCAGCGCACTAAGTTGAGGAGGAGGAGGTCGTACGTTGATGGATGCATCTTTCTACTTGCCTTCTGTAACCACCACTGCGATAGCATCATCATCGTGGCCTTAATTCTTGTTGTGTTGTTGCATTCTCGTTCTAGTCAATACCAACATGTGCGATCCCTTTTCTTAATTATATGCATCACTGTAACTAGTACTCCATCCGTCAATTTATAAGTTGTGCTTACCTTTTCCATCAACTTCGTGCAACGCGTGGGCATCTTGCTAGAAACACTAGAACATGTCGGACCGCGTGTGACCAAACCGACGATGCGCCAACCTAGCTACTACGTAACCCTGCTTATCTGGCGGAAATAGCCCCACCCTAGCGTTTCTAATCATTATTTCTATCTATCGATCGTGCCAAGAAGCAGAACCAAAATTTTACAATTTATACATGTTTCTCTACTCCTACTCCTATAAAAGACTCAGTTGGTGATGGTGGTGTGTCTGCCATCCGTCGTTTCTGACCACTAGATCTGCATCTAACGGCTGTGAGGTAAGTTGTGGCATTTTTGCAACAATAGCCCACTTCTCTGCTCCAATTTGCAGAAAACCCCTTATTATCTTGAAAGCAACCACATCCCTCCCTCACCTCATCAAAACAGCCCGAGAAATATATTTTGAGTGAAAAGTACTCCCTCCATTCCTAAATATTTGTCTTTCTAGAGATTTCAATAAGTGACTACATACGGAGCAAAATGAGTGAATCTACACTTCAAAATATGTCTATATAATTCGTATGTGATAGTCCATTTGAAATCTATAAAAAGATAAATATTTAGGAATGGAGGGAGTAATATATTAGGAGTATATCAAAACAAGAGTGGTTTCTTTCAAGTTTGTGAACAAGTACTACTATTCTAGTACTTTGGATCCGTCGAAACGCACGGGCACATTGCTAGTAAAAGGAAAAGGCCTGCCGCGTTCGCGTCGCACTTCCCCCACACACGCCCCGGGAATCGGGAGTACTCCACGGCCCATCCGGCACAACACATAGCTTAGGGAAGGCGTGTTGCCTAGCATTTTCACTTTCATGTGGGACCGTCGTTGAGCAAACCGACTATTGGCAAACCGCACCCCGCCCGCCGCCGGGTTGGAAAACAGAAACGAGGGGAAGATCTAGCTGTAGCACGGAAGCCAAGAAATTTGGTGTCAGATGGGGCTCGTTGATAGAGTAGGAGCATTACGTACTACTCTACTCCTACTAGTACCAAGTTTGTACTGTACAACTAGTACTACCACTATACAACTAGTAGTAGGTACGTGCACGACACAGCATCGTAGGAACAAAAAAGGGAAGATCTTGTTTTGGGTGATTTATCTTTTTTTCACTCAACGTAGTGTGAATAATATGATGTGGGGGGACCCATGAAGCTTATGTGGTTTGGTTGCATGGCTACGAAAGGTTAGAGAAAAAATAAATAGATAATGTGTTTAGAGTGCACTCCACTAAACAGATATACTTTGGATCCATTGCAACGGGCCGACACATCTATATCTATACCCCTATATAGTGTGTGAATAACTTTGAAAGTTGGTCGTTGGATGAAGCCAATCCGACGGTACAAATATGGCAAATCCGAGCACTACTGGCCGTTGGATATAATCTACATTCCACCAGATTCTGCCACATGTAGAATCTAGAAGACTCCATGGTTGAACTTCATTCATGACTAACTTTTCCACAACTAAGCTTAGGCAAAGTGTGTCTGCCACAAAAAATGTGGCTAACAAAATGGCCACCACAAGTGTGGCAAGATTTGGCAAGAAGTTGAGTCTATGACATGTGGACCATGTAGCTAGAAAAGTGTGGCAAGCCACAAGTGTAGCAATGAACCAAACACATGCCTGGTGTGTTTGGTAGGGTGTATGATCCCAAGAGTTCCCTTCTTGGCCCACTTTTGCGTGTTTGGTAGAGTGTATGGAGGGTGCATGAGTCCACACTGGCTTAGCACAAATACACTATAAGCATGCATGAAGAGAGCATACATGAAGAGGGGTGTTGAGTTGAGCATGCATGAAGAGGGAACAACTATGCTGAGATGAGAACGCAACCAAACACACTTGTGGCACGCCTAAGCTTAGGCGTGGCAACCTTAGGCTGCAAACCAAACATCTATACCCCTATATAGTGTGTGAATAATAACTTTGAAAGTTGGTTGTTGGATGAAGCCAATCCGATGGTACAAAGATGGCAAATCCGAGCACTATTGGCCGTTGGATATCATCTAGTACATTCCACCAGATTTTGCCACATGTAGAATCTAGAAGACTCCACATGTAGAAGCATAATGCACAAACCACCAGAATCTCATGCGTGCAATGCACGTGTACCTTACTAGTAGTTATCAGTAGTAAGAAACAAATTCCGAGTTTGGCACGAGCTCATACTGCGGGAGCACCACAAGGCCTGCCGCAGGAGTTACATTTCCCTCTTGGGGCCCACGGGACCGAACTTCAGTGACTTAGTGCCCGTCCTATGAGTCAATGACATGCGGACCTTAAATGTGGCTGGCCCACATGTCATTCTCATGGTGGTGGTGTGGTTCGCGACTCACTCGTTCGAGATGAACTGGCCGGTGGTGGCGTGGCCGTGGCGATGGTGCCACAACCGGGCATCGGGCGTTATGAGGCGAGATGGCCACACCGGCGGTACTACCAGTAGTACAAAAGTACTTAGCTGAGGATTGATGCCCGGGACGAAATGTGTCACAGCCGCTGGATGAAAATTCGATGCGGAGCAAGCAAACCACGTCCAATCGGGTGTGGCTGTGGTAGAAAGTTGATGGTCGCCGCAGTTTAGCTGGCCCGCATGTCATGCACACAAAGGCAGAGGAGCGGTGGGGCCGAGAGGGATGAAGCGCACGTCGGGGGGATGTGGATCCCCTGACGTGAACAATCCTACCATTCTATCACTGACATGTGGGACCCCCAAGTGTGGGTCCCACTAGTCAGCGAAGGAAAGGCAGGGTAAGGCAGTGATAGCCACATCAGAGGATCCATGTCCACGTCGGGGGACGTCGTGCTTACAGGTAGGGCTGGAGTGGCGTCGTGGGAATCGCGTGTGGGTGTGGCAGTGGTAGAAACAAGAAACGTGATGGTCGTCGTGTTTCAACTTCCATGGACAAGCTGTCATGTCTGCTGACACATGTATATCAAAACTAGAGTGTTTATATTTCAAGCACGTGAACAAGTATTATTCTACTACTTTGGATCCATTGCAATGCACGGGCCAGCACATTGGTAGTAGTAGTGTCTATCTCTATCTCTAGAGGCCTTCCCTCAATCATCCTTTTCTCTCACAAGATAAACTACTCATACAAATGCATCTTGATGTTTCGTGGAACGCAAGAGGATGTTTCCTTGGGGGTCTCTCTAGCGCCGGGCGTGGTCAGAAGTTGCAAGTTGACGCCTTGAGATGTCGCTGCTGAGGGCACTCGGATTTCCTTCGATGAGCAGGTAAGATGAGTTTGATCACGTAGTAAATGCATTCTACAGACTACTTTCGTGTCCATTTCCTAATTCTCTCCCTGCCCACTGTTTCACGTGTTAGGCTCAAAAGCAGTGGAGATTGGCTTGCATATGTACGGAGGGTACCAACATCAATTTGCACAACATTTACAACAGTGACACCATTCCCGTAGAACCTTTATCCAACATTCGGATCAGCCATGCAACGGGCCACCGCATGAATTGGTACGATGGAACCACAGTGAGATTGAATAAGATAGCACGAACCTTGCACATGGCGGTCAAAGGTGGACCATGCTATCAGCGGCCGATTTGTTGCCGTACGAGTACGAAGACGCTGTGCTCCTTTCTAACCGCATCTTCGCGGTGACAAACCAGGGGACTTGTTTCGTATGGGACACATCCTACGATATGCTCCCTCTCTCCCAGTTTATTTGTTTTGAATATTTTCGTTTTATAAGTTTCAAATTCAAATTTAGAGCTCCCATCACATGTTGAGATTACAATGTCCATTAAATCGTTGCGTGCATGTATAGTAAAGAAACAAATCTCGAGATTGACACGAGTTCGTGCAGCGGTAGCACCAGCCTGGCGCAGGAGTTACATTTCCATCTCAGGGCCCTCGGGACTGAGCTTCAGCGCCATACTACACCTGCCTTTCAGTCAATAGCATGTGGACCCGACAGGTGGCTGGTCCACATGTAATGCTCCCGAAGGCAGAGGGACAGCGGGGCCGAGAGGGGTGAGCCGCAGGTCGGGGCACGTGTGGTGTCATGGGTTCGTGCAGCGTCGTGGGAATCGCGTGTGGCTGTTGTAGAAACTTGATGCTCGCTGATACATCCATTTTGCATCATGCTTTTATATCGATATTTATCGCATTATGGGTTGTTATTTCACATTATGTCACAATACTTATGGCTATTCTCTTTTATTTTACAAGGTTTACATGAAGAGGGAGAATGCCGCCAGCTGGAATTCTGGGATGGGAAAGGAGCAAATATTGGAGACCTATTATGCGCAACTCCAAAAGTCCTGAAACTCCACGGAATATCTTAAAATAAATAAAGAAAAATTGTCGCCAAAGATGAAGGCCAGGGGGCCCACACCCTGCTCACGAGGGTGGGGGGTGCCCCCCCCTAGGGCGCGCCCCCCTACCTCGTGGGCCCCCTGGTGGCTCTCCGACACCCATCTTCTCCTTTATGAAGTCTTTCGTCAAGAAAAAAAATAAGAAAAAACCTTTCGGGACGAGACTCCGCCGCCACGAGGCGGAACCTTGGCGGAACCAATTTGGGGCTCCGGCAGAGCTGTTCTGCCAGGGACACTTCCCTCCGGGAGGGGGAAATCATCACTATCGTTATCACCAACGCTCCTCTCATCGGGAGAGGGCAATCTCCATCAACATCTTCACCAGCACCATCTCCTCTCAAAACCCTAGTTCATCTCTTGTATCCAATTCTTGTCTCCAAGTCCGGGATTGGTGCTAGTAGTGTTGATTACTCCTTGTAGTTGATGCTAATTGGTTTATTTTGTGGAAGATTATATGTTCAGACCCTTTATGCATATTATTACCCCTCTGATTATGAACATGAATATGCTTTGTGAGTAGTTACGTTTGTTCCTGAGGACACGGGAGAAGTCTTGCTATTAGTAGTCATGTGAATTTGGTATTCGTTCGATATTTTGATGAGATGTATGTTGTCTAGCCTCTAGTGGTGTTATGTGAACGTCGACTACATAACACTTCACCATTATTTGGGCCTAGAGGAGGCATTGGGAAGTAATAAGTAGATGATGGGTTGCTAGAGTGATGTAGCTTAAACCCTAGTTTATGCGCTGCTTCGTAAGGGCTGATTTGGATCCATATGTTTCATGCTATGGTTAGGTTTACCTTAATACTTTTGTTGTAGTTATGGATGCTTGCAATAGAGGTTAATCATAAGTGGGATGCTTGTTCAAGTAAGAACATCACCCAAGCACCGTCCACCCACATATCAAATTATCAAAGTACCGAACGCGAATCATATGAACGTGATGAAAACTAGCTCGACGATATTCCCATGTGTCCTCGGGAGCGCTTTTCCTATTATAAGAGTTTGTCCAGGCTTGTCCTTTGCTACAAAAAGGATTGGGCCACCTTGCTGCACTTTATTTACTCTTGTTACTTGTTGCTCGTTACAATTTATCTTATCACAAAACTATCTCGTTACCACTTATTTCAAGACTTGCAGAGAATACCTTGCTGAAAACCGCTTATCATTTCCTTCTGCTCCTCGTTGGGTTCGACACTCTTACTTATCGAAAGGACTACGATAGATCCCATATACTTGGGGGTCATCAAGACTCTTTTCTGGCGCCGTTGCTGGGGCGTGTAGCGCTTTTGGTAGGTGGAATTTGGTAAGGAAAAATTTATATAGTGTGCTGAAATTTATCTGTCACTTCTTACTATGGAAAGTAATTCTCGAGGGGCATGTTCGGGTTTCTTCACCCGCCTAGTAGAGCAAAGAGTTGCTCCTCAACCTACTGAACCTATTGAAAATGAAACTCCTTTTGAATTTCCTTCGGTATGATGGAAAACTGCTAGCTAATCCTTTTACAGAGATGGAACAAAGCATCCGATGAGCACTTAATATATGTGGATGAAGTTTGTGGATTATTTAAGCTTGCAGGTATACCCGATGACGTTGCTAAGAAGAAGGTCTTCCCTCTATCTTTGAAGGGAGACGCATTGACATGGTATAGGCTATGTGATGATACGAGATCATGGAACTACAAAAGATTGAAATTGGAATTTCATCAAAAATATTATCCTATGCATCTTGTTCATCGTGATCGCAATTACATATATAATTTTTGGCCTCGCGAAGGAGAAAGCATCGCTCAAGCTTGGGGGAGGCTTAAATCAATATTATATTCATGCCCCAATCATGAGCTCCCAAGAGAAATAATTATTCAAAGTTTTTATGCTCGGCTTTCTCATAATAATCAAACCATGCTCGATACTTCTTGTGCCGGCTCTTTTATGATGAAGAGTACCTAATTCAGATGGAATTTATTGGATAGAATTAAACGCTACTCTGAAGATTGGGACCTCGACGAAGGTAAGGAGTCAGGTATGACACCTAAGTTTGATTGTGTTAAATCTTTTTATGGATACCAATATTTTCCATGAGTTTAGCACTAAATATGGACTTGACTCTGAGATAGTAGCCTCTTTCTGTGAATCTTTTGCTACTTATGTTGATCTCCCCAAGGAGAAGTGGTTTAAATATCATCCTCCCATGGAAGTAAAAGTAGCTGCACCTATTAAAGTTGAAGAAAAGACTGTCACTTATAATGATCCTATTGTTCCTACCTCTTATGTTGAGAAACCACCTTTCCCTGTTAGAATAAAGGATCATGCTAAAGCTTCAACTATGGTTCATAAAAACAATATTATAACTTATACACCTCCTGAGCAAGTCAAAGTAGAACCTAATATTGCTATTGTTAAAGATCTCTTGTCTTATAATATTGATGGGCATGTTATTCAATTCTGTGGTGAATCTGCTAGAATTGCTAAACCTAGCGTTAAAGATAAACATAGACCTGTGGTAGGCGTGCCTGTTATTTCTGTTGAAATAGGAGATCATTGTTATCATGGCTTATGTGATATGGGTGCTAGTGCTAGTGTTATACAGAAAGTATGCATGATATTACACCCGCTGAGTTAGAAGAAATCGATGTTACCATTAAGCTTGCCAATAGAGATACTATATCACCATTTGGGATTGTTAGAGATGTTGAGGTCTTGTGTGGGAAAATCAAATATCCTGCTGATTTTCTTGTTCTAAGTTCCCCACAAGATAGCTTTTGTCCAATTATATTTGGTAGACCCTTCTTGAATACTGTCAATGCTAAGATAGACTGCGAAAAGAATGTTGTTACTATTGGCTTGGATGATATGACTTATGAGTTTAATTTCTCTAAATTTAGTAAACATCACTGTGAAGAAGAATTGCCTAGTAAGGATGAAATCATTGGTCTTGCTTCTATTGCCGTACCTCCTAGTGATCCTTTAGAACATTATTTGCTAGACCATGAAAATGATATGTTTATGAATGAAAGAAGGGAAATAGATAAAGTATTCTTTAAACAGGAACCTATTCTGAAACATAATTTGCCTGTTGAAATCCTAGGGGATCCTCCTCCACCCAAGGGTGATCCCGTGTTTGAGCTTAAACCGTTGCATGATAATCTTAAATATGCTTATCTTGATGAAAAGAAAATATATCCTGTTATTATTAGTGATAACCTTTCAGAGCATGAAGAAGAAAGATTACTGAAAACTCTGAAGAAGCACCGTGCTGCTATTGGATACACTCTTGATGATCTTAAGGGCATTAGTCCCACTCTATGTCAACATAAAATAAATTTGGAAGAAGATGCCAAACCGGTTCGTGATCATCAACGAAGGCTTAATCCTAAGATGAAAGAAGTGGTAAGAAAAGAAATAAAAAAGCTTCTTGAGGCAGGTATAATTTACCCCGTTGCTGATAGTCAGTGGGTAAGTCCTGTTCATTGTGTCCTTAAGAAGGGAGGCGTTACTGTTGTTCCTAATGACAAACATGAATTGATCCCGCAAAGAATTATTACAGGTTATAGGATGCTAGAAAGATTATGCAAACATACACACTATTGCTTTCTAGATGGTTATTCTGGTTTCTCTCAAATACCTGTGTCGGCTAAAGATCAATCAAAGACTACTTTTACATGCCCTTTTGGTACTTTTGCTTATAGACGTATGCCTTTTGATTTATGTAATGCACCTCCTACCTTTCAAAGATGCATGATGGCTATATTTTCTGACTTTTGTGAAAAGATTTGTGAGGTTTTCATGGACGACTTTTCCGTCTATGGTTCCTCTTTTGATGATTGCTTGAGCAATCTTGATCGAGTTTTGCAGAGATGTGAAGAAACTAATCTTGTCTTGAATTGGGAAAAGTGCCACTTTATGGTTAATGAAGGTATTGTCTTGGGGCATAAAGTTTCTGAAAGAGGTATTGAAGTTGATAAAGCCAAAGTTGATGCTATTGAAAAGATGCCATGTCCCAAGGACGTCAAAGGTATAAGAAGTTTCCTTGGTCACGCCGGATTTTATAGGAGGTTCATTAAGGACTTCTCAAAAATTTCCCGGCCTCTGACTAATTTATTACAAAAAGATGTACCATTTGTCTTTGATGATGATTGTGTAGAAGCATTTGAAATACTTAAGAAAGCATTAGTCTCCGCACCGTTGTTCAGCCACCGATTGAATTTACCCTTTGAAATTATGTGTGATGCTAGTGATTATGTCAGAGGTGCTGTTCTAGGGCAAAGAGTTGATAAGAAATTAAATGTTATCCATTATGCTAGTAAGACTCTAGACAATGTTCAAAGAAATTATGCTACTACCGAAAAGGAACTTTTAGCAGTTGTATTTGCTTGTGATAAATTCAGACCCTATATTGTTGATTCCAAAGTAACTATTCACACTGATCATGCTGCTATTAAATATGTTATGGAAAAGAAAGACGCAAAACCTAGACTTATTAGATGGGTTCTCTTGCTGCAAGAATTTGATTTGCATATTGTTGATAGAAAAGGAGCTGAGAACCCCGTTGCAGATAACTTATCTAGGTTAGAGAATGTTCTTGATGACCCACTGCCTATTGATGATAGCTTTCCTGATGAACAATTAAATGCCATGAGCACTTCTCGTAGCACTCCATGGTATGCTGATTATGCTAATTATATTGTTGCTAAATTTATACCACCTAGCTTCACATACCAACAAAAGAAAAAGTTTTTCTATGATTTGCGACATTACTTTTGGGATGACCCACATCTTTATAAAGAAGGAGTAGATGGTGTTATTAGATGTTGTGTGCCTGAGCATGAAAAGGAACAAATCCTACGCAAGTGTCGCTCCGAAGCTTATGGAGGACACCACGCTGGAGATAGAACTGCACATAAGGTACTGCAATCCGGTTTTTATTGGCCCACTCTCTTCAAGGATGCCCGTACGTTTGTTTTGTCTTGCGATGAATGTCAAATTATTGGTAATATTAGTAGACGTCAAGAAATGCCTATGAATTATTCACTTGTCATTGAACCCTTTGATGTTTGGGGCTTTGATTATATGGGACCTTTTCCTGCCTCTAATGGATATACACATATTTTGGTTGGTGTTAATTACGTTACTAAGTGGGTAGAAGCTATTCCAACTAGTAGTGCTGATCATAACACTTCTATTTTAAAATGCTTAAGGAAGTTATTTTTCCAAGGTTTGGAGTCCCTAGATATTTAATGACTGATGGTGGTTCACATTTTATTCATCGTGCTTTCCGGAAAATGCTTGCTAAATATGATGTCAATCATAGAATTGCATCTCCATATCACCCATAGTCTAGTGGTCAAGTAGAATTGAGCAATAGAGAGCTCAAATTAATTTTGCAAAAGACTGTTAATAGGTCTAGAAAGAATTGGTCCAAGAAACTTGATGATGCATTATGGGCCTATAGAACTACATATAAAAATCCTATGGGTATGTCTCCGTATAAAATGGTTTATTGAAAAGCATGTCACTTACCTCCCGAACTAGAACATAAGGCATATTGGGCTATTAAAGAGCTCAACTATGATTTCAAACTTGCCGGTGAGAAAAGGTTATTTGATATTAGCTCACTTGATGAATGGAGAACCCAAGCTTATGAAAATGCTATGTTGTTTAAAGAAAAAGTTAAAAGATGGCATGACAAAAGGATACAAAAGCGTGAGTTTAATGTAGGTGATTATGTATTGCTATACAACTCTCTTTCAAGATTTTTTGCAGGAAAACTTCTCTCTAAATGGGAAGGTCCCTACGTTATCGAGGAGGTCTATCGTTCCGGTGCCATAAAAATCAACAACTTCGAAGGTACAAACCCGAAGGTGGTAAACGGTCAAAGGATCAAACATTATATCTCAGGTAATCCCATAAATGTTGAAACCAATATTATTGAAACCGTAACCCCGGAGGAATACATAAGGGCACTTTCTGCACCGCTTCAGATTCCGAAAAGGAATAGGTATGTGGTACGGTAAGTAAACCGACTCCAAAACAATTTCTAAGGCAATATTTCTCCGTTTTGGAATATTTAGAAAACTAGAAAACTTAGTGGCAGTCCAGGAAGGACACGAGGGCTCCACTAGGGTGGAGGGCGCGCCCTACCCCCCTGGGCACGCGCCCCTACCTCGTGAGCACCACGTGTGCCCTCAGGACTCGTTTTCTTGCACGATACGTATTTTGGTCGGTAAAAATTCATTATATATTCTCCCGAAGGTTTTGACTCTCGTATCACGCAAATCTCTTCTGTTCTTGTTTTGAGCTGTTCTCTGTCAGGGTTGTCAAGGCCAGGCATCATGTCGTCTCCTCCGTCTAACAATAGTGACAAAGATGATTGGCTAATGAATATAGAGCTGAAGAGGGAAGAACCCGTGGAGATCAACAAGGATGAAGGGATCAAGAAGGCCACGGAGAACCAAACTCCGGTAGCAGAAGACATCCTTCGACTTGATCACAACCTTCTTACCCCAACTGAAATCAAAGCTTTCAAGATGATTATGTTAGCTCGTATTCAAAACAAGTATCTCACAAGTGAAAATATTTTGTTGAAGGAGCATATCGTTGCACTCAAGGGAATTATTCGCAAGTTGGAGGACCTCTTACGCTCGATGTGCGACTATCCATCACCTCCACCTTCACCGACAAAGAAGGAGGCATAATCACATGGGTATGGGCACTCCCCCTGGGCAACTGCCAAGCTTGGGGGAGGTGCCCCGGTATCGTATCACCATCACAACTCCTATCTTTACCGTTTTTCTTAGTTGGATCCTTTTAGTAGTATCTTGATCTAGTAGAATAAATTTATGGCATGATCTAGTTTTGAGTTTTGCTTTATGATCTCTCTGTGTAATCGAGTCCATGAGATATATATATATATATATATATATATATATATATATATATATATATATATATATATATATATAAAATAAAGTTAGTTGAGTCAAGGGCTTGATTATTTTGCCATGATCTTGGGTGAATAAAAGAAAAGAAAGAAGAAAAAGAATAAAAAGAATCAAGGAGTTCATATTGATCTTATTGAGAGTAATGACTTCACATAGAAAGAGTATGATGATTAAAAGTTGTTGGGAGTTGGCAAATATAGCTTTGGTCATCGTTGCAATTAATAGGAAGTAATAAGGAAAGAGAGGTTTCACATATAGATATATTATCGTTGACATCTTTTATGATTGGGAGCACTCATTAAAATATAACATGCTAAAGAGTTGATGTTGGACAAGGAAGACAACGTGATGAGTTATGTTTTCTTATATCTGAGATAAAGTATGTTGTCATGGATCCTCTAACATGTCGAGCTTGCCTTTCCCCTCATGCTAGCTAAATTCAAAGCACCAAGTAGAGATACTACTTGTGCTTCCAAATACCCTTAAACCAGTTTAGCCATGAGAGTCCACCATATCTACATATGGATTGAGTAAGATCCTTCAAGTAAGTTGTCATCGGTGCAAAGCAATAAAAATTGCTCTAAACATGTATGATTGATTGGTGCGGGAGAAATAAGCTTTCTACGATTTTGTGATGTGGAAGTAATAAAAGCGACGGACTGCATAATAAAGGTTCATATCACAAGGGGCAATATAAAGTGACGTTCTTTCTCATTGAGATTTTGTGCATCCAACCATAAAAGCGCATGGCAACCTCTGTTTCCCTCTACGAAGGGCCTATCTTTTATTATTATCCTCTACCTTATGCAAGAGTCACGGTGATCTTCACCTTTCCTTTTTCATTTTATCCTTTGGCAAGCCCAAGATGTTGGATAGAATATGATATATATATATATATATATATATATATATATATATATATATATATATATATATATATATATATATATATATATAAAATTGGACGTAGGGGAGCATGATTTATAATTGTTGACATTACCCTTGAGGTAAAAGGTTGTGGGGCAAAACTATAAGCCCCTATCTTTCTCTGTGTCCGATTAAAACTCCGTAACCACAAGTATTGCGTGAGTGTTAGCAATTATGAAGGACTAAATGATAGTTGAGTATGTGGACTTGCTTTTAAGCTCTGACATAGACTCTTCCCGATGTTATGATAAATTGCAATTGCTTCAATGACTGAGGTTATAATTTGTTGGTGCTCAATAAGGTTTCTGATTCATACCTTTGCATTGTGAAAATATCATCACTTGAACATAAGTAATCATATGACAAAATCTATATGTGTTGCTGTTATAAGAACAATCATGATGCCTTCATGTCTGTATTTTATTTTTATCGACGCCTCTACCTCTAAACATGAGGACATATTTATTGTTATCGGCTTTTCGCTTGAGGACAAGCGAGGTCTAAGCTTGGGGGAGTTGATACGTCCATTTTGCATCATCCTTTTATATCGATATTTATCGCATTATGGGCTGTTATTTCACATTATGTCACAATACTTATGGCTATTCTCTTTTATTTTACAAGGTTTACATGAAGAGGGAGAATGCCGGCAGCAGGAATTTTGGGCCGGGAAAGGAGCAAATATTGGAGACCTATTCTGCGCAACTCCAAAAGTCCTGAAACTCCACGGAATATCTTAAAATAAATAAAGAAGAATCATCGCCAAAGATGAAGGCCAGGGGGCCCACACCCTGCTCACGCGGGTTGCCCCCCCCCCCCCCAGAGCGCGCCCCCCTACCTCGTGGGCCCCCTGGTAGCTCTCCGACGCCCATCTTCTCCTATATGAAGTCTTTCGTCACGAAAAAATAAGAAAAACCTTTCGACGAGACTCACCACCACGAGGCGGAACCTTGGCGGAACCAATCTGGGCTCCGCAGAGCTGTTCTGCTGGGACACTTCTCCGGAGGGGGAAATCATCACCATCGTCATCACCAATGCTCCTCTCATCGGGAGAGGGCAATCTCCATCAACATCTTCACCAGCACCATCTCCTCTCAAAACCCTAGTTCATCTCTTGTTTCCAATTCTTGTCTCCAAGTCCGGGATTGGTGCTAGTAGTGTTGATTACTCCTTGTAGTTGATGCTAATTGGTTTATTTGGTGGAAGATTATATGTTCAGATCCTTTATGCATATTATTACCCCTCTGATTATGAACATGAATATGCTTTGTGAGTAGTTACGTTTGTTCCTAAGGACAAGGGAGAAGTCTTGCTATTAGTAGTCATGTGAATTTGGTATTCGTTCGATATTTTGATGAGATGTATGTTGTCTAGCCTCTAGTGGTGTTATGTGAACGTCGACTACATAACACTTCACCATTATTTGGGCCTAGAGGAGGGCATTGGGAAGTAATAAGTAGATGATGGGTTGCTAGAGTGATGAAGCTTAAACCCTAGTTTATGCGTTGCTTCGTAAGGGCTGATTTGGATCCATATGTTTCATGCTATGGTTAGGTTTACCTTAATACTTTTGTTGTAGTTATGGATGCTTGCAATAGAGGTTAATCATAAGTGGGATGCTTGTTCAAGTAAGAACAGCACCCAAGCACCGGTCCACCCACATATCAAATTATCAAAGTACCGAACGCGAATCATATGAACGTGATGAAAACTAGCTCGACGATATTCCCATGTGTCCTCGGGAGCGCTTTTCCTATTATAAGAGTTTGTCCAGGCTTGTCCTTTGCTACAAAAAGGATTGGGCCACCTTGCTGCACTTTATTTACTCTTGTTACTTGTTGCTCGTTACAATTTATCTTATCACAAAACTATCTGTTACCACTTATTTCACTACTTGCAGAGAATACCTTGCTGAAAACCGCTTATCATTTCCTTCTGCTCCTCGTTGGGTTCGACACTCTTACTTATCGAAAGGACTACGATAGATACCCTATACTTGCGGGTCATCACTCGCCGCATTTAAGGTGGCCTCCATGTCATGCACACAAAGGCAGAGGGGCGGTGCGGCCGAGAGGGGTGAGGCGCACATCGGGGGACGTGGTGTCGTGGGTTGGAGCGGCGTCGTGGGAATCGCGAGTGGCAGTGGATGAAACATGATGGTCGCCATAGTTGAACTTCCATGGACAAGTTGTCATGTCTACGGACACATGCATTGCATACCGATCACTGGAAGGAGTAGTAGAGAAAGCTAGGCGGATAAATAGTTCCTTATAGTCAAGCGGACCCATGCTACTACTTGTTCCAAAGACATGCGCACCATCTAAATAGTCCATCTATATCAATATACATAGAGAGGGAATACTTTTTTTACAAGAGAGGAAATAGTTCATCCATCCATAATGCCATGCTGCTGGTGCAGCATCTTCTTCTTCTTCTTCTTCTTCTCATTTTCTGTGGGAGACGGCTTCGCAACAAGCTCTCTGGACCTTCAGGCTTGCAACTATCTCGAAACTCACACGGGCATCGAGGGCAGCATATTTTATCCGCTCGTACGTCAAGGGATAATTCTCCCATCCAGACGACCTTAATGCCAGCGTCTCGTCACCCTTCTAAAGATTTGTTCCTAGCACAAAATCTGTTACGTCGAATAGGGATGGTGTCGGTTTATCGCAATCTTCTACAGGAATTTTTATTTTGGTTTGTAGATCAGCGATGCTTTTCAAATCAAGGTTGTACGGCTCCAACTTCTGTGTGTCCCCTGCGATGGCTGCCCCACAGAAGTATATGTCCTCCCGAGACAAGAAATCGTGAAGCTCACCTAGTATGGAGGGTGCGTGTATGATGTGGTACACCAAAACATCATCTTCGAGGCACAACTGAAGGACAGCGGCGTGTTGGATCTTCCCAGTGGCACGCTCTGTGTACTCTGCGTCGAGACCGATGACATTCATCTCCACCTTTTGGAGGGAGTTGGATACATTGTTGACCCACTTCCGAACAACCCTTGGGTGGTCGGTGACTGTGGAAACTATGCTCAACGAGCCTTCGACGAGGACATGTTGGACGCTAAAAACCTGCATCTCGATCTCTTTCGCCATTTGGAACCGCTGGACCGGTAGGCTATGGTTTGGAGAATTAGGATTAGATGGCTAGTCTAACTAAAGAAGATGATTATTTATAGGGGCTTCGGAATTACTCCAGGAGGATGTGAAGAGGTTAAAACAATGTGAATGCAGTGTGGTTTGGATGCAATTGAAGATCAAGGAGTAGTGAAAAAGCCGAGGAAAATCGGTTCCCGATGGAGAAGTAAATGGGAGAAGTTATGCGCATGCATGAGTAGAGCTGCGGTGGTTTGATTGCTGCATGCAATGGATTGGACGGGCTCTTAGGTTGCCTTTTCTCTCTCTCACGCGCACAGAATGGCCCACTTGCATGCTGCAGTTTATTTGATGGAGTCTGGCTGCAGCTGCTACGCTAATGCTGTGAATGCGGGGCATGGAGGGAAATGGGCGCATGCAAAAGGGTATATACGCAGAATAATTAGAGAAATACTGAAAAAAGTTATGCGCAGACAAAAGAGGACCAGAGGGAGTACTACTCATGTTCCTACTACGGTTAAGGAATATGCGGTTATCCTCAAAAAAGAAAAAGTCCTTCTTTGCGCTTCCGCATGCACGAGAATTTGGTTCTGCTCGCAATATGGATGATAGCTGGAGGATGAAGTGAACCCAGAGGCATGCTAGCATGGGAGTACTACTCAGGTTCCTACTACTCCTACTAGTAGTAGTAGTACAACTGTGGTACACTTGATGGTCAAAATACTATTATTCATCCGGTCCTCACAGTGAAGTGACAAGACCCTGCGCCCGAGGTGACACCAGTCCAGGCGGCGTGTCCGGGTTACCAAAGTCAGCCTCACCTTGTGCACTGTGCAGTCACTGTCACCGCCGCTGTATAGCATGCCTCGCCTCGTCTCCCTCTCCCCTAGCACCACTCCATCTCCATCTCCGTCTCGCCGAAGATCCTGAGGTCACTCTTCATCATCTCATTGTGCCCCCGTGTACCCTCGCCTCGCTCGCCTCCCCCAGTACCACTATTCCCTCTCTAGCCGCTCAAGCACCAACAGCCTTCTCCCCCATAAATCAAGCCCCCCAAAACCCCACCTTCCAAACTCCACCATGGCCGAACGCGAACCGCGCAGCATCCATATGAGCTGTGATTGAAGCAATCTTCCCAGTGACGTCCTCGACTTCTGTTGTTCGTGTATGGATATGTTGAGCGCCCTGCGGCTGGCTGCATGCTCAATGGGCATGCACACGGCCATCATCGAAGCGAGGCCTAAGCTTTCCAAGACACCCTGATTGCTGCTATCTGGTCTTGCAAGATTGGCTCACCATGATACGGAGGCGTACATGATACTCCTCGACTTCAATCCGATCTCCATTAGGCGAAACTTTTTGCGGTATGTAGTGGGTCGCCGACATCATTTCCTCGACTTCGATCCGATCACCATCGCCCAAACTTCTTGGCAGGTATGTACCGGTTGGCATGAACTCCCATCGGATGGCTGCCTTCGAGAAGACGGTAAAAGTTGGTGCTCATGAACTTCCGCACCTCCCATGAGATTATCCTTCCTCCATTGGATTATATAGAGTTCTACCATCGCGTCCAAGTCATCTAGATTACCACGCCGCTTGGATCGAACCTTGTTTTGCGTAAGATTGTAATCTGCCAAGTGCCCACACGACATGCGTAATTATGCAGACTTCAAGCTAGTTGCCTTGTTCGACCGTGGACTCGCCTATCTTTACGCCGGTGCCTTCTTTAGCTGGAGACAACTCAGCTCGCAAAGGATCATCGTCAAAGCTGATACACACTTCTGTGATGCCACTACTAGAAATACCACTACTAATGGCGCACCTAATATGGCCATTAATGGCGCATCAGAGGTGCGCCATTGACAGCACGCCATTAGTAATTTTTACTAATGGCGCACCACCGGTGCGCCATTAGTATCAGAGATTAATGGCGCACCACCTGTGCGCCATTAGTATATGCAAGGGTGCGCCATTAGTATGCCTCCTGTGGGCATGTATACCAGTGCTTTGGCATACTAATGGCGCACCACCCCGGATGCGCCATTAGTAATCAAGAGATACTAATGGCGCACTTCCGGTGATGCGCCATTAGTATGATCAATCATACTAATGGCGCACTGTCATGTGATGCGCCATTAGTATGAATATTAGGTTTTTTTATTTTTTATTTTCTGTTTTTGCACAGGTTACAAAATGTATAACTTGACAAAATATAGACAGCACACATCAACAATAGATTCATCAAATACAATAGAAGATTAGTCCTTGAATACAATTCATCATATTAGTCTCCTAATACAATTCATCATATTAGTCTCCGAATTGAAAAGACCGAACAAAGATAGAACATTATATTACAAGTCTCGAGACCGCGAGTAGCGAAGTTTATCTTCGCATTACAAGTCGATATCGATCATCTAAACTACCATCACATAGAAGAGAGCTGCGGTCATCACGATGAGCATCATCACGATGAAACTCGCCTTCATCCGGTTCCTCCAACGCCCTCCCTCTCCCGCTAGATAGCGGGCGATCTAGATTCGCCTCGCCCTAGTGGTGTACCTTTGTAACTGTTACCGCTGAATCGGTGAACCTGTCTCCGACACTCCTCCCACCATCGAGACTCGAACCTTACCTTGTACACGACATACGCCGGCATCTCTATGCACTAGCCAAACGTAAACGTTAGTACCAATTCACGCATAATACATAAGCAATATATAAGTATGCAATGAACGATCGGAAGAGAAAAGCAAGACATTAATAGCATCGATTACATCTAAGTTGAACGACTCTCAAACCAAAGAGACATACTACAAGTTCATTAAAGTTTAATTACAACATGACCCAATCGATGTTTCAGAACTAGACAACTCGACTCAAGGGACGGAGCGTGGATGAAGCCGCCGCTCATCGTGGGAGTCATGAAAGAACGGGCGTTGTCATCCTGCATTTGTAGCATTGTGTCGATGTCACCGTTGGACGGTTGATTTCGAGGTAGAACTACCCCGAGGTACGGCGACATCTTGATGGATGATTTCCGCAAACTCCGATCGGATGCGAAAGAATTTTTGTCGAGGTCCGCGTCCTGGATTGCCGACACGCCGCGCCCAATCTTGGAGTTTACTCGGTAGCGTGGTTGATGATGGTCCCGCACGATCGCCTCGCATGTGATGGATGGCGAGTAGGCACCCTTCTCGATCACAGCGGCTGCTTGACGCAGCAGTAACGTCAGACAGGGGAGAACACGTGCTTGCCGTGATTTACGAATAGGCCTGGTGAAGGTGCTCCAGATTTGGCGAGCCGGCAGGGAGAACATCATCAAGAACCTTCTTGACATTTGTGTAGTCTACGCTCGATCGACGGTCCGGTCGAAATACGTGGCCATGGAATATTTAGGGCTTAGGAGGATGAGCGGCAACGTGTGTCACCGCAGAAAACACGGAATGTTAAAAGAAAACGATCGAAATGTAAGAATTCATATGTTACGGGCGGTTGAGGGGAGGACTTACTCGGAAAGTAAGGCACGAGGAAGTTATCCTTATCTTGGTTTGCCGTAATGACGCCTTCGAGGTAAGAACTCGCGACTTGCCGGGTCCCCGCCGCTGCCCAAGATCTTGGCACGCATGTAGAAGGGGTCAACTATCACGATGTCCGGGTCTTGTCGCTAATGATCCGCATCTCCATACTCAGCGAAAATAGCCGAACGAAGGTGTAGTGCAGCGGATGAAGGTTCAACATAGCGTGATGTCATCAAAACGCAGGACGATCGTGACGCCCGATGGAGTTATCCACAAAGCCCTTGCCCTCCGCACCTTGGCCGCGAAAACCGGTATGCCACATCCTTCTCCCCGAGACGCCGCTTCTCCAAAGAAAGAACACCGTCATGCAGACTCCGATAGCACCGGTTGCAGCATTGAGCATATTTGTCGGTAGCATCGCCCTACCCGCCACATGCACCCTCCTCGAGATATCCTGCGGTGAAGGTGGCCCGCCCCGAGCACGGATCGCATTTCGGTGCCGGCTGGCTCGCACCCTTCTTAGTCTTTCTTTTGCGCGCCTTCTTCTTCTCCTGTAATGGGACCGAGTTTTGCTCACGCACCGCCTTCTTGAGTGTGTTGGGGCTGATATTATTTCGCACCTCGCCTATCTCGAGGCTCGTGAAGTCGGCAGTGGGAGGCGCTCTCGAGAGCTGAACGCCGACGGCGCTGCTGTAACTTGGCTTCTCCGCTGTACGAGCTAGATCGCACACGCCTTTTGTTGGGTTTGGTTCTTGAGAAGGAGGCCCCATGAAGTCGCCATCGCACTCCATGCTCGGCAAAGTACTCGATCGACGCTGCAAATGTATCATAGTCGCCGCCGCCGCCATTCCGATCCTGTGCCATATGCATGTTTGGATCCAGGGCATAGGGATGTCCGCACCGCTACGGCGGTCTTGCCATGGGGCCGACTTGGCACCGCACGATCGGGCGGTGTTGTCTTTGGGGTGGTGTCCCCGCCCCAAAATGAATCTGCTCTTCGCCAAAGCAGGGCCAGCTCAGCAGGCGCCGAGGGTCATCACGCCATCATCGCCGGCCCCGACGGGTCGATTCGAGGTAACAAGTCGTCGCAGCTCGGCAGCACCAACCAGTTGAACCCTAAACAAGTTGGGTGGCATCCGGGTACCGTGGAACAAGGTTGCCCGTTGAACGATTTTGCCCTTGGCGACATCGACCAACTCGTTGTTCACGGCGGAGGAGAGTGCACGAACGCCGGCGGCGCCTGCGAAAACATGTAGGGCGCCGTGGATGCCCACCAAAGGCAAGGAGATGAAGTCCTCGCCGAGAGAGGCTTAATTAGTTACCGTGATGATGGCGCCGAGCTCGGCTAATGTAGAGGCACCGCCAACGGCGGCGGCAGCTTGACGGAGGGGCCGCTTGTTGCAGAGGTGCCGCCGGCGACACCCGGTGCATTAAGCTCCGTGCGGCGCCGGAGACACCAATGCCGCCCGCTGGAGGCACCAATGGCCCCGCCATCGCATTATGCGAAGGCTGGCCGTGAAGCTAGGAATCGGGCGGCCTCTGGCCGCCTGCAATCCACGACTCAACCCCGAGATCAAGGTAGGCACAAGGGCGGTGATCGCCGCCCGAGTCGTTGTTCCACTTGCTCTTGGACAATCTCCGAATCCGCGCCACCTGTGCCTTTGAGTTCTTGAACCTCTCGCTACCGCTTTCCGAGCTGGTCTTTTTCTCCTTCCGCACACCAGCGGTATAGTATGACCCCATTTTGTCGACAAGCCTTTGCCGCCACACGACCAGCCGACGCCGGCCATCGAGCTTATCCTTGTTCTTCATTACATTCAACCCCTATTTAGAGTGGTGTCCCAAGGGTTGCTCGAGTCGACCCCGCCATCGCTTTCAATCGCTCATGGAAGGAATGTGAACCATTTAGAAATTCGCTTCATTAATTAGAATGCAACCATATGGAGCTAATTACGCTGGGTGTATTCCTTACCGTAACAAGCTCAAGCTGCCTGGTCTTCGGATCCGTGGTAAGCTCCTTTGTTTTCGGTCCTTCTTGTACCGGCCCCGACAAAGTTCCTGGTCTGCTTGTCACCGCCAGATGTATCAAGAGGGCGGTAGGCCTTGCTCGCACGGTCCGCCTCCTCCTTGTCCCATATAGGCTCCGCCACTCAGAACCGCCGGACCGAGTGTGTGTTCCCCATGTTCAGCTCCCGATTTGTTTCCCCCACTCACTTGATTGGGAGCTTGCGGTGCTCGAGCAATTGATCTTGAAGTCGCTTGTAGTCATCTTCGTGATCGAAGGATTTTCTCCTTGATCTTCTCATAACTCTCACCTTTCTCGATCATTCTCTTCACATTGCTTTTCCAAGTAGACAGGGCCTTGCTCATCTTCGTGAGGGCAGCATTGTTCACTTTATTCCCTTTGAGGCTTGTGTTTTCAAATTCAGCGGGAACTTGTATCGCTCGTGCAGCTTCGTGAAGAGGAGGTTGCGCAAATTCCTCGGTCAGATGCCTCGTGTTCTCGGTGTTGATCGAGACGGTGTTCGGACAATGCACCCGAGCTGAAGCGAGTACCCTTGACTATTCGCTCGGGCGCCGTTGGATTCCCGCTGGAGTCCACTTCAGAACTTCCTCCTTGAGGGTGCGAGCACGATCGGGCGCCGGTCCTTCCGCTGCCTCTTCGGTGGCTGCCATCTCAGCGCGGCACCGCCATCATCGATGGTGGCATCCTCGGCGGCACCATCGGTGGTGGCATCGGTGGTCATCCTCGGCGGCACCATCCGTGGTCTCGTGGATCGGTGGGAAGGCGGCGGCCTCATACAAGTGAGGTTGTTCCTCCATCTCCGGGACAGCTCCTGTAATGCCTTGCCGCTCAACCCCGGCCTCATCGTTAGGGCCATGTTTCTCTCTAAATAGAAACAAAGTTTGGTCAAAAGTTGGTTATTGTCAAGGAACAAGATCATGGTCTCATCATTTAGGGTTTGTCGACACCGAGGCATCCTAAAATCTAAGCTTTTATCATTGAGGGTTTTTCACGCCAAGGCACCCTAAAAGCCTAACTTTTCATCATTTCGGTTTTTATCGACACCGAGGCACCCTAAAAGACATGCATTAGTCACAAGTACGCCAAGCACTTGATCCTACTTAATTAACTACTAAGATACCCCGCCCATGCATTAGTCACAAGTACCCCATATGTCCTATTTTAGCAAAGTCATGCTAAAATTCACGGAAAATTTCAGCATGACCTTTGCTGAAAATAGGACATATGGAGTACCCGAATTTGCCGGAACGGAAGTTAATCGACATTCCGCAAACTCAAGGGCCTCTCGGGTACCTGCAAAATCTCTTTCAGGGGTGAAGGTGGTGTACAGACCAAGGAGCTTGAGGAGCAGCAGGCCCGAGGTCCTAAACAATCTTCGCCATCCGCTGCGTCTCGTCAGCCTATACGCAAATTCATTTCGATACCCATTCTTATGATGCATATTATATTTCACCTGCAGCCGCATCTCTCGACGAAACCTGGCTATCGTGATTCTTCTACAAACCCCGCAACTACTTAACTGTTTGTGAAGCAATCACTCATATGGAGATGGCCATTGTAATGGCCCGGTATGTATGTTTGTTTTCGCCTATCACTAGTTTCAAGTTCCCTGTCACACTTCTATTTAGCCTAGCATTCCCGAATTAAGTTCTTCATGCCGTTTAGCAAATTACTCTAAAAGAAAAGAGAAGTAAATGAAAGAATCAATGAGTACACGCACCAGCTAACACGACAGCAGATTAATCAACTTGGTTGAGTTTTGACATTCTGTTATCTACGTTAAATTAAGTTAAGAGTACCGTAGTTAGCTGTGTAGCCTTTTTCTTTATAAACTCTAATATCTAGCCACCAATATTATAAAAAAAATCATATACAACCAGTGACCTATCATGGTGGTTATGTGGATGCTTCACCAGTTAACATGAGCTGCATGTGTGTTCGAAACACCTAATCCCATCATTAGCTAATTTTTGTACATTACAAAATCTTACCAGTGTCTATGTTCAAGAAGAATTATGATCATCTCCTAAAGATACTTACTTTGGCATGTATAAGGAAGCAACAAGAGGCAATCCCAACTATTTCATTACTTATGGAATGGAAAATCTGCTGCGTGAATTCAAGATCATCTCCGGCCAAATGGTGCACACAGATGGCATAACTACGCAAAGAGCCCAAAGTAAGGGCCTTTGCCCATAGCATCCATTTTTTTCAGAACACCACACGTGAGTCTCCGAGTGGAGTTGATTTTTACAATATTGTTGGCTCATAACTAACAAAGTGAGATCAAGTCTGGAAGAGGCTGCAGTTCTGCACTATACATACACCAAATTTTCGGACTTAACATCCAGACGTGATCGCTGTGGATGCAAACCTACGAAAGAAGATGTTAAAAGATGTTTCATGTTGGATTTTGACAGAGCAGTAAGTAAAGCTATTCAGTTTCTCCTGTGAGCTACTACTAGATTTTTGTCCTTTTCCCTCCGTAATTATTTGCCTTTTGCATTCTTATAGTTATACTAGTGTTAGTTCTTCCTCTTGCATGATTTAGTTTGCTATTGTTTCTGCTACAATCTGACTTCCAACATTTACTATGCAGGCTTTTATAATTGCGTCAACTGCTAGTGAAGAGGATATGCTTCACTGGTAATTTTCATGGTCTCCTTCATATCATAAATTCTGTTCTAACTTGACTCTATTAATCTAAGCCATCAAACAAAAACACTTTCTGATTTCTAGAATGTGCCATCAATGATACTCGACGGCAAATATAATTGTCATGGACATTTACCCGATCTCCAATTCTTCACTCGACGCTAATATCTGTCATGACCACGGACATATATTAATAAAGTATAGTTTGTAGTGAATTTGGTGATACCAATTTCATATGGCAATTTATTTTATTATTTATTCAAGAGCAGAACTAAGATTTTTTTAATCATCGGGCACTCTTGAGGAGCATAATGCAACAAATCAGGAATAGATAGCTACTGCTACCACCCCTTATAAACGATCGAATGGTCACGAAAATTTTGTTTTCTTTTGGCCATACAGCAATGATATATTTGAGCATGTATCATAAATTCAACTAAAAGATGATCTATATCGGGGTAAACAAAGAAATCAAATTCCCATGAGTTTTATCAATTCACAGGACCAAAGTGAGGAAAAATTGTACAGCTTGATGGCTAAAATGCGTGTTCACGATTTGAGCAAAAGATATTATCTAAGGAAAATCTGTGAATGTCAAAGCAGTTGCAATTATCACTCGACCAAATATATGAACATCTTCGCCTCACTACATAGTCATTGCAGTCTTCTAGTATATGCATTGTAGGCCAAAAATATGCAACAAATAATGAACTACTGAAAATCTTCATGCAGTTTTGTGGAGCTACTCAAACAAAATAAAAGTTTACAAGATCTTCAACCAGCAATACAACACCATATCTTTTGTTCCCTAACATATAGTTCAAGATTCAGGTTACATTTATAGTCGCCAAGAATATTGCCCTTCTAAAAAACACCACAACTAAATTCACTAAATTAATTAAGGCATATCGCTGAGACAGCATGAAGAAATCATCACCATCTATATTTCTCTTGGATCAGAACATGTCATCTCCATTGATTTAGTTTTGAGGGGAGGAGGAGGATGAGGAGGAGGGGAGCTCACGGGGTGGTGGTGCTCGGCGACGGTGGTGTGGACGGGCGGGTCGAGGTGGGGCAGCGGCGTCGGGCAGGGTCGAGGCGGGCGCTGGGCGGCGGGGCAGCGCCCGGGCGGCGGGTCGGGCGGCGTCTGGGCGGCGCCCGGGCGGCGGGTCGGGCGGCGTCCGGGCGGCGCCCGGCGGGCGGGTCCGGGCGGCGGGCGGGTCGCGCGGGGCGGGCGGGTCGAGGCGGGTCGAGGCGGCGCGGCGGCGCAAGGCGGCGGCGGGCGAGGGGAGAGGGCGAGGGAGGGAGGGGCGAGGGCGAGGGCGAGGGCGCGGCGCGGCGGCGGCGGGGGGCGAGAGGAGAGAATCAACGAGGGGATCGGGCGAAGGGGATCGGGCGAAGGGGCCACAATACTAATGGCGCACCTCACGCAGTGCGCCATTAGCATGTTCACACTAATGGCGCACCTCACCGTGGTGCGCCATTAGTATTTTTTTTATTTCCACAAAAGCCAAAAGGTTATCTACTACCGTAACCTATCCATGTTAAGCCCACTCTACTAGCTCGACCGGTCAGCCTCCGGTTCTCACACTAGGAGGTCCCGGGTTCGACTCCTGTGCTCCACAAATTTTTTTATCATTTAAAAGCTATTTGATACTTATTTATGTTTAAATATGTTCAAACTTGTTTAAATAATAAGAGTAATATTTTTTATAAGACAGAGCATTTAAAAAGCTGTTTGATACTTATTTTTTTATAAGACGGTGCTGGGTGCGGGGTCGGCGACGGCGGTTGAGTAGGGGAATCGAGGGTGCGGGGGTTTATGGCGCGGCCGTGGCCTGGGGGACTGGGGGTGCTGTTTGGCGGTAGGGGGACCGGATCTGGCGAGGTGGGACAGCGATCGAGATGGAGGGGGATCGAGGTGGGCTCCACAAATTTTTTTATAAGACAGTAGTATTTTTTTTTAAAGACAGTAGCATTTAAAAGCCATTTTAAAAGATGGAGGGAATCGAGGGTGCGGGGGGTCGGCGGGGCCGGCGGACTGGGGGTGCTCAAGGCGAATCGAGGGGGGGGGTCGGATCTCGGCGAGGTGGGATAGCGATCGAGATGGAGGGGATCGAGATCGAGTGTCCATGAAATTTAAAAATATTCATGATAGTTCAAAAGTACCCATGAAATACAATCGAGAAATGAAGGCTACGATTTAAATACAATCGATCTTAGCTAGCTATCTGTTCACAATCTTCTTGCCCTTCTTTTTCGCAAATGGAGTTCTTCCGTGGAACGGACGCCCTTAGGTAGGGTGGTCCTGCTTCTTCTTGTGGTGTATGCTGCTACTTCATCATCGCCGCCATGTTCGATCCTCGGTCGCCAGATTTGTCAAGTCTTGCTCATTGGCTACTCCATCCATTCCGATGATCTTCCTTTGCCTCTCCTCACGACAACACGACCGGGCTTTGGCGGTCGGTAATGAAGAAGCATTGGTCCACTTGGGAAGCCAGCACCATGGCTCATTTTTCAAGGTGACGCTTATGCCCCGGTCTTGATATGGCTTCGTATAACCATGGTGGTGAAATACCGGTCTTCTTTATGACGTTCTTGGCCCATCTCGACACGGAACATCGGGACCTTCTCCAACAGTAGCTCAGCTCCCAGATCTCCTCGATCCTTCCGTAGTATCTGTCCTTGTCGTTACCGTGTAGGATTCCATCGCTACCCCGGAGTTCGATAACCATCGCTCTTCATGTCCTTGGCCTCGTGTAGAATGTGTAGTCATGATATCGTGACGCCTCATAGGTCATCGTTGTGCTCGGCGCCTGTGACAAGGCGAATATGAGTTGTTCTTCCGCGAAGAATCCTCATGTAAAGGGTGCGATGAAGCTTATGCTTGAACCAACGCGTGAAACATGAGTTGTGCTCTTTGAGTGTATCTCCGTCCGCCCTCTCGCTGGCCTCGGTCATTGTACGCCTTTTTAATAAAGGTTTTGTGCTCTACCACCCAAGGATCGACCACGCCTATGTGTTGTAGCGCGACTAGGTTTGCTCTTTCAAAGTCGGCGAGTCGACCCTCGAAGTCGACATGCATTTCGGCGACCCTCACGGTGACCCCATCCAGCGAGCCTGCCGAGGTGCTGTTGACGGCAGACCAACGGGTTCTCGATGCCTAGATAATTCGTGCAGAGGAGATGCACTCTTCGTCGAAAAGCCCCGCTATGCTTCCTTCTAGACGTGACATGTTGCGAACGTATCCTTTGATGACACCATTCATCCTTTCGAACGCATCATGCTGTGCAGGAATGTCGGCCCGAGTTGGATGATATCCTCCACTATATGGACCAGCAGATGCACCATAACGTCAAGAATGCGGGCGGAAGTACATCTCAAGCTCGCATAGTATCACCACGATCTCTTCCTCGTAGCCTTCGAGTTGCCTCACGCCAATCGACTTCCGAGATGACGTCAAGAAGTTGCATAGGCCAAATAGCGCTTCACGGACGTGCGCGTCCATGATCCCACGGATTGCAATCGAAGTATCTCGCGTCATCGCACGCGATACCGTGTGAGACTTCATCCCGCTGAACTTCGCTTCACTGGGTCTAGGTATCTGCTTATCTTCCCAGCGTAGAATCAGAAGGAAGTTTTACTCCTAGGAGGCAGGTGAAAACTGCTCGATCTCCTCCCGACTTAGAGTGAAGCACGCGGAGGGTAGTCATTTCCGGTCTTCTTGGCCTTTTGCCTTTGGCGACGACTTTCGTGGTCCCGCTTCGCCTCATCATCATCATCATCATCATCATCATCATCATCATCATCATCATCATCATATATAGCGTGAAGCTCCCGCCGATGCCCATTGATTTCAAGTCCGCCTTGCTTTCGCCCATCTTTGGTCCTCTCGCATGTTGAGCAGGGTACCAAGCAGACTCGCACACGCTTCTTCGTGATATGCATGACATCAAGGCTGTGAGGCACACGGTGGATCTTCCAAGACGGCAAGTCCCGTAAAACAGACCTCGCTTTCCATACCTTCAGCAGCTGCTCGGCGCCTTCGCTTCTTTCCGCTCGCGCCTTTTGCTTCTTTCCCGCAGTGGCAGTCTTTCCAATTTTCCAACAGCTTGTCTATTTCTCGCCGCTCCTCGTGACACGGGCATTTTCGGGTTCGGTTTCACCATCGAACAGATCCTTGCGCTTCTCCACGGGTCATCGCCGCGAAGCCACCTTCGATGTCCCATGAACACGGTTTTCAAGACCCGGATCTCTATCTAGCTGGCGATACGCCAGTCATCCATGCACCTTACGCATCCGTAAAATCCGTGGACTACCTGCCCGCGACATATCCGTGAATCGAGATAGTCGTGCACCGCCGTGAGCAAAGCGGCTCTCATAGGGAAATATTCTTTCTCTGCAGCGCCCCACGACACGGGCGTTTTCCACAGCGTGTCAAGCTCCTCTTCAGCAGCCCCAGACATGATTGATGTCGCTCCTGGTTGTTTCGCCCTTCAATTAGCATACTCATGTGAATGTACTTCCTCTTCATGCACAACCAGGGGAAGGTTGTACATCCACACAAACACAGGCCAGGTGCTATGTGTGCTTCTCTGCTGCCAAACGGATTGACTCCATCGGTGCTCGCGCCCAAAGACGATGTTCCTTGGATCGCTCCCAAATTCCAGTCTTCGGTTCAACGCTTGCACCGCTCGCATCCTTAGGGTGACTCAGCATCTTGTCTTTTTATCTATCTCCGGATCATTTGCGCCATCTTCCCGCTTCTTCTCCTCCCTATCCGCGTGCCAACGCAGGAGCTTTGCTACCTTAGGGTCCGCGAAATAGCGCTGCAGACGAGGAGTGATCGGAAAGTACCACACCACTTTTCGAGGAGCTTTCTTCCTCTTCTTGTATCGAGTGACGCCAAGACACCGACATATGGTAGACTCCGCGTGCTCGTCCCGATAAATGATGCAATTGTTCATGCACACATGGTATTTCACGTGCGGTAAATCCAGAGGACACACGATTTTCTTCGCCTCCTCCAAACTGGTCGGGCACTTGTTCCCTTTGGGAAGACGTTCGTGCTGAATGACATGTTCTCGCCGGCATCGCGCCGGTCATTTTGTGTTTTACCTTCATCTCCGGGCCATGAGCGTTACTTTCAAAGGGTATCCTCGGCCTGCATCCTTCATACAATGGAGTAACCGCGTCTAACTCAAGTTGATCCATCTTGGCTTTCTCTCGGCGGCAGCTCTTGCGTTATCCGTCTCGCTTGAGAAGCAGCTCTTGAATATGAGGGTCCTGCACCCAGCCCATCGATGGTCCAGCGTCGTCGCTCCGCCGGCATCATCATCTTCATGATCATGCCCGCCGCCGCTCCGCATCTTCCTCATCATCATGTCCTGCATCTTCTACATGATGATCGTGTACAAGATCACGCCGTGATCATCTCCTCGGGATTCTTCGCCTTCTCGCCGCCCGAGCCGCGGTGGTTGTCTTGCTGCCCTTCCTCATTTCTTGCCCGCCCGCATGGACGACTTCAGAGTCATCTTCATCACCTTGCCACCGATAGCCATCCATGAAACCACGCAACAGCAGGTGGTCCCGCACCTGCCGGAATCCGGGTCCGCAATAAGGCTCTTCACTTGCATCTTCGACACGGACATCTTGTCTCCGCCTCGTTCTTTTGAAGCATCTCGCCTTCATGGACCTCAAAACCTATTCACGATGCCTTCGGTCATCGTATGGACTATGGTCGTCATGGGTAGAGCAAAACGATATTTTAGAACCAAGAAAAATTTGGCATGACTTTCCTAAAAATAGGACCAAAAGGATGCTTAATGCCAAAATTCTCGCTAAATGGAAATGAATCAACATTCCGCAAAATATTGGCAACTATCGATTTCAAATACCGTACACCTCCAAACACAAACACATATGCAAACACCACAAACATATGCAACACCACGAACATACATAGATCTAGCTAGGCCGTAAAAGTGCATGTGCACATTGTTGTAAGGAGAACAACCTAAATATAGCTTCCCCCCTTACTTACCTATTAAAACAAGGTAATTTAACCACTTAATTTGAATGAATCTATGGTGGAAATGAGGTGAAAAAGAGGAGGCACCCGAGACAAGGAGGAGGTGGAGAGAATGAAGTGGGGAGAAAGTGAGTGTGTGGGTAGGAGAGGCTGTCCCAAATATCTTGTTGCTGCCCACTTACTAATGGCGCACCTCTTGCATGGTGCGCCATTAGTAGTTACCACTACTAATGGCGCACCTAAGCAGGATGCGCCATTAGTATGTTTGACAAAGCACTAGTTCAAAAAAAAGTTTCTATACTAATGGCGCACCCACACCATGTGCGCCATTAGTAGTTACAACTACTAATGGCGCACTGGGCAGGATGCGCCATTAGTATGTTTGGACAAAGCGCACTAGTTCAAAAAAAGTTTATATACTAATGGCGCACCTCACTCACAGTGCGCCATTAGTAGTTACAACTACTAATGGCGATTTTGGCAGGATGCGCCATTAGTATGTTTGGACAGCGCACTAGTTTAAAAAAAATTGGTACTAATGGCGCACCCAAAGCATGGTGCGCCATTAGTAGTTTAGACTCTAATGGCGCATCGGATGGTGGTGCGCCATTAGTATATACTAATGGCGCACCATCTTTCTGGTGCGCCATTAGTGTCATTTCCATCTATAGCCCTTTTCCTAGTAGTGTGCTATTGAACACAATGGCATCATCTACGCGATCGACAAAGCAGATGGCACCACGTATTGCTGGGACGGCGCGTGTAAGTTGTTTCCTTCTCATGTTAATGATGACGCCATGACACTGTTTGAACTTTTTGTGATGATTGGCATATCCCTGTTTGAGCAAAATTTGAGTAGAACTATGGCAATGTATTAGAGACACCGTAAATCAACTATATTTGGAATGAGTTAATTCATGCGATTGTGACCATGTCATTACAACCAATTTGCACCCCTGAATAATCAAACGGTTAGGAATATATGGATATTCTCCTTATTTTACAGTAATCTATATACTACTACTAAATATGGGTGTGTATCAATGGCCATGTTAGTTTCCTCATTTTCATGATGTAGAAACATGCACCACACTGTTGGTTTCATCTAACCATAAATTAGGAAGTAAATGTGCATATGGAGAACTCTATATTTGGAAGTAGTGAAATCCTGTAATGCTTACCATGTGTACATACCTATATTTTCCCTTCAGCAATCAATGGCTAGAATAATATCCTCACAAAAATTCTGCCCACAGAACACGAGTATATAACAATGCATGGTCTTTTAGTTACCTTGAAGAATTTGTTTGTGAGGATAGAACATGATTACATAACATGCATGACATGGTAGTTTCCTGTGAAGAACCGATTGCGAGATAACATGAGTATAACCATGCATGGCACTTCTATATTTTCGAACCCGGTATACATTTCCCTGTATTTTCCTCCCAGTTCTAACAGGGACATATCAATGTTGTTTCTTGCATTATTCTACTCATACTCTGAACAATGCTGATCTTACATTAACAATGCCTGTCCTTTTATATGATGCAGTGTCCCTACATTCTTCGCCCTTTATAATCACACCACCTTTGCCAAAAACAGGGAAGCACAACTGGTTCCTCGCTCGATCAGACGACGGCAAAAGACTGATGATCATTCGGACACATGAGCCGGAAAAGTTATATTGCAAAAACCCCACTGTATACAAGCACCGTGAACTACGTGAGTATCCGGACAGTGGTTGTTACGTCTATGAGCAGGATACCAGCTTGTTGGGGCCTTCAGGATTTTATAGTTGGAGGCGGGTAAAAAGCCTTGGTTCTGATACGTCCATTTTGCATCATGCTTTTATATCGATATTTATCGCATTATGGGCTGTTATTTCACGTTATGTCACAATACTTATGGCTATTCTATTTTATTTTACAAGGTTTACATGAAGCGGGAGAATGCCGACAGCTGGAATTCTGGGCTGGAAAAGGAGCAAATATTGGAGACCTATTCTGTGCAACTCCAAAAGTCCTGAAACTCCACGGAATATCTTAAAAGAAATAAAGAAAAATCGTCGCCAAACATGAAGGCCATGGGGCCCACACCCTGCTCACGAGGGTGGGGGCGCCCCCCCTCCCCTGGGGCGCGCCCCCCTACCTCGTGGACCCTCTGGTGGCTCTCCGACGCCCATCTTCTCCTATATGAAGTCTTTCGATGAGAAAAAACATTAAGCAACCTTTCGGGACGACACTCTGCCGCCACGAGGCGGAACCAATCTAGGGCTCCGGCAGAGCTGTTCTGCCGGGGACACTTCCCTCCGGGAGGGGGAAATCATCACCGTCATCATCACCAACGCTCCTCTCATCGGGAGAGGGCAATCTCCATAACCATCTTCACCAGCACCATCTCATCTCCAAACCCTAGTTCATCTCTTGTATCCTATTCTTGTCTCCAAGTCCGGGATTGGTGCTAGTAGGTTGCTAGTAGTGTTGATTACTCCTTGTAGTTGATGCTAGTTGGTTTATTTGGTGGAAGATCATATGTTCAGATCCTTTATGCATATTATTACCCCTCTGATTATGAACATGAATATGCTTTGTGAGTAGTTACATTTGTTCCTGAGGACAAGGGAGAAGTCTTGCTATTAGTAGTCATGTGAATTTGGTATTCGTTCGATATTTTGATGAGATGTATGTTGTCTAGCCTCTAGTGGTGTTATGTGAACGTCGACTACATAACCTTTCACCATTATTTGGGCCTAGAGGAAGGCATTGGGAAGTAATAAGTAGATGATGGGTTGCTAGAGTGATGTGCTTAAACCCTAGTTTATGCGTTGTTTCGTAAGGGCTGATTTGGATCCATATGTTTCATGCTATGGTTAGGTTTACCTTAATACTTTTGTTGTAGTTGCGGATGCTTGCAATAGAGGTTAATCATAAGTGGGATGCTTGTTCAAGTAAGAACAGCACCCAAGCACTGGTCCACCCACATATCAAATTATCAAAGTACCGAACGCGAATCATATGAACATGATGAAAACTGGCTTGACGATATTCCCATGTGTCCTCGGGAGTGCTTTTCCTATTATAAGAGTTTGTCCAGGCTAGTCCTTTGCTACAAAAAGGATTGGGCCACCTCGCTGCACTTTATTTACTCTTGTTACTTGTTGCTCGTTACAATTTATCTTATCACGAAACTATCTGTTACCACTTATTTCAGTACTTGCAGAGAATACCTTGCTGAAAACCGCTTATCATTTCCTTCTGCTCCTCGTTGGGTTCGACACTCTTACTTATCGAAAGGACTACGATAGATCCCCTATACTTGTTGGTCATCAAGAATCTTTTCTGGCGCCGTTGCCGGGGAGTGTAGCGCCTTTGGTAGGTGGAATTTGGTAAGGAAAAATTTATATAGTGTGCTGAAATTTACTGTCATTTGTTACTATGGAAAGTAATTCTCTGAGGGGCTTGTTCGGGGTATCTTCACCCCGTCCAGTAGAGCAAATTGTTGCCCCTCAACCTACTGAACCTTTTGAAAATTAAACTCCTGTTGAAATTCCTTCGGGTATGATGGAAAAACTGCTAGCTAATACTTTTACAGGAGATGGAACAAATCATCCTGATGAACATCTACTCTATGTGGATGAAGTTTGTGGACTATTTAAGCTTGCAGGTATACCCGATGATGTTGTTAATAAGAAGGTCTTCCCTTTATCTTTGAAGGGAGACGCATTGACATGGTATAGGCTATGTGATGATACGAGATCATGGAACTATAAAAGATTGAAATTGGAATTTCATCAAAAGTATTACCCTATGCATCTTGTTCACCGTGATCGCAATTATATATATAATTTTTGGCCTCGTGAAGGAGAAAGCATCGCTCAAGCTTGGGGGAGGCTTAAATCAATGTTATATTCATGCCCCAATCATGAGCTCTCAAGAGTGACAATCCTTCAGAATTTTTAGCTCGGCTTTCTGATAACAATCGCACCATGCTCGATACTTCTTGTGCTAGCTCTTTTATGATGAAGACTATTGAATTCAGAAGGAATTTATTGGATAGAATTAAACGCAACTCTGAAGATTGGAACCTCGACGAAGGTAAGGAGTCAGGTATGATACCTAAGTTTGATTGTGTTAAGTCTTTCATGGACACCGATATTTTCCGTAAGTTTAGCACTAAATATGGACTTGACTCTGAGATAGTAGCTTCTTTCTGTGAATCTTTTGCTACTTATGTTGATCTCCCCAAGGAGAAGTGGTTTCAATATCATCCTCCCATAGAAGTAAAAGTAGCTGCACCTATTAAAGTTGAAGAAAAGACTGTCACTTATAATGATCCTATTGTTCCTACCTCTTATGTTGAGAAACCACCTTTCCCTGTTAGAATAAAGGATCATGCTAAAGCTTCAACTGTTGTTCGTAAAAGCAATATTAGAACCTATACACCTCCTGAGCAAGTTAAAGTAGAACCTAATATTGCTATTGTTAAAGATCTCTTGTCTGATAATATTGATGGGCATGTTATTCAGTTCTGTGGTGAATCTGCTAGAATTGCTAAACCTAGTGTTAAAGATAAACATAGACCTGTTGTTGGCGCGCCTGTTATTTCTGTTAAAATAGGAGATCGTTGTTATCATGACTTATGTGATATGGGTGCTAGTGCTAGTGTTATACCTTATGATTTGTATAAAGAAATTAAGCATGAAATTGCACATGCTGAGTTAGAAAATATTGATGTTACAATTAAACTTGCCAATAGAGATACTATATCTGCAATGGGAATTGTTAGAGATGTTGAAGTCTTGTGTGGGAAAACTAAATATCCTGCTGATTTTCTTGTTCTCAGTTCTCCACAAGATAGCTTTTGTCCCATTATATTTGGTAGACCCTTCTTGAATACTGTTAATGCTAAGATAGATTGCGAAAAGAATGTTGTTACTATTGGCTTGGATGATATGATTCATGAGTTTAATTTCTCTAAATTTAGTAAACAACACCGTGATGTAGAATTGCCTAGTAAGGATGAAATCATTGGTCTTGCTTCTATTGCCGTACCTCCTAGTGATCCTTTAGAACACTATTTTCTAGACCATGAAAATGATATGTTCATGAATGAAAGAAGTGAAATAGATGAAGTATTCTTTAAACAGGAACCTATTCTGCAACACAATTTACCTGTTGAAATCCTAGGGGATCCTCCTCCACCCAAGGGTGATCCCGTGTTTGAGCTTAAACCGTTGCCTGATAATCTTAAATATGCTTATCTTGATGAAGAGAAAATATATCCTGTTATTATTAGTGCTAACCTTTCAGAGCATGAAGAAGAAAGATTATCGAAAACTCTGAAGAAGCACCGTGCCGCTATTGGATATACTCTTGATGATCTTAAGGGCATTAGTCCCACTCTTTGTCAACATAAAATAAATTTGGAAGCGGATGCCAAACCAGTTCGTGATCCTCAACGATGTTTGAATCCTAAAATGAAAGAAGTGGTAAGAAAATAAATACTCAAGCTTCTGGAGGCAGGTATATTTTATCCCGTTGCTGATAGTCAGTGGGTAAGTCCTGTCCATTGTGTCCCTAAGAAGGGAGGTATTACTGTTGTCCCTAATGATAAAGATGAATTGATCCCGCAAAGAATTATTACAGATTATAGGATAGTAATTGATTTCCGCAAATTAAATAAAGCGACTAAGAAAGATCATTACCCCTTGCCTTTTATTGATCAAATGCTAGAAATATTATGCAAACATACACATTATTGCTTTCTAAATGGTTATTCTGGTTTCTCTCAAATACCTGTGTCGGCTAAAGATCAATCAAAGACTACTTTTACTTGCCCTTTTGGTACTTTTGCTTATAGACGTATGCCTTTTGGTTTATGTAATGCACCTGCTACCTTTCAAAGATGCATGATGGCTATATTCTCTGACTTTTGTGAAAAGATTTGTGAGGTTTTCATGGACGACTTTTCCGTCTATGGTTCCTCTTTTGATGATTGCTTGAGCAATCTTGATCGAGTTTTGCAGAGATGTGAAGAAACTAATCTTGTCTTGAATTGGGAAAAGCGCCACTTTATGGTTAATGAAGGTATTATCTTGGGGCATAAAGTTTCTGAAAGAGGTATCGAAGTTGATAAAGCCAAGGTTGATGCTATTGAAAAGATGTCATGTCCCAAGGACATCAAAGGTATAAGAAGTTTCCTTGGCCACGCCGGGTTTTATAGGAGGTTCATTAAGGACTTCTCAAAAATTTCTCGGCCTCTGACTAATTTATTACAAAAAGATGTACCATTTGTCTTTGTTGATGATTGTGTAGAAGCATTTGAAATACTTAAGAAAGCATTAGTCTCTGCACCTGTTGTTCAGCCACCTGATTGGAATTTACCCTTTGAAATTATGTGTGATGCTAGTGATTATGCTGTAGGTGCTGTTCTAGGGCAAAGAGTTGATAAGAAATTAAATGGTATCCATTATGCTAGTAAGACTCTAGACAATGCTCAAAGAAATTATGCTACTACCGAAAAGGAACTTCTAGCAGTTGTATTTGCTTGTGATAAATTCAGACCCTATATTGTTGATTCTAAAGTAACTATTCACACTTATCATGCTGCTATTAAATATCTTATGGAAAAGAAAGATGCAAAACCTAGACTTATTAGATGGGTTCTCTTGCTGCAAGAATTTGATTTGCATATTGTTGATAGAAAAGGAGCTGAGAACCCCGTTGCAGACAACTTATCTAGGTTAGAGAATGTTCTTGATGACCCACTACCTATTGATGATAGCTTTCCTGATGAAAAATTAAAAGTCATAAGAACTTCTCGTAGCACTCCATGGTATGCTGATTATGCTAATTATATTGTTGCTAAATTTATACCACCTAGCTTCACATACCAACAAAAGAAAAAGTTTTTCTATGATTTGCGGCATTACTTTTGGGATGACCCACATCTTTATAAAGAAGGAGTAGATGGTGTTATTAGACGTTGTGTACCGAGCATGAACAGAACAGATCCTAGGCAAGTGTCACTCCAAGCTTATGGAGGACACCACGCTGGAGATAGAACTGCACATAAGGTATTGCAATCCGGTTTTATTGGCCCACTCTTCAAGGATGCCCGTAAGTTTGTTTTGTCTTGTGATGAATGTCAAAGAATTGGTAATATTAGTAGACGTCAAGAAATGCCTATGAATTATTCACTTGTTATTGAACCATTTGATGTTTGGGGCTTTGATTATATGGGACATTTTCCTGCCTCTAATGGATATACACATATTTTAGTTGATGTTGATTACGTTACTAAGTGGGTAGAAGCTATTCCAACTAGTAGTGCTGATCATAACACTTCTATTAAAATGCTTAAGGAATTTATTTTTCCGAGGTTTGGAGTCCCTAGATATTTAATGACTGATGGTGGTTCACACTTTATTCATGGTGCTTTCCGTAAAATGCTTGCTAAATGTGACGTTAATCATAGAATTGCATCTCCATATCACCCACAGTCTAGTGGTCAAGTAGAATTGAGCAATAGAGAGCTCAAATTAATTTTGCAAAAGACTGTTAATAGGTATAGAAAGAATTGGTCCAAGAAACTTGATGATGCATTATGGGCCTATAGAACTGCATATAAGAATCCTAGGGGTATGTCTCCGTATAAAATGGTTTATAGAAAAGCATGTCACTTACCTCTCGAATTAGAACATAAGGCATATTGGGCTATTAAAGATCTCAACTATGATTTCAAACTTGTCGGTGAGAAGAGGTTATTTGATATTAGCTCACTAGATGAATGGAGAACCCAAGCTTATGGAAATGCTAAGTTGTTTAAAGAAAAAGTTAAAAGATGGCATGACAAAAGAATACAAAAGCGTGAGTTTAATGTAGGTGATTATGTATTGCTATACAACTCTTGTTTAAGATTTTTTGCAGGAAAACTTCTCTCTGAATGGGAAGGTCCCTACGTTATCGAGGAGGTCTATCGTTCCGGTGCCATAAAAATCAACAACTTCGAAGGCACAAATCCGAAGGTGGTAAACGGTCAAAGGATCAAACATTATATCTCAGGTAATCCCATAAATGTTGAAACCAATATTATTGAAACCGTAACCCCGGAGGAATACATAAGGGACACTTTCGGACCGCTTGCAGACTCGAAAAGGAGTAGGTATGTGGTACGGTAAGTAAACCGACTCCAAAACAATTTTTAAGGCAATATTTCTCCGTTTTGGAATATTTAGAAAAATAAAAAAATAAGTGGCAGACCGGGAAGGACACGAGGGCTCCACGAGGGTGGAGGGCGTGCCCCCCTACCTCGTGAGCACCTCGTGTGCCCTCCGGACTCCGTTTTCTTGCACGATACGCATTTTGGTCGGTAAAAATTCATTATATATTCTCCCGAAGGTTTTGACTCCCGTATCACGCAAATATCCTCTGTTCTTGTTTCTAGCTGTCCTACTGCAGTTTAGATCAACATGTCATCCCAGGATTCGGAAGGAGAAAGCTATGTGGATGATTATCTAGCAAATCCTAAGGTCTATGGAGATGTGGAGCACGATGGTTGGACCACGGAGGAAGAAGAGACTATGAACCCAAGGGGAAGGAAGAGACGAGCTCAGATGAAGATGAAACCCCATTATCTCAACCTGGGGACATGCATGTGGAGCTCAAAAAGTCAAATCTCCCTGATAGGGTAAAGAAACCAAAGTTCGAGTTTATCCCTTTTCGTCTCTTGCAGGAAAATAAGCGGGACCTATGCAAGAAGATATTAACCCTGGAGTGGGAGATTGATGATCTGAGGGATCAAAATGCCGTCCTCAAGCGCAAATTAAGGGAGAAGTCTATGCCATCAACTAAATCAACGACACCTCCACCTTCTTCACCAGCAAAGGAGATATAATCACATGGGTATGGTCACTCCCCTTGGCAACTGCCAAGCTTGGGGGAGGTGCCCCGGTATCGTATCACCATCACAACTCCTATATTTACCATTTTTCTTAGTTCGATCCTATTAGTAGTATCTTGATCTAATAGAATAAAGTTATGGCATGATCTAGTTTTGAGTTTTGCTTTATGATCCCTCTATGTAATCGAGTCCGTGCAATATATATAATAAAGTTTAGTGTTGAGTCAAGGGCTTGATTATTCTGCCATGATCTTGGGTGATTAAAAGAAAAGAAAGAGGAAAAAGAATAAAAAGAAACAAAGAGTTCATATTGATCTTATTGAGAGTAATGACTTCACATAGAAAGAGTATGATGATTAAAAGTTGTTCGGAGTTGGCAAATATAGCTTTGGTCATCGTTGCAATTAATAGGAAGTAATAAGGAAAGAGAGGTTTCACATATAGATATATTATCATTAACATCTTTTATGATTGGGAGCACTCATTAAAATATAACATGCTAAACAGTTGATGTTGGACAAGGAAGACAACATGATGAGTTATGTTTTCTTATATCTGAGATAAAGTATGTTGTCATGGATCCTCTAACATGTTGAGCTTGCCTTTCCCCCTCATGCTAGCCAAATTCTCAGCACCAAGTAGAGATACTACTTGTGCTTCCAAATACCCTTAAACCAGTTTAGTCATGAGAGTCCACCATATTTACCTATGGATTGAGTAAGATCCTTCAAGTAAGTTGTCATCGGTGCAAGCAATAAAAATTGCTCTAAATATGTATGATTGATTAGTGTGGGAGAAATAAGCTTTATACGATCTTGTGACGTGGAAGTAATAAAAGCGACGGACTGCATAATAAAGGTTCACATCACAAGGGGCAATATAAAGTGACGTTCTTTCGCATTGAGATTTTGTGCATCCAACCATAAAAGCGCATGGTAACCTCTGCTTCCCTCTGCAAAGGGCCTATCTTTTATTATTATCCTCTACCTTATGCAAGAGTCACGGTGATCTTCACCTTTCCTTTTTATTTTATCCTTTGGCAAGCCCAGCATGTTGGAAAGAACATGATATATATATATCTAATTGGATGTAGGGGAGCATGAATTATTATTGTTGACATTACCCTTGAGGTAAAAGGTTGTGGGGCAAAACTATAAGCCCCTATCTTTCTCTGTGTCCGATTAAAACTCCGTAACCACAAGTATTGCGTGAGTGTTAGCAATTATGAAGGACTAAGTGATAGTTGAGTATGTGGACTTGCTTTTAAGCTCTGACATAGACTCTTTCTGATGTTATGATAAATTGCAATTGCTTCAGTGACTGAGGTTATAATTTGTTGGTGCTCAATAAGGTTTCTGATTCATACTTTCGCTTTGTGAAAAGATCATCACTTGAACATAAGTAATCATATGACAAAATCTATTTATGTTGCTGTTATAAGAACAATCATGATGCCTTCATGTCCGTATTTTATTTTTATCGACGCCTCTACCTCTAAACATGAGGACATATTTATTGTTATCGGCTTTTCGCTTGAGGACAAGCGAGGTCTAAGCTTGGGGGAGTTGATACGTCCATTTTGCATCATGCTTTTATATCGATATTTATCGCATTATGGGCTATTATTTCACGTTATGTCACAATACTTATGGCTATTCTCTTTTATTTTACAAGGTTTACATGAAGAGGAGAATGCCGCAATGGAATTCGGCTGGAAAAGGAGCAAATATTGGAGACCTTTCATGCAACTCCAAAAGTCCCTAAGCTCCACGAATATCTTAAAAGAAATAAAGAAAAATCATCGCCAAAGATGAAGGCCAGGGGCCCACACCTGCTCACGAGGGTGGGGCGCCCCCACAGGCGCGCCCTCACCTCGTGGCCCCCGGTGGCTCTCCGACGCCCATCATCTCCTATATGAAGTCTTTCGATGAGAAAAAACATTAAGCAACCTTTCGACGAGACTCACGCCACGAGGCGGAACCTTGCGGAACCAATCTAGGGCTCCGCAGAGCTGTTCTCTGGGGACACTTCTCCTCAGGGGGAAATCATCACCGCATCATCACCAACGCTCCTCTCATCGGGAGAGGGCAATCTCCATCAACATCTTCACCAGTACCATCTCATCTCCGAACCCTAGTTCATCTCTTGTATCTAATTCTTGTCTCCAAGTCCGGGATTGGTGCTAGTAGGTTGCTAGTAGTGTTGATTACTCCTTGTAGTTGATGCTAGTTGGTTTATTTTGTGGAAGATCATATGTTCATATCCTTTATGCATATTATTACCCCTCTGATTATGAACATGAATATGCTTTGTGAGTAGTTACGTTTGTTCCTGAGGACAAGGGAGAAGTCTTGCTATTAGTAGTCATGTGAATTTGGTATTCATTCGATATTTTGATGAGATGTATGTTGTCTAGCCTCTAGTGGTGTTATGTGAACGTCGAGTACATAACACTTCACCATTATTTGGGCCTAGAGGAAGGCATTGGGAAGTAATAAGTAGATGATGGGTTGCTAGAGTGATAGAAGCTTAAACCCTAGTTTATGCGTTGCTTCGTAAGGGGCTGATTTGGATCCATATGTTTCATGCTATGGTTAGGTTTACCTTAATAATTTTGTTGTAGTTGCGGATGCTTGCAATAGAGATTAATAATAAGTGGGATGCTTGTTCAAGTAAGAACAGCACCCAAGCACCGGTCCACCCACATATCAAATTATCAAAGTACCGAACGCGAATCATATGAACGTGATGAAAACTGGCTTGACGATATTCCCATGTGTCCTCGGGAGCGCTTTTCCGATAATAAGAGTTTGTCCAGGCTTGTCCTTTGCTACAAAAAGGATTGGGCCACCTTGCTGCACTTTATTTACTCTTGTTACTTGTTGCTCGTTACAATTTATCTTATCACAAAACTATCTGTTACCACTTATTTCAGTACTTGCAGAGAATACCTTGCTGAAAACCGCTTATCATTTCCTTCTGCTCCTCGTTGGGTTCGACACTCTTACTTATCAAAAGGACTACGATAGATCCCCTATACTTGTGGGTCATCAAGTTCACACTCTCTTTTTCCCGGACTCAATTATCGGATTAACCAGGAGATCACCGTTGGCAAGGACCTTGATGGCAGAGAGGCTATGTTTGCTATGGAAAACTGTGTCTACACGGCGAGCCCTAGGAGGTCGGGAGCAAACTCCCCTGATTGTCAACGATACAGACTGCATCCAAAAGAAGGTGAGAATGACAAAGGCATCCGGATTAACTTTGATCCTTGGATGTCCCAATTACGATAGGCAGTGATGTGGTTCAAGCCTTCAGGTTGATAGGTAATTGGGCTGTTGCGTTGAAAGGGTGGAGTACTGGTGTCTCCAGATCATTGGTCGCTGAAGCGGGGCTGCAAATTATGATGGTGTTGGATCATCTCTACGAATGACTTTGTTGTCTTTGCTGCTTGTTCTGGATGGATAGTTCTTTCTTTTGTTATGCATATTCCTTGTCATTTGGTCATCCTCGTCTATGTCACTCTTACTATGTAATAGTTGCTTCTGTTTAGAATGTCATTCTCGTCTGGATCACGAGAGTCTAAGCACTGCAGATGGGTGCGTTTTGGTGGTGTAGCAAGACTTCTTATGAACTATCATGTCTTGTTGTTTATGTCAGTAGTAGTCACTAATCAGTGTTTGAATGTTGTATATATCGTTGTTTCGAACTGTTTATTGTCTCAAACTACTGGTGGGATAAATGAGGGCATCACCATTCTCCAGTGTTCAGAGTGTATCTCCTTTCTTCAAGTTATATAATTTGAGCTCAGTGTCTTTTCGACGATGTACACTTGTTTGGGCCAGTGAGGTGTTGTTGAATATGGGCCGTGTAGTAACACAATGCCAAACAAGTCAATTATGACTCTCAGGGCGGGCTCTCAAAAGATCCTAAAAAAAGGTTGGGCTCTTCAAAAAAGAAAGAATAAGGACTCTTAGGCCAACATGTGGGCGCCACCGGTGTTTTCGTGCGCTTGCACACCGAGAGCATATTGGCGCGTGTTCGAAATTCATGCTACCTTTTCATCCCCAATCTCCCTCCCCTCCCCCACCTCTGAAATCTCGATTCCTACTCCAGTTCTCCCAAATCCCCCTCCTGTACTCCCTGTACTCAAGCGCACTATCATGCCGCCGGTCAACGCGGATCTCCAGAGCCGAGATCCCGAGGTCCGTCCCGCCTTGATCGCTGCGTCTTGTCGCCAACAAAGGGCATGGCGGCGCTTGACGACCAGTTTGTCGGCAAAGTGCTGATGGTAACCATCAACGGCGATCGGCCTCCCGTCTCGCCGGACGACCTTTTCAAAGCTCTTGGCATTGCGCACGCATCCAAATAAGTGACTTGCTCGTCGAAGTCTATCTCGCCACTCGGCTGATTTCGTCAGTTCGGACAACTTCATTGCGATCGTGTGTTCAATCTTCCCGGCGTTTGTTCTGCGATGGCGCTACCGGTGAGCTTTGATCGGTGGCACCGGGATGGGGCTCGGTGCCCTCTGAGATTGAGTTTTAACAAAGCTTACCTTCCACGGCATGCCTCGACGTTCTTGGAACAGCGAGTCCATGAATGAGCTTATCAATGACCTTGGAGGTGAGCTTGTAAGTATGTTTGTTCCTCCAGACAGCTGGGCTCACGGTTATGGCATGGATGAAGAAGTCGCCCACCATACCGAAGGTGATTGGTGTTGAGATACCGGTGCAGGAACCGGGTTGTACTATTCGCCGCCACCAAGGCCGCCATGACCACGTTAGGGATGTACCAGACGAGTGTTCGTGCATGTCGAAGAAGTGGTCAATCCATCAATCAAAGTCCTGCCGCCGCCGCTGGTGCCAGGGTCCATTGACGACGTCCATTACAGGAGTCAACGTCAAACTTTCCTCGTGTTGCTTGGAACGATGGATGGCACAGGGCCTACTCCATCGCGCGGCGGAGGCCACTGCTTCTTTGGGAGAAGAGGCAGGGCTGGCTACCTGGATGTGCTCTAATTTGAGGTAACAACTGAATCTTGTCAGATACTAGTTAAATCCGAGCTATGGGTATGAAGCACTGATGTGCCAGTACATTTGATTGTGACATGTTCTAATTTTGTACCTGAACTTTTTTTAGAAAGGGTTGTACGTCAACTTAATGTGCTAGCAGAACTTATTGTGTTGTTTGTCTGTTTTCTTTGCACAGCATTCAAGATATTTCCCCATAATTGATAAAGACGATGAGCCGTTATGTACGAGTTCGTTGGTTTCAACATAGCCCTACCCGTAGCGATCCACTGCTTCAATCCTGATTGTGCCACCTGCGTGAAATTTTTGTATGCAAGTTCAGTGTGCTATGATGTTCTATATGATTGTATCAACTATATAAGTTTTTACTGAGCATCGGCAATGCATATGGATGAAAGATGTATTTACGAGCATCGACCGATGGGTCTCTCTCTCTCTCTCTCTCTCTCTCTCACACACACACACACACACACACGCACAAGTGGGACCCGTTGAATTATTTCTTTGCTCGTGACAACTTTTAATTAGGTTCCACTATAATCTAACTTTTTTCTTAAGTTATTAATTGAGCTCAGTGACTTCAAAAAGTTGTACAGAAGCCTTGTTTGGGCCTTTCCGGCGTCGCTGAATGTGGGCTGAGTAGCCATGTTAGGTTGTACTGTACTACACATGCCTTTTTTTCAACATCAGCAATGCAACTGGGCCGACAGTTGTACATAATATCCGGGTCAACTTGTTATTCTCCGCCCCGCTGGGCTGCAAACTTTTCTAGGAGGTATGCATTAGGCTTAACAAGAAAATGGACTTTAAGAAATAATAAATGGGATGTAATTATAATAACTGGGCAGTAACTATAAAAAATGCACCAAACACGTAATTAGTTTTAAAAATATATTATTTTTGGAATTTGAAATTTTTAATTTCATTACTTGTTTTCGTTGGATTTTAACGTAATACAACTTTATTTTGAAATTATATTTAATCTGACTAGAAATTTCGGATAAAAATATTTCGGATCCCATAAAAATGTGGGAATTTTTTTTGAATTCTGTTTTGAGCGGTTGGTTGAAATTATTAATCGTTGTCCTAGCTAGAAAATGGGTTGTACTTTTAACAAACTGTAAATGGGCTGTAGTAAATTCCATTAGATTTAAAAAATGAGCTGTACATTCTTACAAATCGCAAATGGGCTATATGTTCTCTGCCGCACACTTGTGGGCCTTCTAAGTTGACGTGTCCCCTAAAAAAACTAAGTTGACGCGCATGCAAGGCTTTGTCAACAACACACGGTTCTGGCAGCTGTGGCCGTTGGATATCCATCCAACGAATGTCGTGCTTCTTCTTCAATCTCGGATATTCTTGCTTCAGCCGCCCAAAAATGATTCCTCCCACTGACATCTGGGCCGCACGTTTCGGAGGCTGACCTGTGGGCCTACTAAGTTGAGGCGTACCAAGGGCTTTGTCAACTTAGTCAATATAAACGATTCTAGCTGCAGTGACCGTACGATATCCATCCAACGGCCGTAGTGCTTCTTCAACCTCTGGTCTTCTTGCTCCAGCCGCCCAAAGAAGCGCCGTCGTGTCGCGCGTGCTCCTGCCTCCCGTGGCCGGTTGTGATGCCGCGGAGGCCTCACCGCCCCCTACTACTCCCACCGCTGGCCAGACCATCCCTCTACTCACCCACACCCACTGTTATTCTGCGGCGACGGCAGCCTCACACCGCAGCCGAACCAGCGAACCCTCATACTCCTCTCTGCGCGGGCTTCCACTGTCGCGTCTTCCCCGGCTCCACGTCGTCCCCTTCCTAGGCCTCGCCGTCATCCACCGCCGTGGTGCTCTCGGCGCGGCGTGGTCAATGTGATCAACGACCGACTTCCATCGGAAGAGTACTGTACGTGGAGAGACTGACAACTGGGTCCACGGCGGTCGCAAAGAAGTGCCTCCTTATTACGCGCAAAATAATTATTCCTCCACCTGACAGCAGGGACCCACCGGACGGGCCACCGTATTTCATGAAAAAAAACGTTTCCCCCCTGACTGCTGAGACCCACCAGCTACATCTTTGCACGCAAGGAAGTGCGTCCGGGCAAAAAAAAACGATTCGCCCCCCTGACTGCTATGACCTACCAGCTACATCTTCGCACGCAAGGAAGTGTCTGACAGCCGGGACCCACCTGGTCGAAGCGTACGTAGCATTGTCATTCTGGTCGCGAACGTGTACGTACATACTGGTCGATGTAGAGGCGCGCACATGTCGTAGTAGAGGCGCGCACGTAGCATGTACACGTACGTACAGCTGCCCGTGTGCAAGAAACAAAATACGGCCACGTACGTACATACAGGCGGGGTCTCGAACGCCTACTCGCGCATACGTACGGCAAGGGCTCGTGTACATGGCTGGGTCGGAACGGAGAAACAACATCGCTGCCGTGTTCATGGGGAGCCAACCGCTGGGTCGGAACGGAGAAACAAATCGCTGCCGTGTTCGTGGGGAGCCAACCGTTGGGTCGTAATGAATCGCCATCGTGTTCATCAGAGGGCTTGGACGGAACAGCTGATGGAAACAAGGCCCGCGTACCACGTAAAGGAGGAAGCGGCCTTGTGTTCGACCGACCACATTCAAACGGGATCCTATTCATCGGAGGGGTCCGCGCATCGCGAAACGGAGGAAACGGACCTCCTACGGTCGAAAACGGGGTCCCGTTGATCGGGAGGGTGTGGCGCATCGCAAAACAGAGAAACGGACTTGTGTTGGGCGCCACGGTCAAACGGGGTCCCGTTCATCGGGAGGTGTGTGGCGTGCATCGCAAAACGGACTCCACAGACACTATTCATCTCCACCGTCGACCCCTCCACCTCCACTGCCATCGCTCATCCACCGTCGACCTCCTCCAGCCTCCACCGCGACTATTCATCTCGCGGGCTCTTGTTCATCCAGCCTCCACCGCTACTCCATCTGCTCTTGCTCAACCAGCCCTCTCCACGGGCTCTGCTCAACCACCCCTCCACGGGCTACTGCTCATCCAGCCCTCCACCATCTACATTCATCCAGCCCTCCATGGGTGGTCCTGCTCATCCAGCCTCCACGGGTCCTGTTCATCCAGCGCCAACCGCTCGATCGATCGGGTCCTGTTCATCCAGAGGCAGCACCACGGGTCCCGTTCATCCACCCCCACGGAACTGCTCATCCAACCCCCCAAAGAACGCCATCGCTCATCCAGAGGTAGCATCGATCGGCTTCATTAGCAGTAGTAGCGAAGAATCGCCGATCGGGTTAAGTTAACGTACCACGATCGATCGCCGGGTTCGTGAACGTGTAGCCTGCAAAGGCAATCGCCGGGTTCGCTTAGAGCCCAACGCCGCCGGGTCCAGATTAGAGCCCAACGCCGCACCCACAGCGCTGCATGTACGAGAAAAACGCGCATCGCTTCGCCCCGACCACCCACCGTAACCGGGAACACCCCGATATTTTCCTCGCCCTCGCTTCTACCATGGGTTTTTCCGTCATGAACGGCCCAAAGAATGTCATGCAGCTGCGTCTCCGGCCCGCCCTGGAGGAAAAGCCCATTTTCTGTCATGATTTTTTGTCATAGAAGAAGGAGCCCACCATATCTGTGATGATACCGGGTTTTGTCACAATTATCGTCATAGAAGTGTCATAAGTATGACAGGAAAAAAATTCATTCGGCCCAAAATGTCATGGATGTGTCTTTTTTTTTTTGTAGTGACTACATCATTTTTCAATTGTTGTTTAGCTTCTAATATTAACTTGGTGCCTTTAAGTACATATATCATTGCCAAAGATCCACACTTCGACCCTTTCTACGTATGGGGCAATGAGATATTCATGAACCAGCATCAAGTGAGGAAACTGATAAAGATTGTTATTAAAATGGGTCAAAAGATGTCAATCGAACTATTTGTTTACACTTTATGCAAGACAACAAAGGAACTGCAGGATGGTAAGTAAGAATCATGTAGCCTTCTTTTTACCGCCTGTAATGAGTTGTGTTAGATGACAATATCTGAATCTTTTTTCTTTTGTAGTGGATCTCAAGCGCTTTACTCAAGATTACCTCTCAAACTACATGATTGGCGGCCGTCCATCACAAGGGGTTGATTAGAGTCCTGCATGCCTTCTCGCATCCAGAGAGCACAATAGGGCCATTCCTCTTCACCTTGTTCAAGAATCGGAATGTCGCCGCCTCTTTCTTTACCATCTGTAATAGTACAAGTATAGAACCCTAGTACATCATTCTTTATTTGGTGCTTATGTAATTCTTAAACATATGACCTGTGAACCGAATAATGCATTGGTTGTTTGAACCTGATGGATATGAATAAAGCTATAGCCTACTTTCAAGTTTAAATTAGGTACAATTTTAAATAGCAGCAATTAAATTAGGGCAAAATTACGTTGTGCAGGTCATTACGGCACACACGGTTGGTAAAAAACAAATGTTTGTGATATACACATAATCTGAGACGGTTCACAGAGAGGAAACGTGTGCAAGCATGCACATAGTTGCCATTTGCAAAGCGTGTGTGATGTTAGACACTATCACATACGGTGCGGGGAAACTAAATGTCAATGATTGTCTACCTATCGTACATGGTTTATAATCATGAACTGTTTGTGATGTGCCACGCATCGTAAAACTCCCGTTCCTAGAATCTGCCTGGAAAACTCCCGTGCCTGGAATCTGCCTGGTTTTAGGCAAAACCACAAAACTCCGACTGCGATGGCAATGCGAGCACAAACGAGTAGCAAGGATGAAGCGTTTGGGATATTTGAGATATCGGAAACAGTTATATAGGGACAACTGTATGCATCAAGGCTCCCTATCCCTAACGGTTTCTGGGTCGTGTGGGAAGGACCCTCCTATTGCCCACACTCACTTGGAGACGATTCCAAATGTCGTCGCGGAAAGGGTTAAAAAATGTTTGTTTAGGACCGACGCGACCTGTGTGACCCAAGTTATATGTTCTGCTTAGAGATGAAACCATCAAAAGTGTATAGTCCATAACATGGGAGTTAACGTATGTATGATTCCTTAGACCATGAGAGTATCGAGTCACTTCATACCGGAAAGTACACTTTGAGATTGTTCCAATGTCATCCTTAGCAGGGTGATCATAAAAGCAACTTACGGGTTTATCGTAAACGCATGACAAGGGGCTAGATAGCTCGAGACTGGGATTTGCTCCTCTAGTGATGGATAGAAATTCTTATGGCATTCTCTGGGTGACGACATCCATCATCGTCTGGCCAAACACAACATGAATTGATCACGGGGATGCCTAAACACAAGAACAAGAAAAGAGAACATAACCGATAACGAGGAAGACCGGTATAGTGAGCATATGTTGATCTCATGGGGATACCGATATATCTCACCTCGGCTTTTGTAACGTATCATGAAGCAAAACAAATAACATATGATAACCAAAGCTTCATTTGAATATCATTCGTGTGAGTATAGAAGTCAATATGGATGCCCAAGGTTCCACTTATGATCATTAAATGAAAGGTGTTTTCGTTCATGTCTATATTTCATCAAATCTGTAGGGTCTATGAGAAAATATTATCAGAAAAGTTTCGGTAATTATAGAAATTGTGTCGAGAGAAAACAGAAGCGTCTCGGGGTTACCAGGAGAGTTTCGAGAATACCAGGTAATACCAGATAGGTGGAAAATATACAGGAGGACCTAAAATAAATATAGGAGGGCTTCGTAATTTACCGAGAGCCCCCCACCCCTAGATTTATGTAGGCGACTTGGGTTTCCCCCTCTTTGCTTATTGGACAAGCTAAGGGGGAAGGGGAGTTAGAGGAGGACTCCCCCTCCTTGGTCGGCGCGCCAAGGGAGGGAACCCCCTCCCCAAGTCGGCCTCCCCCTCCCCAAGTCGTCCTCCCCTTCCCCCACACCTATATATACATGAGGGTGGCGCCCCTCTAGAGACACACGAGTCCCTTTGTTTCGGGCGCCCCCTCTCTAGTTCTCTCTAGTTCCAGATAATAGAGAAGCCTCATGTGGTTCTCTTATCCCTTCTCTAGTTCTCCGGTGACGCAAAGCTCTTGATTGCGAAGCACTGCTGTATCGTCAAGCCCGTAAGCGTGCAATCCGTAGAGAGATCGTGCTTTCGATCTTCGTTTGAGGGATCGTTCGTGGAACGGTTCGAGTGACTTCAAGAACGATCTACACCAAATCTTCTTCCTCTGGAACTTGAAGTTGGTAACAATCCGATCTAACATTGTATGCATCATCATAGTGATACTAGGATCTTCATTGTAGGCCGATTTTTGTTTGTTTTGTACTACATTTCCCAACGCTAAGGTGAGAATATGGCAACATGTATAATTCCCGGAGTTCATGGTCATTGAGGGAGTCCTGGACTAGGGGGTGTCCGGATAGCCGAACTATCATCTTTGGCCGGACTCCTAGACTATGAAGATACAAGATTGAAGACTTCGTCCCGTGTCCGGATGGGACTTTCCTTGGCGTGGAAGGCAAGCTTGGCGATACGGATATGTAGATCTCCTACCATTGTAACCGACTCTGTGTAACCCTAACCCTCTCCGGTGCCTATATAAACCGGAGGGTTTTAGTCCGTAGAACGAACAACAATCATACCATAGGCTAGCATCTAGGGTTTAGCCTCTCTGATCTCGTGGTAGATCTACTCTTTTACTACCCATATCATCAATATTAATCAAGCAGGAGTAGGGTTTTACCTCCATCGAGAGGGCCCGAACCTGGGTAAAAACATCGTGTCCCTTGTCTCCTGTCACCATCCGCCTAGACGCACAGTTCGGGACCCCCTACCCGAGATCCGCCGGTTTTGACACCGACATTGGTGCTTTCATTGAGAGTTCCTCTGTGATGTCGTCGTCAGGAAGGATGCCTCATCCCATCTTTAAAGACGGCACCATTGCTAAAGGAGCTTTGGCCACCGGCCAGACTCTTCGGCTAGGCGGTTTTCTTATGACCGCCTGTTCGACCGCCACGCCGACGATGACTTCTCGGGTCATCGAAAGCAACCTTCATGTTAACTCGGAACTTGCCGAGCAGCTAGATCCGATGGAGCTCTCAAACGAGCTCTTGGATCGCATCGCCGCCCTGAGAGTCGCTACAGACTATGATCAGATTGGGCCTAAAACCGATCTAAGAGAGATCAACTCTCCCCAGGCTACCCACCACGTTGCGGTGGTGGAGGAACAGTACGGCGACCTTTCTTCTATCTTAAGGACTAGCTATGTCCGGATTCCCGACCCCTCCATGCCGGATTCCCGCGGAGGGACGGACGTCGATCAAGTCCTGAACCTAAAGTCAGGCAGCGGGTTGGATCCATTGGACAATATCCAAAAACTCAAGCTTCCAAGTTCGGAAACTTTTCGGCCCCCGAGTCTTAGATTGGACGGGGTTCCGAATTCAGACCCACCCGCCCACCCAAACATAAGCGATCTATCCCGAATCCGGCAAGAGCCCGTTGAAACAGTACACCGTTACTGGGCCAGATTCCTCCTGATCATGGACAGGATAAAGGACTGCCGCGAGGAAGACGCAATTTCACTTTTTTGCAATAATTGCACGGACAAGGGAATCCTAAACGCCATAAGCCGTCGTGAAATTACACGCTTCGCAGACTTGGCGTCCATTGTACGGAAGTACTGTGCGATGGAGAGTGCCTGGAAAAACAAAACCAACTTTTGGGATAATCCGGCCCCAAATACAACCTTAGTCCGAAATAAAAGGGTGCACCATCGCCAGGCACCTGGGTTGCATACCAAAAAGCAAAAACCCCCTAAAGGGCATGGAATCGTACTGGAAGGGTGGCTCAACGGACCCTGTAAAATTCATAGTACGGAAGACGCCACTCCAACTCATAGCCTTAGAGCATGTTGGATACTGCGGCAGGTGGCCAAAAGTGGCGAAGAGCTTCTAGCTCCAGTGCACCACCCCAGCAATACCAGTACGGTATTGACAATTTTCGAGACTTTCGCATCAAATAATATGCGAAAACGAACACCCCGCAGCCTTGCCGAAGTCTATCAGGTAGCGACAATAAATCCATGGAGTGACACGGCTATTACCTTTAATGCCAGTGACGAACCAAAATTCCGAACAGCCCGAGCACCAGCCGCATTGGTCCTCAGTCCGATCGTGGACGGCTTTCTCCTTACTAAGGTACTCATGGATGGTGGCAGCGGATTGAACCTCATTTACGAGGAAACCCTCCGAAAAATGGAAATAGACTGGAACCGCATTGAGCGAAGCAGCACAAGCTTTAGAGGAATAATCCCGGTCAGAAATACGCTGCACAGGAAAAAATCATCACGATGTGGTGTTCGCTCACGGATAACTACAGGTCCGAGGAGGTCACGCCCAAGTGGTCCCGTTCAGCAGCGGATATCACGCTTTATTAGGGCGAGAGGCATTCACAATTTTTCAAGCTATACCCCATTAGGGTACATGAAGCTCAAAATACCCGGACCCAACGGAATCATCACTCTTGCCAGTGACCCAGACATAGCACTCCGCGCCAAAAACAAGACAGCCGCACTCGCCCTCGAGGCACTATCCGAAGCCCCAGCGACAGAGGAACTCACTGCGCTGCGCTCCACGGTAAACAGGGACGATATGATACTCGATAAGAGATCCAAGTACACCTCTTTTAAGCCAGCGGACGAAATAGTCAAATTTCAAGTCCATCCAACGGACCCTACAAAAACGGCCTCCATCGGGGCACAATTAAACCCTGAGGTAGACGCCGCACTGCGAGAATTCCTACGCGACAATTGGGACATTTTTGCCTGGCACCCTTCAGACATGCCAGGAATCCCACGCCGGCTGGCCGAGCACAGCCTAAATATCCTAAAAGGATTCAAGCCGCTTAAACAGCTCTTCGCGTTTTCAACCCAAGAGACAAAGCCACGGAGAGGAGCTAGCTAAACTTTTGGAAGCCGGATTCATCAGAGATATAAAACATCCGGACTGGCTAGCAAACCTGGTGATGGTACCAAAGAAGGACAAATCCTGGCGCCTATGTGTCGATTTCAAGGACCTTAACAAAGCTTGCCCAAAGGATCCCTTCCCCCTCCCCTGCATCGATCAAATTATTGACGCTACCGCAGGACACGATTCATTGTGCTTCCTCGATGCATACTCCGGCTACCACCAAATTAATATGGCGAGCTGCACCAAGCCGCAACGGCATTCATAACTCCATACGGCCCATTCGCTTCAACACAATGCCCTTCGGCTTCAAAACGCCGCGCAACATATCGCGCATGATTCGTATACATGTCCGCAAACCAGATCGGCAAAACAGTGGAGGCATACGTAGATGATGTGGTCGTCAAATCCAAGCATGTCGAAACTCTAGTAGACGACTTGAGGCTCACATTCGACAATCTCCGAACATATGACATTAAGCTCAATCCGGAAAAATGCGTCTTCGGCGTGCCAGCCGGAAAACTCTTGGGCTTCATTGTATCCGGTAGAGGAATTGAAGCAAACCCAGCCAAGAGCTGAGCTCTGTCACAATTGGATATCCCAAAAGACCTCAAACAAATACAAAAATTGACTGGATGCGTGGCGGCTCTAAGCCGCTTTATCTCCGTCGGGAGAAAAGGCATTACCCTTTATCGCCTCCTCCGCAAGATCGAACACTTCGAGTGGATCGGATGCGCCACGGCCGGACTCGAAGAAATCAAAGCCATACTGGCAACAAATCCGGTCCTGGCCGCGCCCAACATGGGCGAACCAATGCTATTATATATCGCGGCAACACATCAAGTTGTAAGCGCGGTGCTCGTCGTCGAACGAGAAATGGACGGACACAAGTTCCCCCTTCAAAAACCAGTTTACTACGTGTCCACTGTCCTAACTCCATGCAAGTCCTGGTATCCGCATTATCAAAGGATAGCGTACGCGGTGTTCATGGCATCCCGGAAGCTGCGACACTACTTTCAAGAGTGTTCGATAACAGTAGCCTCCGAAGTACCTCTTAATGATATTATAAACAACCGCGACGCAACGGGGCGGATTGCCAAATGGGCCATCGAGCTCCTCCCATTCGACATAACGTATAAGCCACGGCGAGCTATTAAGTCACAAGTTTTGGCCGACTTCGTCGCCGAACGGACTGAAGCCGAACTCCCTAAAGAGTACGGCGCATATTCCAACTGGATCATGCACTTCGACGGCTCCAAAATGTTGGTCGGCCTAGGGGCTGGCGTCGTTCTGACGTCCCCAACCAGAGATACAGTTCAATACGTACTCCAGATAATGTACACGGACTCAAACAACGCAGCCGAATACGAGGCCCTTCTACATGGCCTCCGGATGGCGGTCTCCATGGGCATTAAACGCTTAGAGGTGCGCAGGGATTCGAACCTCGTGATATCCCAAATAAATGGAGACTTCGACGCCAAGGATCCGAAAATGGCAGCTTACCGCAACGACGTCCTGAAAATGTCAGCTCGGTTTGAAGGGCTCGAATTTCACCATATAGCCCGGGATAATAATCAGGAGGCGGACATATTGGCACGCATCGGCGCAAAGCGCGATGCCATCCCTCCCAACATCTTCCTGGAGCGGCTTTTCAAGCCATCCGTACTATGGGAAGGGGAGTCCGGAAACAACAATCCAGACCCAACCGCACCGTCCAACACCGAACATTCCGACACAATCGTGGTTCTGCCAATGAAATAACACCTTCAGCCCACGAAATAATGGCAGTCATTGCCCCATGGACGGAACCATTCCTAGCCTACCTAACTAGGCAGGAACTTCCCGAGGACCAAAACGAGGCCCGCTGCATAGTACGGCGCTCTAAAGCCTATAAGGTCCACGAGGGAGAGCTTTATAAGAAAAGCACAACCGGAGTCCTTCAAAGGTGTATCTCCGAAGAGGAAGGGCGAAATCTTCTGGCTGAAATTCATGCCGGACTCGGTGGGCACCACGCCGCAGCCCGGGCCCTTGTAGGAAAGGCCTTCCGACAGGATTTTATTGGCCGACGGCCCGCAGACGCGGGACTTAGTCCAACGATGCGTCGGTTGCCGCTCTTTGCTAATCAAAGCCACATGCCACCCACCGCCTCAAAACTATACCCATCACCGGCCGTCAAGTGGTCCGGGGCTTGACATGGTTGGACCCTTAAAGGAGGAACCCACAAGCAAAAATACCTATTGGTCATGGTGGATAAATTCACCAAATGGATAGAGGCCAAGCCTGTTAAGACGGCCGAATCTGGGCCCGTGATAGACTTCATATCAGGGGTAGTACACCGTTACGGCATCCCCCATAGCATCATCACTGATAACGGCACGAACTTCACGGCCAACGAGGTTAAACTCTGGTGCAAAAACATGGTTATCAAGCTCGACTACGCTTCAGTCTATCACCCTCAAACTACGGTCAAGTCGAGCGAGCAAATGGTCTAATCATGAGCGGCATTAAACCCAGACTAGTGAGGTCCCTCAAGGAATCTAACACGCACTGGGTAGAGGAGCTCGACTCCGTACTCTGGGGGCCGCGGACCACGCCAAATCGCACTACCGGATTCACGCCATTTTTTATGGTGTACGGCGCAGAAACAGTTTTGCCCTGCGCCATAATTCATGACTCACCTCGTGTGCGCATGTATGAAGAAAGAGAAGCCGAGCTCGATCAGCAGGACATTTTGGACGCTTTGGAGGAGGAGCACGACGTGGCAAAAGCTCGTTCCGCATTCTATCAACAACAGGCTCGAAGATATCAAAGCAGAGAAGTACGCGCCAAAACTTACAATGTTGGCGAACTAGTTCTACGCCTGCCAGACAAGAAAAAGGACAAACTCAAGCCCAAATGGGAAGGTCCCTTCATCATCGACCAAGTCCTGACCGGCGGAGCATATTGTTGGAGATATGCCCTAGAGGCAATCATGTATGATGATATTTCCTATGTGTTTATGAATAAAGATAGTCCTTGGACATTATCAATGATGTGTATCAGCAAGTACGTGACTTGTTTGTGGGACTATACATTGTATGATGGCTGTCCTAAAAGGTCCCTAGTCGAAAGGGCTGTGTGGACGCGCAGCCGACTAGACTAGCATATGACACGGTCGATGGCTCGGTCTCACTAGCCATGGAGCATTGGATGCTAACCGGATAATATGGACTTGGAAAGGTCTGGTCGGATTCGACATAGTCGGATCCGACTCGAGATAAGGTCCGAGTCGGACAGACCCAACTATGAGACACAGCGATATGTCATCTGTGAGTCTCTAGTACAACATATGTTCTATGTCCTAAGACCCGAGTGACGCATGTACTCGAGATGGTGATAGACTTGCTTTGGGCCGACTCAAACGCTACTCCGTGGATGGGTAGTTACAAAGGTAGGTTTCGGTTTGTCCAATCCCATGCTGCGAGACATGGTCGAGCAAGATGGGATTTGCCCTCCGATCGGAGAGATATACTCTGGGCCCTCGTGTGATCGACCAGGAATAGCATGGCCATGCGACAAGGATTATGAGATAATCCGGATAGTGGTCGGTATCATTTGAACGAGAAAGAGGTCGGCTAGCACAAGGATGATAGTCTCGCCTTGAGCCCGACAACATATATCGTGTGGCAAAAGGAATGGAAGTATGATGTACAGGTTCGCTTAACCAGCTTCATCGCTCGCTGGTGGTCGTGCGCCTTGCTAGAGGCTGCTACCAACCGCATGTGTCGGAGGTGATCGAACTGTGACCAAGCTGACTTGAACCTAAGGGGTCGCGCGCAAGGGAAGGAACCTATGAGGTCGAGTTCAGAGGACCTTTGGTGGATGTGATCCGAATCGACTAGGAACGTGACCGAGTAGACTTTGCTTTAGGGTCCGTGCGAGGCCCAAGTGTTGAGCTCGCGACGGACGCCTATATAAAGTGGAGGTGCGGCACACTCGCGATGGCTTTTTGCCCGAGGGTGCGAGATCGCTGGCCTCGTGGAGGCAGATCACTTCGGCCTCGGGAGGTTGATCGCCGGCCTCGTGGAGCCACCTCCACTCGCCCGACCGTGATCGACCTAGCAGTCCGCCGACGGTGTTCCTCCTGCACGCCGCGATACCGTTAGAGGCGGTGCACTTGCGCCGCTCCGCTAACTTCGTCGTGGGATCGGACGACCGCCGCCGAGGGAGATCGAACGAGGAGGAGACGATCCACTGGACGCGCTGCCCCAACTCTTCTTCACGCTGCGGCATGCAAGGTCTAGTGGTAACGAATTGTGATCCATCTCCCGCAGCATGTTCCTGGATGTTCTGCGCGTAGGAATTTTTAATTGCAGTCGACGCACCCTACAGTAGAACCATACACATATCGTCTGCGAAACGCATCGGATAACCGACTCGAGCCGAACCCGTGGAATGCAGCCCGTCTCCGAAGGTTCTACGCCTAGTGCCGGATTCCAAGTTCGTCTCCTTCCTCCGTCCACATTTTATACTTTAGTTGTCTTTTATTTTTCTCTTCTCCCTCCTTTTCTTTCCTTTTTTGAAGCATTGTTCGCACACACTTGACGCGCCACCCGCGCTCATTATACCTGGGCGCTTCTATAACAGAAGCTTATTTATACAGTCTTTATGCCCAACACATGTGTCACACTTCCGCATGTACCTTTTATTCACCATTATATGCATCGATATGACTTAAGTTTTGGCCAAGCTGGGTTGCTGGCTCTGTGCTTACCCTCGTTCCCGATTGTTCGCTAGGTGGTAAAGGAGCACCTCTGCGATTGCTCTGCCGGGTCACCGGATGTGTACCTCGACCGGGTGAAGCCGAAAGCTAAGCGTTCTTAAGGGAATACTCGGTCGGTGAACTGAAGACGATTTCTTACCTATTTATTTACCTGCCCCCAGATGCTTTTTCTGCTTTTTTCGCAGTCCGGACATGCACTTTAGGGCATGCCTCCTAGGGAAGGGAACCCCTAACGGAACTATTCTCCCTGGAAGATGTTTCTTACTAACCATGTAATATAACATAACTAGTTGGGCACTTGTATGATACAGCAATAATGACCCCTACGCCTGGTATCCACGCATACCCCGGTTTTTATATAACCGCGAGGGTATTCGGACACACTCCGGACTCTTGGGTCCCGAGGTCGAAGCGAAAAGGTCCGCTATGACAAATGATCTACAATCCGGCTAGAAGGAATTTTACATGTCATCTTTAATTACATAGTCAACTTGACTGATTGTATTCCTCCTCAATGACATCTAATAGGCTGTCTAGTTTACAATCTTGCTGGGAATACTTTGCGGCCAATTCTACTTGGCCGTACACTAGGCTCACAGGGATCTCCTTCCCATCGGGCCCCACAGGTCCGACCTCGGCCATGTGGTTTGGGTCATCCTTCGTGTACCGCGTCTTCACCATAGCCCAGGCCTCCCTGGCGCCTTGACGGCAGGCCGATATCTTCCATAATCGGAAGCGCCGCCGTGCTCCTTGAAGCCTCTCTGCAAGCTCTCCAAGGCCTTCGGGCAGGGAGACAGATGGCCATAAGGCCTGGGTGACGCCTTTCATCACCTGCCGAACTCGTTCGTGCAGTTGAAGCAGTTCGGGAAGAAGATCACCCGAAGAACCGGGCATCTCCTCCGCAGGACGACCTGTGAGCATACCTACATACATATTTCTGTTAGTCGACTTCCTCGCCGAACTCTTTTCAAAGTTCGTTCAAGCACTTACTGAAAATGTCACGACAAAGCCGCCGATTCTCCTTAACGGAGTCAGACAGCTGGGCACGAACATCCTTTAGTTCCTCACCCAGCTGGGTGTTGGCATCTTGGAGGTTATTTTTCTCTTGCCGCACCCTTGTAAGCACATTCTCGCCGGCCTTTAACCGGCGCAGGAGCTGTTGCTTGTCCGGATCTACCCCGGCGCCATCTGCAATATTATTGGCAGACTTACACACACGCTGCACTCCATAAAACTGCTTATCTTTCTGAAGTAGATATTACCATAGGGGGTCTTTGCGGCTTCCCCTGTAGCGGCTAGTGCGGCCTCAAGTTGGGCCTTGCACTCTTCAAGCTCCTGGGACAGACGGGTATTCTTTTCTGTGAGATCCTGCATTTCAAATGATCCTTAAATCAGTTATTCCAACTATTTTAAGTCTCGGGGGCTACTGGCATATATAACTGTCAAAATTCCTTACCCGTATGTCTTTCACATACTACTCCGTGGCTCTGGCTAGACCATCTTGAGCGGCACGGAGGTGCGCTTCTCCCGAATTAAAGGCGTTCAATGCCTCTTGGGAGAAACATGCGCCACGAAGAACTGTCCGGCGGCGCCTATGATTCATGGCGCTCTCCACCTCAGATTTGGTGGCGGACAATCTGTCGGCATCCTCCGTCGGAGGAGCATCCGACGCGCACCTTGTGTTCGCCTCCCCTTCCGGACCCGGCTTTGGAGCCTGGCTGGCGGAGGCACGATTGGCAACCTCTCCGGACACAGTCCGGCGAGTGCTCTTCTTCCTGAAAGGATCACGAGCGTCAGTATGCCTTCCAGGAATCTTTCCTTGAAACTCGGTGGCGCACCATACCGTTGCGGCGACGTTTTGATACGGGCCGCACTTCTTTTTGCTCATTGGGCCGAAGCTGCCTTGTTGGACAGCCGCCGTGGGCTCGGCTTCCCGCCTCATAGGCACCCCCTGTAAGACACCATTGTTGTGCGGTGATCAGAAATAAGCACGGAGGGGTCATGGTATCGGGACTTCGTTCACAGTTACCTGGGAGGCCGGAAATATTCCGGGGTAGTCAGCTGTAATGGCGACCAAAGCATTGCCGATGCTAAGTTGGTGGAACACCCCATCGATCAGCTCCACCTTTATGTCCGGATCCTCATCGGAGGCCGGATCGAGGCACCGCTCCGGATCCTCGGGTTGTGGAGGCGGGCTGTGTATATCTTCTACGGCCCGGCGCAGTTCCTGCGTCGAAATCACAAAATGAGATACTTAACTATGGGAATATGGATCGGATAGGCAAAAAGAAATGTCTTCTCACCCAGCTTCGAGGGTTGTTCATGGAAAATCCGTTCAATGGACTGGCACAGAGGAAATCTTCCTCTTCCCCCTTGTACAGAGCGGACAAGATCTTCACCAGATCGGCGACCGAACCCGGCCCCTTACGGCCAATGACGGGTGGCGTCATCCTCCCCGTTGAAATCCCACATAGGGTGGCCCCTATATTGGAGCGGCTGCACCCCCCGCATAATGCATGTGGCCATGACTCCGATCATAGTCAGTCTGGAGTGAGCTAATAACCTTATCCGGCTCATCAGGTAAAGAACATCCCTGTCATTTTCCCTCTGGGGGCTCCGCGGGCGCTAGCTTAGGCGTTTCTTCAAAGGAGCATTGCTGAACTCCGGGAGGCCGATCCGAACAGGATCCGGCAGCGGGACGTCTTCCATGTAAAACCATTACGAAGGCCGACCATCGGACGCCTTCTTGAGGTTCCGGATAGGTATCCGGTCCCGCGATCGCCATAATTCGCTCCGCCCACTTGATATATTGACCCCTCGTGAGAGCGGGCACAAGGCGAATAATCTCTTCCACGGTAGAAATGGGCCTCAATGCCCAAAAACAGCTCGCAAAGGGCCACGAAGCCCGCAATATGCAAGATGGAGGCAGGCGTAAGGTTGTGTAGCTGGAGGCCATAGAACTCCAGAAGCCCCCGGAGAAACGGATGGATTGGAAATCCGAGTCCTCTTATTAGATAAGAGACGAAGCATACCCGCTCTCCTTTGGAAGGATCGGGAACGCTCTCCACCTGCTTTCCGCCCTTATAGGTGGCGAGTCCGGCTCGAACCGGAACCATGAAGGCCGGGGGAAGGAATCCCTTGGTTTGGAGCACCACCAACTCGCTGTGCGGGACTGAACATCTCCCCCAATCTCCAGGCTGAGGGTTGGGCGCGCGAGAGGAGGAGCCGCGTCGACTGTCCATAATGGAGTGGATTTTTGTCAAGGGCGCTCCGATGAATGCTCGCGGAGGGAGGATGGTGTGATTCGGATCTAGATCCCCGTCTCTTTTATAGACGGTTTATTTGCGCAGCCAAGGGGGTAAATGTAAAAATACCCTGACTTTTCACATTCAGTCAACACGTGGAAGATGGCCATTATTGGGTGTGGAATCCGAGGAGCGCGATATTTACGAAGCCGGACACTATTTAACACAGGACTTGGAGAAGAACCCGCCTTGCAATGCCGAAGACAATCAACGCGCCGGAGTCGTCATCATTGAAGCCTGGTTCGGGGGCTGCTGAGGGAGTCCTGGACTAGGGGGTGTCCGGATAGCCGAACTATCATCTTTGGCAGGACTCCTAGACTATGAAGATACAAGATTGAAGACTTCGTCCCGTGTCCGGATGGGACTTTCCTTGGCGTGGAAGGCAAACTTGGCGATACGGATATGTAGATCTCCTACCATTGTAACCGACTCTGTGTAACCCTAACCCTCTCCGTTGCCTATATAAACCGGAGGGTTTTAGTCCGTAGAACGAACAACAATCATACTATAGGCTAGCTTCTTGGGTTTAGCCTCTCTGATCTCGTGGTAGATCTACTCTTGTACTACCCATATCATCAATATTAATCAAGCAGGAGTAGGGTTTTACCTCCATCGAGAGGGCCCGAACCTGGGTAAAAACATCGTGTCCCTTGTCTCCTGTTACCATCCGCCTAGACACACAGTTCGGGACCCCCTACCCGAGATCCGCCGGTTTTGACACCGACAGTCATCCACAAAGCCCTGAAATATTGTCATCATTCTCCTATTCAAGTTTCCGTCATTCTTCTCCGAAGCACGACAGATCAAATAAAAATCTCCTAGGAGTATCCATGGCCTCGGACAAATGAGCCGCCGCTGGCTCAGCTTCTCCAGAAATAATGTTTTGATCGCATCCAATTAGGGGCAGAGTTAATTGCAGAAAACTATCACATTATGGTTAGGTTTGCATAAAACTACTTGGTCCCTATTTTTTCTTTAAGAGCCACAACATATTTAGTAATTCTTTTGCAGAAAACACTGGCCGGGAGGTTTGGCCCATTTGATCACTTTCTGGCACGTGGGGCCTGATTATAAGGAGACGACTTGGGCAAAAAATTAGATATTTTTTGTTGCTCATTACACATAGAACCAAAAGAAAGCACATTGACTGTCTAGAGCAATGGATCACCTCCTCTCTCTAGTCTAGATCCTCTTTACATTTATTCAGTTTTTTTTTTTTTTTGAAAAGGAGGTTATCCCTCGGCCTCTGCATAAGAACAATGCATGCGGCCATCTTATTAATAAGAAAAATGTTCAACAAAGTCTCCAGGTCTCTAAAAGGTACAAAGGCTCACAAGAGCGAGAAAAACATGAAACAAGATAGCCACAGCCGGCGGAATAAAAATAGATAGGAAACTAAACACCTATCCTATTACATGACCGTCATCCAAACTGGTTGAAGATAGCCCGTGCTACCGTCTCCCACCGGATAGACCCAGTAACCATACGCTCCCTGGCATCCGTCGGAGTGAGTAGCGACCACATACAGATCAGTGTAGTGGCCCGAAAAATAATCTGCAAGAAATGAATATGTGTTGTTCTGTTAAAAACCAAATTGTTCCTGCAGTTCCATACTGCCCATAATAAAGCACATACTCCTACACGAATATGTTTTTACGTTTTTGACTCTATACCATCTAGCCACGTCTCAAATAACGTGTGGATGGTAGTCAGAGGAGTAATGTTAAACTCTATGTGAATAGACCGCCATAATTTTTTTGCCATTGGGCAATCAAGAAAGAGGTGTTTGATAGATTCATCATGATCACAGAAGCTACATCTTCAAGATCTTGTCCAGTTACGTTTTGCCAAATTGTCCTTAGTTAGAATGACTTGTTTATGGACAAACCACATAAGCACTTTAATTTTTAACGACACTTTGACTTTTCAAATATGCATCGATCGAGGGATAGAGCCAGAGTTGATAATATCCAAATACATGGATTTAACCGAAAACACTCAATTCTTGGTTAGTTTCAAGTGCAACTGGTCTGGCTGTTGAGAAAGGTGAATATCCATCAATCTTCTCACAAGATGGAGCCAAACTTCCCAACGATTTCTCGCTAGAGTCCTCCTGAATTGAATATTGAGAGGGCTGGACTGTAATACTATTGCAACATAAGCATCTCTATGCTGAACAATATGATAGAGAAAAAGATATTGGATAGCTAGAGGCGTCTCCCCTAACCATGTATCCTCCCAGAATCTCGTGGTAGTAGCATTTCCAATGATAAATTTTGTCCTGTGGAAGAAGGCTGATTTTACTCTCATCAATCCTTTCCAAAACGGTGAATCAGTCAGTCGGACCATTGTAAAATAGGGTCTAGTTTATATATTGTACTGTACACATATACGAATACATATGTAATTGTAATCTGATCATCTACGTATTGAGACGTGAGGTGGATGTCAATCCCCACACAAAACCCTAAACCCTCCTGTTTAACTATCATCACCTGGAATAAGGTTTTAGAATGTAGGTACTTAGGACATCTACAACGCCGGGCGCTAAGAGCAGGCGCTAGGATTAATTTCCTTCCCGATCGGCAGTTAAGCCAACAAATCCTGGCATTCACCTCGGCATCGATGCAAAAGCTGGAGGCGGCCGCTTAGCTGTTTTTTCCTTCCCGCACGAGTAGGAAAGATCGATTTCTTGCCGGTTTCACGATTAGTTAGCGCCTATGACTAGCGCCAAGCATTGGGTCACAGAGACGCTTAGCATAATTTTTATTTTAGGAAATAATTTTTACTTCTTAAGTGTCTATGGAAGCGTCTTGCATTGCAGATGCCCTTATTATGCAGAATCTGGGCCCATGTGGCATCGGTCTCTACAGATAGTTTATACAGCCACTTGCTGAGAAGGCATCTGTTCTTCACCTCTAAATTTTCAATACCAAGACCCCCTTGGTCTTTTGGCCTACAGATAATATCCCATTTAGCGACAGTATGTTAAAGAAAACTGGAGTTGGATAGGCTCTCAGATAGTCTTTCTTTCTTTTCTTTTTTTCTTGTATGTACATACTGTTAATTAATGAAAATAAACGTAGAACTATTGTTCTATGGTTTTGGGGTAAGAAAAGGTATTTTCTGCAAATCCCTCAATCCCTTGATTCAACGGCGATCAAGCGGGCTAAATCCCGCCATCAGTCTTTTCTGCAAAAGAATTACTAAAAACACGATGGCTTTTACAAAAAAAATTGAAAACCAGATAATTTTCTGCAAACCTAACCTCAAATATGATGGTTTCGTGCAATTAATTCTTGGGGGACGCATGCCACGGTGAGCCACCATCCTAGAGCCGCCCCAAACTAGTGACCGAGTTGGGGTCCTTAACCACTTGTCCAATAGAGAGAAGGGACTAATCCATCCCTTATTATGCTGGTCCTAGCTCATGAGCATCTTCCTATAGATATCGGTTCAAACGCTAGTGCTCTCTCTTTTACTCTGCTTTTCAAACAAGATTAGGTGGTTGTTTGGATAGAGGAGATTAGCAATGGAATTATAGAAAATGTGTTTTAAGCTGATTTCTAGGAAAATCGGTTTTATCTATATTTTTATGAATAATCAGTTTATGAAAAACTATGTTTGGCAGGAAAGTAGATAGCCCCGTGACTCGTTAATCTTTGCTCGTCACTTTCTCCAAATTGGCCGCCATTGCTTATCCATTGAAGTACGTATATGCAGCTGCTCCCCTCGAGTTCCTCCTCGGCCCGCTCTACTTCCTCCTTCGTCCTTAGCTCGCTGACATCGCTGCTCCATTCATCTCGGCCCTAGACGAATCAGGGCCTAGACGCCGATTGCTGCTCCTCTCTCCTCCATTGGAGGCTTCACCAGGGGACGCCGCTGAAGTGCGGACGACGGCAACGACTTCCACTCAACGGCTCGCCGTGCACAGCGGACGCTTCCTCTCGAGACTCAGGAGTTCGCGCTCGTCGGCGACCACTTGCTCTAGACAACATGGCACATGCGAACGGCGGCAGCGGCCGCTTTCCTCGATGAATTTGATGCGGAAGGAAAAATCAGTTGCCGTGAGTTTCTACAATCGTGTTTTCACAAAAACAACTATTAGTCGTTTTTCACAAAACGCATATTGCTGGTTTTGTGGAAACTGAATCCTACTTGTAGAATATGTGAATTGCACGATGTATTGCTCTTCGTGCGTAAGCGTATATATGATATATGATGTCATAAAGGTGGACCACGGACGCCAACTATCTGAGCGAACAGGAGGCGGGCCAATACATAATATGCACATAACACATATACCCCCCCCCCCCCTCCGGCAGTCGAAGCGGCACCACGGCTGACGCAAAGACTAGACCGGAACTCCTCAAATGACGCCATACGCAAGCCCTTGGTAATGATATCGGAAAATTGTTGGGAAGTAGGAACGTGTAAAACACGAATAAGGCCAAGGGCTACCTGTTCCCGAACAAAATGAATATCCAACTCAATATGCTTAGTCCGTCGATGATGCACCGGGTTATCGGAGAGGTAGACCGCCCGAGGCGTTGTCGCATGATGAACCACCGTGGCATGGTCGATAGGACAAGAGAGCTCTGAAGCGGTGGCGAAGCCACGAACACTCGGCGACGGCGTTGGCCACCGCCACGATACTCAGCCTCGGCCTTTGGAGCGAGATCGTAGGCTGCGGCTTGGGCGACCACGAGATAAGTGAGGTCCAAGGTGAACCTGATGGCCGAAGTGGGCGGCGAGTGTCGGGGCAGCCCGTCCGATCTGCATCGGAGTGGCGGTGAGGCGGTGTCGGCGGGCGTGAAGCGTGACGCCAAGATCCATAGTGCCATAGATATAGCGGAGAATCCGGCAGCGGCAACCAGTGAGCGTCTCGAGGAGCATGCATATGAAGACACACCGCTGTACAACATCTTTGGATCTCCGGTCGGTCGAGTGAGGTCTTGGAGAGCACCGACGATAGACCGATAAAAGCGGCATCCGAAGCGGGAGAACCATCCGTGGGAGAAAGCTTGGCCTATCGGCGAGCGTGAAGCGGTAGGCTTGCGATTAAGCATGCCGGCGTGCTCGAGGCTCGTGGCGTACTTCGTGATGAAGGAAGAAGCCATCTGACGGCGCACCACCTCAACACGGAGGAAGTAGTGCAAAGGACCCAAGTCCTTGATGGCGAACTCAGCCGCCAAGACGAGCCGTGAGTGATCGAGGAGACCGGCCGTACATGCCGTTAGGATGATGTCGTCGACATAGAGCGACAAGTAGGCGTGTCGAGCCACGATGATGAGCGAAGAGCGAGGCGTCCGGCGGGTAAGCGGAACAAGCGGTGGAGAAAGCCGCGTCTTGCCGGTACCAAGCGCGAACCTGCTTGAGTCCGTACAAGGACAGCGGCGAGCACTGCGTGGTCGGGAAGCGCCGGGTTAACAAACCCGGTGGGCTCTTGGCGAAGACCTGCTCCTCGAGGTGACCATGGAGGAAGGCGTTGGAGACATCCATCGGTGCACCGGCCAAGCACGGGAGAGGCGCAAGGTGGAGAACCGTGCGTATTGTGCGGGCTTGACGGCCGAACAAAGGTGTCGGTGAAGTCGATGCGGCATCTTTGTTGGAAGCCATGAACGACCCGCGCGCTTTGTAGCGATCAAGGGTACCATCGGGGCGGAGCTTGTGTTTAAGAACCACTTCTCGGTAATCACGTTGGCGTGCGGGGCGAGGAACAAGCTGCCACGTCCGGTTGCGCAGCAGGCGTCAAACTCCTCTTGCATCGCAGCCATCGAGCGCGGTCATGAGCGTCTCGAGCGGAGGGCAACAGCGGCGGCAACGCGAGGTGGGCGCCGCATGGGCGTAGTCATCCGGCGTAGCACGAGCTCGGTAACGCATGTCTGGCGCGGTGACCGGACCGGCCTGAGCGTTAGGGCGCCGAGGGCGCCCGGCGCTGCGAGCGCCGAGGGGCCTGGCGCCGAAGACCCTGGCGCAAAGTCCGGGAGCACCGAAGTCGCCGGCCAGAGTCGCCGAAGGGCATGGTATTGAGGGCTGCATGGCGCTAACGTCGAAGCGCCAATGCCGTGGGCTGGAAGGGCGTGCAGCGTCTTGAAGCAAAAGAGCGCGAGCGCCACAGGATAAGCGTCGGTGTGGCAATGAAGATGCTGGCGACAGATCAAGGTGCAAGCTTGTGAAGCGATGTCGGCAGATCTTTGGGATAGCAAAGGCACCAAAAATCATAAAAGTCGTCATAAGGCGGGCGTACCAAAGAGAAGATGGTGAGGTGCATAGTACCACCGTGGTAGGCGAGGTCTAATGTTAAGAAGAAGTGATCACGATGGCGAGTCGTCCGGCGAAGCGAGGCAAGCGTTGGCATGAACGAGAGCATCTGACGCATCATTGAGTGTGAAGGGCGCGTTCGGCTCGACCGTTCTAACGTAAGTGTCACGGGCATGTGGTGCGAAAATTGTGAAGTGATCGACAAAAGGTGCGGAAGCGAGGTTGTCGAACTCTTTTCCATTGTCCGTTTGAAGCGCAAGGATGGGCGCCCAAACTGCGTGCGGACATAGGAGTAAAAAGCCGTCAAGGTAGAGAGTGCATCCGACTTTCTCGTGAGAGGAAAAGTCCACATAATGAGAATAATCATCAAGAATGACGGATAATATAAATAGCCGAGTTCTGGAAAGAAGTCCACACATCGCTATGAATCAACTGAAAGGGAAAGAAGCAATGGTGGTGGAATTATTAAGCGGCGAACATGTTTGCCGACTCGGCGAGCATGACAAGTGTGATCCTCGATTTTATTGCAACCTGGCTGAAACTCCTAAGAATATGATGAAGTGTGACGGGGTTGGGATGACCCAAGCGAGCATGTCAGAGATCGACTCGAGCGGAGAGAGCAACCAGTGCGGTGGTGGTGGATGAAGGCGAGTGCACCAGATAGAGCTTGTCGGGGCTGTCACATCGATGAAGTGCCATCCTGGTTCGAGCGTCTTTGACACAAAACCAAGCTCGTCAAATTCAACGGTAAAAGGATTTTCACGAGTGAAACAACGAACAGAAATGAGATTCTTAATAAGATGAGGTGACACAAGTATGTTAGACAAAAATAATGGAGTAGAACTAGAAGGAAAAGAAGTGTGTCCAATGTGTGTGATAGGAAGTGTGGAACAAATCGCCGACAATGATCTTGGCGGTTGGTGGAACAAGAGTGAAGGAGGCAAGGTTACGGGATGAGCAAACAAGTGAGCCGTATGCTTTGGTGTCCATGTACCAATCACCACCTCCAGTAGTAGTTATTCGGCATAGGAAGCGGCATGCAGTCTGGGAGAACATCGGGTCCCAGGCGCCGGCGGCGGGCAGCGAGGGGGACGGAGACGCCATGGGGAGGGCGTAGCCGCTGCTCGGCTGCGGCAGTGGGTACACTTCATACGGTATGGGTAGCATCCCCAGCTGCGACTGCGGTGCCGGGTAGGCCGGATGGCCCGTGACGAATATTGCGAGTCTTGGCGTCGTCTGGCTCTTGCCAATGAGCAGGTCTTATCTGCGGACGACCCTTGATGCCGGAAGACCCGTACAAGCGAAGCCCATATATAGATTCCGTCACGTGGGAACGGGCGCATCGAACGCCGCACACAACAGCAAAAGTCGACAAGCGGACGGCGCCAGTGATGGCGAAACCACACCGTTGGATCTTCGTGGCGGAACGCGCCGGAGGCCCGTCAGCGGGGCCCAGGATGGAAATGCACCGGCGGCGAGCCGCGCGAGCGTCGTCGGCGGGGCCAGCGGCGGTGGGCGGCATCGAGTGGCGGACATCCGGAGTAAGCGCGGGGTCGGGCGGCTTGCGTATCTGCGCCCGACCGGGGTGCCTCGCGTCCCATCCGTGTGCGTTGGCGGCAGCGCGCTGGCCCTTGTCAGGCGCCGCAGTGGCCCGACGCGGTGCATGGTCGGTGATGCATCCCGCATGGCCCCGTGCTACACTTGATGCTTGACTCGTGGCATGCATGTGCATGGATTCTCCCTGCATAAACGCGTTTGTACGGATCTGCATGGTTGCCCAAGTGGCAGGAGTGGCTCGCGAGGCGGGAAGGCAGCGGCGGGCGGTCTAGCGATCGATGCAAGCCCGCAGCGGCTTTCGGGCGAGTGAGCAAGCGATCGGCGCGGGAGGCTGGGAAGCGAGGCGAAGAAGCGAAGGCGGCGGGAGAGGGTGGTGGCGGCGCGTGGCTGGTAGTGAGAAAAGCAGGCGATTCGGTAGCTCATGACGAGGGAGCAGCGGCCATGTGAGGCCTTGAGACAATGGCGGCACAGTCTGAGGCCAGCGGTGGCGGCGGCAGCATGGCCGGAGAGGCCTTGTGTGGCGGAAGAAGCTAGGGTTAGAACCGAGCGATACCATGTAGAAGTGCATGCTCTAGCCAATGCAACCAAAAAACCGATCTGATGGAAGAGACTAGGCAGCACATTATACGTCAACACTCCCTCTCACGTGTGGCTTTCTTAGGCCTAAACGTGGACCAAAAGTGGGCTGCAATATAATTGCGCCAGTAGGGTCTTGAACTCAAGACTTCTTGGCTCCGATACTGTTAAAAGGGAGAGAGGGGTTTGGTGGAATAGTTTTTGTATTGCTTGAGCCTCGTGGGCATATATATAGGAGTACATGATCTACTTGAAGTACAAGGCAAGCCAGAATATTCCTAGTTTAACCTATGTTTCCTAATACAATCACGTTACTCAACATCCCCATGATCCTGGCAGCTAGCGGCAGAGCGGTGAGGCGGAGAAGAATCGAAGGCAAGCCAGCGGACACCCCTTCCCCACGTAGTAGCATCGACGCGCGCGTGTCGTGGTGGAGTGGAAACTCTTGAGGCTGCTCAAGCGGCGATAGCCCTTTAATGCCGTTTGTCGATGTAGTAGCGAGGCGTGGGTGGTGGAGCCGTGGTCGAGGTAGTCGTGCGAAGAATGTCGTGGTCGATGTCGAGTCGGGGTAGCCGGTGTCGAGGAAGTCGTCGTGGAGCCGCGGGCGCAATGGGCGCCGAGTTAGGCATGGGCGCAGTGGTGTCAAAGTAGTGGTGCGCCGGGGAGAAGATGTTGTTGACGACGCGTCGCGGAGGTTTACCAAGCCGAGGGACACATCGTGGGCGAAAACGCACGCACGTGTTGCCGGCACGGGCTTGCGTGAAACGAGCGAAGCGAAGTTGTGCGAAGCGCCGACCGGGCTTGCGGCCGGGGACACGTCGTGGATGAAAACGCGCGCCGGTGTTGCCGGCCGGGCATGCGTGAAACGAGGACATGCACGAGCTATACGCCATGTCGAAGAGTCGAAGAGCCAGCGAGAGAAGGACTCGGCAGCGGTTCTGGCGCCAATCGGCGCGAACCAATGTCGCCCGCGGTTTGTCGAATAGATAAAGCGGTCGGAGTAGATGGCAGCGACAACAGCGGCAATTTGGTCTTGAACAAAACGAAGGGGTGGGCGGGCGGCGGCGGCTAGGAAAATGCGGCGGCAAGCTAAAGAAAAGCGGCGGCGGCAACAACAGCGGGCGGCTAGGTTAGGAAGTCTGTGGCGGTGCTAAGTAAGCGAAGAACCACGGCAGCGTGGCGAAGACCGGCGCGGACGGTGGCGTTCAGCGCCAAGGGAGATGGCGCGCGCATACCACGGAAGTCGACAAAGCGGTGCCGTGAGTGGACCCGGAGCGTGGCCTTCTGACCCAAAGAGCAACGCAGCGGCGGCGGCGAGTCGAAGCGGCAGCGAGGACAGCGAACGCGGCAACTGCGGCCGAAGAAGCGACCTATGACGGTTCATGATCGGTGCAACCGTGGGGCGACCTCGGCGCGCGGCGGGGACCGCTGCTCAGCGCACTACGGCCCGAAGGGGCGGCCGGCAACGCATGAGTCAATCGGCCGTGAGGAAGCAAAAGGCGGCGCTGCTGCCCGACGAAGCGAGGCAAGCGATAATCTCGATCGGCGGAGAGGCGCGCGGTACTGGACGATCTTCACGGGACTGCGGAGCGCGTAACCGGCAGGCGGTCGGTCGCCGCGCGTAGATGAGCGGAATCGGGCGGCGGGGGTGATCAAGCCGATCGCGCTTGGTCGAAGACGCCGCTTCGGTGGAGGCGTGGTGGCGGTAGTCGAGATGAAGCCGGCGACGACGAAGCGGCATGGGGCGTCGTCGCAGACGAGCTTGTCGGCCCACAGCGCCGGGCTGCCAAAACAACGCCGGCGCCCGGCGGCGAGGCCCGGCGACCAGCGGGCGGCGACTCCGAGTTGAGGTAGCCGACGAGCTGGCGCAGCCGAGGCGAGGCGGCGAGTGAACCGCCGGACCGCCATGCGAGCAGCGGTGGGCGTGTGATGTGGATCGATGGGCGGGCGCGCGTGGCGGCTATATGATTGGCCGTCGCATGGCGCGAGGCCCGGGTGAAGCGATGCAAGTGTTCGGTCGAGCGGGACGGTGGCGGCGGCCGTGCGATGACGGAAGCGGACCGGCGCGTGGGCGGCGGTAGCCTTAACAGACGCCTCGGCGCAGCGTGTCGCCGGTCGGAGAAGAGAGGGTCATGGTCGCGCCCGGTCGGATAGAGGCATTGAGTCGACGGCGGGAGAGAGAAAACCCCGGAGCAAGGCTCGGGAAAAAGACTCTCTAGGACAGCCGGTCAACACGACCGGCGAATCAATAGATACTATGTAGAATATGTGAATTGCATTATGTATTGCTCTTCGTGCATAGGCACGTATATATATGATGTATAAAGGTGGACCATGAACCTCATTAGGCTGGTTGTAATGGTAGTATCATAGCTAGTATCATGCATGCCAACTAGGCAATTTTGATGAGGTGTCATAGTATTAAAGAAAGAAAGAGAGGGTTGATGATGATGAACTAGCCAATCTAGGAGACACCACTCTCCAAGAAGTAACAAATGGTGTGTTGATGATGAACTCCTTACTCTTGTGCTTCAAATGATAGTCTCCCCAACACTCAACTCTCTCTCATGGGTTTTGGATCTGGTGGAAAGAAGATTTGAGTGGAAAGCAACTTGGGGAAGGCTAGAGATCAAGATTCATATGGTAGGAATGGAATATCTTGGCCTCAACACATGAGTAGGTGGTTCTCTCTCAGAAATGGTAAGTTGGAAGTGTAGGTTTAGTCTGATTGCTCTCTCCACGAATGAAGAGGAGGTGGAGGGGTATATATAGCCTCCACACAAAATCTAACCGTTACACACAATTTACCAATCTCGGTGAGACCGAATCATCAAACTTGGTCAGACCGATTTTAGTAAACCTAGTGACCGTTAGGGTTTTCGGTGGGACTGAGACGCATCTCGGTAAGACCGATGTGATTAGGGTTAGGGCATAACGTAATCTCGGTGAGACCGATCACACAAACTCGGTATGACCGATTTTGGTAATTGGCTAACCAAAGAGTTGGTCAGGTAAACTCGGTGGGACCGATTTGCTCTTTTCGGTGAGACCGAAATGTTACAAAAAGGAAACAGAGAGTTTACATTGCAATCTCGGTGTGACCGATCCGCTCTTTCGGTGAGACCGAAAAGTTACGAAAAGCAAACAGAGAGATTACAATCCCATCTCGGTGAGACCGAGATCCCTATCGGTAGAACCGATTTGCCTAGGGTTTGTGGCAGTGGCTATGACTATTGAACTCGGTGGCGCCGGATTGAAAGAATCGTGTGACCGAATTTGGCTTTGGGTTTAGGTCATATGTGGATGTGAGAAAGTAGCTGAGGGTTTTGGAGCATATCATTAAGCACATGGAGAAAAAAGCTCATTAAGCAACACCTCATCCCTCCTTGATAGTATTGGCTTTTCCTATAGACTCAATGTGATCTTGGATCACTAAAATATAAAATGAAGAGTCTTGAGCTTTTGAGCTTGAGCCAATCCTTTGTCATTAGCATTTTGAGGGGTCCACTTTCATCATCCATGCCATGCCATTCATTGAGCTATCCTGAAATAATAGTCTTGGAATAGCATTAGCTCAATGAGCTATATGTTGTTATGAATTACCAAAACCACCTAGGGATAGTTGCACTTTCAATCTCCCCCTTTTTGGTAATTGATGACAACATATAGATCAAAGCTTCGATAAATGATAATACGATTAAGAACATCGTCGCTTTGAGAAGTATGTGATAAGAAGGAGCTCCCCCTAAATTTGTGCATATATTAAAATTTGCTTTGGACTGCAAATGCACAAGAGATTAGGCTCATGGGTTACTCTTCCATGTCACATACATCTTGGTGGGCCTTCGAATAATAACAATTGAATACATGCACTCATCACCAAGCAAAGTGAATGATCACATAGGATAGATAAGATAATATCATCAAACATGCATAAGTGTAGCTTATGATCAAACACATGATCATCAATGTCTCACAAACATAGCATAGTATCTCAAGCACTCAAAAGCAAACAAGTTTAAAAGACCACCAAATCAAGAGAGAACAAAAGCAACACTCTCTCTCTCTCGAAGCCTATGATCTATACATTTTCTCCCCTTTGGCAACAAGTTACCAAAAGTTCCTAGAGAATGCATAGTGCTAGATCGACTCTCGGGCTTGATCTTACGGTGGTGGTGGAGTCTGGATCACTCCAAGGATGAAGGCTTCGTTGAAGTGGATGGGCTGGAGTGAAGTAGGTCTTTGGAGCTGGTTGGGCTAGTCTTGTAGGCTGGAGCCGAGGTGGTGGCTCACGGTGTGCAGAAGTTGGCACTGCTGGTGACCTCTGAGCTCTTGGCACTCTGGCAAATGCATCGGTAGTTGTTTTGCCCTTCCTTTTCTGCATGTCATCTTGAAGTTGCTCTACTACAGACTGAATCTCTGTTACTTTTACATCTAAGTCATAGAACTTTTGTTCCATGATTCTCTCTAAGCTCTCCTGATTTTGAGTGAGGGTGGCCGGTCCTTTCTCAATCCTCAGTGTAGATGCAATCAAGTAACCAAGCTGCTCTTGCTTGTTCTTGAAGATATTGGATGCCTCCTCTTGAGTTGGCATCTGGCAGCTTTCTCCTTCCTTGCCTTCTCCTTCCTTTCTTGTGCTTGAGCGGCGAAGGATCATTCTCATTCATGACAACCTTGTTGTCCTCAAAGTCTGGATAAAGTGGAAAATGTTCCTTATCCAACAGATATTTGCCTATGCCCATCTTTGAGTTTATCAACTCCTGGATCTGAGGGGCATATCCACGGCTCCTCTTCTGGTCTACTGCAGTTCTCTTGATGGTTTCAACCATTAGGCTCATGACTTTGAATTTTTGTGGCACATCAAACAGATGCAGCATGTTGATAGCATGCCCTCTGATCATATTATGATCTCCAGACTTAGGCAGTAGGGTGTGCCTCAAAATCCAATTGATAGTTGGCAGCCCTGACAGAAGGAAGTGGACTGATCCAAACTTGTGAGTCTCTAGGGCATCATCTGGAATTTCCTTGTACATGTGTGCCATGGTGTTATGATTCATCTTCTTCTTTGCATAAACATCTAGGTCATCTTCATTCTCTTTTGGGGCATTGATCAACTTTGCCCACTCCTCAACTGTAGATTGGTACCTTGTACCTTCTGACATCCACACTATCCTTCCATCCGGATAAAAATGTGTTGTGGAGTAGAATTGCATGATGAGTTCATCGCTCCAGTTTGTGAGCTTTTGCCCAACAAAGTCTGCTACTTCAACAGCAACAAAGATGTCTGGCACTCCAGGATAGTGCTGTTCATTCTCCTTGATGTAGGTCTAGTCGACCCACCTCATGTCACAGACAATTGGCTTCTTGTCCAGCAGAATGGTCTCATAAAAATCATGCTGCTCCTTGGTGTGGAACCTATAATCCACAGCAGTTCTTCTCCTTGTGGCATATGGATCTGACATCTTCCATAGCCTCAGACCATTGTCTCTTCTGATCTTCATATCTTCAGCCACAGGATGAGCATCATTGTGATGCAGTATCTTGGGCTTGAGTTTCCTCGAACTTGTCCTTCTTCATCTTCCTCCTCGGTGACCTCGGGCATAGGGCCTTGTTCTTCTCGGTAATTTGGAATACTCTGGTATTCCTCTTTAGTCTTGACTTGGCCTTGGAGGCGCTTTGGGTGCTTCCTTGGGCTTAGATATGGCAACCCAGTTTGATTGCATCACCCATAAGCTTAGGTGCCTTTGGTGCTTGTCGACAACCTCTTCCTCTTCTTCCATCATGGAAGGTCTCCCAATGACTCGACTATGGTCTTCTTGACCCTCTCTTTCCTCTTTTCCCTTGACAACAAGCGGCTCTTTGGGTCTTTGGCTTTTCGAGAATCGAGTTGAAGCTCGGCCTTTGGCATAGGTTGCTGCCTGCGGCCTTTTGACTTTTAAGCCGGCTTCTTTGCTCTGGTGAGCCATATTCCTTCTTGAGCACTACTTTCTTGGAAGTAGCTTCATCCTCTTCTGCTATGTAATCTTCATCCTCAGACTCTGAGGTTCTCTTCTTCCTTTGCCTAGTAGCAGCCTTTGGCAAATTAGTTGGGGTACTCCTGCTGCCCTCATCTGAAGAGCTGGAGGGACTAGTACCCTCACTCATCTGCTGCTCTTGACACATTAAAGGCATCACTCTGATCAGTCATGATGCAAACTCTGACTGCTGTCCCTGTGAAGAGCTTATAGATGAGGTAGAGTGGATGAGCATCACAAAATGCAGAGTTTTTGCAAAAAGGTTGACTTGAAAATTCAGTTTTAGTCTTCCACAGAAAGCATTTCGGATCTACCGATTTTCAAACTCGGTGATACCGAAGCTGTTTTGGAACCTAAATTGATGAACTCGGTTGGACCGAGTCATAGTTGATGGCAAAGGGCGACTAGGGTTTCACGAAATTTTAAAAGCGGTCTCACCGATTAGTAATTCTTGGTCGACCGAGTCTCACTAGTGCAATGGCATGTGCCAAATCAATGGGACCGAGTTTTTCAACCGGTGGGTCAAGAGATGGTTTAGTGAAACCTAACCTAAATTTTGAATCAAAACTATTCTACTTGATTGTATTGATTGGGCGAGAGTGTTTCAATCGTGGCTAGAATCAAAAGGAATACAATGTGCTAGGAATCATATGGGGAAAAGCACAATGATCGAGTCCATACCCTAGTTGGCGGAGACTCGCTTCTGGCGGCAACAGCGAGGTTGAATCCAGTTGACGGCGATGGAGACCAGCCGACCTGAGGCGGTGGCGGCGAGGCGATCCGAGACCACGGAGGCGGAAGCGAGCTATTGCTTGCGGCGAAAGGGTTCGGAGAAATTTCTAAATTTTGCCGTGACTATATAGCCCGACCACAGCCGGTGTGGCCAAGTGGAACAACTTCGGCTGACATCGAGATGCAAAGCGTATGCGATTATTGCAACTCGGTGAGACCGAACGGTTCAAATCAGTTGCACCGAGATCGAAAACATAGATCAACTTAATGATCTCGGTGGGACCGAATATGGGGAATCGGTCAGACCGAGAATCACAAAGAAGTTTTGGAAGTTTAAATCTATGACAAATCGGGGACTCCGAGTGCTCCTCACACAGAGTGGTTCGGATCTGACTTGATCAAATTTTGTGATGTAGCATGAATAGAGTTTGAGATGAGGAAAGCATAGATAGCTAGAGAAGATTCTTAGGCATTCTTGTCCATCCACTTGGCAAGAAGAGAAACCAAACAATCAAAACAACAAGTGGATGTCCTCGAATGAGTAAAGTATGCATCCAACATGCTCACACAATAAGATGGCAAATAAAATATGTGACAAAGCATGCACAACCAATACTAGCATCTATCAAACAATTGGCGATGACTAGGTCATCTATATATGAGTATATTGACATAGGAGTCAAATGATAGACATTTGATCATAGGTCATACTCATCGTTTAAGCTCAAGTGGGGTTACCACTTTTACATAAAGCATTGATATGTTCACACCATTAGAGTTGCTTTGACTCAATCCTTAGAGTTAAGCTCCCCCTAGATGTGAGATCCCCCCTTAGAGGGATGAACTAACCTTGGGTTTTGTCGATGATGAATTCATGTAGGTGTTGAAGATGTGGATGCTCAATATTGACATAGATCATTTGGAGCAATCCTTTGGAGTGAGTTGCACTTTCAACTTACCTACACGGGTTAGTCCCACAAGGAACAAACAAGAATATCCATAGACATAGAGTGATTCACACACAAAATGATGTCCATGAAAACATTAGGTTACCTTGTCCCTTGCCTTACCAGCATGAGGGTTTGTGAATCCTTGAACTAATGCAAAATGTGGAAGTTGATTGCACTTGTTCTTGCCATAATGATATGAGTGAAGAATGTTGGCGGAGTCATCCTCAAGAACTTTCTAGTTCTTCTTCTTCGGGATCCACATCATCTTGATGGGAATCCTTGGGGTTGTAGTTGTACTTGATGAAGTAGAACTTGATGTAGTCTTGGGAATCCACTTGACCGAGACCTTGGGTGCTTCTTCAAATGCATGAATCTCTTCTTGAAGCTTGTCTTTGCCCTTGTTCTTGTGGTCTTGTGGTGGAAGATCATCTTGTGCTTGTGTTCCCTTGAAGGAAGTAGGATCATACTTTTCTTGTTGAGGAACAAACTTCGTCTTGGGGTATTGATCTTCTTCCCACTCAACTCCATTGGCATTGAACTTTCGTTCAAAACCAACACCTTGATTCTTCCGGTGCCTTCCTTGCTTGCGTACAATTTCTTCGAATTGCTTACTCCCGGCAAGACTCTTGTATACACCTTTCTCTATTATTCCCTTCAATAAGCTATTTTCTTGCTCAAGTGTAACTTGGCGAAGAGAATCATTAGTGGAATCAAGAGAATTACTAGAAGCAACAATATTGGATTTGACATTATTATTGTTACTCCTAGAGGAAGAATCTTTCTTGTTCTTGTTACTAGACTTGACTTGAGGCATGTAAGTAGATAAGAGTAAACGCTTGGCAATGTAATAAGAACTTTTCTTGCGGAGATCATCATTGATTGCCTTTAAGAACTCATGCTCTTGCTCAAGATTGAGCTTTTCAAAGCGTAACTTCTCATGAGCCCTTAAAAGTTCTCGATGATCTTCGAAGATAGTTTCATGAGCTAACTTAAGAGTGTCTAGTTCTTTAGTTAGACGCTCAATCTTCTCCTTATCATTGCCATTCGTTTCAGCATGATTAATTGACGTTTCATCATAGTATTCATCACTAGAGTTGTCAACAAGTAAATCATCATCACCTAGCAAGTCATCCTCATCAACATCAAAATCAACATACTCGGGGTGTGTTACCTTAGGACCCTTGGCCATGAAGCATCTTCCAATTCCTTCATTTGGTGATTCAAATATGTCGTAGGAGTTGGTTGACACAAGTGCTAGGCCGCAACACCTTCATCTTGAGTGTATTGAGTCGGAGTGATAGCTTGTTTGGAGTGATGGTCGGAGTCGGAGCCGGATACCCATTCACCAACATGAGCTTGATGTCTTCGTTTTGTATAGCTCTTTGATGACTTATCCTTACTTTCCGAATCCTTGCTTCTCCGTGAGGATCTTCGTTCATAGCGATCATCTCTACTCCTTCTCTCTCTTGGTGGTGATTCTTCTCTTTTGCTTCTTCTTCTTGGAGAATCTTCTCTTCTTTTGTAGGGTGCTGTACACTCATTGGAATAGTGTCCCGGTCTCCCACAATTGTAGCAATTGCGCTCTCGACTAGAGGATCTTTTGTCATGGTAAGATCTTGACTTGGAGCTTCTTTCTTTGCTTCTACTCTTGTAGAATTTGTTGAAGTTCTTCACCATTAAGCTCAATTCTTCATTGAAGGTTTGTTTCTCACTTGATGATGTGGGGGCTTCACTTGAGGCTTTGTAAGCACCACTTGACTTGTTGTGAAGTTCCTCCTTATCCTTAAGTGACATCTCATGAACAACAATTCTTCCAATGACTTAGTTGGCTTGAGATCTTTGTAGTTTGGCATCATTTGGATCAATGTGCACACGGTATCATATTTTCCATCCAATGCTCTTAGGATCTTCTTGATGATGAATTTGTCGGTCATCTCTTCACTCCCTAAGCCGGCAATCTCATTTGTGATAAGAGCAAGCCTAGAGTACATTCAATGACACCTTCACCATCCTTCATTTTCAACTTGTCAAGTGACTTTGGAGCACATCAACTTGGATTCCTTGTGGTCGGTACCTTCGTGCATATCAACCAAAATATCCCAAATTTCCTTTGCGTTCTCAAGGCGGTGATTTTGTTGAATTCTTGAGGCACAATCCGTTGAAGAGGATATCACAAGCTTGAGCGTTGTATTGCAGCATCTTCAACTCTTCCGCACTAGCTTCACGGTTTGGTTCTCTCCCATCAAAGAATTCACCTTGCAAACCAATACACACAATAGCCCAAACGGCGGGGTTATGTCCGAGAATATGCATTTTCATCTTATGATTCCAACTAGCAAAATTAGTACAATCAAAGTAAGGACCTCTGCGGTGATAGTTTCCCTCGCTAGACGCCATACTCTCCTAGGTTGTGAAACCAAGGCTATGACCACCAAAAGCTATGGAAATCAAAGCAAATTGAGACCAAAGCTCTGATACCACTTATAGGACCTTGAAGTATGTCTAGAGGGGGGGTGATTAGACTACTTGACCAAATAAAAACTTAACATTTTCCTAGTTTTATAGTTTGGCAGATTTTAGCTAACTTAGGACAAGTCAAGCAATCATCACACAATTCAAGCAAGCATGCAAAGAGTATATAGGCAGCGGAAATTAAAGCATGCAACTTGCAAGAAAGTAAAGGGGAAGGTTTTGGAGAATTCAAACGCAATTGGAGACACGGATGTTTTTGGCGTGGTTCGGATAGGTGGTGCTATCGTACATCCACGTTGATGGAGACTTCAACCCACGAAGGGTAACGGTTGCCCGAGTCCACGGAGGGCCCACGAAGGGTCCACAAAGAAGCAACCTTGTCTATCCCACCATGGCCGTCGCCCACGAAGGACTTGCCTCACTAGCGGTAGATCTTCACGAAGTAGGCGATCTCCTTGCCCTTACAAACACTTTGGTTCAACTCCACAATCTTGTCGGACGCTCCCAAGTGACAACTAGCCAATCTAGGAGACACCACTCTCCAAGAAGTAACAAATGGTGTGTTGATGATGAACTCCTTGCTCTTGTGCTTCAAATGATAGTCTCCCCAACACTCAACTCTCTCTCATGGGTTTTGGATCTGGTGGAAAGAAGATTTGAGTGGAAAGCAACTTGGTGAAGGCTAGAGATCAAGATTCATATGGTAGGAATGGAATATCTTGGCCTCAACACATGAGTAGGTGGCTCTCTCTCAGAAATGGTAAGTTGGAAATGTAGGTTTAGTCTGATTGCTCTCTCCACGAATGAAGAGGAGGTGGAGGGGTATATATAGCCTCCACACAAAATCTAACCGTTACACACAATTTACCAATCTCGGTGAGACCGAATCATCAAACTCGGTCAGACCGATTTTAGTAAACCTAGTGACCGTTAGGGTTTTCGTTGGGACTGAGACGCATCTCGGTAAGACCGATGTGATTAGGGTTAGGGCATAACGTAATCTCGGTGAGACCAATCACACAAACTCGGTAAGACCGATTTTGGTAATTAGCTAACCAGAGAGTTGGTCAGGTAAACTTGGTGGGACCGATTTGCTCTTTTCGGTGAGACCGAAATGTTACAAAAAGGAAACAGAGAGTTTACATTGCAATCTCGGTGGGACCGAATCACGCTCTTCGGTGAGGCCAGAAAAGTTCTGAAAAGGAAACAGAGAGATTACAATCCCATCTCGATGAGACCGAGATCCCTATAGGTAGAACCGATTTGCCTAGAGTTTGTGGCAGTGGCTATGACTATTGAACTCGGTGGCGCCGGATTGAAAGAATCGGTGTGACCGAATTTAGCTTTGGGTTTAGGTCATATGTGGATGTGAGAAAGTAGCTACGGGTTTTGGAGCATATCACTAAGCACATGGAGCAAAAAGCTTATTAAACAACACCTCATCCCTTCTTGATAGTATTGGCTTTTCCTATAGACTCAATGTGATCTTGGATCACTAAAATATATAATGAAGAGTCTTGAGTTTTTGAGCTTGAGCCAATCATTTGTAATTAGCATTTTAAGGGGTCCACTTTCATCATCCATGTCATGCCATTTATTGAGCTTTCCTGAAATAATAGTCTTGAAATAGTATTAGTTTAATGAGCTATATGTTGTTATGAATTACCAAAACCATATAGGGATAGTTGCACTTTCACGTCGCCGCTTGCCGCCGGCGTCCACGCCGCAGGAGCCAAGGAAGGGGTGATGCGTCGCGGCGGGCGTTCGCGCCGCCCGAGCCCAGGAATGGGGCGAGCCGTCTTGGTGCTCAAGATGGGCGCGCTGCTCGGGCAGCACAGCGGCAGCAGGGCCCTCCTCGCGGACCACGCACCGGCGGTGACGCTCTTCAGGCACCGCCGCTGCCGGCTGAGCCTGGCCATCCACGAGGGCACGCGGGCGCCGCCGGCGTTCCTCATCGAGCTGTCCATGTTAGCGGCCGCGCTGCACAGGTAGATGTGCGCGGGGACCATGAACTGGCGCTCGAGAGTGACACCGCAGCGCCGTTGTTGTGCGGTGGAGCTGTTGCTTCCTGTTCGAAAGGTAAGAGAGAGTGTGAGGAGAGGTAGTACACCGGTGGTAGAAGGGGATGAGGGAGGAGGGAGGAGGAAGGAGGTAGCTCACCGGCGGGGGTCCTGCTGCTGCTACTGCAGTCTGCAGATCGTCGACGAGGGCGCGAGAAGGAGGCGCTCGGGTGGTGGGATGGGATCTGAAGATACAGAGGAAAAGGGACTTGCGCGAGGACGGCCGGCGTTGGAGCATGAATGAGCATGGCCATGGCCGCCGTCGCCGTTGAACTGCACGAGCGTCGGTGCTGGAGCGCACGGCGCGGAGCTAGCTCCTCTGCAGAAGAGCCCATCGTGGGATTCCCGGTGGTTGCGCGGGTGTGTAGCGCGCGCCATGGCCGGGGGAGCGGGGATTCTAGGCGGGGAAGCCAGCGCCCATGGCCGGGGTGGTGAAGGGATCCGGGGGAGCGGCGAGATTCGGCGGCGTGCGCCGCGGCGGCGGGTGCAAGCGGCAGCGGCGGCGGGTCCCAGGGGAGGTCGGGATGTGAATAACTGGCGCAGCGAAGAAAAACTGAAGAGATAAGATTCTGTGGAGGAGCGCTAGCGATGCGGCTGCTGGTTTCTTCTAGACCAGCCGACGTGTGTGGCTATCTTTTTTTAGACAGTTTTTTTATACTAGCGTGCATGCAAGTGCATAATAAGCCATTGACGTCAAAACGACATTTACGTGTCATGCCAATATAGGCTTTAGTTGATCTCAATGAAGCTATCGTTCAGAATCCCAAAAAGGATTCCATGCCTGACATCCTTAAAGATGGACATGTTGGTATGGAGGGACTTGGCAACCACCTTATACATACTTCGGGGCCAAACATTAATGCTATGGAGGAAAACCAACAATTGCATCATGGTAAAATTACTTTAAAAGTGCTACATGCATAAAAAAATATTGTTTGATGGTAGTACAATAATTAATTTGCCGATGTGGTATGCTTTTTTCACTAGGCAACGCCGATTTGATCTACAACATCCTAACATTTTTTCACTTCTTCTTCGGTACAACCCCCCTGAAAACATCAACGGTCCAGATTGTCCTATACCCCTTCACCTGAAAACTTAAAAAATGGTAGGATGGTCATTGCCCTTCCCTCCCCCCCGCCCTCGTGGCGTACTGCTTGCGGCCCGTCGGCGTCGTCGATGTCTGTAGCGTCCGATGGCGTTTTTTTTTACTGTGGCGACGTATTTTTTACAGCGTCGGTGGTCAATCCGCGCGTCGGTTGGTCAATCCGCGTGTCGCCCGGTGAAAGCGCGTCGTGGCGCGTGAATGACCCGCCGCCCGTCCGTCCGTCCCCTCGCTCGCCACCCCTCCCGCCGTCGCTGCCGCGCCACCATCTCATTGTCGGCCGTCCGGCCGTCGAATTAATAGTAACCACCGTCGCTTGCTTGCCCGCCTCTCCTATAAATCGCACCCCGTCCGCCGTCGCCGCAAACACCGCTCTCCCCGTCGCCGCAAACACCGGTCTCTCCGTCTCCACTTCCCAAAAGGCCGTCGGCGACATAACCGTTCCACGGCGGCGGCTCCGCACCGCGGCGGCAGCGGACCAATAGCGTGGCCGTCGAGCTGAAGCACGCCGGAGCGGAGGAGCTTTACCGTTTGGCTCCTCGTGCGCCGGGTTGCCGTCTTCCGCCTGGCTGAAGCCCAGACAGGCGGCTACGGCGCGGGCCCGTGCCACCGCGGAGAGAAGCGGACCGCGGCCGCGACAACATCGCCGGCCGCCACGCGTTCTGGGGCGGCAAAGACTACGCCACCGTCATCGGCGCGTCTGGCGGGCGGCGTCGGCGTCACGCCAGACCATCGGCGCGCCGCCGCCTTCTTGTCCGCGCCTCCGCCTCCGTCGATGGCAGCGGCCGTCGAACCCTCCACCACTGCGTCGGCGCTGCCGATCCCCGCCCGCCGGAGGTGGAAGCTGCCGCCGGGCGATTGGTTCTTCGGGGGCGGCGATCCGGCGATCTGCCGGGTTACCTCGTCGTCTGCGGTCGGTGGCTGCGCAGGCGGCTGCGAGAGGCGGCGGCTACAAAGGAGGCCGCGAAAGCGGCGGTAGCGATCGGCGGGCGGCGGCGATTCCGCCAGATGGTCCATGGCGAGGCGGAGGCGTCGAATCGTCAGACGACAACGTCATCGGCCAGGAAGCGATTAGCCCAGTCGTCGGCAACGGCGGCGGCGGCGGGGGTGACGGCGGTGACGGAGCGGCGGAGGTCATCGATCTGTTGGCTAGCGACGAGGAGGAGTAGTTTTTTAAAAAAAATGTTCTAAGTATGAACTATGTATCGTTTAGGTTCGGATAAACTCGTTTCGTTTCGGTAGTGTTGAATGGACTATGTAAAATATCTCTATGTTCAATCTAGTTTGTTCGAATCTTGTTTTAATTTGTCTTCAAAGTTTGTTCAGATTTTACATTGTAGAAATATGTGCATATAGTAAAGCCGGTGGATGAATTATCGAAAAATTATCGAAAAATATGTGCATTAATTCGTTTAGGTATGCAATTATCGAAAAATTGTAGAATAAAAGAATCATGAAAACACATAAAATAAAAAATTAAAACGTATCTAAATGTTTATAAAGTGTTTTAGAAATGTTCAGATTTTGTTAAAATATGTGCATATAGTAAAGCCTGTGGATGAAAAAATTGAAATTTTGAAATAAAAATATAACAAATAAAAACAAAAAAAATAAAAAGGTGAGATATTTTAATTCATTTACATTTTCTGAAATATTATTAAATTCATTAACATTTATGAATCAGAGAATATTTTAAATTCATTAACATATATGAATACAAAATTTTAAATTCATTAACATTTTCCAAAATATTTTTAAATTCTTTAAATTTATGAACCAGAGAATATTTATAATTCATTAATATTTATGAATCCGAGAATTTTTGAATTCATTAACATTATCTGAAATAGTTTTAAATTCATTAACATTTATGAATTTTTTTGGAATATCTGTAAACCCAACTTTTTAAATATTTTCCGGAAAATCGTAGAAAATCCATACGGACTCGAAACGGGACAAATTTTTGCGTGCGTGCCCTGCCAGGGCACTGTAGCACGTGGAAAAAAATTGGGCACGTTTGGCGGATGCGAAGCGGAGACGTGCGACCGAGGGTCCCTCGGCCATCCGAAACCACCCTTCGCGGCAAGTACACGGCGGTTTGACGGATTGCACCCAACTTTTGCCAGCGCGTGTGGGGCCCCACCCGGGCACCCCACGGCCGAAATGAACGAAATCCTACAACGAACGCACGTTGCGTCACGTCCGGGCAGTATTTTCTGGGTTTTCGGCCCGGAAAATCGTAGAAAATCCATACGGACTCGAAACGGGACAAATTTTTGTGTGCGTGCCCTGCTAGTGCACTGTAGCACATGGAAAAAAATTGGGCACGTTTGGCGGATGCGAAGCGGAGACGTGCGACCGAGGGTCCCCTCCGGCCATACAAAAACCACCCCCTTCCACAACAAGTACCTGAGCGGTTTGACGGATTGCACCCAACTTTTGCCAGCGCGTGTGGGGCCCCACCCGGGCACCCCATGGCCAAAATGAACGAAATCCGACAACGAGCGCCGCGTTAATATCACGTCTGGCGATATTTTCTAGGTTTTCGACCCGGAAAATCGTAGAAAATCCATCGGACTTCGAACGGGACAAATTTTGTGTGTGTGCCCTGCTAGGGCACTGTAGCACGTGGAAAAAATTGGGCACGTTTGGCGGATCTGAAGCGAGGCGATGTGACCGAGGTCCCCTCGGCCATCACCAAACCACCCCTTCCACAGCAAGTACTGGCGGTTTGACGGATTGCACCCAACTTTTGCCAGCGTGTGGGGCCCCACCCGGCACCCGCGCCAAAATGAATGAAATCCGACAGCGAGCGACGTTGCGTCACGTCCGGCGATATTTTACGGGTTTTCGGCCCGGAAAATCGTAGAAAATCCATGCGGACTCGAAACGGGACAAATTTTTGCGTACGTGCCCTGCTAGGGCACTATAGCACGTGGAAAAAAATTGAGCACATTTGGCGGATGCGAAGCGGAGACGTGCGACCGAGGGTCCCCTCCGGCCATACCGAAACCACCGCTTCCACAACAAGTACCTGAGCGGTTTGACGGATTGCACCCAACTTTTGCCAGCGCATGTGGGGCCCCACCCGGGCACCCCACGGCCAAAATGAACGAAATCTGACAACGAACGCACGTTGCGTCACGTCCGGGCAGTATTTTTTGGGTTTTCGGCTCGGTAAATCATAGAAAATCCATACGGACTCGAAACGGGACAAATTTTTGCGTGCGTGCCCTACTAGGGCACTATAGCACGTGGAAAAAAATTGGGCATGTTTGGCTAAGTTAAAAAAAGAGCCTATTTGATTAAGTTAAAAAATGGGCACGTTTGGCTAAGTTAAAAAAAATTGGTTAAGGTAAAAAAATTTGATACAGTTAAAAAAATATGCCTATTTTATTTAGTTATAAAAAATGAGGCCCTGTAAAAAAACGTCGGCCGTCTCGCTAACCGGCGTGCATGCGTGCATGGGGCCGTCCCTTCTTTCAACGACGCATAATCAGCGCTTCGGCGGCGTCGTTAGCCGACAGCGCATGCAAATTTTCCTTCTCGTCCAGCCTGTCTCGCCGCCGCGATCTGCGATGCTGCGAGCGTCGCCGCCCGTCGCCCCACACCAAAACAGCGCCGGTGCGGCCGCGCCGGCCTGCCCTGACCTGACCGGTCGCCCTCTATACGCTGCCGGTGCCTCTCCCACCGTCACCCCACCGTACAAACGCCGTCGGTGCGCCCGCGCCGGCTTGCGTCCCCTGACCCGTCGCCCTCTATACGCCGCCGGTGCCTCTCCCACCGTTGCCGTCGTGTAAGTTTTTTTTCCATTTTTTTATACGATGAGACTCATAGCAGTACGATGGTATGTGACAAAAATCTATTTGATGCAGTATGAATATCGACGATGTGATTCCATGTTCTGTTCAAAAGTGGGTTAGCCTAGTTGACAAACTGTCGCCCAGTCAGAAATTCAGGTTTTATGAAACGGATATGCAGGGCATGTTTAGAATACCATCGATAAAGATGCGTGATTTTTTGCTTCACTTTTTACTCCAAGGTTACAATCCGAGTAGCAATAAATTCATGGTTGAAGAGAGTTCTGGAAGTACTGCTGGAAGTAAAGGTCTTATTTCACTAAGGCCTGATGATGTGTACTCCATATTTGGTTGGAAAAACAATGGAGTGGATGTTTTTGGATTTCTTAGTACTGAAGGAGAAAAAGCAACCAAAAAAATACCAGTTAGTTTTGTTAGCAAGAAAAATGGTAAGATCATGATTGATGATCTCATAGAAAAGATTGTGAAGAATAAGAGCGCTGATGATGACTTTATTCGGATGACATTTCTAGTTCTCTTAGGAACTATAACTGTACCAGTGTCTCCTGAATACGTTCCGAAAGAATACTATGCCTTAGTGCAAAATATTAAGTTGATAAGGAAGTTCAACTGGAATGCATTCACTTCACGATTCTGTTTATCGGAGATTGGTAAGCTTCTGCAGGACGGCCATGTTAGGCAGTGGCCCCAGGGGAACCTCGCCCTTTTGCAAGTACGTTGTATTTATTAATTTCAACACTTTTGTTATAAAATGTCACGGAAGAACATGTAATTTAATTAGTTTATGTGTTTTGCAGTACCTATACTGGGAGAAGGTGCAACCAATCACCGGTCCAAAATATGATCCGTTGGCATTGTTGAGCCCGCTGATGAGGAACTGGATGGAAGATATGGCTGTGAGAAGGGACAAATACGACTATGAATATGGTCGTGGTGTTGGGATGGTAATCCTAGTAATCATGTTTTTACATTTATGAAATAAAGTAAAGTGTGCATATGGTTTGTATGTATAATTCTCTTGTTGCATTTGTAGATCGATGACAACATTACAGAGGAGTATAGGCTGGAAAAAATTGCGGAAGAAGAAGCTCAAAAAAAACAAGAAAGCTAGTAGCAAAAAATCTAACGTTACTGGAACGAGGAAAGAGGGCAGTACCTCGGAGGCTTTGAGCCAGAAGCCTACTATGGACCGGATTTTGAGTGAGATGAATGAGCTTCAGAAGGACATGCTTCGTTTGCCAGAGTTATGCGCACAGGTAACACTTGAGCACGTCACTTTAATGTCCATCACTGAAACTAAGATGAAATGTTTTCTTGCAGAGGATGATTGAGAAACTGAACAAAACCGGCGTCTCCTACAAACCCAGTAACCTAGAAGAGGACGAAGAGAATCTTTACGGAGGCATTAATGAGTCTTCAAACGATGGTGGACGTCCGAAAAAAGAGTTTGTATATCAAAAAGATGATTCAGACGGTTCCTTTTACCTTCAAAATGAATTTGCAAAAGGATGATGGCGGTGTTGATGTAACTTCTCATGGAAACACACCTTTTACTGCACACCTGAGTCTGGGATAGTTTCAAGGGTGATATGGATGATCCTATCCAAGTACCGAAGTATCGGATGAAAAAGCTGCCACATCTTTAGAGGCGGACGAAATCGCATCGCATGCGTCGCTTGGTTCTCAAGGAGTACAAGAGGAAGTGGAGGAGGTTCTGGCAGGCATAGCGCAAAGGATCACAACATGTCAAGTCTCCTTATGTGGTCCCTAAACCGAACAAGCGTGCAAAACGTTCTGCGAAAGGAAGTAAGTTTTTTGTGTTTCTAACTGTTCTTGCGTAATAATTATTTATATATGTGCGTTTATAATTATTTGAGTTGTGCGTTACAGAATTGTTCCAAAATGGCGGTGTTAACAAATCTAGTGATGAGTATGATGTGGTGAAAGCGTCCATCAAGTACGTGCGCGCGCATGAGCATTCACAAAAACATGCCAAAACAGAAATTTTCAATGATGGCATGGAAGAAGGTCTCCCTTTGCGGAGAGCTTGTCAGATTATTAACCATGAGTGGCTAAGTGGCGACGTAAGTTAATTTCATATATTGTTTTACAATTGATTCGAAAATACCATTGTTAAATCTGACACATTATTTATAGGTAATTAATGCATACTCATCATATTTGGTCGACAAAGTTAATGATGATCGTTTCATGTTGACAACTTGGAGGATACATTGGTTGCTTCACATTAGACCCGGAAAGAAGACCGCCGGTAACGATTATGAAGCAGAGTCGCATAGTAATGGACCCGTGAATAGATGTGAGGACGAGTATTTCAAAAAATCAAAGGTAAGTTTGATTGGTTACACGGTACATACATACGATAGTATGTGCTGATTGTGTTTTATGGTCCTTGTGATGCAAACTTACATTCCTCTAAACAAGCAAAACAATCATTGGATTACTGTCGTCATGCATAGCAGGAAGAGAGAGTTTCAGGTTTTTGACTCGTTGATGACCGGAAAACTTGACAGTGTTACTAGAGAACTCGTTGAGGACCTGGTAGGTTTAACTTTCAAATGTGCATTTGGTAACATTCGTTTTCTTTAGTACACTGAATGACATTCTTTCCACCATGTTTATTATATCTTTAGAGAAAACAACTAGCAGAAGATATCCAAGAAGCAAATGCAACCGGAATTGTGAATTATCCGGATGTTTCCAATTGGCCTATTCAAACGTATGACATGCCAAAACAACATGATGGGTGTGTTCTTACTTTCACAAAATGTCGGTCTTGTATGTACAGTAGATATTTAATCTTCATAAATTGTATGCACTAGGAATTCGTGTGAAATATTTCTCCTTCGATGCTTTCAATATTGGGATGGTGACAAATGGACAGGCTTATTTTCACTGGTACGCAAGTCATGTTTGGACTACGATGTACAATGAACGCTGTGCTAACACAATTTTTTTTTTCAGAGCTCAATTGATGATTCGAGAGAGTTAATGATTGCGTAACTTATCTTTTCGGAAAGAAACAAGCTTGATGAAGTGAAAAACAAAGTTATTCGGATATCAAAGAAGAAGAAATAGATGCGGCACGGAGGAGTTTTGCATGTCATTGGGTGGTACTGGAGGACTATATTTTCCAAACACTTTGCGCACTTGCTTATAAATTTTATCTCATAGACATATTTATTGATTTTGCCACTATTTTGTTCCGAAAAGATTATACACTTAATTATGTTTTTTATGTCCACATGATATTTTGTTTCATAAATATTATATAATCAGTCTTTTTTTTTGTTTACATGATTTTTTTTGTTTCGGAATAGTGATATGTAATCATGTAATCGTGTCGTCGTTAAGTTTTTATACACTAAACTATGGCAGCACACCGCGTGTTGCTTTGTTAGCAAAAACTTAGTTTACAGCACACTGGGTGTTAGTCTAGTTTAGAAAAGCTTAAAAAATATTTTAGATAAAAAAATTGCCCGCCCGTCCACAGCGTGTCTTAGTAAGCCCGTCGTTATCAAGCCCACCGGGCGATTACGACAGGCGTTTCAGAACACAGCGTGTAAACTAGGCCCAACAGGGCAGCATCGACGCGGCACATCGACGGGTAGTAACCAGAGGAGTTCAACGTGCCGACGGGAGCTGAGTATATAAGCTGGTCATCGTCCCCTTCGGCCGGCGAGGTGGGACTAAACTTGCGTCGGCCGCGGGGCGACGTGGACACAGCCACACGCGACGCAGGCCGGCCCAAAAAGGCAATGGACGGCGCGGACTTCACGACGGCTCGATACGCCGTGGGCCAACCCAGTTACCCCCGCTGAGACGACGCGCCAGGGAAACTAACTAGTTTAGTCCCACCTCGCCGGCCGAAGGCGACGACGACCAATTTATATACAGAGCTCCCATCGCCACATTGAACTCCTCTGGTCTATTACCCCGTCGATGTACCACATCGATTCTGCCTTGTTGGGCCTGGTTTCCACAACGTGCTCCGAAACGCCTGTTGTAGTCGCCCGGTGGGCTTGATAACGACGGGCTTACTAAGACACGCTGTGGAGACGGGCGGGCATTTTTTTTCTTTTTTTTCAACAACAATTCACTGAGTACTTCTCTTATTTTAATATATTTGACAGTCGACGGCACTGTAGTAAATACATGCAAAATTCATAATATAAACAATGAATAGTGAATATTTATATCAACAACAATGGTGTCTCAACATAACAATTGTCACCACAATAATTTTATTGTAGTGGACAGAAAATAACAAGTCTCAAATGACAACGGTCTGTAGGCAATAATCTTGTTTCACACATATAAAATACTCAACACGAACATAAATTTAACAAATGTTTTTCATATAAATGGAAGAGGTAAAACACTTGCATCATCTTCACTTGAGTCTTCAAGCCCAATTGCTGCATAGAATAAATAAAAAAAATTGTGAGAATCAATGTACGGTAGATGAATCAACGAAACTAACATAAACAAAGCAAAAAGACGTACAGTTACATATAAATGGAAGCAGTAAAAGAGATGCACCGTCCTCACCTTCTGTCTTCAAGCCCAGTTGCTGCATATAAAAAACTATGAGAATCAATGCACCGTTAAACAAAAAAACTGACATAAACAAATAATAGACATACTCTTCATTTTTGCTGCATGTGCTCCTGTTATGACCTGAGCCGCTGCATATGCTACATTTTCGTCCAGGTTTCTCGTCAAATGCTTTAGGCCTCTCATTTTTTGTCACATCTGGGCCACCCTTACCGCGACCTCTACTGTTCTGCTTGGGTGCGCCCTTGGTGGAAACCTTTACTGGATCACGAACCAGAATATGATCTCGGTTAGGCTCAAATGGATTATTGTTCACGAAGCTTCGCTGAATATCATCTTCATTTCCCTGAATATCCTTATTCACTATAATATCATCCAGGGCTGCCATAAACTTGTCGAATAAGAAAGGATTACTGCATGCGACATGACATGCTTCTGAAGAATTGATGGTCAACTCACTATATCTAGCTCTGTCCTCACCACTCGACCAACCCCACGCAAACAAATCGCTAGTGCGCTTCACGGGCAGTCCAGCTCGTGCTTTTATTGAGAATCTTCGCAGGACACAACACTTGGGTATCACAGGTAAGTTCAGTGCATTCAAAACATGAATAATATGCTTGCAAGGAAGCCCTTTGCGAGTCATACTTCGGCAACTGCACTTTATAGTTTCTGCCGAGTTACCTGGCGTATAGTCCACATTAAATCTGTGATCCCTGTTATTCTTCCGCGCAACCACAAATCTCTGACTATCGGTCCCTGTCAATCTATCAATTACCTCAAGCTCCTGTACCTTCTTCATATCTTGTTGCAACATATAAAAGTTTGCATGTGTGAATGCTTTCACAGATACGACTCAATGGCACGACACTCGATCCACGATTCTTTGGAAGAGTCCGAGAGGCCGTGTAGTCATCATAAGCTTCATTCTCACGGAGGCGAACAATACAATTCTCGTAGTGTACAATCATGTCAATGATCGTCATACCATAGTCAAGATGAAGGTGCGGGCTGGAGTTCAGACTCCTCCTCGATTCTTGTGCATACCAAGGAAAAACCCACGGACAAATATGATGCAGCCCAAAGCGTCCTCTTCCTGTACATCCTATGGAGCCATGTTTTCGTTTTCTCCGTCTGCCATTTGCGCACAAACGCGGCCCATCTCTCCTCAAAAACCTTATGTGTAGTGTCATAGTACAATAATGCCCTAAACTCCTTCAATGACTTGTGGTTGAGGTGTTTCTGCATATTCTTTTCAATATGCCATGAACATAGAGGATGCCACACGTCAGAAAGCACCTTCCTGATAGCCCTTATCATCGCTGCATCTCCATCTGTAATTACAGATTTGGGCCTCTTCTGACAGTTAGCTTTCAAGAACGTGTTAAGCAACCAAACATATGTAGCCTCAGTCTCGTCTGAAAGAATGGTGCATGCGAATACCGTAGTGCAATGGTGGTTGTTCAGACTCACAAAAGGGATGAACGGCATTCCATACCTGTTCATCTTGTATGTGCTATCGAACACAACAACTTCACCATAGTCTAGATAATCCCGGCGTGACTGCGAATCACACCAGAAGAGGTTTTGGAGCCTGCCTTCAGCGTCAACCGTGTGCTCAAAGAAGAAGTCTGGATCTCTGTCCTTTACGGTCAACATGATTCCTCTGGCGATGTCAGCATCACCTTGTGCAAGCAATTTCATCTTCTACCTATAGCACATGTTATACAACTTTGTCCTCTGAAATGGTGACTTTGCATACGACCCATACCTGCTAACGATGTTGTAAAAAATGATATGTTTTCTTATCCCAGCTCCAGCTAGCTCCAGCCATAGCTAAGATCTCAGCTCTTTCAAATGCTTTGATCTGATTATGAGATCGGAGGAAAGGGACTTCGTCCGGTCGTGCAAGAGTGTGGTTGTGATCATCAGAGAAACTGCTGACATACCAAAGATTGAGCTTTTTATCAAGCTTAACAGTCAAATGGGCTTCGCATAAGAATTGACTCTCCGGTCTAAGCCTGCGGGTCCGGCCTTCCATGGTACAGAACTTGGCATGTTGTTTTCCTGCGGCGGAACAGAGATACCTCCTCAAGCGCGGAGTCCTTGTGCGATCCTTCGAAAATTTTAGCGAATCCTTCCTGATGCTGAACCCACATTCTCTCGCGTGCTTGTTGTAGAACGTGTACACCTCGTATAATGACCTGAATGTCTTTACCATTACTGCCCAATGCCTATCAAGTGACTCTTGCTGATATTCATCATAGCACATGTCAAGTTCAAACTGATCATCATCGCTGTGCTCATCATTCCCGCTAGGACCATCAACACCTCCCTGCAAAATATGACATATAACCTTGCATGTCAATCTGTTCTTGTATTGTTACTAACCATAAATAATGTAAAGAACTTACTTGGCTACCGCTCCCACTACGAGATGCATCGACCTCGCTCTCGGCATTGTCATCATCTATATTATTACGCTCATTGTCACCATTAGCATTTATCTGTGCACATGTAAAGTAACATAAGTGGTCATACAATTTTAATGTCAATCATTTCTCTACAATTTTTTCAACATACCTGGCTCACACTATCTGCATAAAATTGTTCATCTATATCATATTCCTCATCGCCATCATTGCCATGTAGTTGTACAAATTTAAAAGGACATGTAAGTGTCAAATAACTAGTTTGTATTCAATATGTTTTGGTCAACATTGAAGGCACTTACATTATCAATGTACGATTCATCCTGACTCATATAGTTGTCTCCGGGAGGTTGGTTCGCATTCAATGACGAGGATCCATTATCGCTACCAGAATCATCACTGGCGTGTCCGGTTACTTGCTCCATCTATGCACATACAAATAAGGTGTGAGATCAATGCCAACATTCCACAAAACATCACCGCGAATACAGTAAATTCGTCAACAGTGACATGACTATGTGGCATGCATATAAATTTGAACATACAAAATCATTATGAGGTCATTAAGAGGTCACTACTCTCCTCTCTTATTTAGCTAAGTAGGGAATCAGTTTGCATAAAAAAATGCACAAAAATGCAATGGACAAATCAAAAAGAACAAAAGAGCCATCCTAACCTACTGTGCGCCGTCGAGGGGTCCTCGCCTGGGGTCGACGCCGATGCGTTGCTGCCACCCACGTCGTGGAGGGCGCGTACCAGGACAGAACGTTCACGGGAGCGATGGGCGTTTCACCGGTGACACGGCGTGTGGGTGACTATGGACGCCGTCGGTGCTCGCGACTAGACGGGCACGTCGGGGTCGACGTCGTGACGGCGGTGGACCACGGCGGCGTTGATGCCGCTAGGGTTTCCTAGGCGGGGATGGGGTGTCGGTTTCACGCGACACCGGTGACACGGCGCGTGGGTGACTACGGACGCCGCCCGACGTCGTGACGGCGGTGGACCACGGCGGCGTTGATGCCGCTAGGGTTTTGTACGCGGAGATGGGGTGTCGGGGTGGGGCGTAGTTTTTTTTTCCTTTCCCGATCGCACTACCGAACCGCACGGTATGCGTACGACGCGGGAGTACGGGGCGCGACGTACACGGGCGGCCGGCCCTACGACGGACGGCGGGTACACTAATATATAATTTAGTATGGACGATACTACCCCTTATACGTTTATTGGGGGGGGTTGTACGGAAGTACTTCTCACATTTTTTTGGTTCCTAAATTGTAGGACACCAGCAATACATGCGTCATCATTAATTAACTCACCCATGCTTATTGAAAACCATATTTAGGGATACCATAGTACAAAAATATTATATTTAAACAAAAAAATATAGTAAACAAAAGTAACCTACTTTGGTGAACTAGCTTACTTTATTAAACAAAGGTAATTACAGAAGTTGTTATATCCTACTATCATGATTTGAAGACATTAATAATTCTATATAGGATAGCAATAACTTTACGTAGTGATAATCACCTAAAAGGATTTAGATAGAATATCATAGTTGGCTAATATAAACTTAAACTGGTAGCCAAAATGGTTGCACAATCTAAAAAGGGGTTGCCGGGAAGAAGTAAAACATTACTGTACAAACAACACATATTTGATGCTTATCTGCATGCTCATGAGATTAATTTATGAGTAGCTATGTATGTTCTATTTATGATGCAGAATCTAATATATTTCTTTGTTTAATCGACAACAGATTTCTACTCCCTCCGTTCCTAAATATAAGTCTTTTAGAAATTCCACTATAGAGACTACATTCCCATGTATATAGACGCCTTTTAGAGTATACATTCACTCATTTTGCTCTGTATGTAGTCTATAGTGGAATCTCTATAAATACTTATATTTTGGAATGGAGGGAGTAAATCATAGAAAACTCTCATGAAGGCAAGCAATTTGGATTGCAATCTCCAGTCATGAATGCTAGGGAACAAAGAAGTAAACGAGATAGAGAGGGTTAGGCATGGATGGCCATGAAGAAAAACCGGAAAAACTAAAAGAGCAACGTGAAGCCAATCAGCAAAACAAAAGAACTAAAGATTCAACCCAGTTGCAAAAAAGATGTACACAATAGAACAGAAAGTTAGAACATCTACATGACAAGTACTTCACGGTTAGCAGACACGATAGAAGTATGCATGCCTGGTCGTCGGACGAAGCATACCACATTTTTATTGTATGGTGTCGGTAACTCAAAATAAGCATCACGTGTACGATATTTTTAGTCAATTGTGAAGCATAAAACATGGGTGTGTGGTTTTTTTTCTCCCGTTACAAAGCACGGGCAATTTTCCTAGTTGTCATACTACCTTCGGTAAGGCCCGCAGATAGAAATAAAGCAAAATCAAATGCTTAAAGTTTTGCTCCACCGCATAAGCTTTGATTATGATTTGCGAGTTTATCTTCGTTATTCTTATGATGTTGTTACATCTATACATGTTGTTGATCTAAGGATAAGATCATGATGGGGGAGCTTGTGAGTCGCTAGCTCTCTATAAAAGTTGAAAGTGCACACTGCTGGTAGCTCTACGGTGTGGTGTGCGTCACTGCAGTCGCAAACTCGCGGCCAACACTGCATCTTGAACCCTTAGCTAAAACGACGGATATATGCGCTACGACCAACATGCGCGTAAAGCGTCCCGATGCAGTCGTCTCCTTATTTTGTTTCTTTTCTGAAGATCTGTGCCAAAGAAAAACTAGTATATCTTCATTATCGGATATACTAGTCGTCAGTAATCACAACCACAGGGTTCCAACGAATAGCTTTGTACTTCCTCCATTCTAAAATAGATTTTATACTACCTATTTTAGAATGGAGGAAGTAACACATAAAGGGCATTGTCTACATGCCATTCTAGCCGGTATAGTGGACGGCACACAACAGCAGCATGGGATATCTGAGAGCAACTTCAATGGGGAGATCTATTTTGTCCGTTTAGATCATCCGGACAAAAAAGATGGCCCAACGGGACGATCCAAACGGACAAGGCGTCCGCCCGATGTCCGTTTACTGTCCGTCCCCAATCCAAGCTGAACACAAATATGGGAAGAAATGGGTCGGCGACGGACAAAAGCGGACGCTCTCGTCACTCGCTCGTGTCCTTGCTTGTCCGACCCGGTCCCACGTATCAGCGACCCGCCTCCGACTGGAGCACAGCGCGGCCGCCCGCTCGTCCCTAGCTCCCACGCCGCCGCACCAAATCCCGCCCGCCGTTGGCTGGATCCGGCAAGATCCATCCCGTCCCGCGTGGATCCGCCGCCCCTCACCGGTCTTTGTGCCTCGCCAGCCGTGCGCCCCGGCGAGGCCACCAGCGTTGGCCGCCTCCTCCCGCCTCGTCGAAGGCGACCTCCCGCATCGCCTGCGACCACAACAGCAGCAATTCGTTGGCCGGGCGCGCGCGAGCTCGGGGCCGGCTGCGCGAGCTCTTGGCAGCGCGGCGAGGAGGTCAGGCGTGGCGAGCTCTTGGCGAGCGCGTGAGGAGCGGCACTGCGGCAAGCTTCGAAGCGGCCGCGGCGAGCTCGGAGAGGGAGCGCGCGGCGAGCTCAGGGCTGCGCGCGGCGAAGCTTAGAGGCGGGCGCGGGAGGAAAGATGTGTGTCCACTTTTTGGTCTTTGCGTTGGGTTCATCCACGGGCAGCCCCTGTCCGGCTCATGTCCGTTAGGCGGACGGGTGACCCAAATGGACAAAATACGGACAAAATCTGTGTCCGTTTGGGTCACCGCTAAGGCCAACTCTACCGCGCGACCCCAAACGGACGTCCGGATTGGGCCGAATCTGTCCCTTTGGGGCGCCGATGGGTACGCCCGTGTCCGCCTGTGTCCATTGGGTCGTGCGTGCGCCCACCGCGCGGCCGCACCCCAAATCGTGTCCGGGGTGGAGTGGATTAAAAATAATAAGTAAATAACTAAAAAGCAAATAAACACATTTTAAAAAAACATAATATATATATATATATATATGGGTTGGCCACAAGACGGCCCAGTTTCAACGGCCACTTAAAAGGCCCAGATTCATAATTAACATAATAAGAAAATAAAAAAAACTCTTCCAGCGCTCTCGCCGCGCCGCGTCGTCTTGCGGCGTCGCCGTCTTCACTGCCGCCCGGTGTCGCTGCTGTCGTGGACGAGGTCGACGTACTCCGGCGGCATCCAGAGTTGGGGCGGCGGTGCGTGGTGGACGGGGGCTGGCTGGACGGCCGGAGGTGCCTGCACCATCTCCTCACGCGGCGACGCCTCCCGCTCCGGAGTGGGGCACCAGTTCACGCCAAGGTCGGCGGCCATCTCCGGCGCAGTGCACGACTAGCCCCACCCAGCCCCGAGCTTCTCGAGCAGGCGGGTCCTCCTCCATGGCTCCTCCGTGGGGGCCGCCGTGGCGGCCGCCACCGCAGCTCGGAAGGCGACATCCCGGCGGCGAGGGCCATGGCCTCCTCGAGCCGCCCCACCGCCGCTCGTCGTGCGTGTTCATGGAGTCGCCCATGACACGCCGCAGAGACGGGCCTCCTCCTCCGTCATGCGAGGAGGGAGAGCGGCGACGGAGACGGGAAAGCGGCGGCGTGGGCGTCGAGCCGCACACCGCGCGCCCGCGCTGCTCTGCTGCGTGGCCTCCGCGGCCCCGACACGGTGCCGGGCGGCGTAGGGGCGCTTGTCGCACGTCGTGCTCGTCCCGGAGCCAAGTGTCCCGAGCGGCGAAGTCGGGGCGTACTCGTGGTCGTAGTACGTGTCGTCGGGGAGGAGGCGGCGGCGGCGGTTGATCTCATCGCGCGTGCACGGCCGGTCGCCGCATCGGGCGGGATGGGGACCCGGTCGCGGAGAGGTGCCACCCGTTGGGGAGGTGGGCGTCGCTCCACGGACCGGCGTCCTCGTCTCCAAGACCTCCGCACACGTCCGCAGATGTCTTGCCGGTCGCGCCACGGAGAGCCGAGGGGGTCGCGGGGCTCGGCGGGAGGAGCGCGGCGGAGACGCTGGCGCTCGGCGGCCGAGCAGCGGAGACGCTCCTCCTTCTTCACGGAGCAGGCGGCGCCGAGGACGAGCCGGCCTCGCGGTCGTGCTTGCCCTTGCCGTTCCAGAAGCCCATGGCGAGGCGGGCGGGCTAGGGTTTCAGCGCTGTCGGGGTTCGAGGAGGCCGCTGGGTGGCGTGGGGCAGTGTGGACGAAGACATGTCCACGCTTCCCACTTAAAGAAGGACGGTGACCGCTCGACGTGCGGATGACAGGTGGGGCCGTCCGCTCGTGCGCATTGATGTGGGCGGGTGGGAGGTAGGTGGCCGCTTTGCCACGCCAGCGAAGCGACGAGGCGTAGCGTCCGTTTGGTGTCCGCCGCGACCCAAACCCGGCGCAAGTTTGCGTTCGAAATGGGTCGGCCCGGACACAAAGCAGACAGATGGGTCCGAACCGTCATGCACGGTAGCCTCGCTTTCTCTTTTTACTCAAACGGATCGAGCGGACGGGGATAGGGTCGGCGCGGTGGGCTTTCGCCTTAGAGTTGCTCTGAACGTGTGCACCAGCATATGCCATTCAGTGCTTCGTGGGGCCGTTTGATACAACATACTCCCTATTGTATATAACTACAAATCACTTGTCGTCAGTCTAATCGTTCCCGGTACGTACAGGCCATCAGAACACGGAGCATCCTTCAGGACACGCCACCGTCCATCCATGTTGCACGTACGCAAAAACACACTATCCAATATGGCAAGCACCAACACGTGTCGATGGATCCCTCGAGGGACATTTACCTTTGTGGTACAATGCAACACCCTGTGTGGACACCACACGAGGCCTCTCGCTCATTGGATGTCCAACCTTTGCCTTTTACGGGAGAGATCCCATCGCCACGCCGATGCCGCGTTGGTCTTTTGATGACTGTAGGTGTGTAGTGTAGAGTGGCAACGGGAAAAGATGCCCAATGTGTGATTTTGCCATGGGCTAATTGTTGTGTAAAGTGAATTTTCCTCGTCAGCCGTGAGTGGTGGCGGGGCCGGGCATCGTTGGCGACGGGTCGTTGGCGTCGGAGCACCGTCCATGCCGCGAGCTTATAAGAGCATCTTCAACAGGCGCGGCAAAAGGCGCGCCCGCGCGGTAAAATTACGTTTTAGCACGCATCGGCTGATTCCGCGCTCCGTGATGGCGGGAACTTACCGCAGCGAGAAAGCGGCACGCGGCGCGATAGATTTAGCGCTTTGCTTACAGCGCTTATAAATTGCCGCGCCGCCACGCCGCGACCGCACACAGCCACGCGCCCTCCTCGCGAGCTCGCCGCCCGCGACTTTTCGCGCCACCACCGCGCCACCATGCCGCCGCGCGCCGGTGCCAGACTATCGCGGCGTCGCTACGCCTAACGGCTGGTTCTCCGCGAGATACGGTCCGGCGACGTGCGGCTCGGCCTCGGGACATTCCGGGCGCGTCTGGCGGCCAGCAGACGCTGGCGCGGCGTGGCGCTGGGCGAGCCCCGTCGCGAGATGAACTTCGGGGCGTCTTCACGCGGCGGCGCGCAGCGTCGCCCTCCGCGCGTCTCATCACCGACCTCGGCCGTGCGAAACCATGCTCGGCGGCGGCCGCCTCCCGCGCCGAGGAGGACGAGCAAGCCATGGCGGAGTGGCGCTGCCGCCACCGGAGGACGTCGCCGGCGAAACACGCCCTCTTTGGGAGGAGAGGACGGCAAGGCGCCCGTGCGGAGCGAGGCTGACCGGCGTCGCCGAAGGCATTGGCGAACAGCGATGCGACATAGTTTCAAAGAGTGGGAGGTCGTTCTTCACGCCGACGATGACCGTTGGGACGACATATGGCTCTCAACCTCGGACGACACCGACGACGATGGTAGCGACTTGGAGTAGTTTCTATCTATCTATCTATGCCGTAGTAGTGGCTATCTATCTATGTATGTCGAACTATCTATCTATGTATGTTGAACTATCTATCTATCTATGTAAAATATCTTGCATCGTTTTTTTTTATCTATGCAAAAAAAAATATTCGCGCGCTGTATTTTTACCGCTACTGAGCTGAGCTACTGCGTTGCTGCTCTTGGAGCAAATGCAGCGCCGCTCAAACCAGGCGTTAGTAGCGCCAAATCAGTTTTTAGCGTGTGGCGCGTTCGGCGCCTGTTGGAGATGCTTTAAGGGCATGTAAACGATGGCATATGGATACATATGCCCCATGACAAAAAGTAATTTAAAGCATTCACATTAATTTTTTCTCTCCAATGCAAGCTATCACTAGTGGGTCTCATTAAAAAATAAAAAATAAAGATTCTAGTACACATAGTATCTCTATTTTCACTTCAACCTTTTCAGCTTTTGTCACTGGACCATACTTTTTCTTTTCAAGCACCCGCCTTCTGAAGAGGATCCCGCTTCCTTATCCGAACCTACTTTACGTCATATCCGATCCTACATGGCATGCGAGGCATCACCTTGAGGCTATGCATTGTACATGCCCTAAAATGGCTGCATAGAAGCTTCATTTTGTGCAAAAACGGTGCTTTCATCTCAGATCAGAAGCTACCTAATCATCCAAGAAGAGCTACGTACAGCTGCAGAAGAGCAGTAGAGCCAGACGTGTTTATTTAATCAGCTGTCAGGTCCCCGTCCGCATCAACTCGTCAAGGATCAATGGAGTCTCTGCGAGGGATCGTTGCACGTGACGAGAAGCATTGGCTGTCGGAAGAGGATGGACGGGAAGAGCGGCGGCGGGTCATGGCGGCAGGCGCCGGCGCCGGTGAGGCAGCTGTTCTAGAGGGTGAGACGCGCCGTCCTGCGGCCGAAGCGCCGGGCCGTGAGCTTCGGGTACGACCTCAAGAGCTACTCCCAGAACTTCGACGACGGCCTCGTCCCTACTCACCGCCTCTAGCAACACCAGCTGGAAAATACTATTGTCTTCTTCATATTTTCATTTTCGTTACTTCCTCACGGTGGCGGGTCACGGCTCGTGGCTGGACAGTTGAAGCGTCGCCACGTTATGATCCCCTCTAGCTCGTTGTCATATAGCCTAGCTGGTAGCGGAAAGAAATCTTATACGAGCGGGTCGTACATCCCGCGCCGTGAGACCCTCTCCTGATGATGACACCTCGCAAAACGAAGCTCAACGCACACCTTCTTTCTTCTACCTCCGATCTCTCTCTCTCCTATCTCTTTCTTCGTGAGCATCACTAGCACGCCCGCGACCAATAGCCAGAGTGCGTCCAGCCGCCGGCACCATCCCCAACAAATTCCCCTCCCTCGCCGCCCCGGCGTCTCCTCTCGTGGCACGTCCTTCCAGATCAGCCGCAACACGACGCCCCTTCCGTGCTCGGGTTCCATGGCTATCTAGCCATCATCAGTCCCAGTTTCTTTGCCGCCGTCGCCACCGGTGGCGGGCCGGGGCAGCAAAGGAGGCGATGCAAGATCCTCACGTCGGGCAGTTAATGAGGAAACGATCCAGGGAGGCGGACTGCCTTGAACTCGAAGACACCGCACGTCATCAAGGTCCGATGGCAGCGGCGAGCCCGTGGGTTAGTCGAGGAGACCTGCGCGAGGATAAAGAGGTCAGAAGTCAGAGGTGGAAGAAAGCAAGATGTGCTTTGAGATTCGATTTGCCAGGTGTCATCATCAAGAGAGGGTCGCACGGCGCGGGATATACGAATCGATCGTATAAGATTTCTTTCAGGTCCCCATTCGCATCAACTCGTCAAGGATCAATGGAGTCTCTGCGAGGATCGTTGCACGTGACGAGAAGCATTGGCTGTCGGAAGAGGATGGACGGGAAGAGCGGCGGCGGGTCATGGCGGCAGGCGCCGGCGCCGGTGAGGCAGCTGTTCTAGAGGGTGAGACGCACCATCCTGCGGCCGAAGCGCCGGGCCGTGAGCTTCGGGTACGATCTCAAGAGCTACTCCCAGAACTTCGACGACAGCCTCGTCCCTACTCACCGCCTCTAGCAACACCAGCTGGAAAATACTATTGTCTTCTTCATATTTTCATTTTCGTTACTTCCTCACGGCGGCGGGTCACGGCTCGTGGCTGGACAGTTGAAGCGTCGCCACGTTATGATCCCCTCTAGCTCGTTGTCATATAGCCTAGCTGGTAGCGTACTAGTAGTATTAGCCAGTACTGTTTGTACAAAGGATGGTTCTTGTTTACTCTGAAACTAGCAATGAAATGACATAGTGTTTCTATGTGCTGTGCATGCCGAAGCGAGTGAAACCACCCCATCCGGAATTTCAGGCCCAATAAGAAGCAATGAAAATGTAATTAGATGATGAATAGGAAGTCAAAATCCAACCAGAATAGCCAGTGAACAGTATACTCCAACAAGCTAGCCTTCTTTTCTTGCCGAATTAAACAACTAAAAACTTTGCAACTTGATTACAGGATAACGCTAAAATTCTGCAAGTTACGAACGATCCTGGTAACATGTGATGGTGGCATCTTGAAACTAATTATCTGATTTGGACCATGCATTCTGAAAACAAAGAAATACTACACTGGAACATGTGTTTGAAAATAATAATAAGAAATACAATAATGCACCTGAAAAAATAAATACTATTCTACTGAGACATGCACTTGAAAAAATTCAGCGCCAGTTGCTTATCACATTATGGGATTGGTGAGATGATGTGAACTTTTTTTTTTGAGCCGAAACTATAGAACAATCGTTCTACGGTAATTTTCATTAACTAAACAAAGTACAAATAATACAAATCATGCCCACACTAGTGGGTCAACCAATGCCAGTTTTATGAAACATCGAAACGATTATACGTGCTGAGCTATCCAATTACTGATTAACATGGCCTTCTCTTGTTTAGCTCTAATACTGGTAACCTGTATGCTTTCTCTCAGGTAGAATTTCCAAGAATCAAGGTGAATTGGTGCCCTTCTGAAAATCTTATCATTTCTGGTTAGCCAGATGCTCCAGCATCCCATAATGACAATCTCCATTGCAATGTCTGCTGGCAGTTTACACAAAGTGAGGAGTATTTCATCATAAGTAGAGATGCCTCGAAAGCAGGCTACTGGGTTGCTCCACTCTGCTCTCCACTGGGGATAAGCTTACTCTAATCAGATCAGTTTTTACCAGCATGCCAACATTCTTCATGTGCACTCTGGTGATTCCAAAGACTGTGATTAAGCAAATCAATTCCTACCTCATGAACTGTTGCTGGAGAAAGTATGGTACACAGGACAGAGGTGCAACACTTATCTCATGGGAACAAGTATGCAAACCTAAATCTCATGGTGGCCTTGGTGTTCTTAATTTGCACATCCATAATAAAACTCTGCTCATGAAATTTCTGCATAAATACCTCAATAAGGATGATATTCCATGGGTTAACATTATTTGGGAATCATACTACCAAAACTCATTACCTGGAGAAAGAATGATTGTATCCTTTTGGTGGAAAGCAATTCTCAAGCTTCTTCCAACATTCAGCCAATTACATGTTTGCAAAGCTGGCCCTGGAGACACTATAAGATTTTGGGCACACAGATGGCAAGACACCCCAATACAGATTCAATACCCAGAGCTGTACTCATTTGCAATCAACAAAGAAATCACACTTGCCAATGTGCAACAACTAGAAGACCTCAGTCTGCTTTTCCACAGGCCATTATCTCTGCAAGCTTTTAACCAGTACAATGCCATTGAAGAGATCATCATGAACAGATCAATCACAACTGATAGGATTACTGGTCCTCTGGAGATAGCTCTATGAAATACTCTTCCATGAAATACAAAGTACTCATGGGACCAAGCACAGCTCACTTCATCTTTAAGATGCTTTGGGAAACGGCCTGCAGACTCAGACATAAAATCTTCTTCGGGCTCCTTCTTCATGACAAGATCAGTACTAGGAACATGCTACACCGTAGAAGTATGTATCTAGAGGACTACAGTTGTGCCTTATGTGGTGAAGGCACTGAAGAGACAATTATACATCTATTCTGGGACTGCCAGTATGCTTGGACATGTTGGAATACAGTCATTCCCAACTAATACATATGATGTGAACTTCACCACACACAAATATGAGCAATAGCGCTAGCCTGGTCTCGGCGAGTTAGACAGGGCGACGGATGCACTCTTCTTCCTCAGTGCCTCATTGGCGACAACCTCCTTTGAATGGTTGCCTAAACTCTTCACATTGAACCACTAATAACATTGTTGAACAAAAAAATCTTCAAATTGCTATTATAAAATGACAAAACTGAAATGCACCTAGCAAATCAGTGGTACAACCCATCTGTTGTTACCGAAAGAGAAAATTATAGTAAAAGTCATGTCTCAGTTTTAGCCGGTTTTCTGTCAATTAACCGGGCAATTCTAACTTCTTCTTAATCAATGAAAATGGCAAATTTTTTGCCTTGTTTCAAAAAGAAATTTAAAGCCATGTCCCTGTTCAGGAAAGGAAAATAATAGTAGTTACTTCGTTCACATATGATTCCATTCAGACATTCATGTTGAGCCATCTTGAGAACATTTCTATGCAAGACAAAACCCGGCGTCAAAGATATGCCCCTTTGAACTAGTCATAACTTTCGCGGCTGAGCTCCGCTTTGGGCTATTCTTAATCATTTTGTTCTTCTCGAAGAGGGCCATCAATGGTGAACTCCAATTATCAAATTTGACTTCATATTCCTATGGATTCAACTCATTCTTTGTGATCCTTCCTATTTTGTTCCCTGTGCCACTTTTGAGCGTCAACAAACCGGAACCCATCTCATATATCTACATGATCCTTATGGTTCCTTTCAAATACAATTCCATATAGTTAGCATCACTTCTCGACCGTGTTTGGTTTTGTGTCATGGGTGCAACGAGTCATCTAATGTACCTAAAAAGTAACTATTGGTCAATGTGTTGTGGAATCATCAGTACAGAACATGTTCACTCATACTATTTGATGCCTAAGCTAGGAGAAGACCGTCATCATAGATGACAAATGACTTGGATACATGCACCACCCTTGCATACTACCAACAACCCCCGTCCTTTATGTGATGTATGGAGTAGCCGATTGGATTGTGCTGGCCGTCCTAGCTCGTGGGCAACTTCCTATAGATATCGGTTCAAGCGCTAGTGATCTGTCTTTTACTCTCTGCTTTTCAAAAGAGGTTAGTAAAACTAAAGCAAAATCAAAAGCTTGAACCTTTGTTCCAGGATTGGAACTCCTACTCATGACCTAGAAAAAAAAAACCACCCCCGCGTCGCCCTCCTCTCGCGACACGGGGTGACTCACAGCAGCCGGCCTTCCCTCTCCCTTCTCGTCTACGCCCTTTGCGCGGGCCTCCTCCCGCGAAGCCAGGCGGGCTCCAGTGAGGGAGGCGGCGAGGCCTCTTCCTGGGCGCGCTCCATTCTTCTCCTTCCCTCCTCGCTGGGTGTGGCGGCTGCGCGGTGGCGCGCGCCGATCTGCGAGGTCCGGCGGCGGGGTGCAGCGGTGGTCCGCGGTGGGCGGCTGGCTGGGGCCGGTGTCGTCAGGGTGGCCCAGGCGCGTGGTGGGGTGGTCGCGGTCGGCCGTGGAAAGCAGCCAAATCTGAGCGTCGTGCCCTTTCCTGGATGCGGCGGCGGGGATGGCTGGCGGTGCCGCGGTGGCTGCATCCTGGCGACGCGTCTGTTGGTGCTTTGGCGGCGGGGCTGGCGGGAGGAGGTGCAACCGGTGGTTGCGTGCTCTGTCGGACCTAGGCTTGGTCCCGGCGAGCGGCGCGGGTCTGGGCAGCGGCCCAGCATGGTGGCTGCTCTGGTCGTGGGCTATGGCGGTGCGGGGTGGTATGGTGGCCTCCCTGCTACTTGTATCTACATGGCAGCTCGGCGGTTCCGGCTGCAGCGACGGTTGGCTTCTCCACCGGCGTCGGCTCGTTTGCAGGTGGACTGTTTTGGCCATATATCCCTCTCCTCGGCGTTCGGTTGCTACTTTCGTCGAAGGGCTGGTCCTCTCCCAGCTGCGGTCCATCGCCCGTCTCGCGCCCGGGGCTGCAAGACCGAGCTCGTCCAACGCTCGGCTGCAGGACCGAGTTTGTCTCGCGCTCGACAGCAGGACCATGCTCGTCTCGCGCCCCGTTGCAGGACCGAGCTCGTCTCGCGCCAGGCTGCAGGATCGTGCTCGTCTCGCACATGGTGCGGCGGGACGGGTCGATGGGGGCCAGTTTTGGCCGGTGTAAGTGCATCTAGTGCCCCTTAGTGATTTTGGTGTATTGAAGACTTATAGGTTAAGTAACTGATGCGTTTGTAAGTGTACACAGGTCTCTAAGTGTATGAGGAGTTTGATAATTACAGAGAAAGTCGACCCCTAAAAATGAATTTCTTCAACTGAAGAATTTGATATTCTGAAGACTTTCAAGACTTTGAAAGTGAAGAAATTGGTGTGATTCGAAGACTTGGTAATCGCTGAGGAACATGAAGCGTGAAGACTTTTGTTTTCGTAGTTTCATTTTCTCTTTCTTGAGTCATAGGAAACACCGTCTCGTTAAAGGGGTCGAGGAAATACTAAGGAGAAATTTCCATTTGATGCTCAACTCAAAATCCTCACCTACCAATCCTTCGAGTGAAGCCTTTGAAATCTCATACGATTCAGTCAATTTCTTGATGTGAGACGAAGCTCTTCCGTCACCGAGGAATTTGTTCGATCGAGGAGTTAGGAATTCGCCAATCTGAATTGCCTACACAAAGAGGAACATGATAGCCCCGAGGAATTTGATGTTCCAATTTCCGACCGTTCTTTGTCTTCTTGCCACCGTCCCCAAAATATCTCCACCTAACGGTCATATCATTTAAGGGCATTTATGTCTTATCATGTCGGGCTGCTCCTAGGCTATAAATAGCCGCCCCTACAACCACTAGTTGGTTGGCTGCTCCGAGAGAACTTGACACTTGTCATTTGAGAGCAACCCATCCTCCGAGGACTTTGAGCGAAAATCATCAAGTGAGGAAAACCCAAAGTGAGGAAAACCCAAAACCAAACCCCAACAAACCCAAAGTGATTGAGCATCATCAAGAAATTGATCCCGCGTGGATCCGACGCTTTTACCTTTGAAGACTGTGCTTCTTCCAGACGGTTAGGCGTCACGGTCTAGAGCATCCAAGAGGAATTGTGGATCGCCGAGTGACCAAGTATGTGAAGGTTTGGAAGTCGCTCAAGACTTACCACGAGTGATTGGGCGAGGTCTGCGTGACCTTAGTTCAAGGAGAATACGGTGAGGACTTGGTGTCTGAGCTGCGTGCTTTCGATGATCGGGTGTCCGGACTGCGTGTCCTCGAGTTTAAATACTCACCGCTCCAACCAGACGTATAACCGAGACAGCAGTTGGAACTGGTCTACCAAATCATTGTCTTCACCAACCTAATCTGGTTCAATTTCCTCAACCCTTTCATTTCCTCATTCTTGTGTTGAGTGTTTGTCATATCTGTGTTTGAAGACTTTGATGAAGACTTTCTCAATTTCCTCGTTCAATTTCTTGATCTGTTTGTCTTCATCTTGTGTTATCCTGTGATTACGCTTTACGTACTCTGTCGTTGTCTTCATTTCATCATGATGACTATGCTTGTAATCTGTTATGCTTACTTCGAGTACTTATTCCGCTGCATGTATTTCTTCGCTAAGGAATTTCCTCACCGCAAATTCCTCGGTGAAGAATTTGTAAATTCATAAAATCGCCTATTCACCCCCTCTAGTCGATATAACGCACTTTCAATTGGTATCGAGCGAGGTACTCCTTGTTACGTGTGATTTTGGTTTAACCACCGGAGTTTTAGTTATGTCGACCGCAGGTATGATCAAGGTCTCAGCGGTGTCCTACCTTGATGGGACGGACTACCCTCATCGGAAGAACAAAATGCTAATGCATCTTGAAGCAATTGACAACGATCTACGGTATGTTGTGACAAAGGTGTTTCCTCACCACACCTCTCCGAATGATGCTGATGTGAAGAGATTCAAGCAACTCGATTCTCAAGCGAAGAATATCATATGTGGCCATCGAGCAAAGGTCAATATGGAAGAGTGAGTGCTTTGGAATCGCCAAACTCATTTGGGACAGGCTGTCCAAAGTAAATGAAGGTGTTTCAACTCAGCGTGACTCTCGAGTTGATGTTCTTCGAATCTCTTCAACCGCTTCAAAAGACTCGACAACGAAAATGTTCAACAAACCTTGATCGCCTCACCGACATCTCAAATGAGCTTCAAGCACTGGTGCCACCGACATCACCGACCATGAGGTGGTGAAGAAATTGCTAAGATCGCTTGATTCCTCATTTGACACTCGCACCGATGATACAAGAACGAGCTGACTACAAGTCTCTTGATCCTGCTGATATCCTCGAAGGCTAAATACTCACGAGTTCCACTTGTTTGAAGAGAGATCTCTATGGTTACGGCTATGGAAGAACACGTGCCACAAGGCCAAGGCTGAATCTGAATCGAGAGTGAAGACTCGCTAGTAGCCTTGGAGACCTCAAGAATTTGGCGAGAGCTAGCACTGCTCGTGAAGAAATTCCAGAAATTCACAAGGCGTGGTCGTTTTGGAAAATCCTCTAGAAGCGGTGATTCCTCATCTAGTGACTATAAGCGAAGACTTTGCCACAAATGCAAGAAACCTGGTCACTATATCCAAGATTGTCCTCGATGGGAAAAGGAATTGAAGAAGAAGAAACACAAGGATTACGATTACGATGGCGTGAAGAAGAAGAAGAAATCATCAAAATCTTCATCATCAAAATCCTCAAAGCCTTCTTCTCACAAGAAGAGCAGCTCCAAAAAGGCTCGGGCATTCATTGGCAAGGAAATGGACTCGAAGCTGAATCGAGGAAAATGAGGAAGAGGAGGAGTCCAAGAATCCGAATCTGGTGTGGCTAGTCGGCTCTTGCTCACGCTTCGTCGGCAAATCCATCTTCAACATCAAGAAAATGACTCCGCCAACAAACCCGATGAGGAAAATGATGACTACGCCCCACCTATTGCTTCATGGCAAAAGGTGCCAAGGTACTCAATTTCACCTCCTCTGAATCCAAGTGAAAATGAATCGATGAGGATCTTAAGCCCAGCTACTCTAAACTTGCTAAGATTGCTATAAAACAACAAAGGGCTTTTGAAAAGGTTCAAAACATGCTAGATAAGAGTGATGATATGTTAGGTGAAGAAATGGATCGCACTCAAGCCCCGATCAAAATCTTCAGAAGTTCATCTAGGCTTGACAGCCTTCAAGGTCATCATAACACTCTCTTATCGATCATGAGAAACTTTCTTATGAATTTCTTCAAAGAAAGCAAGATCTTGAGAAGCTAAGAGCGAGTTATGAAGATCTTGAAGGGAGCGCGATTCATTACTTGCTCAACAAATCAGCGCTTCTCAAGAAGAATTTGTTCCTCCATGCTTAAAGTGCATTGAGCGTGAATCGCTAATTCTTCACCGAATGTTCAAATGCTTCAACTGTTAAAATTCTTCACCTGCCTCTACTATCACAAATTCCTCACCGAGGACATTGCTAGTATCACTGACGATGCAGGGCTGAAGGAATTGTACATGACAGGCATGTACAAAAGCCTCAAAGGGCATCAGACTCTTTGTGATGTGCTTAAAAAGCAGATCCTCAACAGAAACCCTAGGAAAGAGGGTATTGCCTTTGAGAGGAAACTCAATGTCGATGGAACGTACTGGAAGCCTGAGCAGTATCCCAAAACCTCATGGGTTGCTGCAAAGGGACCTCCAGTTGATCCATCTACCTTATCTGGTTTTACATGTGAATTTCCTCATTACGATGATGAGTCATTTGACTCAAACTATAAACTGTTCAAAATCAGAATGGTGAAGTATTTGCTAGATATGTTGGCACTAATCTGCAGAACGGTCCCCTATGAAGAAAATCTGGGTTCCCAAGAAGTGCCTTGAAAGTCTTCAGTGAATGTCCTCATGACACCACCAAGAAGAAAAGGAACCCCAGATCAAATTCTTCATATGGACAAAATTCTTCATATGGATCCAAGTCCTCATACGGACCAAATTCCTCACGTGGATCAAATTCCTCAAAAGGATCAAAGTCCTCATATGATTATCATCGTGCTAATAACTCTGCTTCGCAGGTAGAGCTAAGGGCTATGAATATGTGCATTATTCTTCAAACCAATATGTTCATAAGTCCTCGAAGAATTTCTCTGCTTATTCATATGCTTACCCTAACCCCTCTTATGTGAAACGAAATGGTTTGGCCTCTATGCAACATTCTCATATGGTGCTCGCAGAATGAAGAACCCTTTGCCACCCCTTCAGATGTGGGTGGTGAAGAAAAGAACTAATCTCTTCTGCGGGGTCAGGTCTCGGGCGTGCCTCAACGTCTGAAGAAATTGCTGGGGGCCTGACAAAATTGCCTGAAAGGACGCAGGCTAATCATGATGAAATGAACTTTCATTTCACACGTCCTCATACTGCTTATCTAAATACTAACTGATGAAATTCATCCAATGAACTTGATATCATATTCTTCACTGATGAAGTATATGAGATCGTAAGTTGTACTAATTCATCTGCAGGATGATCAACCCAAAGCCACTGAGTGGGTTCTCGATAGTGGATGTACAAATCACATGACTGGTGACAAGAATCTATTGATGGATGCTCCTTTATCACCGTCACATCTGAAGCATATCATCTTTGCTGACAAAGGCAAAAGTCAGGTATTGGGACTTGGTAAGGTTGCTATCTCTAAGGACATGCACATGGACAAAGTCATGCTTGTTGAGTCTTTAGGATATAACCTCATGTCAGTCTCAATGCTTTGTGATCTTGATATGGTTGTTATCTTTGGCAAGTATCGTTGTGTTGTGATTATGGAAGCTGACAATTCCAAAGTCTTCGAAGGCTTTAGGAGAGGAGACTTGTATATTGTTGATTTCTCAACAGGTCCACAACCGGCCGTGTGCCTACTTGCAAAAGCTTCAGAAGGCTGGCTATGGCATCGACGACTTGGTCACGCAGGCATGAGGAATTTGCACACGCTTGCAAAGAAGAAGCATGTCATTGGCATTGAGAATGTCAAATTCCTCAAGAATCACTTATGCGAGCTGTGAAGCTGGAAAAATGACCAAGGCCAAGCATCCAAATAAGACTATCATGACCACTACTCGTCCCTTCGAATTGCTTCACATGGACCTCTTTGGTCCCAATCATTACTCAGCTGTCACCAATGATGCATCACTATATGGCTTTGTTATTGTTGATGATTACTCTCGTTACACATGGGTACACATTGTTACTTTCAAAAATCAAGTGCAGGAAATCTTCAAACGATTTTCCTCGAGGGCTTCAACCAACTTTGGTGTGAAGATCAAGCACATCAGAAGTGACAATGGAACTGAGTTCAAGAATTCCGGTCTTGATGAATATCTTGATGAACTTGGTATTACTCATGAGTTATCTGCTCCTTATACTCCTCAGCAAAATGGCGTCGTGGAGCGCAAGAACAGAACTCTTGTTGAGATGGCTCGCACTATGCTTGATGAATACAAAACACCTAGTCGTTTCTGGATTGAAACAATTGACACTGCGTGTCACATCATCAACAGTATATCTTCACAAATTCTTCAAAAGACTGCCTATGAACTCCTTACGACAAGAAACCCAATGTAAGTTATTTCAAAGTCTTGATGCTAAATGCTGGATTAGAGATCCTCACCACCACTCTAAATTTGCACCAAAGCACATGAAGGTTTTATGCTTGGTTACGGAAAGGACTCGCACACCTCTGAGTCTTCAACATCACACTTCACAAGATTGTTGACATCAGATGTGCGGTTCGATGAAACTAATGGCTCGCAAAGAGAGCACCTACCTTCGTGGTAGAGCGAACCAGACCGAGGATTCCATCAGGTTCAAGGCAACCGAGGATGTCATTCCTCTTCAAGAAACTGCTGAAGAATTCATTCCTCAGTCGCGAAGAACGTCGAAATGATGCACTGAAGAAAATCTCAAGAAAATGGTGCCGAGGAAAATGGTCAAATTCCTCGAAGACAACCAGCTCATCCTCGCGTTGCAAAAGAAGTGCAAGTTGACAAGATCATCGATGACATTGAAGCGCCAGTCCTCTCACTCGCTCAAAAGCTTCACATTTATCTAACTTTTGTGGGCACTATGCTTTTGTCTCTATCACAGAGCCCACTAAGGTAGATGAAGCATTTCGAGCCGGAGTGGATTCAGGCCATGCAAGAAGAATTACATCGATTCGAGCTCAACAACGTCTGGGAACCGGTCAAACGTCCAGATCCTCGCAAGCATAATATCATTGGCACAAAGTGGATCTACCGCAACAAGCAAGATGAAAATGGTCTTGTGGTGAGGAATAAGGCACGACTAGTAGCTCAAGGCTACACGCAGTTGAAGGAATTGATTTCGATGAAACTTTTGCACTGTCGCTAGACTTGAGTCTATTCAGCATATTACTCGCCTATGCTAACCATCACAATATCACTTTATATCAAATGGATGTGAAAAGTGCATTCCTCAATGGTAAGCTTGAGGAAGAAGTATATGTTGCTCAACCCCGGTGTTTTGAAGATCCAAAGAATCGACAAAGTCTTCAGACTAAATAAGGCCCTCTATGGCCTCAAGCAAGCCCCTCGGCGTGGTATGATACATTGAAGGAATTCTTAGTGAAGAATGGCTTCACACCAGTTCACTCGACCCTACTCTCTTTACTAAATCTTATGATGGTGAACTGTTTGTGTGCCAAATATATGTTGATGATATTATCTTTGGCTGTCTTGACCAACGTTATAGTGATGAATTTGCTTATATGATGAGTGAAGAATATCAAATGTCTATGATGGGAGAGTTGAAATTCTTCTTAGGTCTTCAAATTCAATCAACAACACAATGGCATATTCATATCTCAGAGAAATACCTCAAAGATGTCTGAAGAAATTGGCATGCAAGATTGCAAAGGCGTCAAAATTCCTATGCCCACAAATGGCCATCTATGCAATGATGAAAATGGTATTGACTTGATCACAAGGTATACCGCTCCATGATTGGTTCCTTATTGTACTTATGTGCATCTAGGCGGATATAATGCTTAGTGTTTGCATGTGTGCCCGATTTCAAGCTACACCAAGGAATCACACCATAAGGTCAGTGAAGCATATTCTTGATATCTAGCTCACACACCAACACTAGGATTATGGTACCCCAAGGGCTCTACTTTTGATCTCATTGGATATTCGACTCGACTATCTTTGGTGATCGTGTGGACCGCAAGTCAACATCTGGTACTTGTCATTTCCTCGGACGATCTTTGGTCCATTGGTCCTCGAAGAAAGCAGAATCGTATCACCGTCCCTCGGAAGCTGAATACATTGCTGCTGGCTCGTGTTGTGCTCAATTGCTATGGATGAAGCAAACCCTCAAGGACTACGGCATCAACGTGAAGAATGTGCCTCTCTCTTGTGACAATGAGAGTGCCATCAAGATTGCTCACAACCCAGTTCAGCACTCGAAGACAAAGCACATTCAAATTCGTCATCATTTTCTTCGTGATCATGTGTTGAAGGCGACATCTCCATCGAAAGCACGTGAAGATCAAGAACAGCTAGCTGATATCTTCACTAAGCCCTTGGATGAGAAGAGATTTAGCAAGTTGCGGTGTGAGCTAAATATCTTAGAATCTTCAAATGTTCTTTGAAAAGGACACACATCCTAACACTTATGCAAAATTGATGACTTAGATGTGCAACACATGAAGAAACGTTTTCTTCAATCAATGAAGAATAACACTCTAAGTGTGAAGAAATTAATGAAGAATTGATTCTCGTAACCCTCGACAATTGTACGCGGTGTCTGAAATCATCATTCTTATACGATGGGTCACGCCACCACCAAAGTTGAAAATCTTCAATTTGAGTTTTTCCTCGCTCTTTGAAATTCTTGAATTATGAAATTCTTCAGTTTTTCAAATTCTTCAACTTTGCAAATTCTTCACTTTGTTTCCGTCGTCTTTCTTCATTGGCTATATATATATATGGATTTATGTCCTCTACAGATTCACTTATGGCTATTTCTTCAAGTCGCTTTTTACGCTAAGTGAATGTGATCGGACCCTTCCTCTCTATGCTATACTCAACCCAATCCATTCACAAATTCTTCATGTGCGTTCTACTTTGAAACTCGTTCAAATTCTTCACCGAGTCCTTGACAATGAAGAAATTGCGAACGAACTTTTAAAACGAATCTTATCCAAACCTCTATTTTACCGCTCAAACCGTTCCGCATCCCACGATGCATTATTATATTCACCCACGATCGCTTTACGATCTCCACTACATCAGACGTGGGTGACACATGTCGTGAGAAGGAAGCGGTCAGGCATGTTCGTCCTAAATCTTCGGACCAGCCGTTTTTCACCGTGGCTATAAATACCTCCTCTCCTTCCTCACTCTTTTACTCCGCCGATCTCTCTCCCGCCGAGCTCCTCGAAACCCTAGCGCCGCCGCTTCTCCATCATCGCCGGTGAGGAAAAGCTTCACCGCCTTGACCTCTTCGCCGACGTACTCGCGCCGACCGTGGAATTTCTTCACTCCGCCGTCGCCGTAGCTGATTTCCTCTGCCAAGTTAGGGCGGAGAAGATCTGAACAGACGAACTTCTCAACTGTTCATCTCAGTTAAATCGTGTTCTTCACTTGAGTAAATTAAAAGTTACTTTTATTTACTCGCTTTGATTCTCAAATATTCTTCAAATTCTTCAAAGGTGTTCATTTCAAATTCCTCACACATATGAACACCTCAAATCTCTTGACTCATTTCTCTAAGCTATGATTTTCTTCAAGATTCCTCAATTGTGTGGATCTTGATCTATACAACTCTGGAACCTAAGATAAAGAACGCTTATTGAAATTCTTCAAGGCTCATCTGGTCAAAATCCTCAAACTTGTTCTTTTGAAAACCCTCCGAGAACGATATGACCTCTTCAAATTCCTCGCACCTATACTCTGTTCACAGGTACAAATGTCTGCTGCTGAATCCCTAGGTTCTCATCAACTTAACTCATTTGCAGCGTTCCTCGAAGAAAAACTGCACACTTCTTCGAGAACTCAATTGTTCAATTTCCTCACCAAGAAAATGGCGATGGTAAGAAGCCGCAGAAAGGAGGAAAGAAACCCGAGGTCATGACTGCTTTCAAATCCCCGAGGAAATATATCCTGAATCGCACACCGATGAGGAAAGCAAAACTCAGCGCAAGGTGCGTCTTCGAGAAAATTGAACGGAGATGGGCACGGAATGGAAGGAATACCGCTCGTTACACCTAAGTACATGAAGAAATTCGCGTTAAATCCTCCATGCCCAAGAGCTCCTTTGGCACCAGGCCAAATAGCTGATCCCACTAGCGTCAAACGCGTGAGGACTTTCCGATGAATGGGCTAAACGCCAAGCTAAGTTGGCTAAGCAAGCAAAGGAAGCGGTGAAGAAATTCAATGAGGATTCTGCCGCTGCTGCGCCTCGAGGTCTCGCCAAGCCGAGGAAATCGATGCCAAAGAAGTCGCCAATAAGCCAAGTGCTTCTTCATCCGTGCCCTCACGGCCAAGTTCTCGCCAGAGCTCCTTCCAGAAAATTCTCGTGAGCAAATTCCACACCGCTAACGCTCCAACAAAGTCCTCACCGCTCCGTCCAAACCTTCAGCCCAAAGGCACTGCCACTTGTCGAGGACTGCTGGTTTTTCAATTGCCTCGAGCACCTCTGCAAATTCCTCACCTGCTTTCAATTCTTCATCGGCCCGACGCTGAAGACAAAAGCTACAATGGGCGTGGTCCTCGGCCTAGTCCAAGGAAGAAACAGCTTGTCGTCCACGTGCCATCGATGATGAGGCCTCGATGAAGAACTTGAAGAAATCATCGAGACCGTCAAGCTAGAGCCGCAAGAGCGAAGGAACAGCTGTGCACGCTTTTGGACCGAAGAAAGTCCTCGATTTCATCGACCTCACTGCGATCCCAATACCCTCTCGCTGATCTTCCTTTGACACCTGGTCAAAGTCATATGTTGACTCACTTCATTGTCAAGAAAATGGAAGTTCGAGAAGGCAAAGGAAATCAAGAAGGCTCAATATAAGAAGGAGAGGTTTCGAAGAAAATGTTGTCAAGATGACACCGAGGAACTTCTTCAAGCTCAAACTGAAATTCAGAACCTCGGCAAGAACTTTGACACGTACTATGCTGATTGGCAAGTTGTCAAGACCAGATTAAATCAATCGACGAAGAATCTCACAAGTGTTGCAACTCGATTGCAACATGAAAATCCTCAGTGAAGCCTCTGCTCAGCCTTCTTTGAAGAAAATGCTGAATCCAGGCTGATGAAGAAATTCCAGCCACCGAAGAAACTGCCAGGCACCCACTAGTGGTGCGCTGAAGAAACTGCTTCAAGACAGGGAACTGCATCGCTTGCTCTGAAGAATCTGCCCCAAATTCCTCAGCTCCTCCTGCACCAACCCCAGTTTCAATTCTTCCATCTGCTTTGGATGTGAAGAAAACAAGGCTCTTGAACGAGCTGCTTGTGAAGAAGAGAAAAGCATCACCTGCGTCGATTCTTCTACTGCGAAGAAATTGAAGCCAATGACCAGCTCTGTTGAAAACTGTCAGACCCGATCCTAAGTCACACCGATCTAGCATGTAACACATCATATCACTTTGCGCCTCACGCACGGTATTCCCACGGTGTCGCCTTACCATGGCGGGACCGTTTGCGTCTTTTGGCTCACGATATGATAGTGTCGCTAGCATCCATATGACAAAGAACCGGGCCGACATGGCTAGTCGTGAACCCAAAGCGGCGCTAACCCATGGGGACAGCATACATGAATCACATCGAGCATGTCGGTCATCAACGTATGTAGTCGGGCTGTAGCACTGGCTAACAGGACTCCGGTATCCCGGCTGTAGCAGAGCTAGGCAGGACTCGAATAACACCGCGTGACATTTCCCGAAGAACATATAACGCAGGTGAAACACATGCCGCCAGTCAAGTGTCCAAGCGGTAGTCTTTGGGCTAGCGAGGACTCCGGTGGACCGGGCTGTAGCGGACTACTATCGCTCAGAAGCACGAAACTACATTTCCCCATATGAGAGGCTGCCAAGGATAAACAACTAGTTTGTCGGATCCCACACATACCAAGCATTTCAAACATACACACATTATGCTCAATATGCGTAGATACAACATGGCATCACAACATAACTCTACGACTCAATATTATTCATTAGGCTCCGAAGAGCGAGATATTACAAACATGGGTCTCATGACCCAACACTCAGAGCATACAAGTCAAAGCACAAGCGGAAGCTAATCATGTCTCGAGTACGATACAACTATAAATGAAGAAGGTGAGAAGCCCGACTATCTACCGATCTGCCAGGCACAAGATCGTGGTGAGGTAACAAGCTAAGCGTCGAAGTCCAAGCGGAACTACTAAGCGAGGCCGACGTCTCTCTGCAAAACATAAAATAAGCAAGCGTGAGTACAATTGTACTCAGCAAGACTTACATCGAACTAACTACATATGCATCATTATCAAAAGGGGTGGTGGTGGAGTTTGACCGCAGCAAGCCAGCTTTGACTCGGTGGCTATCTGAACAGCGGCGCGCAAGTAACTCTTTTGAGGTGGCGCTACGAGTCCACATATTCACCATATCAATACACCACTATGGACCCACTCCGTTTACCTCGAGAAGCGCCATCCATAGCACTCACGCTTATCTTGCGTATTTTAGAGTATCCACTTTCACTTGTCTATGAACTATGCAAGGGTCCAAGTTTCCATATCCGAGGAATCCGGCTATTCAATAGATAATGATAACCTGCAGGGTGTACTTCTTCACACGCTCTCGCCACTTACATAGACACGCCATGTACCTCGGCAACCTTCAAGCGGAAGCGGGCGAGGGAGTCGGCCACGACCGACTAACCACACAAGTCTCTCGTCCTGTGTTTATCGCCTATTCGGGTTCCATCCGCAAGGAGATCCGGCCGGGTGTCGCTCACGGCCCCAAACGATGTGAGCAGGGTTCCCAAGCCCACCAACCGGGTGCCACTTGGTACACCGTACATCAGGTGCCTAGTCTGTCCCAAGCCCACATGCAGGGTGCCACTTGGTAGACTACTAACACTACCTACAAACACCAGAAACTAGTTGCAACTCCTGGACAGAGATCAAGTTGATTAATAAGTCGAGAGGGGTCGAGTTACCGGAACCCAATGTGTGGTAGTAACTGTTCATGGATCACAAACACAGAACTCAGTTCCTGAGGACGGCTGCAATGAGACAACCCACCATGTACTCCTACATGGCCTCTCACCGCTACCTTTACCAAATCGTGTTCACACACTTAGCTCACACACAGTAGGACATGTTCACCACTTTCCAATTCATGCCCGATGAATCAGACCCGACTCAACTCTAAGCAGTAGCAGGCATGACAAACAAGCATAAATGAGTAGGCACAACATGGGCTCAAACAACTCCTACTCATGCTAGTGGGTTTCATCTAATTACTGTGGAATGACAGGTCATGCAAAGGATCAAGGGTTCAGCTACCGCAGCAAGTAACAGATTGAATCGTTGTTGTCCTAATGCAATAAAATAGAGCAGGAGCGAGAGAGTGGGATTGTATCGGAATGAACAAGGGGTTTTGCTTGCAGCACTTCAAGATAATAGTTCTTCATCGGTGTCATCGAATGATCATCGTCGGTACATCGCTCTATCGAGAGGGACAATTACCGCAAACAAGAGAGAGCACAATCAATGCAATGCACATTCACATGAATGACATGTCATATTAAGGTACTGAATTTACCTAATGCAATAATAATCCAAGTTAGTTGGAGTGGAATTCAAACAAGGTTGAATTCCAACTCAAAATACTATTTCCTAAATTACCTAATCATGATTCATCCTATTCAGTGATGTTAACTTGTTTAAACATGCATGATCATGGCATAAACAGATTCCTCATATTTTTCTGATCATTTTCATATATAAATTATTTCCATCCGAGTTACGGTTGAATTTATATGATTTTTAGAAGTTTAGGATATTTTCTCGAATTTACTGAATTAAATTAAATCTATAAAGGGATTATGCGTCGGCTGACGTCATGTGGCGTCAGCGGTCAGCGGGCGCTGTCCAGGTCAAACTTGACGCTGGGACCCACCGTCAGCGTCTAACTAATTAACCTAACCTAATTAACACTAACTCGACTTAGTTAGCAGGCGGGGCCCGCATGTCGATGAGGAGAGGGAGGTCAAACCAGTAGGGTCAACCCACGCCGGTCGGCCGATCGTGGCGCCGGCGTTAGCCAGCCAGCGAACCCGACCTTGCGCGCGAGTAAATGGCCATTCCGGCCACCAAAAGGGCCGGGAGAGTACCTCTGAGAGCCGGGATCTGCTGGGGTTCTTGGTGGGGATAGCTGGGTCGGGCGGCGGAATCGGCGCCGGCGACGAACTATCTGGCGGCCGGAACTCGGGTAAGGCGGCCGTGGTGTTGCGGCTCGTAGGGGAGTGAACGGAGGTGCTAGGCAGCACCTAGAGGGCAGCGGAGCTGTCGGAGCTGCCAGCGAGGCAGAGGCGCTCGGGGCACGGAGCTCGCCCGGCCATGGCGGACGGCGGCCGGGTGCCCAGGCGGTGGCTCTGGTAGCGTGAGACAGAGGGGATGAGGGAGAAGAAGAGGAGCTCACCGCTGGGTCGGAGAGGGAATCAGTGAGCTCGGGAGGTCTGGCGGCGCCGAATCGGCCGGAGGCGGCTCGGGTGCCCGAGGTTGAAGACGAGGCGAGGTCGGCGTTCGAGGCGTTTGGGGTCGCGTGGGTCAGTGGAGAGGTCCGGGCGACAGGCGGAGCTCTTGGGCACGCCAGGCGAGGCAAGGAAGGGCGGTGGCCGTGACTACGGCGGCGGTGGCGACGGCAGCTCTGGCACGGGCGCAGAGCGAGAGAGAGGAGGGGAGAGGGTGCGGGAAGAGTGAGGGGGTCCAGGGGTCGCGTGGCGCCACGGGAACTCGTCCAGCGTCGGGGGCGCAGCAGGCAGCTGGAGTCGTGGCGGCGCGGCGGCCTGTCAAGTCGCGCCTGCCCCTCCTCTGGCGAGAGGAGGTAGGCGACGAGGAGGAGGCGGTGGTGGGCTGGGCTGGCCACCGGGCCAGCCAAGCCGCTGTATCTTGGGCCAAGTGGCGCCCGGCCGAGCCGCAGGAGCTGGGCTGCGGTGGGAGGTAAGCCAGTAAGGGCTTTTACCTATTTTGTTTCCTTTTCTATTTTTCGACATTTGTTTTGATTTATTTAAAATACCAAACTAATTTATTTAATTATGCCAATTTTTGCGAGAGCTTACTATATTATTCCGAGCTCCCCAACAAAAGGGCACAATTTTGGACAATATTTTATATATATAGTAATATATATCCAAGGCAAATATTTATCAGATTAATTCCAAATGCCCAAAATAAATACTTATGAGATCCTAAAAATATTGGTTAGGTTGTTATCTCTGCCAATATTTTCGAGGGCCACATGAGCATTTTCTTGGACCTTTTGGAGCGATTTTTTTTATTTAGGTCATTTCCAAAATGATTCTGAGGGTTTCACAATCCCCATTTCAATTTTCATGGAAATTAACATGATGACATGAATGCCTTAATGCAACTAATGTCAAGCAATTCTAGGGATGTGACAACTCACCCCCACTAAACAAGAATCTCGCCCCGAGATTCAAGGCGTGAGTAAGAGGAAAAAGGGAGGTCACAAACTATTACAATTCCCATGATCCAATTGCCTTCCTCGAAGATGTTGGTTCCCTCCATCTTCTTGGTCTTGACGTCTTCGGGATCTTCACTCGACACGACAACAGAAAGAAGGGAAACCCTACATGATTCGATCTTAATAAAGATCAGGTAACATGATCAACTCACGGACTGAGACGGTGTCACATCTCGAGTTGAGACACAAAATGCATCGAGGGGGATGGAAGAACAACAACGAGGTTTGATTAGTGGCAACAATTCCACGCTTAGGGAGATGGTGGATGGTGTCAAGGTGGCGAAGAATATTTACCATGATTCAATAACGGCCACCTCGAGAAGGTGACGCGAGGAACTATTCCCTTAAGTGGCAAAAAGAATTACTTTTGATCCATAGATCATTGGAACCTTTATACCAGCCAAAGGCGATCTGGCGATCACTTGGTGGAATGCAAGGAATGGTACACCGGACTAGAATGGATGATGTGGACTACCTTATTGAAGACAACGAAATGGACGATTTGCTTATCATCGAAGGTGGGGGAACCCATGGTAAGTCCACTTTTGAAGATAGCTCGGACAAGAATTGCTAAGAAGGCAGTCTATAGCGAGATAGCACAAGGGCGGTGCAAGCTGGGAACGAATGCAATCTGTTGAATGTTCCAACCATCATATCTGCTGAGATTCAGATCTGGTTGGTGTTAGGATATTTCAGACTTATCATGTCCGATAGGAAGGGTTGCAACACAATTGACGAGATGGCGTTGCGAGATTCTCGGGAAGTGAACTAAGGTAGTAAGCTCCAAAATATGAGCTGGTTTTGCTACAAACATGTGAACACGTTGTCCTAGACAAGCATGACCACATGGTAGTCTTATAATATAATACTACCGAGCTCAAAGGTTGGGAACCATCATCGAGGATATCGAAGTCTTAACATAGGTCATGATTAGCTCTTATGGAAGAACTCCTTTTCCTTGAACAAATCAATCGGTGGCTTGGTGTGCTAGGAATACATACGGAATGAAGATGATCAGTCTATCAAACCATAGAATACTTAGCACATGCATGACGGACTTGGGATGATTCGGAAGAGGCAAACAAACCTTTCTCAAGTTCATGGCGGCAACTTACATCAGATGCACATGAGCTAGAGGAAGTCACTACTTTCATCCAAACATATGCTTCATGAACAAAACACGAAGAAATGCTTACACAAGTTTCCAATACTAGGTTGATGTTCAACATGACTCATGGGGAGACAAAATGCTCTTGATGGGCTCAACGACAACTCATCGAATTTCCATATCACTTTGGACTTCCACCATCATGTGAACACGTGATAGTATTGGTCAGGCCAAAAGATGTAATGGTGTATGCTCGAAGGATCAACCACGAGTAGACAACATTACGAATATCGTTGGTTCTGATTTGGCTTGACAATGGCCCATACTCAAGTCAAGGAATTGGTAGGACAATAGATCCAAGAATCGATCACAAGGACCAATCGATGAAGATATCATCCTTCTTCAACACACACTACACAAGAATATCCCTTTGGATCGAACTAAGTTGGGCAAGCTTTTATCTTCCAACTCTCCAAGTTGTTGTCTAGCTTAACCAACTAGCTCGAGAATATCCAACACAGATTCTTGGAGAAAGGGTGGTCCATAGGAACCAACCTGATCACGAGCTCAACATAACGATCGAAACAACCCGGCAACACTTCCAAGAAGATATTTGGAAAGTCACGAACCACCGGTATGTTACTAAGCTCGAGAACAATCTTGCTTTTCAGGGCAAGACGATATGATCAAATGAGTGAGGACTTGACACAATCCTAACTCATCAATCGAAGTGTGCACCAGAAATAAGGACTAGGTAGCACGATCAATCTTAGGATGATGGTTTGATAACCAACACGCTAAGAATGAGAATATTGTCCATTCACTACCAAGCAATGAGTTGCTCGGAGTATTGATTTCACACATCACAACTCACTTGTCGGCATTCGGTTACATAACTTCGGGACCGAGGAATGAATGATGATGGTGAGAAGTATCACTCGTCAAAATTCATGAGAGTTAGTGCAATCCTCATGACACTCTTGACATAAAGATGGTAACACTCCAAGGTAGAACTGAATCAAAAGCTGGGTTGGCATTTTGATCTGCGGGATACAACTGCTTTGACCCAATCCTGGATATGGATGAGGTCTTTGAGTTTGTTTCTCCTAGTCATTCGGAATAGAATGGCTTGACGGACCTCTAGGATAAAATGCATCGATGAACACAAATGCACACATACCCTTGGCTATCAATTGATAGATGAAGGTCGAAGGCATCTAAGAGAACAACTCAAAGGAACATATAATTTTCGAGTTGTGGATGCACAGATTAGTATGTCGAGCAAGTTCAACATATCTTCCGGATAACCCATGCGAGAAAGGTAGAATTGGCGAGTCACAATTATGAATAGAGAATTCCTCAGAGCACTCTTCTTGTGATGTATTGGTTCAACGAGGAACTTACGCCATAAGCGGTTCGTAGTATTTGGAAGAAGGAAATACCACGGACCTCGAGGACTAACATAAAGGTTACTAATATCCTAAAGGCACTAGCAAATACTAACAACATGAGGTAGGATGAATCTCGGGTTGACAACCCAGAGTAGAATACCTACTACTAAATGGCATCACGGGATGCTTTCGAAAATGATGGCCAGAATCATCACACTGGGGATACAAAAGCATTGCTAAATTGCTAGGTGACTTCCTAAACACCTAGGGTCATAATAGTAGTTCCAACATATATGTCGAGGTAACAGAATACCTCAACCCTCCGATTGGTGTGCTTATTCTGACCGAAAAGGGCATCAGGAACGGAAGAAAGGATTTGCAAATGCATCAGACTATTTAGAGACCTGGGATGACTCGGACAGCATAACGGCTGTAAATGCTCAAAATGATTTGAGACATCCTGCGAAATGGTGGCATAACCACTCAACAACATCATAGCAAGATTCGGGATCAAAAGTTATCATACAGAGTAGTAAGAACTGAACGGGGATTAAAATCAACAATCTTACAAGTCTATGGATTAGTAACACGTCATCTGATAGATAGATGAAAGCCTAGTTCTTAAACCCGTAGAAGAGAAGAGGATGACTTCGGATCGAAGGCCATGAGGTATAAGGAGTAAAAAGAGCCTTCGTTCCTTCCACAATCAATTCCCTTATATAACTAAAGCATTTCTAGACACAACTTCGACCAGTTTGGCTTGGTAATCCTCTGAGCGATCGGGCTCGATACCAGCGCTGTCGGGACCCGATCCTAAGTCACACCGATCTAGCATGTAACACATCATATCACTTTGCGGCCTCACGCACGGTATTCCCACGGTGTCGCCTTACCATGGCGGGACCGTTTGCGTCTTTTGGCTCACGTATATGATAGTGTCGCTAGCATCCATATGACAAAGAACCCGGGCCGACATGGCTAGTCGTGAACCCAAAGCGGCGCTAACCCATGGGGACAGGCATACATGAATCACATCGAGCATGTCGGTCATCAACGTATGTAGTCGGGCTGTAGCACTGGGCTAACAGGACTCCGGTATCCCGGGCTGTAGCAGGCTAGGCAGGACTCCGAATAACACCGCGTGACATTTCCCCGAAGGGACAGACATAGGAACGAGGTGAAACACATGCCGCCGATCAAGTGTCCAAGCGGTAGTCTTTGGGCTAGCGAGGACTCGGTGGACCGGGCTGTGGCGGACTACTATCGCTCAGAAGCACGAAACTACATTTCCCCATATGAGAGGCTGCCAAGGATAAACAACTAGTTTGTCGGATCCCACACATACCAAGCATTTCAAACATACACACATTATGCTCAATATGCGTAGATACAACATGGCATCACAACATAACTCTACGACTCAATATTATTCATTAGGCTCAAGAGCGAGATATTACAAACATGGGTCTCATGACCCAACACTCGAAACATACAAGTCAAAGCACAAGCGGAAGCTAATCATGTCGATCGAGTAGACAACTATAAATGAAGAAGGCCGAGAAGCGACTATCTACCGATCTGCCAGGCACAAGATCGTAGCTGAGGTAACAAGCTAAGCGTCGAAGTCCAAGCGGAACTACTAAGCGAGGCCGCGTCTCTCGCAAAACATAAAATAAGCAAGCGTGAGTACAATTGTACTCAGCAAGACTTACATCGAAACTAACTACATATGCATCATTATCAAAAGGGGTGGTGGTGGAGTTTGACTGCAGCAAGCCAGCTTTGACTCGGTGGCTATCTGAACAGCGGCGCAAGTAACTCTTTTGAGGTGGCGCTACGAGTCCACATATTCACCATATCAATACACCACTATGGACCCACTCCCGTTTACCTCGAGAAGCGCCATCCATAGCACTCACGCTTATCTTGCGTATTTTAGAGTATCCACTTTCACTTGTCTATGAACTATGCAAGGGTCCAAGTTTCCATATCCGAGGAATCCGGCTATTGAATAGATAATGATAACCTGCAGGGTGTACTTCTTCACACACGCTCTCGCCACTTACCGCCAGACACGTCATGTACCTCGGCAACCTTCAAGCGGAAGCCGGGCGAGGGAGTCGGCCACGACCGACTAACCACACAAGTCTCTCGTCCGGGTTTATCGCCTATTCGGGTTCCATCCGCAAGGAGATCCGGCGGGTGTCGCCACGGCCCCAAACGATGTGAGCAGGGTTCCCAAGCCCACCAACCGGTGCCACTTGGTACACCGTGCCCTCAGTGCCTAGTCTGTCCCAAGCCCACATGCACGGGTGCCACTTGGTAGACTACTAACACTACCTACAAACACGAAACTAGTTGCAACTCACCGGCGAGAGATCAAGTTGATTAATAAGTCGAGAGGGTCGAGTTACGGAACCCAATGTGTGGTAGTAACTGTTCATGGATCACAAACACAGAACTCAGTTCTGAGGGCGGCTGCAATGAGACAACCCACCATGTACTCCTACATGGCCTCTCACCGCTACCTTTACCAAATCGTGTTCACACACTTAGCTCACACACGAGAGGACATGTTCACCACTTTCCAATTCATGCCCGATGAATCAGACCGACTCAACTCTAAGCGATGGCAGGCATGACAAACAAGCATAAATGAGTAGGCACAACATGGGCTCAAACAACTCCTACTCATGCTAGTGGGTTTCATCTAATTCTTGTGGAATGACAGTCATGCAAAGGATCAAGGGGTTCAGCTACCGCAGCAAGTAACAGTTGAATCGTTGTTGTCCTAATGCAATAAAATAGAGCAGGAGCGAGAGAGTGGGATTGTATCGGAATGAACAAGGGGGTTTTGCTTGCCTGGCACTTCTGAAGATAATAGTTCTTCATCGGTGTCATCGAATGATCATCGTCGGTACATCGTCTATCGAGAGGGGACAATTACCGGCAAACAAGAGAGAGCACAATCAATGCAATGCACATTCACATGAATGACATGTCATATTAAGGTACTGAATTTACCTAATGCAATAATAATCCAAGTTAGTTGGAGTGGAATTCAAACAAGGTTGAATTCCAACTCAAAATGCTATTTCCTAAATTACCCTAATCATGATTCATCCTATTCAGTGATGTTAACTTGTTTAAACATGCATGATCATGGCATAAACAGATTCCTCATATTTTTCTGATCATTTTTCATATATAAATTATTTCCATCCGAGTTACGGTTGAATTTATATGATTTTTAGAAGTTTAGGATATTTTACGAATTTACTGAATTAAATTAAATCTATAAAAGGATTATGCGTCGGCCTGACGTCAGTGTGACGTCAGCGGTCAACGGGGCGCTGTCCAGGTCAAACCTGACGCTGGGACCCACTGGTCAGCGTCTAACTAATTAACCTAACCTAATTAACACTAACCTGACTTAGTTAGCCGGGCGGGGCCCGCATGTCAGTGAGGAGAGGGGAGGTCAAACCAGGCGAGTCCCACGCCGGTCAGCCGATCGTGGCGCGGCGTTTAGCCGCCAGGCGAACCCGACCAGCGGGCGCGAGTGCAAATGGCCATTCCGGCCACCAAAAGGGCCGGGAGAGTACCTCTGAGAGCTGGGATCTGTTGGGGTTCTTGGTGGGGATAGCTGGGTCGGGCGGCGGAATCGGCGCCGGCGACGAACTATCTGTGCGCGGAACTTCGGTAAGCGGCCGTGGTGTTGCGGCTCGTGGGGAGTGAGCGGAGGTGCTAGGCAGCACCTAGAGGCAGCGGGCGCGTCGGAGCTGCCAGGGCGAGGCAGAGGCGCTGGGGCACGGAGCTCGCCCGGCCATGGCGGACGGCGGCCGGGTGCCAAGTGCGGTGGCGGTGGCTGGGCGCGTGAGACAGAGGGATGAGGGAGAAGAAGAGGAGCTCACAGCTGGGTCGGAGAGGGAATCAGTGAGCTCGGGGAGGTCTGGCGCGCCGAATCGGCCGGGGCGGCTCGGGTGCCGAGGTTGAAGACGAGGGCGAGTCGGCGTTCGAGGCGTTTGGGGTCGCGTGGGTCAGCGGAGAGGTCCGGGCGACGAGGCGGAGCTCTTGGGCACGCCCGCGAGGCAAGGAAGGGCGGTGGCGTGACTACGGCGAGCGGTGGCGGCGGCAGCTCTGGCACGGGCGCAGAGCGCGAGAGAGGAGGAGAGGGGTGCGGGAAGAGTGAGGGGGGTCGAGGGGTCGCGTGGCGCCGCGGGAACTCGTCCAGTAGCGTCGGGGACGCAGGCAGCAGCTGGAGTCGTGGCGGCGAGCCTGCCAAGACGTCGCCTGCCCCTCCTCTGGCAGAGGAGGTGGCGACGAGGAGGAGGCGGTGGTGGGCTGGGCTGGCCACTGGGCCAGCCAAGCCGCCTTGTCTTCAGGCCAAGTGGCGCCCGCCCGAGCCGCAGGAGGCTGGGCTGCGGTGGGGAGGTAAGCCAGTAAGGGCTTTTACCTATTTTGTTTCCTTTTCTATTTTTCGACATTTGTTTTGATTTATTTAAAATACCAAACTAATTTATTTAATTATGCCAATTTTGCAGGAGCTTACTATATTATTCCGAGCTCCCCAACAAAAGGGCACAATTTTGGACAATATTTTATATATATAGTAATATATATCCAAGGCAAATATTTATCGTATTAATTCCAAATGCCCAAAATAAATACTTATGAGATCCTAAAAATATTGGTTAGGTTGTTATCTCTGCCCAATATTTTCAGAGGGCCACATGAGCATTTTCTTGGACCTTTTTGGAGCGATTTTTTTTATTTAGGTCATTTCCAAAATGATTCTGAGGGTTTCACAATCCCCATTTCAATTTTCATGGAAATTAACATGATGACATGAATGCCTTAATGCAACTAATGTCAAGCAATTCTAGGGATGTGACAAAAACCCGATTGATGCTATTCCAATTTCCTCCATACCTTCAAAGGAAGTGGTTCCGTTTGGAGAAGAATATGAAGTGCCAACCGGATCTGATGAAGAACATCAATCTCCCTGCTCATGCGAGAAAATTGATGAGGAAATTGAAGCGGAAGCTGTCCTTCAACCCAGTCATTCCCTCATCGGACCATGAAATTCCTCAAGATGGTGCTGAGGAAATTGAAAATGAAGATGTGGATATTGGATGCACCACTCCAGTAATCAATGATGACTTTTGGGAAAGTCAGCATCCCAATACTCCTCTCTTCACCCCGCTTCAACAAGTTCCTCACTCCCCTGCACAGACTGTTCAAATAGACATTGAAGAAAATCAACCCACGAGTTCTGTGCATGAAGAAATTCCAGCCACTAGCGCTGATGAAACTGCTGCTGCTGCTGCTGAAATTCCTCAGACTGCACAAGTTGAGGACCAAGAAATTCCTCAAGCTGAAGAACCTGCACTTACCATTCCAGAGGTGGTGATGCAATTGGTGACACCCTCTACCAAAAGAAGAATCCGTTCTCGACCAAACAGAAGTTCAAGGTGAAGATTTCTTTCTTGAGCATGTGTTCTTCATTGAATATAATCCTTATGACTCTGCTCGGATTAGGAAGAGGCGCTTACGGACTGCCATCAAGCAAACTTCTATTCCTCGGTGCTTTTCAACAAGGACAAAATCTTGATCATGCTCATATTCCTCATGTGGATATGGAGTCGCCGCCGGAGCTTTGAGCCCGTTCTAAGTGTTCTTCACGATGCGTGGTCTTCTCAACTTTTGCCTTGACATTTGTGATTGGAATGAAGAGCTAATTCTTGAGTTCTATGCAACCCTGCACATCACCGGAGATCTTTGAAGATGTAACTTCATGGGTCTTGGATTGGATGACCGAAAACACCCACTACAAGGCACCAACAAGTGAATTGCCCGTGCCCTTCCACTCGATCCTCCGCTTGGCGGTGCACGTCGCATCTATGAAGAAAAGGAACTTTCAAATCACTATATGCAAGTGTTGATGAAGCCATTGAAACCAAGGCAAGCTCAAGGACCAAATTCCTCGTCAAGGAATTGCTCTATGTGCCTCGAACAGTCTATCGAATTTTGTCGAAGACTATGAGTCCTATCAAGGGCCACGACTCGAATGATGAAGAAGTCGTTGGCATCATGAAGAATATGCTTTTCAACATCATCCATGGCGTTCCGTCAATTTCCATGATTTCTTCATGAGGACTCGCTAACATTGCCATGTCACCTTTTGAGTGAAGCCTTATGCACCTTGGATTATGAGATTCATCGGTCAAGATCTTCACCGAATTACAAGGTCGACACTTTGAACCACTTTGCAGCTACCTGCCCTCGATTGAAATCCTCAAGCGGCCAATTGCCTCGGTGATGAAAAGGGAAAGGCTACTGCTGTGATAGATGAAGGCATTCGTCCATTGGATGGACAGTTTATAGCAAGCATCCTACTCCACCAATGATGACTCGCCACCCATGACTCGTGACAAATACCTCGATCAAGCAAAATCCTCAAGGAATCGCACCTGGGTGATGATGATCGTGAGTTACTCCTCGGTCTTCATCGGAAGGTTGATCGCAATCACAAGTGGGTCAAACGTCGGTTTGGTACTATTCTTTACAACATGACCTCAACTCACAATGCGGTGAAGAAAAACCACTACTATCTTCATGAAACCTTCAAGCGCTTTGGGCTGTTCTTTCACATGTATACAATGAAGAAGAACTGCAATCAATGGGACTCAAGGAAGAATTTGGTGGTCGCACCTCCTCCAAGAAATTCAAGAAGGTCAAAGTTCCTTCCTTGGTGGCCAGCTCCTATTCTTCATCTCGCGACTTGATGAAAATGAAGATTTGGAAGACACCGCTGCTGGTCCTACTTGACGAACAACCCGACAATCTTTGGCGCTCCGTCTTCAACCTGATATTCTTCAAGGCGTTAGTCCTCGGTTTGATCCTTTTGGTCATTCGATGACAAAGGGGAGAAATTTGAGTTAGTCTTCAAGCGGGTCTCGCTTTTGTCTATATACTATATTTTATTAAGTTACAACTCTCGTTTTACAAACCTTTTATTGGACGAGTTGTAATCTTAAACCCGATGGTGCTTTGATACTCTTGATGCTTTATGCTTTTGCTCTATGTTAATATCGTTGATCCTTGTTATGCTCGATCCTCATGAGCTCGTTGAAAATCTTCAAATTGATTTGGGATCGATACTCATGAAGAGTTTCAAATTCCTCATACGCATTGGGCTCGATGCATTTTTTGCATACTCGCATATCATCAAGCACCATATTTCATCATGCATTTCAAATTCTTCGTATTATATGATAAATGCGTGTGTGAATTACAAGATATAGGGGGAGATCTCCATGATTCAATTCTTCAAATGTGCATTGCCTCAAAAGCAAATTCCTCACTATGCACATCTTCAGGGGGAGTTCTTCTATATCTTGCAATCAAAATCCTCATTATCGTATTTACACTTCATATATTTATCCCGTTGAAAACTTAACTTGTATTGTCATCAATCACCAAAAGGGGAGATTGTAAGTGCATCTAGTGCCCTTAGTGATTTTGGTGTATTGAAGACTTATAGGTTAAATAACTGATCGTTGTAAGTGTACACGGTCTCTAAGTGTATGAGGAGTTTGATAATTACAGAGAAAGTCGACCCTAAAAATGAATTTCTTCAATGAAGAATTTGATATTCGAAGACTTTACAAGACTTTGAAAGTGAAGAAATTGGTGTGATTCGAAGACTTGGTAATCGCTTGAGGAACATGAAGCGTGAAGACTTTTGTTTTCGTAGTTTCATTTTCTCTTTCTTGAGTCATAGGAAACACCGTCTTCGTTAAAGGGGTTCGAGGAAATACTAAGGAGAAATTTCCATTTGATGCTCAACTCAAAATCCTCACCTACCAATCCCTTGAGTGAAGCCTTTGGAAATCTCATACAGATTCAACAATTTCTTGATGTGGATGTAGACGAAGCTCTTACAGTCACCGAGAATTTGTTACGATCGAGGAGTTAGGAATTCGCCAGTCTGAATTGCCTACACATGAGGAACATGATAGCCCGAGGAATTTGATGTTCCAATTTCCGACCGTTCTTTGTCTTTGGCAGGCCACCGTCCCCAAATATCTCCACCTAACGGTCATATCATTTAAGGGCATTTATGTCTTATCATGTCGGGCTGCTCCTAGGCTATAAATAGCCGCCCCTACAACCACTAGTTGGTTGGCTGCTCGAGAGAACTTGACACTTGTCATTTGAGAGCAACCCATCCTCCGAGGACTTTGGCGAAAATCATCAAGTGAGGAAAACCCAAAGTGAGGAAAACCCAAAACCAAACCCCAACAAACCCAAAGTGATTGAGCATCATCAAGAAATTGATCCCGTGGATCCGACGCTTTTACCTTTGAAGACTGTGCTTCTTCCAGACGGTTAGGCGTCACGGTCTAGAGCATCCAAGAGGAATTGTGGATCGCCGAGTGACCAAGTATGTGAAGGTTTGGAAGTCGCTGAAGACTTACCACGAGTGATTGGGCGAGGTCTGCGTGACCTTAGTTCAAGGAGAATACGGTGAGGACTTGGTGTCTGAGCTGCGTGCTTTCGGTGATGGGTGTCCGGACTGCGTGTCCTCGAGTTTAAATACTCGGCCGCTCCAACCAGACGTACAACCGAGACAGCAGTTGGAACTGGTCTACCAAATCATTGTCTTCACCAACCTAATCTGGTTCAATTTCCTCAACCCTTTCATTTCCTCATTCTTGTGTTGAGTGTTTGTCATATCTGTGTTTGAAGACTTTGGTGAAGACTTTCTCAATTTCCTCGGTTCAATTTCTTGATCTGTTTGTCTTCATCTTGTGTTATCCTGTGATTACGCTTTACAGACTCTGTCGTTGTCTTCATTTCATCATGATGACTATGCTTGTAATCTGTTATGCTTACTTCTGAGTACTTATTCCGCTGCATGTATTTCTTCGCTAAGGAATTTCCTCACCGGCAAATTCCTCAGTGAAGAATTTGTAAAATTCATAAAAATCGCCTATTCACCCCCCCTCTAGTCGATATAACGCACTTTCAGCCGGCCTATTGGGTCTTTGTAACGCCCCGGATACAACTTTCCATATTCGTAACTCCGACTCTTGCCTTTTCCGGAGATGCGATGTATTATTTTCTCCGTGGTTGGGTTTTGTCTTTTGTTTTGCTTTGTGTTCTTTGTCGTGCATTTCATCTCTTCGCATCATGTGCATTGCATCTGCATGTTTTCTTAAAACTTCGTAGTCGTTTGTAGTTCTTGTTTCTCTCTTTGTCTTCGCCGACCTGTTGTCGGACCGCTTGTCCTTGTTGACCTTCTCTCAGACCAATTGGACCCCTCTTTTCTCTCTTTCTCCGAGACCAACAAAACCCCTTGCCCCCTTGCTTTTGTTGGCCGTTCCGAGACCAACTGGGTTTTTCCATTCCCTCTTGTCAGACCAACTAACCTCTCTCAGACCCCCTCGTGTGCGCGTCCGAAACTCCCCCCAACCCGATCCGGGCAGTCATTACCGTTGTGTCCGGATCATCCCCAAACATCTACAAAACATCACCGTTTTCTTTGTTGGGCTCTCCCTAGCCTATTTTTCCCGACCGTTCGTTTTTGATCGGAGGGACCAAATACCCGTACCTAAAAATCCTCTTGCTATATATATAGGCCATCACCTACCAAATCATCCCAACCCTAAAATCTAGGGGACCTGTCCAATCCATCCTCCCAGCCGCCGCTGCCGCACCCATTTCCCACCTCGGGATCCTCTCATTCCCCCTGTACCAACCATCAGCCACACCCAGATCCAATCCATCCAACCATCGATCCGGCCGCAGCCTCCTCCTTCCTGATCCACCGGCCAACCGCCCTGGTCTCCCTCGCCGAATCCACGACTCCACCTCCCCCCTGCATCAAGGTCGTCCAGCCACAGCCGCCACTCCTCTCCTCGTTCTCCTCCAACACAGCCACCACCAGGAACTCCCTCGCGCGCCTCCTCCCTGCCTTCTTCGGGGCCACCGCGTGCGAGCCCGCAGGAGCTCGGGCTCGAGCAGATCGAACCAGAGCCGCCCGCCGATGACCGCAGCAGCAGCGCTGCCTTGCTCCTTCTCCCTGCCTCTCCTCCCGTCGCGCCTCGTCGGACCGGCCGCTGCCGGCGACCGAGAACAGGCGCCATCGAAGGCCGCCTCGCCGCCCTGCTCCCTTCCCCTTTTCTCTTCTTCGTTGAAGCTCTCTCGACTTCCTCCTCGTCTGTTTTCTCTCTCGGAACCCAAGGCCCGCCATGGATGCCGTGCCGTCGCCACGGTCCGTCCCTGCCGAATCCGGTGACCTTCGCCTCGGATCCGCCGGCGACGCCTGCTACAGGTCTTCCCGCCTCAAGTTGCAGCGCCCTCGCGGTCGCGCCTCCACATGCCCGCAGCCCGCGTCAAGTCGCGCCTCTTGCCGTTCGGAGGACGGCGCCTCGACTTCTGCCCGCCCGCTGTCCCTCGGCGTTGACCGTCTGGCCAGCGTGGATTTAGCGCCAGTGTCGCTGCGCCTCCTCTCTCCTCTCGCCTTCGCCGTGGCCACCAGATCCGCCACCTCCGGCTCCCATGCCGCCCAACTCCCTCCGTGCCCAGCGCGCCCCTTCGAGCTCGCTGCCCGGCCTCCTCCACCCGAACCGGGCCGAGGCCCATGGTGAGGCCACCCCCAGCCCCTCCTGTGCATTGCTGGCCCAGCCAGATTTGGCCCGTGTTGTTTTTTTTCCTGCGCTGCGAGTTTCTCTATTATCCAGGAGTTTGCTGTTTTGCAGAAAACCCCTTAGACTTCATGCATTTAATAACTCTTAAACTGTGCATCGGATTAAAATAATTTATATATGTTATATGCTCAGAATATTGTGTAGATTAATAATATGCCACTTTCATCCCATGTTAAAATGTTTAACTTGCTGTTTATTTAAATTTGCTAATATGCCATGTTAAAATGATTTAATTCATAACTAAATAACCGTAACTCGGAATTAAATGTTCTCTATATGTATATGGGGTGGAAAAATGCCTAGTTTAACATGGTCCACTTTATTTTCCTGTTTAACAATAATAAAATTGTGTATAGGGCAGAACAGTACCGAATCTAAAAAATTGCTCATGAGGATTTTCCGGAATTGTTGTTTCTTATTTCCGGCCTCATTTAAACTTGCCTAAATAGTTAGTTTAATTATGCTCCACCTCTTGCCATGTTTAACAACATTTAATATTGTTGTGTACCTAAACGAGTTTAAACTAAATATGTCAATGTGGTGTTTTGTCAATATGCAACCCGTTGCATATTGAGCTCCACTTAATTGGTAGTATTGTTTGTTGCATATTGCCATGCCATGCCTCATTAAACCGGACATGCATCATATTTGATTGTGCATCATGCCATGTTTATGCTTGTGCATTTATCGTGTTGCTTGTTTCTTTCCGGTGTTGCTTCTCGGTTCCGGTAATGTTGCGATTGTGAGGATTCGTTCGACTACTTCCGTTCATCTTCATCATGGACTCGTTCTTCTTCCTTGCGGGATTTCAGGCAAGATGACCGCTACTCGGATCTCACTACTATCATTGCTATGCTAGTTGCTTCGTTCTTTCGCTATGCTTTGCGCTACCTATTACCTGCTTATCAAGCCATCCCAAATTGCCATGAACCTCTAACCTGTTGCACCCTTCCTAGCAAACCGTTGATTGGCTATGTTACCGCTTTCGCTCAGCCCCTCTTATAGCGTTGTTAGTTGCAGGTGAAGATGAAGTTTGTTCCTTGTTGGAACATGGAGATGTTGTTCCTTGTTGGAACATGTTTACTTGTTGGGATATCACAATATATCTTATTTAATTAATGCATCTATATACTTGGTAAAGGGTGGAAGGCTCGGCCTTATGCAGTGTTTTGTTCCACTCTTGCCGCCCTAGTTTCCGTCATATCGGTGTTATGTTCTCGGATTTTGCGTCCCTAACGCGGTCGGGTGATTTATGGGACCCCTTGACGGTTCGCTTTGAATAAGACTTTTCCAAAGAAGGCCCAACCTTGGTTTTACCATTTGCCTCACCACCACCTATACCCTTCCCTTGGGTCGGCAAACCCAAGGGTCATCTTTATTTTAGCCCCCCGGCGGTGCTTCTCTAAGTCTTTGGTTCGAACCGAGCCACTTCTTGGGCCACCTTAGGGCAACTTGAGGGTTGGTTTTACTCGTAGTCTGTCTCATCCGGTGTTGCCACGAGAACGAGATATGTGCAGCTCCTATCGGGATTGTCGGCGATCGGGCGGTCTTCTGGTCTTGTTTTATTCTTTGTCGAAATGTCTTGTAGCCGGATTCCGAGACTGATCGGGTCTTCCCGGGAGAAGGAATATCCTTCGTTGATCGCGAGAGCTTATCATGGGCTAAGTTGGGACACCCTGCAGGGTTTTGAACTTTCGAAAGCCGTGCCCGCGTTATGTGGCGAGATGGGAATTTGTTAATGTCGGTTGTAGAAAACTCGAAGTTGATCTTAATTAAAATACACCAACCGTAAAGCGTAACGTGAGTGTCTCTTTTCGGGTTGATCGAGAGGAGAACATGGTTTCTGGGTTATGTCTGACGTAAGTAGGAGTTCAGGATCACTTCTTGATCGTTACTAGTTGACGGCCGTTCCTTTGCTTCTCTTCTCGCTCTCATTTGCGTATGTTAGCCACCAGATATGCTTAGCCGCTGCTGCAACCTCACCACTTTACCTCTTCCTTACCCTTTAAGCTTTGCTAGTCTTGATACCCATGGTAATGGGATTGCTTGAGTCCTCGTGGCTCATGATTACTACACCACCGATTCTGCGTACAGGTTTTGCGATGATCATGGCGCGAGAGCGATGTTTGCTTGTATTGGAGTTCTTCTTCCGCTTCTTCTTCGATCGGGGATAGGTTCGGTCGGCAGCTGGGATAGCGGGTGGATATTGTTTGAGTTTCTGTTTATGTTTCATCTGTAGTCGGATGTTGATCTTGTATATGATGTGATGTTGTATTTGTGTGGCATTGTATGCCTTATGTATGTATCCCCACTATTATGTAATGTTGATGTAATGATATCCACCTTGCAAAGCGTCTTCAATATGCGCTTCTATCCTTGGTGGGACCTTCGAGTTCCTTTAGGATAGGGTCGCATCTTGGGCGTGACAAGTTGGTATCAGAGCCTCGACCGACCTTAGGAGCCCCCTTGTTTGTTGGCCGTTGTTGAGTCTAGAAGAAAACTATTTTGAGTCTTAGGATTATATATATCGGAGAGTAGGATTCTTTTTACTCCTCAGCCCCCTTCGTCGCTCTGGTGAGGCCTCCTGACGTAGATGTTTTGTCTTTCCTCTCCTCAAATTTCACGAATTTTTTTTAGGATCACACGGGTATCTTGGAATCGTTCCGATGGTTTTGTGACGAGAACATTGTTCTTGGTGCCTCCTGACATTTAGGGGTTGTGGCAGTGTCCCGGGGAGTTGAGCTCCGAGGTGTTGTCGTCACAATTTTATCGTTGCAGCTCGGAATACCGAGTTTTACCGACATCGAAATCTCTTTTGTGCAGTTGTTGGTGAGATAACCCGATAACCCGATCTTGAGGTGAGTGCGGAGTATTGCCATGACTTGTATAACGGATGTTTTTCAAGGTCGAGGTACACGATTTCGAGGATTTCTTGGTTATGTGTTGACAGATGGATACTGGTGGATCTAGGTATTGTTAGTTTGGGTGATATATTTTGTGTCCCTGTATCCCCAACACCGTTGCATAACCGAAAGTTTCGGGAGTTTATAGGTGGGAATTCAAGTAGCTCCTAGAATATCTTTCCGATGATGCATGATATGGGATTGGGTAAATCTCTATCATATGTATTTGTTCCGGCTTATTCTGCAAGCCAAATCCTTTGTTTTGTTTTATTTGTGGTATTCGAGTTGCTTCGAAGTCAAATGTTGAATCCATACCTTTCCTAAACGGTGTTCTCATATTGCTATGTGAATACTAATCCTTCTTGTTCATCGAGGTCGTCATGTTAATTCTTTTCCAACCGGCGTGCTTCTCTTTAAGTGGATCCGATCATTTCAACATCCGCAAGATAAATTCTAAGTTTTTCTCAACGGTGTTTGTTTCATCCATCCCAAGTTATCTTTGTTTTCCGCCTCCCACCCTTTTTTCTTGAGGGACTCAGATTTCTTAATCATGTGTCCTTTTATTTGTGGAAGTCTCTTCATTCTTTTCTTTCAATGTTCTTATCCGGTGATTTCCCATGAAGATGCTCAACAGTTTCAAGTTCATCATTCATCATTCTCGTATTCTTTTCCGGTGGATTTAACTCAAGCTTTCAGTGTTGATCATATTCTTTTCCTCGTTTCAAATGTTTCTCCACGTCGGTGCACCTCTTAATTGTTCACCTCCCTCTATTCTTGTCCGGAGTGCTCAAGATATCTCAGAAGAATCATGTTTCCTTTCTTAATTCGTTCGAGTTACTTCAAGTTGTTCTCTCATTCAAGCTATTTAATTCAACCGGTGCAATCTCTCTTCAAAATCATTCAACGGTGTTTCTTATGAGTGGGCCCTAACCCACAGGTCTTTTTCCAGGATCTTACCTGACTCTTCTAATTCTCCCGGAGTTATTCTAAAATTCTTTTCAAAGTTTGACGTAAGAATGAGTTATCATCAGTCAAATGTTTTTTTCTTCAAGATCTCCCAAATTCTTTCATCGTTGGGTCAACCTTTCTAATTTTCATTACGAAGTGCCTCAATAATTCATGGTGATGTTTCTCATCGTCATTCTCAACATTTGAAGACCGAAGAAGAGTTTCTCTTAAATCTTGCTCCATTCTCTTCAAGATTCATGGTTCTAGCTTGATGCCATTCTCTCATAATTGTTTTCGATTGTGGGAATTTTTTTCACCCATCCGGAGCATTTCATGAGTTGTTTCCATTTCTTTCCTCCGTAGGCCATCATGTCATAATTCCTCATTCTCAGCTTCCAGCTCTCGTTTCTCTAAATCATACCGGTGCATCATTCAAATATCCTCTAATCAATTCAAGATCTCTTCATTCTATTCTATCTAAATTCCCTCAAGTATCAACGTCGTTTTCAAATTCTTCCCGGTGAATTGTGCCTTGCTATGTTCATTTTTAATTCTTACGGTGATTCGTTCAAGATTTCACTTCCTTCGTTATCATATTAATTCATTCGTTGTTTCCAAATTCCACCGGTGGTTCCTTGAAGACCTTCACAAGTTTACGCTATATCTCTTTTCAATCCCTCAAGAAGAATAAGTAGTATGCCAAATCCATTGCTTGTCATCAAATTTAATTTGATGAAGGATAAGCATACAATAATTCTTATTCTTATTTCCTCGAGGTGATTCAATTATTTTCTTCCGGAGTTGTTCATGTTATCATTTATCGGTTCTAAGTTGTTCATCTTTTCTTTTCCGGAGTTCCAAGTCCTCTCGGTTATATAATCGCGAAGCTCCATCTAAATCATTGCAAGGTTTCACCTTGTGTCTTCAACTTCTCTTTCTTTTTATCATCCTTTCATTACCGGAGTTCTTCATGGAGGCTCTACATGGTGGTTTGTCAAGGATTCTTTTCATTCTTCAATTGTTCTTCAACATTTTCTCGAAGTCATGATCCGCCAAGCTATACTTCAAAATAAGCATGGTGCTCAACACATGTTTTGTTTTGAGGAGTTCAAGCATTCTTCATCGTGCATCCCGAAGTGCAATTCTTTCTACCTTTTGAGATGGTGTTATGTCACTCTTGACAATTTCCTTCATGTTGCATGATTCATATTGTTGTCAAGAATGAGGTATTTTAAATCCATTATTTTCCCTTCTTCAAGAGATCTTTTCAACCATCAACCTCGTTGTTGGAGTTATCTTGTGTCATTTTTCACCTAAAGCCTTCCCTAAGGAATGTTGCTATTTGTGGTGCGTATCTATGATCCAATTTTCTCCTTCTCATCTCGGTGAAGAAGTTTCTCTTATCTTCTTTGATCTCAACCAATCAATTGTTTTTGTTAATGGCGGGTTGTCACCTCATAGTCTTGAGATGTTTGCCATAAGCCCATAACAAGCTTGTGCTTTTCGTTGTTGATTTTCCAACAACTCCGTTCGATTCTTCTTTGCAAGGATGCTTCCCAAGCTCATATGTGGCAGAAGTTGGCATTTTCTTCTCCATTCTGTTATTCCAATGATCTATCTTCTATTATTTCTTCCGGAGGCATTGTGATGTTGCTCTCTTCAACCATCACCTCGTTTCGTCAAGATCATGTTATTTTCTTGCTTATCCATTTAACCGGAGTGTTGTGTTTTCATTCAAGTTCTTTCATCTTATAAAGTTTTGCCTCTCTTTTCAACCTGAGTGATGTCTGAAATCCCTCTTACCCATTGCAGTGTGTTGTTGATTTCATCAAGTATCCTCTCAATTGTCAAGTGCATGTTCAATTTCTTCCATTTATAATCGGAGTGCTGTCCAAATTATATCATTCTTATTCATTCTTATCTCGTTTCAACGAGAGTGGTTTCAATTCCTTCTTGTCCATGGTGCTCGTCATTTATGTCTTGGCAACCTTCAAGCTCTCGTAATGTTCCTTGTTCCTCTTTTCTAACGGATTGTTTGCAATCTCGTTCATCTCTAATTGCTCAACCTCTCAAGGTTCGTGGTTTCACTCGTTCGTCAAAGAAGCAACTTACTTTACCTCTTATCTTCCTCTTCCTTTTCCCTCCGGTGCCATCCTAGATCTCGGGACGAGATCCTCTCGTAGTGGTGGAGTGTTGTAACGCCCCGGATACAACTTTCCATAGTCGTAACTCCGACTCTTGCCTTTTCCGGAGATGCGATGTATTATTTTCTCCGTGGTTGGGTTTTGTCTTTTGTTTTGCTTTGTGTTCTTTGTCGTGCATTTCATCTCTTCACATCATGTGCATTGCATCTGCATGTTTTCTTAAAACTTCGTAGTCGTTTGTAGTTCTTGTTTCTCTCTTTGTCTTCGTCGACTGTTGTCGGACCGCTTGTCCTTGTTGACCTTCTCTCGCACCAATTGGACCCTCTTTTCTCTCTTTCTCCGAGACCAACAAAACCCTTGCCTCCTTGCTTTTGTTGGCGTTCCGAGACCAACTGGTTTTTCCATTCCCTCTTGTCAGACCAACTAACCTCTCTCAGACCCCCTCGTGTGCGCGTCAGAAACTCCCCGAACCCGATCCGGGCAGTCATTACCGTTGTGTCCGGATCATCCCCAAACGTCTACAAAACATCACCGTTTTCTTTGTTGGGCTCTCCCTAGCCTATTTTTCCCGACCGTTCGTTTTTGATCGGAGGGACCAAATACCCGTACCTAAAAATCCTCTTGCTATATATATAGGCCATCACCTACCAAATCATCCCAACCCTAAAATCTAGGGGACCTGTCCAATCCATCCTCCCACCGCCAAGCCTTGCCCATTTCCCACCTCGGGATCCTCTCATTCCCCTGTACCAACCATCAGCCACACCCAGATCCAATCCATCCAACCATCGATCCGGCCGCAGCCTCCTCCTTCTGATCCACCGCCAACCGCCTGGTCTCCTCGCCAATCCACGCCTCCACCTCCCCCACGCATCAAGGTCGGCCAGCCACACCGCCACTCCTCTCCTCGTTCTCCTCCAACACAGCCACCACCAGAACTCCCTCGCGCGCCTCCTCCTGCCTTCTTGGGGCCACACGTCTGAGCCCACAGGGCTTCGGGCTCGAGCAGATCGAACCAGAGCCGCCCGCACGATGACCCAGCAGCAGCAGCTGCCTTGCTCCTTCTCCCCGCCTCTCTCCTCCCGTCGCCTCGTCGGACCGGCCATGCCGGCGACCCGAGAACAAAGCCATCGAGGCCGTCCTCGCCGCCTGCTCCCTTCCCTTTTCTCTTCTTCGTTGAAGCTCTCTCTGACTTCCTCCCTCGTCCTGTTTTCTCTCTCAGGGAACCCAAGGCCCCGCCATGGATGCTTCGTGCCGTCGCCACCGGTCACGTCCCTGCCGAATCCGGTGACCTTCGCCTCGGATCCGGCGACGCCTGCCTGGTCTTCCCGCCTCAAGTTGCAGCGCCCTCGCGGAGTCGCGCCTCCAGGCCCCCAGCCCGCTGCGTCGCGCCTCTGCCCGTTCGGAAGGACGGCGCCTCGACTTCTGCCCGCCCGCTTTCGTCCTCGGCGTTGACCGTCTGGCGTGGATTTAGCGCCAGTCGCTGCTGCCTCCTCCTCTCTGCCTCGCCTTGCCGTGGGCCACCAGATTCGCCACCTCCGGCTCCCATGCCGCCCAACTCCTCCAAGCCCAGGCCACGCTTCTTCGAGCTCGCCCTGCCTGCCTCCTCCACCGAACGGGCCGAGGCCCATGGTGAGGCCACCCCAGCCCCTCCTGTGCATTGCTGGCCCAGCCAGATTTGGCCTGTTGTTTTTTTTTTTTCCTCGCTGAAGTTTCTCTATTATCCAGAGTTTGCTGTTTTGTAAAACCCTTAGACTTCATGCATTTAATAACTCTTAAACTGTGCATCGGATTAAAATAATTTATATATGTAATATGCTCAGAATATTGTGTAGATTAATAATATGCCACTTTCATCCCATGTTAAAATGTTTAACTTGCTGTTTATTTAAATTTGCTAATATGCCATGTTAAAATGATTTAATTCATAACTAAATAACCGTAACTCGGAATTAAATGTTCTCTATATGTATATGGGGTGGAAAAATGCCTAGTTTAACATGGTCCACTTTATTTTCCTGTTTAACAACAATAAAATTGTGTATAGGGCAGAACAGTACCGAATCTAAAAAATTGCTCATGAGGATTTTCCTAATTGTTGTTTCTTATTTCCGGCCTCATTTAAACTTGCCTAAATAGTTAGTTTAATTATGCTCCACCTCTTGCCATGTTTAACAACATTTAATATTGTTGTGTACCTAAACGAGTTTAAACTAAATATGTCAATGTGGTGTTTTGTCAATATGCAACCCGTTGCATATTGAGCTCCACTAATTGGTAGTATTGTTTGTTGCATATTGCCATGCCATGCCTCATTAAACCGACATGCATCATATTTGATTGTGCATCATGCCATGTTTATGCTTGTGCATTTATCGTGTTGCTTGTTTCTTTCGGTGTTGCTTCTCGGTTCGGTAATGTTGCGATTGTGAGGATTCGCTCGACTACTTCCGTTCATCTTCATCATGGACTCGTTCTTCTTCCTTGCGGGATTTCGCAAGATGACCGCTACTGGATCTCACTACTATCATTGCTATGCTAGTTGCTTCGTTCTTTCGCTATGCTGCGCTACCTATTACCTGCTTATCAAGCCATCCCAAATTGCCATGAACCTCTAACTGTTGCACCCTTCCTAGCAAACCGTTGATTGGCTATGTTACCGCTTTCGCTCAGCCCTCTTATAGCGTTGTTAGTTGCGGTGAAGATGAAGTTTGTTCCTTGTTGGAACATGGAGATGTTGTTCCTTGTTGGAACATGTTTACTTGTTGGGATATCACAATATATCTTATTTAATTAATGCATCTATATACTTGGTAAAGGGTGGAAGGCTCGGCCTTATGCAGTGTTTTGTTCCACTCTTGCCGCCCTAGTTTCCGTCATATCGGTGTTATGTTCTCGGATTTTGCGTCCCTAACGCGTCGGGTGATTTATGGGACCCCTTGACGGTTCGCTTTGAATAAGACTTTTCCAAAAAGGCCCAACCTTGGTTTTACCATTTGCCTCACCACCACCTATACCCTTCCTTGGGTCGGCCAACCCAAGGGTCATCTTTATTTTAGCCCCCGGGCGGTGCTTCTCTAAGTCTTTGGTTCGAACCGAGCTCACCATGGGCCACCTTAGGGGCAACTTGAGGGTTGGTTTTACTCGTAGTCTGTCTCATCCGGTGTTGCCACGAGAACGAGATATGTGCAGCTCCTATCGGGATTGTCGGCAGATCGGGCGGTCTTCTTGGTCTTGTTTTATTCTTTGTCGAAATGTCTTGTAGCCGGATTCCGAGACGATCGGGTCTTCCGGGAGAAGGAATATCCTTCGTTGATCGCGAGAGCTTATCATGGGCTAAGTTGGGACACCCTGCGGGGTTTTGAACTTTCAAAGCCGTGCCCGCGGTTATGTGGCAGATGGGAATTTGTTAATGTCCGGTTGTAGAAAACTCGAAGTTGATCTTAATTAAAATACACCAACCGTGTGCGTAACCGTGAGTGTCTCTTTTCGGGGTTGATCGAGAGGAGAACATGGTTTCTGGGTTATGTCTGACGTAAGTAGGAGTTCAGGATCACTTCTTGATCGTTACTAGTTGACGGCCGTTCCTTTGCTTCTCTTCTCGCTCTCATTTGCGTATGTTAGCCACCAGATATGCTTAGCCGCTGCTGCAACCTCACCACTTTACCTCTTCCTTACCCTTTAAGCTTTGCTAGTCTTGATACCCATGGTAATGGGATTGCTGAGTCCTCGTGGCTCACAGATTACTACACCACCAGTTGCAGGTACAGGTTTTGCGATGATCATGGCGCGAGAGCGATGTTTGCTTGTATTGGAGTTCTTCTTCCGCTTCTTCTTCGATCAGGGGATAGGTTCCAGGTCGGCAGCCTGGGATAGCAGGGTGGATATTGTTTGAGTTTCTGTTTATGTTTCATCCGTAGTCGGATGTTGATCTTGTATATGATGTGATGTTGTATTCGTGTGGCATTGTATGCCTTATGTATGTATCCCCACTATTATGTAATGTTGATGTAATGATATCCACCTTGCAAAGCGTCTTCAAGATGCGCTTCTATCCTTGGTGGGACCTTCGAGTTCCTTTAGGATAGGGTCGCATCTTGGGCGTGACAGTCTTGGTGTTGGGGGTCGTCCAGGGTGCAAAAGGCGGGGCCTTTCGACCCGTCTCTTTGGTTGGGGTAGCGGCGGGTCTCGAGTGTGGTGGTGTCTGTAGGTCTTGGATGTCGGGGCGGCGGCCCTGGTGGTGGTAGCGCGGTGCTCTCGGGCAAAGCCTGTGGCTCGGTGCTGCCCGGTGGCCATGGTCGTGTGGGCGGCGTGGTAGCCGGGGTGTGGCGTTCGGTGGCAGTGAGTGTTAGCGGGGGCGAAAACCTGCTCTATCTTCGCACGGACTGGCGGCGGCGAAGCTCGTTCCTTTCTTGAAGGCGTCGTCGCGGCCCTCAATGCCGTCGTGGTACTCCAGGGGAAACTCTGATCCTTGAATCAGGCGGTGACGGCGCTCTGGTGTTGCAACCTTCCGAAGGCGCCGCCTTGGAGCCATCGATTCGTCATATGCGGTTTCATCTCTTTGAAGTGGCGTTCACCGTTGGAGTCCCCGGGTGCTCGTGTAGTGGTAGGGATGATGTTGCTGCGCTCAGCATCTTTGTATCCTGCCTTGTATGTGTGTGTGTGTTGTGGTAGCATGCGTTTATATCGGGTTGTTGTTGATCGTTGTTTTATATATAAAGCGGGGCAAAAGTTTTTTTCGGTAAACCTTTGTTCCACCGCAAAAGCTTTGAATTGTCAACTTATCTTCATTATCCTTGTGATGTTGTTACATATATACATGTTGTTGATCTAAGGATAAGACCACGTGGAAGGGGTTTGTCGATCGCTAGGGCTGTAAAAATGTTGAAAGTGCTTACTTCTGCTAACTCTGTGATGTGGCTTGTGTCATTGCAATCGTGAACTTGCGGCAGATACCGTATCTTGAACCTTAACTGAACAATGGATATATGCGCCACGACATGCAGTCATCGTCTTTCTTAGTCCTCCTCCTTTTGTTTTGAGGTAATAGCACCTCAGGTACCCTAACTTGCACCCAATGTGATGATTTAGTCCCAAAATTGTAAAACTTGACCAAACCATACCCAATTTGCACCTTATGTGATGATTTAGTCCCCGGCCAATCACACCTCGCCAATTGGTTGGACCGGTCCGCGCACGCAGTTTTGCAGAAACCCCCTGCCGTTTCCAATTATCAACCTGTTCTATTCTTCAGAGCAGAGCAAACCGTTGGAAAAAAGAGCGCGACGACGCCGGCCTCCGCCGTGAACTCCTTGTAGCTCCGGGGCCGCGGAGCAGCTCGTCCAGCTCCATCCGGAACCCCTTGCCGATCGCCACCAGCTCCCCGTCCTCGCCGCCGCCTCCGCCCCCGGAACCGTTACCGCGTTTCTTCTCGCCGCCGCCCGCGTCGGACCCGTCCGACGAGTCCCCGCAGGTGTTTGCGCGCATGCACGGGCAGGCAAAGAGCCCTCACCCCTCCTCGTCCTCGTCGTCGTCGACGTCGTCCCCGCGCCGGTCGCGCAGCTTCCAGTATATGTACACCACGATTACTCCGATGAGGGCGACGCCGGCCGCGTCAGCGACCGAGATGAGCACGATGAGGCTGGTCTTCATCGGCTGGCTAGTGCCGCCAGCGCTGCCGCTGGAGCCAGTGGTGGTCGGAGGCGGCGTGGAGGAGGATGCCGATGGCTCCGATGAGGGCGACGCCGGCCGCGTCAGCGACCGAGATGAGCACGATGAGGCTGGTCTTCATCGGCTGGCTAGTGCCGCCAGCGCTGCCGCCGGAGCCAGTGGTGGTCGGAGGCGGCGTGGAGGAGGATGCCGATGGCGGGGCCGCGCGGCAGGGGACCTGGAGGGGGAAACCGCCGAGCCCGGGGTTGTTGAGGAAGGCCGTGGGGCCCTGGCTGGCGAGGGACCCGGACTGCGGGATCTCGCCGGAGAGGTTGTTGAAGCGGAGGTCGAGGGTGACGGTCGCCGGGAGACGTCCCAGCTCCGGCGACACCGCGTCGGAGAGGCGGTTGCGGGAGATGTTCAGTGTGCCGGCCAGCGCCTGGAGCTTGCCGAGCTCAGGCGGGATGGCGTCCGTGAGGGAGTTGGACGACAGGTCGAGCAGCTGCAGGCTCTCCATCTGCGGCAAGGCGGCGGCCGGTATGTGACCGGAGAACCCATTGTTTGCAAGGAGCAGCCGCTGCAGCTGCCTGCAGCGCCCGAGCGCCGGCGGGAAGGCGCCGGTGAGGTTGTTGTCGTAGAGGAAGACGGAGCGCAGGGACGTGGCGTTGGACATGTCCCGGGGGCGCAGGAGTTCAAGCAGGTGGTGGACGAGATCATTCCGCTCATCGGCGCGACCAACGTGTGGGACTACCTGCCGGTGATGCGGTGGCTCGACATGTCCGGTGTGAGGAGCAGGATCCTGGCCACGGTGAGCAGGAGGGACGCCTTCCTCCACCGGCTCATCGACGCCGAGCGGCGGAGGATGGACGAGGGCGGCGCCGGCGACGAGGGCGAGAAGAAGAGCATGATCGCCGTGCTCCTCACTCTGCAGAAGACGGAGCCGGAGCTGTACACTGATCAGATGATCATCGCTCTGTGTGCGGTAAGTCACTTTTCCACTTGGTTGCTTCTCACATACCCGAGTACTTCAACTGTCAGTTTCTTCATTAAGGACATTGGCAATTTGGCATCATCAGTAGATTTTGCACTCGTTTGAGTCATCAGATAGCAACAACTCGACCAGAGTCATTGTGTTAGTCCAGTACTCCACTTTTTATCTGTCTTATCATATATCTAATCAGATAGTGGTCACTCAACGTAGGCGAGTAACACGGCCATGTCACTTAGCTGGATGTACCCGGCGGCGCCGCTGCTGCTGCCGCACGAGTCCTCCGCCGACTGCAAGGTCAGCGGCTACGACGTGCCGAGCGGCACCATGCTGATCGTGAACGTGTACGCCCTCCACAGGGACCCGGCTGTGTGGGAGGATCCGACGGCGTTCCGCCCGGAGCGGTTCGAGGACGGCAAGGGCGACGGGCTGCTGCTGATGCCGTTCGGGATGGGGCGACGGAGGTGCCCCGGCGAGGCGCTGGCGCTGCAGACGGTCGGGGTGGTTCTCGGGACGCTGGTGCAGTGCTTCGACTGGGACCGGGTGGACGGCGTGGAGGTGGACATGACGGAGGGGGTGGGGATCACCATGCCCAATGTTGGATTTAAGCCTGATAGATCAAATGAACTATGCGTACGTGCAAGCTAACAAGCACGCTAGCACGCTGCTTAACTGATCTACAGGACCAATACGTGTAGCCGCTGCCTGAACGTGGCAAGCTAGCTAGCTCTATCGATCGGATCGATCTTTGATGGAGCGTATTCGACGTAACCAGCGAACTTGTAAACTGATTTTGTGGTGCGGACAACTTTACGTGACGTTTAGACTACAACTAGATTAATTACTACATTCACCTCCTTAATATGGTTGATTTGTCTCCATTGCTTGCATTCCGACTTTCTTCCTCATCTCGATGAACTTCTGTCGACCGAGGGACTTCGTGAGAATGTCGGCAAGCTGGTCCTTCGTGTTCACGTGCTGAACTTCGATCATCCCTTCCTCAATGCACTCCCGGATATGGTGGAACCGGGTATCTATGTGCTTGCTCCTCTCGTGATGAACCGGATTTTTGCACAATGAGATTGCAGCTTGGTTGTCAATCTTCAATGACACCTTCTGCACCTCCCGCTTTGCAAGATCAGCTAGGAGTCTTCTCAGCCACACTGCTTGACAAGCCGCCGTGCTTGCCGCTATGTATTCTGCCTCGCATGAAGACAGCGCAACCACCTTTTGCTTCTGAGAATTCCAGCTGATAGGATTTGGGCTAAGATAGAATATCATGCCCGTTGTGCTTTCGGTCATCCACATCACCGCCATGTCGCTATCTCGAGTATCCACGAAGGATCAATCCTCCCTTTCCCTTTGATGCGTGCAGCCAAGATTAATAGTGCCTTTCACATAGCGCAAGATTTGCTTGACCGCGCTCATGTGTTCGGTTGTCGGATTCTCCATGAAACGACTCACGATTCCGACTGAATAAGCCAAGTCAGGTCGGGTATGCACTAAATATCTTAGGCCGCCCACAACTCTTCGATACATTGTGGTGTCCACCGGCGGATTTGAGCTACGCTTGCTCAACTTGTGTCGTTGGTCCATTGGAGCATGTGTCTCGTAGCAATCTGTCATGCCACACTTGTCCAATAACTTGACCGCGTAAGCCGATTGACATAGGGAAATCTCTCGGAGCTTTGCTTCACTTGATGCCCAAGTAATAGCCGAGTAATCCCAAATCGCTCATGCTAAACTTCTTCTTCATCTGCGCCTTTGAAACGTTCAATTTCTTGCGCTATCTCCGTGATAATCAGATCGTCGACATAAACTCCAACTAGCAGGTTTGATCCTTTGGAGTTCTTTGTATAGACCGCGTGCTCGAGGGGACATCTCTTGAACCCGAGCGAGATCAAACTTTGGTCCAACTTTGCGTTCCAAGCTCTTGGCGCTTGCTTCAACCCGTAAAGTGCCTTCTTGAGCTTGTAAACTTTCCTTCTTCGCCTTTCTTCTCGTAGCGAGGGGTTGTTCCACGACACTTCTTCTTTGAGGTCGCCGTTGAGGAAAGCGGATTTCACATCCATATGATGAACCTTCCAATCCTCTTGTGCTGCCAAAGCTAGGAGCACTCTCACCGTCTCGATTCGAGCAACTGGTGCAAACACCTCCTCATAGTCAACTCCTTGACGTTGTACGTAGCCCTTTGCGACGAGTCTTGCCTTGTGCTTCACAATGGCACCCTTCGTGTCCTTCTTCAACTTGTAAACCCACTTCAAACCTATGGCCTTTTGGTTCGGAGGTCGGGTTACCAAAGTCCATGTGCCATTGCTCTCGATCGTCATCACTCCGTTCTCGATATCCACCTTGCATCCATTCTCATCAAGTTTCCCGACAGAGATGATGTTGTTGCGAAGCCGTGGGATGTAATACACTCCTCACCGTCTCGATTCGAGCAACTGGTGCAAACACCTCCTCATAGTCAACTCCTTGACGTTGTACGTAGCCCTTTGCGATGAGTCTTGCCTTGTGCTTCACAATGGCACCCTTCGTGTCCTTCTTCAACTTGTAAACCCACTTCAAACCTATGGCCTTTTGGTTCGGAGGTCGGGTTACCAAAGTCCACGTGCCATTGCTCTCGATCGCCTTCATCTCCTCATCCATGGCGTGCATCCAACTTGAACTTTTGCTCGCCTCTACAAAGTTCGCTGGCTCCTCAACTCCGAGTAAACACAAATCGGAGTACTCGAGTGTAACTGGCTTTGCGTACTTGTAGACTTTCTTGAGGGGCTTAGGCGACGAGGCCCTAAGAATCCGTCGTGGCTTATGCGAAGGGGCGACACAAATTGTGTCGGTGTCGATGCACTTGAGGAAGACGGTTGAGTCTCGGGCGTGGTAGATGCCGGGTCGTTGGCATCCTCGTCGTCGGCGTAGTCGTCGTGATCGTGACCATCATCTTGATTGTCATCATCATTATGCGCCTCATTGTCGAGATCTCCGCCCGTGTCGTGCGTGTCGTTGTCGCTATCACCTTGCGACCCATGCACGTCGTCGTCGGTGTCGACACCATGATGATCACTTCCATTGTGGTCACCTTGGTTGGGTGTCTTGCCAACCACCGGACATCCTCCCCTGCATCATCATCAGTTGGAAATTCAACTATGAATATGTTACCGTTTGGAGCATCGTCGGCTGCTGCGCTCCAATTCCACGCTTGGTTTTCTTCAAACACAACGTCACGTGAAATCCGTAGACGCTTGGTTCGTGGATCGTAGAAGCGGTATGCCTTGGTGCCGGAACTCCTCTCGTATCCGATGAACACCATCTTGGTGCTACGATCGACAAGCTTTGAGATATGCGGCTCATGCGTCTTCACATCGCCACGCACCCAAATGTCCGTAGATGAGACACATTCGCTTACGTCCGTAAATTGCTTCATCTGAGTCTTGCCGATCACCGCCTTCGTTGGAGCCGGTTGAGAAGATAGACTGCCGTCGAGACAGCTTCTCCCAAAAGGTCCCGGCAAGTTCTTGCTCTTGAGTAAACTTCGCCATGTCACGACGGTTCGATTAGCCTTTCAACAACCCGTTCTGCTTGTGGGCGTATAAGGTGCTGTCGGAACCTTTTATGCCAATCTTCTCGCAGAGTCATTGAACTCGTTCGACGTAAACTCTCCGCCATGATCTGTCCGTAGAGCACGAACCTTCACTTGTGTTCCATCTCCGTTGCAGCCTTCACTTCTTGAACGCTTCAAACGCCTCATCTTTAGATCGTGGGAGAACAACCCACATGTATCTCGAGTAGTCATCTACCACAAGGAAGAAGTACTTCTTTCCTCCGTGAGTTCTTTGGGGTGATAGGGCCACATAGGTCACCATGGAGCAGCTCGAGTGCATCACTTGCACGATAGGTAGACTGAGCAGGGAACGGCCCGCGGTGCTGTTTTCCAACCAAGCACCCGTCACATAATCGATCAACATGGTCGATAAACGGCATCCCAGATACCATCTCCATCTTCGACATCTTCTTCAAGGCGTAGAAGTTAACGTGTCCAAATCTAGCATGCCATAACCACGAATCATCATCACTCTTGGCGAGCCAACACTCCGGTTGAGATTGATCAAGGTTGAGAATATAGAGCCTGTTCGCGTGCGATTCACACGCCGCTTAGCACGCTTCGGAGGTTGTCGAAGATCGTCATCACTCCGTTCTCGATATCCACCTTGCATCCATTCTCATCAAGTTTCCCGCAGAGATGATGTTGTTGCGAAGCCGTGGGATGTAATACACTCCGGTGAGTATGCGATGTTCTCTGTGAGACCCTCGAAGAGGATAGAACCTTGCCCGCAAATCTCCACATTTGAACCATCACCGAACTTGACCGAGCCTTGAACATCATATTCTAGTTCGAGGAACTTCTCCTTGCACCCCGTCATGTGGTTACTAGCACCCGTGTCTAGATATCACGACACGTTCGCTTCCTGATAACTTTGGTGTTACTTTTTCTCATGCAAGAGCACCTTCCGGTTTGGTTTTGCAACCATCGTTTGGGCGAGATCACAAACTTGACCATCGAAGACCTGGACGTTCGTCTTCCTGCTTCGCCAAATTTGCCTTGATCTCCGCTTGTTAGGCTCCGGACAATCCTTTGCAAAGTGACCCATCTCGTTGCGGTTATAGCACTTGACCTTGGACATATCCAAGTTCCGTGGCTTCCGCTCTTTAGATCGGTCCGCCTTACCATGACCTTGTGGCTTGCCTTTTCCTTTGCCTTTTTCGGTTTGTCCGCCGCTCTTCACGTCGCTTGAGCCTTCGCCAACGTTATGCCTTCCTTTGCTACTTGGGGACTCCCAATCTGCAGCGTGAGTACATGAGTTGGTCACCACCTCCTCCTTTGCCTTTCCGACAACCACGAGCATTCTCTTCCCATGTCCGCAAGCGTCCGATCGCCTCTGTTATGGTCATGTCGTCGATGTCGTAAAGCTGCTCGAGCGTGCCAATGATGTACGTGAATTTATCACCACCGAACTGAAAAACTTCTCCACAATCTCGGTCTCCTCGAGCTTTGCACCAAGCGCCGGATCTCTCCCACCAATGTAGTCGACGCATGGCATAGTCGTTCACCGATTCAGTTTCCTCCATCGCAACTTGTGAAATTGGCGCTTGAAGACTTGTGCCCGAGCCTTGGTGACGCGATCCTTCTCCAATCCTCATCTCTTTGAGTGCGTTCCACGCCTCTCTTCTTGCCTCGAACTCGCCAATGTCATCGGACGGAATCCGCACAGACCGGGCTATGGCGGCCATGGCACCTTCGTCGCACTCCTCGCCGACGCCGTCGTCGTGATGGCCTCCCACACTCGAAGGGTTCGGAGAATGATCTTCATCTTCACCGCCCACACGCCGTAGTTGGCGTCGGTGAGCATCGGTCTTGGATGGGGATGTTGCGCGCCAGACGTTGGCGCCGCCCGTTCCCGCCACCACCGTTCTTGACTTGCCGCCCTTCTTCACATTGCCGCCGATCTTGTTCGCTTTGGAACCGCCATTGCGGACTTGACCGACTCAGCGTCGCTGTCCGTCATCGTAGATCGAGATCGTCGAGGCTCGATACCAATTGTTGGATTTAAGCCTAATAGATCAAATGAACTATGCGTGCGTGCAAGCTAACAAGCACGCTTAGCACGCCGCTTAACCGATCTACTGTGACCAATACGTGTAGCCGCTGCCTGAACGTGGCAAGCTAGCTAGCTCTATCGATCGGATCGATCTTTGATGGAGCGTATTCGACGTAACCAGCGAACTTGTAAACTGATTTTGTGATGCGGACAACTTTACGTGACGTTTAGACTACAACTAGATTAATTACTACACCCAAGGCCGTGGCTTTGGAGACCGTGTGTAGGCCGCGCGCGGCCATGCGCGATGTTCTTCAGAAGCTCTGAAGGATCGAACTTCTTGGCATCTCATATGTACAGTAGTTTCCAGTAGCATTGGCCCATATGTACAGTAGTTTCCAGTAGAAGTGGGGGTGACTGCGGGTTGATAATTGGAAACAGCAGGGGGTTTTCTGCAAAACTGCATGCGCTGACCGTCCAGCCAATTGGCGAGCTGTGATTGGCCTGGGACTAAATCATCACATGAGGTGCAAGTTGGGGTATGATTTGGTCAAGTTTTGCAACTTTGGGACTAAATCATCACATTGGGTGGTGCAAGTTAGGGTACCTGAGGTGCTATTACCTCTTTTGTTTTCTTTTCTGATATAAGGTTTTGTCCCAAAGAACTAGTATATCTTCATGATCGGATATGAGTCGTCACTAACCACGAGACCACATGGTTTCAACGTTGCTTTATTAATGCATAAAGGGAAATTTACTTTTGCGGTACGACGCAACAGCCTGTGTCGACACCACACGAGGCCTCCATCGACCCTTTCGCTCTTTGGATGCGGTGTTGATCTTTGACTGTAGGTGTGTAGTTTGGCAATGGAAAAAGATGTCCGAAATGTGATTTTTCCATGGCCTAATCGTTGTGTAAAGTGGATTATTCTCGTCAGCCGTGAGTGCGCGTCAGTGATGGTGGGCCCGGCCGGAGTCCCGTCAATTCCGCGAGCTTATAAAACGGCTGCTGATGAGCTTTATTTTGTGCAAACGGTGCGTTCATCTCAGATCAGCAGCTACCTAATCATTCAAAAAGAGCTACGTTCAGCTGCAGAAGATCAGTAGAGCCGTACGTCCCCGCCCGCATCGGAACTCATCAAGCACTGATGGAGTTTCTGAGAGGATCATTGGACGTGACGAGGAGCACTGGAAGCCTGAAGAGGATGGACGGGAAGAGCGGCGGCGGGTCGTGGCGGCAGGCGCCAGCGCCGGTGAGGCAGTTGTTCTGGAGGGTGAGACGCGCCGTGCTGCGGCCGAAGCGCCGCGCCGTAAGCTTCGGGTACGACCTCAAGAGCTACTCCAAGAACTTCAACGACGGCCTCGTCCCCGCCCACGGTCTCTAGCGGTACCCGGCCGATGGGCCGTCTTCTTTTTCTTCTTCTCAGTTTTACTTCGCCCGGCCGGACGCCGGCTCGTGGCTGGAGAGTACAAAGTGGCGCCACCTTGTAAATTGTAATTTGCTACTCTAGCTCAGTCACCAGTGTGGTAGCAGTATTAGACAGTACTGTTCATACACAAGTTGTTTGGTGTTCAAAGTCTGAAACGACCAATGAAATGACACAGTGTATCTATGCTGTCAGCGAGCCCTCACTTACCACAGCGGAATGGAATTTAAAGCCATTTCTGTTTATGTCGCGCCTAGAATAAGTCTCGCACCCGGGCTTCTCTCGTTGCTGCTGTCATCTGATTCGACGTGCACCCAAGGGATTTTTTTTTGGTGAAAAAGGAGTTTTATTCCAAATTGATAGAATTACAGTCGAGCGGCAAAAGATTATCGATACATGAAGGTCCTAGATGCATCCACACAGCCGTGATAAATTCTATGCGACTATAATTTGTTAAGCGGTCGGCAGCTCTATTCTAATCCCTATTTAATTTCTGGGGAATAAACTCCCTGTCCCTCGTCAACGTTTTAATTTCAGCTATGAGATGTCCATATGCAGAACGAATTAATCCATCTCCTGTCAAACTCGGTAAAGCCACACTAGAATCAAACTGAACAACCGCCGGAAGATTGGAGTGTTGTATAGCAAGTGCCATCCCTTGCATAAACGCATGTATTTTCACTTTCAGTGCATCATTGTAATTAAAAATATACCGGTATGCTGCAAAAATAATTGATCCATCATGTCGTCGGAGAATCATCCATGCAGTCGCGGCGCCAGAATCAACTGAGAAAGATCCATCAACTGATAGAGCAACGCAGTTTGTAGTTGGAGGTGGCCAAGGCTTAGGAGCAGGATTAACTCTCACTTCGGACAAAGCCCAATCAGCAACTGCTATTTTCCCTTGAGTATTTCCTCAGTGCTGAACTTCTTGACATCACAAATAGAATTCACATAGCTCACTAAAAAGTCAACCATAATATCCACTAGGGAACCTCTTTATCATGAGTAACATAGCCGCCGCCTCCTCCTCTTCCATAAAAAGCTAGGGTTTCTGCCTCCCGCCACCGCCGCCGCAGGTCCGCCTCCTCTCCGGTGGCCCTAGGGCCATGGAGACGCGGTGGATCTCGGCAAGGGCCGGCGGGAGGGCTCCATTTTTTGTCGTTTCTTTCAGTTTTGTTAGGGTTTGTGTCCTGCTCAGGAAGACGAGACGGCGGCGGCTCCCTGAAGATGGAATAAAGGTCTCCCCGCCTAGCCCTCGTTCCGGCGGTGCGTCTAGCATCGTTGGTGGGCGTGTGAAGGTGTGTCTCCGGCGGATCTATCTTTGGTGGATTTGCTCGGATCTCGTCGTTGTTCGTCTACGTTCATGTGTCTTTGGATTGGATCTTTCTGATCTACGCTATTCTTCATCTGCGGCGGTTCTGTTCTGGTGCGCTGGTCCTACGGGGCCTTAGCACGACGACTTCTCAACTGTCTACTACAACAAGTTGTGCCCGACTCCGGCGATGGAGGGGCGATGACGGCGGCGCGCCTTCGGCTCACTTCAGTGCTGGTAGTCGTCGTTAGGTGGTCTACGGATCTGGATGTAATTTCTATTATTTCTGGTATTCGTTGTACTACCATGATTAAAAAGAATAGATCAAAAAATTTCTTACAAAAAAAAGATCATTATGTAATTACCATATACACCAAATGAGCATTAGTACTCAATCCATCTATGCCTCCTTACAGTTAAGCGGTAGATTAAGCAACCATTCCTGCCCATTGTTAACAAGGACATGATCGTGGGGGACGGACCAAACACGCCTGATGCCCTCCCATACACTACGTGCATGGTTGCATGCAACTAGTGTGCATGGTAGCTGTCCTCATCAGTTGTACCACAGAGAGGACAAGTTCCATGCCGCACAAGGTGCCGATATTGTATGCGAGCTGTAGTTGTTACTGCACCGTCGCCGCAAGCCAAGTCGTATGCTTCATATGTAGAGGAACATTTGAACACCATGTAATATTCCAAACTGATCGGCTTCCTTTAAGATTAGCACTAGAAGATCCATCGGAAAACTGATCATCATGCACGGCCATCGCTAAGGGATACGCACTTTTCACTGTAAACTGGCCATTTTTCTTCGGGTGCCAGGCGAAAAAGTCAAAAATATATATCTATCATGTCGTAGTAGTGCTACCGATGCACCAAAGTCAAAAACTCATGAAAAAACTTCTGAAAACTTGTGAAAACAATTGAGTATAGGAACACAATACATATCTATCATGTCATAGAATTTTAGCTAAAAATTTGACTCACGCCTCGAGAAATAAAAAAGATAAATTATGATATGAATGTTTGTTAATTTAAAATGTGCTGTGAATTGGGTCCATTAGCACTACCATAGCTAAATTTGTTGTTTTTGTTTCTTTTGCTGTGAGTTGAATTTACAACTAAAATTTTGTGACACGTTAGATATATGCTATTTCTATATATTCAACTATTTTCAGAATTTTTAGAACTCATAGTACAACTTTGGAAGTCCGGTATACCGGTAGCACAAAAACTCTTGGTGCACAGGATACACTCTCCTCTAGATGAAACAAATGGAGTATAATTAAGTAAGGCCATCGTCAAAGCCAGCCCACAAAACAGACACACTATTTGTCCGTCGACTGGTCCGATCTCGTCCATGGACAATGATACGCGCCAGGGCCATATGACAGAGGCAAAGGTGTCCCGGTGTTTCGATGAGATGGTGGCTATCATTTATGTGGGAGTCGACCTTGACGATCCGACTACGTGCGTGCGAGACGTCGCACCTTAGCAATCGCTAAACCAACTTCCGAGGGTTATTGACCACGCCGGAGCACGATCAACCTGACCACGAGGGCCTGTTTCCTGCGAGCAAACGAAGAACAAGTAAGAAACTAAGATTGCAATCTGGATATTGCGAATATAAGAGGAAAGCTTTATTAATGAAGATGGGGTTGTATGACGCCTTGGTCTGGTCGTTGAACACAAACGAAGTACGCGAAGTTGCAGCTATGGCGAACTTTTGATCTAAACAAAACCCAAAGTCTAAACGACGCCCTAAGGGCTGTATATATGGAGGAGGAGGAGGGAATTTCGTGGTCCTTAAGGGAGGGGTCCGAAACCAACCCTAACTCTTGTTTCCCCACACATACGGACTCTAAAAACAGCCTATACTTAAGTATTTCGAAATTACATGGGCCTGGCCCAATAATAAGGTGACGCAACACCTAGAATAGCCTATGGACGAATATTATGAAGTGGCATCTTGTATATTTCGTCCAAGGCCTCATGCACTCATTAAGGTGGCTTCAAAGTCCTGGAATCATCACTTGTAACTCCGTTCTTGTTCCCCTTGCGCATGCCAACATCTCCATGCTTGAACTTGCTCCAAGGTTCATTTTTCTTGTCCATGGTAGGCCCTTCATTTGTAAGCAAAACAAATGTATCCAATTTAGGCAACATCATATTCTCATGAACATTGGAATCGTTACCAAGAAACGAAAGTACCTGATAATTCAATTGACGTGCGCGAGCTCTAGTAATTGGTCCAGTATGTATAACAGCAGGGGTTGTGGGTGTAACAATGGTATTGATGTCCTCATCACCATATCTTGCTTATAGCGAGATGTATGTCCGGCTCGCTGAAGATTCTTCCGGCTTGCTACAGTAGATGGTCGACCCAATCGTTCGCTCGCACACTGCGCTCGATGCGTTCAATTTGTTCGCTTCTGTTTTTTCTTCTTTGTTTTTGCTTTCTTTCAGGTTTCTCTATTTCTTCAATGGTTTTTTTTTCTTTTTCTGGATTTTCATTGTTTTCCTCCGGTTTTATTGCTTTCACTGTTATTTGTTTATTCATTAGTTTTCACTGGCTTTGAGTTTTCTTTTTTCTTCTCTTTATTATTCTTGGTTTTCTTTGTTTATTTCATTGATTTTTTATTTCTTTTCCTTTTTTCTTTGGTTTTCTTGGGCTTTCTTCTTTGTAATAAATTTTGTTTTTCACTAGGTTTCTTCCGTTTTTCTTTCGTTCTCCACTATACTTTGGTTTTCTTTGTTTTCTTTGCCTTTTTTGTCGATTTTCAACGGTTTACTTTTTGTTCAACACATGTTAACGTTTTCCAATACACATACAATATTTTTTACACATTAGAAATATTTTTCATAAACACGTTCAACATTTTTAAAATACATGATTTATATTTTTGAAAAATATAATTTTTATCTCTACTTTTTCATACACATTGTACATTTTTTGGTACATATCTAATATTTTTTATAATACATATTTAACATTCTTTGCATATAAGATGAACATTTTTAAATACATGCTCATGATTTTTCCATACACATTTTAAATGCTTGATTCACTTTTTAAAAATACAATATTAATTTTTAATACATGGTCAACAACTTTTATATACACATTTAACATTTTCAAATGCCTGATTAACAAATTTCAAATACAAAATTAACATTTTTAATACTTCATCAGCATTTTCTGTACACATTTAACACTTTCAAATGCTTGATTAACATTTTTCAAAATACAAGGTTAATATTTTTTACCACACGGTCAACATTTTCTGAATACATAGTCAACATTTCTCTATACATATTTACATTTTTTAAATGCTTAACTAATATTTTCCAAATACAAGATTAAAAATTTATTTTAGATGCTTGATTAACATGTTTTAAATACATGATCAACTTTTTTCATACACATTTTTATTTTTCTATATACATTTTTTGTATACATGAGAAATATTTTCTCTATATGCATTTAACATTTTCGTATGCTTGGTTAACATTTTTTCAAAATGTTTTGCATAAAGTGTTTCTGGTGATATATATTTTTAGAATATTTAGAAGTATAAACAAAAGGAAAAAAACATGAAAAAAACGAGGTTGTGACCTCCCGCACGCCTTGGCCGGCCCACCTCGCGCCTACTTCACACTAATCTTCCCTCAACCCAGACTCATCCGCGGATTCCAACGTTTGTCGTAGATCTCCTCACACAATATGTGTACACACACACACACACACACACACACACACACACACAATGTTCCCTACTTTTTAAATCCTCACAAACAATTGAGGTCTCCAATCAGCATTGGGTCACCCGATTTTGACCGTGTCAATAATTTTTAAAACTATCTCATTCAATTCTTTTATACTATGTAGACTATGCTTTCTAATTTTTAATGCCTCATAATTAATTGAGGTCTTTAGTTTAGAATTGGGTCACTTGATTTTAACCGGGTCACAATTTTTCAAGAAACTCTCCCATTTAATTATTTTAATTCAATATATTCCATAATTTTGAAACTCTTTCATTTGATTGAGGTATTCAATTTTGAATTTGGTTTATGATTTTTATCGGGCCAGCGAGTTATCAAATCAATCAGCATCAAACGCCTACAAAATCATACCAACCCCTTGCACCCTCTCGTCACCTATCCTCTATAACACTAAGCTCCCTATTTTTAAAGGGCACACATTCAAATATCCAATTGAGGTCTCCAATTAGAATTCAGTCACCGAATTTTGACTGGGTCAATAATTTCTCAAAGTCCTCTCATTCAATTCTTTTGTACTATACATTATGCTTCCTAAATTTTAAGGTCTCACAGTTAATTGAGGCATTCAATTTAGAATTGGGTCAATTGATTTTGACCGGGTCAACACTTTCTGAAGCTCTTCCATTCAATTCTTTTAATTCAATATGTTCTTTAATTTTGAAGCTTTTTCATTCAATTGAGGTATTCAATTTTGGATTTGGTCTACTATTTTGATCAGGCCAACGATTTTTCAAATTAATCAACAGCAACCGGCCTATAAAAACATATCAATCCCACGCACCCTCCTACCACCTGGAAAAAAGAAGCGGCATCATAATAGTACTTATGACCACAAACACTCAAATTTCCCCACATAAATATAGGTTAGTTAGCAAATAACTCAGAATCACACCACGAAAGACCCACGTTACCGCATTATAAAATTAAAATAAAACACACCCTATCATCTCCACCACCCGCCGAACTAAATATTTCATCTGTTCCAAAATATAAGGGGTATTAGTTGTAGAAAGTCAAATTTCTTCAACTATGACCAAGTTCATAGTAAAAACATCGGCATCCACAATATCAAATAAAAAAGTATGCAAATTCATTTTATGATGAATTTAAAAATATTGATTTGATATTATGGATTTTGATATTTTTGTCTAATAATTTTTATTGATCTTTAAAGGTTTGACTTTTCAAAAAAGTAATACACCATAATAATGAAACAAAGTGATTATTTTTGAAGAAACCCAACAACACCAACGGCGCAACAAAGCGCGCCAACCCTCTGAGTGATTTGAAAATTGCCACCTTTAACAGTGTTCAGTGATTCCGAGCTAAACATTCGGAGGCTCCGAGTAGTGTTAAAAAATATATAAAGGTCAAATTTATAGTCCTCATTATTTACGCCCCCATATATCTCATTAATTCACTCGTAGCAAAATCCACTCTCGTCATATTTTCTGGGAAAGAACACTACCTTCTTGTGGTGAGTTCAGCCATTGATCTCCAACCCCCTTCTTTCTTTTCAGTCCTACCTCTTCAATCCAAAGAATATACTGAGAGAGTCTTGGACATGTAAATTATTTTAAAAATGGTTACGAATTTACAAAAACTTTACGGATTTTAAAAGTTTGCGAGTTTAAAAATTGCTGATGAGCCTGAAAAAATCTGCACAATTTTTTAAAATTGTTCACAAATTAAAAAGAATGTTTATGAACTTGAAGATATGCACAAATTTAAAGTATGTTTTTGAATGTTTAACAAAATATTCATAAGTTTAAAAAGGAAAATAAATATGAAAACAAGCATGAAGAGAAAAATTGAAAATAAAAATAGAGATAAAAGAAAAACCAAACTAGACCTACACAAAACCAGAAGTGGACGATAGTAACACTTGGGTGGAAAGTAGAATTAATTGCACAACTGAAGAGCGGCATAGCAAAGCTCGCGTTTTCCTCTACTTATTTTTTTACTTTTCATCCACACGCTTCCTCAACTTCCATTTTCCTTATCTTACTTAAAATCTCATTCCCTTTATTCAATTATTACTAGTGGACTTTTAATCTCTTATCTTTCTCATTCGTCACATCTAATTGCAACGATAAACCAAGCTGTGGTTGGATGGTTAAAGGGACATCTGTATTTTAAAAAAAAAATCTAATTCCGGCCGACCAGCTAGAAAAATAATCCCACGAACCAAACGTAGTCTCTTCTTCTCCCTCACGCCTCGGACCCGTCTCCCTCACAGCTTCTCTTTTGCGCCCCACCTCTCCTTTCTCTCACCGGCGTGGACGCGCAGGACTACACGAACGCGCCACCGGATAACCCCGCGGCCCACCGCCGGAATACAGCTCCGTCGCTGTACCTCGCCAAGACGCCGCGTCTGCACCATAGGCTCGAGGCCTAACCCTATCCCCCGCCCCCTACACCCGGAGGAGGCCGCGACGGCGGCGGCGGCGGCGCGATGCTGTTCCAGGTGGGAGGGCAGGGCGCACGGCCCACCTTCTTCGAGATGTCCGCGGCGCAGCAGCTCCCGGCCAGCCTCCGCGCGGCGCTCTCCTACTCGTTCGGGGTAAGTGAAACACCGCCTCCTCTCCGATGCGATCATGCCCATCGATCCGGTTTGGTTAACTAGCTGCGTCTATTAGTATTGGGTGCTTATGACTGTTCGAACAATGTCTGTTCGTGGGTTACATTGTAGTGGATGATTGAGAGTGCGAGTTCTGCTTGTGTTTTATTTGCTTGATTGAATATATGCTAGGTTTGATTGGCGAGGCCACGAAATCTAGTTAGCCAGAGAAGGCAGTAATACGCAATATTTGCAGCTGGAAGAGTTGCTTCTGCTGCCGCTGAAAGCTGGCATTTCGGCTTTTTAGTTTGTTTGATTAGCTGCAATGACTTGGGTAAATTAATTGCTACGTGAGGAATAGTGAAATTGGATTCACGTATTCTTTTTAGAGGGATATTGAGTTCACTTGTTGCTGAGCTGTATGCTAGGGGAACATTGCTGGGTTGTGATGTACTGTATATGTTTGACATGAAGGGAACATCCGAACATATAACATCGTACCTGAATAATCGACTTGATAACTCAAACTAGCATGCTTGTTAATTCGAGTTAGCCTTTTCTCCCATCAGAATTCTCACTCATGGATCCCTACTGTTATGCAATGAGCTGAGATATACTGGCAAATAAATCTAGGTAACAATGTAGATGGTACTCTATAATGGCAATCTGAAAAACACCCAAGATTACCACTCGCAGCAGAACTTTGAAAATGAATATATGCCGAGGCAAAGTACCAGTATCCTCTGTGCTTGTTTTCAGTTGCAAGCTCCAGGATGCACACAACTGATGGATGTGCCTATATTTGAGAAAGCCAATTACAATTTTACTCTTGATCTTAGAAGCTAAGAATCGCATCCTTTTCCCCTCTTTTTCTGGTCACAAGAAGTTATTTTAGGATGGATTGCACATAACAACGCAGAAAATTTGCCTTGCAAAAGATACCCTCCAAAAGCTCAAGAGACAATTTTGTTATATCAACAATACCGGTATTTCTCAGGCAGTTAAGTGATCTTGTACCGAGGGCTGTTTGTTAGAAAGGTGTCTAGGTATTGGAACACGACAAGTGCTATGTTTTACAAGATTTTCGTTAAAGGAACAAAGTTTCGAGTTATGACCTGTTTAGTACTTTTTTCTTAGCCAAACTTATTACTGTCTGCGTATTTGATTTTAGTTTATCATGCACCCTCTTTATACAATGCTAATTAGTCGATACTATATGCAGGTTTTTGCACTAAGGAGGCCGTCCTTGCATAAAGTTTTAGATTATGAAGATGAATTCTTTGCTTTGTTAATGTCTGTTCTTGAGTCCCATAGTCTACGAACAACAGGTTCGTTGTCTCTGTAGCAGAACTCCCTTTTCTGTTGAAAAGGAACTTTGTTTACAACCTTCATATTTTGAACAATGGAATGGTAATATAGGAATATCACGGAAAAATGTATTATTATGTATTTAGTTTAGTGCTAATCTTCAGCTATTTATTTCTCTGCATGGTGCGCATCATTGAGAAAGAAATTAAACGCTACTCTCTGATAGCTGTTTAAATAAGGCTACCCACCGATCTCTTAATTCAGCCTTACATTAACCTCATCATCTCAAATCCTACTTGCAGGGTAGGTTCTTACCACTACTTTTGTTATCTAGTGCGACTATGTGGCAGAGAAGTAAACTTTTAATTCGATTAGTAGCTTCATCGTGGAGTCACCCAATCCTAGTATATCCCAGAAGAATTTATTTTTGGTTGTGGAATAGAACCATGGATACAACATATTAAGGTAGAAGAATGGAGTGACTCCACCTTAAGCCTTAGCACTAACTCATTCCGCAAATGAAAGAAATAGCTAGGACTATGCAATTTTAACCTACTTTAGCCTAGTTGTGGTAGTGCAATTGTATGATTGATAAAACAAGTCTGACAAGTTATCAACAAACAAGTAATTATATTACCAGCTTTTGCCATTAGTGATTGTGTTTGATTACAATTTTCCTGCATATATCTTTCAGATGGTTCCTTTTCAGAGTCGTTATATGGTCTCAGGCGGAGACCTGTTAACGTTTCAGTGAACAGAAGTAATCCTGGTGCAGAATCTAATGTCAAAGTCTATGACTCTGCACTAAGGAAGCGCCAGAAAACCCTTTCTGTTGTTTTTTTGGTAATGATGTCCCCTGGCAGAGATTAATTTGAAGTATTATCTTATGTTGGCTTTGTTACGTTCTGGATTTAAATAGTTTTAGTTATGCTGATTTTTGAGCTGCTACCTGTGAGCAACAAACCACCCAAGCACTACTAAAGTGATTTCTTTTAAATTGAATGCATTCATTTTTTTTATCTGGGATCTCATCAGGTTAACACTTACAAACAAAACTCACCACATGTTAACCCCTTGTGTGATCTTGCAATGTGTATCCATAGCTGACTTGTTCACCAAGACTCCAGCAGACATCACTACATGGGCTACTTTACCTCACTAGCAGGTCTACGATGTGAATATCTATGCGTCTTCTGTTTTAGTTACTGTCCTATGAAGACATGTACTCCCTCCGATCCAAAATAAGTGTCGTGATTTTAGTTCAAATTTGAACTAAAATCACGACACTTATTTTGGATCGGAGGGGGTAATATTTAATCTGTATCTATAATACGCTGCGCTGCTGATAGTCTGCCCATGCCTGAATTGCAGGCATATTGAGCCCCAATTGCTTAATGTACTTGTTCTCAATCTGCTTGGTGTGCAACTTTATCTACCTTAGCATCTCAATATGAAATATGATCCCTCTGATCCAAAATAGGTGTCACAGTTTTGAACTAAGGTTAGTTCAGTTTTGAACTAAGGTTAGTTCAAAAGTGCGACACTTATTTTGGATCGTAGGGAGTACGTGCTTTACTCAAGCTCTTGTACTATTTGAAGCTGTGATTCTCTGCTTTTACAATACAGTTCGCAAGTTTCTTCAATAGCCTATACACATCTTCATAGATTCTGCAGTTGACAAATTTAATCATCTAGTTTTTAAATTTTTGTCTCGTTAAGATAAGATTGTGAATTGGTCTATGAAATATGTAATGTAGTGCAATGATGAAAATCATGAAACAGCTCTGTTTTGGATAAATTCTGCTATTAACCTGCTCCAAATATCTGTATAGGTTGTTTTACCGTATTTCAAGTCAAAGTTGCAGTCTGTATATAACAAAGAAAGAGAAGCAAGATTGCAGGCAAGCCTATGGGATCAGGGTGAGGTTAGATTCGACGAAGCTGGCTTTGTATCAGATCAACAAGGGGAGACTTCTCAAGCACAAGTTGAGACTACAGCTGGAGAAGTGTCACATCTCACGCGCCTTAGGACCAATTTTGCGGCACTAATAGGTGTTTGTTATCCATGGATTCATGCGACTCATGAAGGTTGATCCACTACTCATATATATGAACATCTTGTATAAATCCTAACTTGTTTAAAGCCTTTTCTGTAGCTAATAATTTTGGAAAGCTCATTTCATCTGTATTTCTCTTATATACGACCATTAAAAGATGCCTACGAGTTTCCGTTTTGCGATTTATTTTGTTACTTTGTATGACCTGCCTTTTCTTGGGTCAGTCTATAACTTTGCAATGCTTGTAGACTTTATTAATTTATTCCTTTTTTATACATTTGATGATGCGAAGTAATTGTGCATCGCTGCTCTGTCTCTTTCATTACACGGGCAACATAAATTAACTTATGGCCCTATATTGATTTGCAGGCCTTTCATTTGCTTACCAGTTGCTGTATTTGTTGGATGCTACTGCATTTTACAGTCCAGGACTTCATGTGCTTGGGCTTCATGTTTGTCGTGCTACTGGACAAGAGCTGGTATAATACTTACCAATTTCCATTAGAGCGTATATTACTGGTTACTTGGTTAGCATGTAGCGCAACATATACGGAACCATACTTCTGAGCTTATTATCATGATTCATACATTATGTCTAATCTTTTGCATTGAATTTTGCTTACTGATAACAGATTTTTTTAAAAATCAAAACGGCATTTACCGTTCCATATTAAGAGATGACAGAAGCATTTACTGTTTCCATATTAGGAGATGACAAAATCTCATGAGATGAAAAAATCATTTACCATTTCCATATTAACATATGGTTATTCTGCTGAGATGCTTCCTCTTGCCTTTTCTTGACAAAGTAGATGGATTCATCTTCTAGGATATCAAGAATTAGAAGTCGTGAACTCGAGAGACTTCGTGGTCCTCCATGGTTAAAGGTAGGAAATGATAGACACTACTCAATAGCGGGATTTTCTTACTAGTATAAATTGTCTAGTCATAACTTATAACAAAATTATTTTTATATGATCTCTGCAGACTGTCCAGAGGGTGCTCCTTAATTGTACGTACACGACTCTAGATTATGCACAAACTGGTTTAATTGCTGCGGTCTTCTTTTTCAAGGTCAGTTCAAACTTCTTCCCTAGGAATTTAAGAGATTAAAAAAATCTTTCAAGGTTCTGTCGCTCGTATAAACTTTACAGGCGGACAGTTTAGATAGAATGGAATAATAGTCCTGGCATGTGGTTTCTCTTAACGTCTTTTAATGCGTAATTTCATGTTCTTCCCGCAGTAGATGCATTGTGATGCAAAGCATGATTCCGCTGTGGAACTGCACTAAATGTTCTCTTTCTGGTGATCTTATCTAGATGATGGAGTGGTGGTATCAATCTGCTGAAGAAAGAATGTCAGCTCCGACTGTATACCCCCCACCTCCTCCGCCGCCACTACCAAAGGTATGTGGTATATACTTGTAAATGTTTGCAAGAAAGCTACTACCGTTCTCTGGCATCGACACCAACTTTTTGATCTGAACCATGGATGACATCTGAACTCTTTGTTTTGCAACTATGATGTTGCCTGTTGTCTGTGTAGTACACTTGTACTCCCTCCGTCCGAAAATACTTGTCATCAAAATGGATAAAAAGAGATGTATCTCGAACTAAAATATGTCTAGATGCATCCCTTTTTATCCATTTTGATGACAAGTATTTCTGGACGGAGGGAGTAGTTATTTACGGCAGCAGAGTTTGATATTGTGCTCTTGTAACTTTCGTTAGGTTGCTAAAGATGGACTTCCCTTGCCAACTGACAGGACGCTGTGCCCTCTGTGCTGCCAAAAGCGCAACAACCCGTCTGTTCTTTCTGTTTCTGGTTTTGTGTTTTGCTACAGTTGCATATTCAAGTCTGTCTCTCAGGTAGATATTCTCCTAAACCAGCCATTAGAAGCTGTCATTTTTATGCGTTCCGAATCTGTAATGTGACATTGTCAATTGTTTTACTTCAGCATAAAAGATGTCCCGTGACGTTGATGCCTGCCACTGTTGAGCAAATCAGGCGCCTCTTCCATGATTTATAGATTGAATAGGCGCAGCTCAACTAAAGGAAGTACTCCCTCCGTCCCATAATATAAGACGTTTTTTGACACTAGTGTAGTGTCAAAAAACGTCTTACATTTAGTGTCAAAAAACGTCTTACGTTATGGGACGGAGGGAGTAGCTTATATGGGCTCAAGGCTGCTAGGGACTCTGGGGCGAGAAGAAGCTTTTCCCGCATTCCTGTTGATGCAGAGATCACACGAGATACAGTTTCTGCTTCACGTAATATCCATACAGCTCTTGTGCCATTTTTGTTGTTTGTTGAAACTTCAACAGAGATTTAGACCATGTAATAATTACTGCTAGGTGATTATTGAGTTGATTTATTAAAGGGGGGTTGATTGCATTGGTCCTTGTTCATTTCCGGGCACTTTGAATTTGTGCAAATGTCTTCTAATTTCTGTTAAAATTGGCTGAATTTGATATAAACGTGTGTTAAACCGGTTTCTCTGTCAAGTTCAAATTTGACCAATAGTACCTTTGAGTGTCATCTGAAGGTTTATTTAATAATTCAAATATCATGAGTTTGAACCCTTGCAGTTGTAAGTTTCACAGTCTGCTTTGAAAGTTTTCAGGTTCTAGTTTGAATTTTGCAAGGCAGACGTTTAAGAAAGATAACCAAAAAAAAATGATGATGGAAGAGAAGCAAGATTTGTTAGTTTGGTCTCTCGGAGATGCATAAGGGTAAGGGTGTGTGTTCAAGGGGTAAGTGTGTGTGTATGTATGAGCATCTTTGTTTGTATAGTGTTTATACAGGTCAGGATCACCGGCTCTCATTTTTATGTTAATATACGAAGGGATGCAAGCAGTTTTGCATGGAAAGTGAATATATATCTACAAATGTTAGCTCTTTTCCTTACAAGTTTAGACTTTGCGAACTATAAGATGCCTAAATGTAACTATGACGAGCAAAATATATATGAGCGGCTTGCAACGTCAAGGGACTAAAGTAAAACTCAAGTAATTTTGCATGGGATAGAATTAACGGAAAGTATGTAAGCTCGGAATAGAATTAACTGAAATCACATGGAGCTAAGATATATCCCAACGTTCCCTTTCCTGGGAGAGATGGTAATCACCGTTTGGAAAGATGTGAGACCACCAAAGTTCCTCGACACTTGCAAGGTAAGGGACAAAAGTGAAGTAATTGAGCTTGAAAATAGGATTAACCAAAAGCACACGTAGGCGAAGATTTATCTCAATGTTTACTTCTTATGAGGGATGCTAAATGTTGTTTGGATAGATGCCAAACCACCAAGGTTTCTTGACGCCGACATGGTTCACCTTCCCTCCTTGAATCTTCCCCACAAAGGTGAGGTCAAACTCACGGTAGACCTTGAGGTGTTCTCCAAACCTTTATAAAGGACGTTGGTAAAATCATAATTTGATTCTTCACCGGTGGCTCTTGCTATCTACTTCCTCCGTTCTTAAATATTTGTTTTTCTAAAGATTTCAACAAATGACTACAAACGGAGCAAAATGAGTGAATCTACACTCTAAAATATGTCTATATACATCCGCATGTAGTAGTCCATTTGAAATCTCTAAAATGACAAATATTTAGGAACGAAGGGAGTAGGAGTTTCCATCCCCAAGAGTAACAAGATCAAAGGGGAAAGCTTGTAACTTCTCAGGTCAAGAAAGTGGTTGGTCAAAAGAGAGAGTAAAAATAATCTTGGATACGGTTAGGCCATCTCTCAAATCTCTCACAAGTCTATTGAGGAATCGATGAAGTAGGGTCAAGAGAGAGCGAGAAGAGTTCTTGCCCATGTCCAAAATGTTTGGCTTGTAATATAGGTGAGGGAAAAACTACTCCCTCCGTCCGACAGGCCCATCTGAAAGGACACAGACAGTTCGACCCGCCTATGCACACATGAGTAATAGTCCAATGCAAATGCAACTTATGTCATGGCAAGGATGTGAGACACTCAAGACATATTCAATGTGATCAACACAACAAGAGAAGCACATACAACAAAAAAAAGATCACTCTCAAATACTCAAGCATATATGAGATTGGGCATTTTTTCCAGTTTCTGTTTTTTCCTATTTGTATTCTTCTGCTTTTTCTTTTATTTTTCTCTCCTTTTTATTTATTTTCTTTTACCTTCTATATGAAAATTTTCTAGATCACAGGAAAACCGAGGGAATCAAAATAAATCGAGAAAACCCAAAAAAGACCGCTAAAACCGGTGGATGAAGGGCCAATTTCGTTACGCTTCTTCAGCCCACAAAAAGATCAGACACAAACTGGGTGAGAAGCCCAGGTAAGTCCCACACGGCTCATACCCACCTCTGCCCTCCCTTTCCTTCGGCGGCTGCTCCTCTCTCTCTCTCTCGCTGCTGCTCTCGCGACTCATCCTCCCCATCCCAAAACCCTCGAAAAGCAAAGGCGGCGGCGCGACATGGCAGAGGTCGAAGCTGTGCTCCCGGTGGCGGCGGCAGAGACTCCGGAGGTCGCCGCCGAGGGCGACGCGGGTGCGGCCGAGGTGAAGGGGCCGCACAAGCTGCAGCGGCAGTGGACCTTCTGGTACGACATCCAGACGAAGCCCAAGCCCGGCGCCGCCTGGGGCACCTCGCTCAAAAAGGGCTACACCTTCGACACCGTCGAAGAGTTCTGGTGGTACGTGTGCGCGCTCCTCTCGCGCTTCCTCACCCGATCCGCTCAGATCTGATCCAGTCATCTAGATGTTCTGCTGGTTCCTATTCCCAGTGGCTACGTGATGGGGATTTTTGGCCGACAATATCGAGTTATATGCCACCTTGCGCCAACAAATCCGAAAAGTATAAGTTGTTAGGTTATTCTGAAGATATCTGTTGATTATATGACCAGGTGCTACAAATTTCAGATGTTGTTATTCGCAAAAATAAATAAATAAATCAGATGTTGTTACTGCTGTAGGCCGAGGTCGGATTGCTTTTGGACAATTTTGTTTCGTTGTATGATTAGCTCTCATATCTAGAACTTTGTTTCGTTGTTATCAACGGTCCCATGGAATTTTAAAATTATATATATATATATGTTAAATTTTTCCTATGTAGTTTTCAATTTAAATTAACTTTAGGTACTTATACTCGTATTTTCCCACTTGAGCATGACAAGTTTTGTACAGTTTCTTCTCCAACTTCCTCCTTAGGATTTTGTGGAAGGAAAATTTTCCTATATGAGTAAGAATAATATGGTTTTATTTGGGAGCCGAACAAGTAATCTTCTGTGTTGTTTATTATTATGTTTGCATGTGTCATTATAAACGTACCTTTGATGTTTTAATTGAATCTTTGTAAAGATTCCTAGATTGTTCAGATAGTTGGACACCATTGCTTGAGCCCAGTCTCCGGCTCTCCTCCATTTCATTGTTTCTTTCTGTTTCTTACGTTGTTCTTTTAGGCACCCTCTACGTGTCGGTGCTCCCTTTATGGGAATAAGGGAAAACCCTTTATATTACTAAATAGCAATAATAATCTTACAGTACAAAACACATTTTGGTTTGTTTATGAACCAAGCCATCGCAACATATATTTTCAGATACAAACATGATCATAAGACCAGTAATGTATAATCATATTTGAGGAGTAGTAGATTCAAATGCACGTGATTATGTTGTGCAGGAAGTGAAATCAAAATTCTGTTTTCTGTTATGCTAAACTTCTACTGCAGCATTTCTTCCTATTTTCTCTTGGACAGTTTGACTATGATTATGCTATATGTTTCTATATTCTAAAATTCCTTATTTAACTTACGCCTTCCTGGTTTCTACAGCTTGTATGATCAGATTTTCCGTCCGAGTAAGCTGGTAGGAAGTGCTGATTTTCATTTATTCAAGGCTGGGGTAGAACCAAAGTGGGAAGATCCAGAGTGCGCAAATGGAGGCAAATGGACTGTGATATCTAGCAGGAAGGCCAATCTTGATACCATGTGGCTTGAAACGGTAAATTTCTGTAATATTAATATTTTATTTCTCCGAGGTGCTTAGATCTACCATAGCATCGCATGCTTTATCTGGGTTTGTAAGTCCCTACCAACGGAATCCTTTGAACTAACTTTGTAAACATGCAGTGTATGGCTCTGATTGGAGAGCAGTTCGATGAAAGCCAGGAAATTTGTGGTGTTGTCGCTAGTGTCCGCCAGAGACAGGATAAGCTTTCATTATGGACTAAGACTGCCAGTAACGAAGCTGTTCAGGTTTGTTTTGGGAACAAAAACATTTTGCAAATCAGCCTCACCGATGGTTGTATTTTTTTGTACATTCTAATGTATTGGTTGAAATGTTGATGGGGATAGTAGCCCAGTGCTTCCTCACCTCTTGTAGAGTCCACAATCAACATGCATCTAGTTTTGTGGATTATTTTAGGGAAAATTTTAAACAAACGAGCACTCTACAGACCACAGCTCTGATGCATGAAATAGACCAAAGTTTAATTACAAATTGTAAATAACCCACTATGTGGCAAAGCAAAGTATTGATTGGACAACCAACTTTACTGGTCCATGAAGCGGAAAAAGCCTTCTATTCAATTGACAAAAGGCCACTCTTCATATCTCTTGGAAGTGAAAACAATTTAGTTCCGAAGGAAAAAAAAGAAATATATTATTCTACTCAATGCTGTTTAGCTGCAGCCTGTAGGGATGGTACCAGTCAGTTGTGTTGGCAAGGCTAGTCTTTGTGGTGCTGCACTGATGTTACTTGTGTCCGTGTCATGCAATGTGTTTACAAGTAGTTACTGTACATTGAAACACTGTAGACTATAGAATGTATGAGAATTGGAAGAAGATGCTCTTAGTTTTTTTGTACTAGGAAAAGCACTAAAGGAAACATTTGGTACTAACTAATGTACTTAATAAATTTGTTCGTATTTAGCATCAGTTTTACAAATCCCTATTTTTTTTTACTTGTGCACTTATTGAAGGACGTTGCCATACGGGCATTTTTCATCCGTTTTGTAGTCCCTCTCTCTCAAAATGTAAGACGTTTTTTGACACTATTATAGTATCAAAAAACGCCTTCGTTTTGAGACAGAGGGAGTACAATATAACTAGACCAAGCTTTAGAGATTCTCTTTCTTTCCAATGCAAGCATATATAGATAATAATATTGGGTCGCCCTTCCATTTATACAGTTTGGGCCATTTGCCATGAATAACACCAAGCCCCAGGCTGCAACTTATATGTTGCTGTTTAATCATGTTGAGATGGTTGTAATGTGTTCACTTCACCCCTTCTTTCATCATGCTACAGGTCGACATTGGCAAGAAATGGAAGGAGGTTATTGACTACAATGATAAGATGGTCTACAGCTTCCACGTATGCCTCTTCTTTTTTATTGCCCAAAATTGTGCACTAGGCACTCGTAGAAAACATTCCATGTCTGCAGCTGACTCTGTTTTGGTGTGACTCAAATGCAGGATGACTCAAGAAGTCAGAAACCAAGCAGAGGTGGACGATACACCGTCTAAGGCTGCGCACATGATGAAGACCGCAGCTTGGAAAAGTGGCCGTGTAGTGTTTTACCGAGATTCGAACCGCCTCAGCTAATGTTGTTTGAGGCAATTTTCCAATCTACTATGTCGTTTTGCTCTCTGATTGCTTGTGGTATGCTGAGATGTTGTATGCACTCAATTTTCCTCGCAATATCCCTTGATTTTAACAACCCAGAGGAGGAACCCCACCTTGTGTGGGAAGTGGGATGCATCATCACTGTTTTAAGCATATATTTGCCTTTGTGCAAGACTTAGGTATTGGCTGTTTAGTCCACATTTGTGGGCTCCGAAAAGCTGGCAGGAAAAAAATAATGAATTTTGCGGTCCGAAGTTGATGAGACGCTGTTCCATACATGTCCAACCAAATTAAGTCGGCATAATCTGTTTCCATGGGCAATCTTCCTTTCCTATTTACTCTCCTACCAATATTTCATGCTTAGATCTAATTTGTTTTTGTACCTTTGATTTTGCCCAATGATACCTTTTACGTTTGAGAAAGTGGAATGCCGGTCATTGTTGATGATTGGTATCATCTGGCTTGTGAGTTGAGCTCTATAGTCTTTGTATTTTGTTGAATGTGGTTGCACATGAATTAGCTAGGATTGCTAGAATTTTGATTTGTAATGAGTGGTTAGGTAATGCTCCTTCAGACCTTCTTCCCCTCCTACGTAAAGATGTAAGCTTGCTCACCAATGAATGAGAGGAAGTAGAGCTGTCAAAAAAAAAAAAAAAAGAAGAAGGTGAAAGTATGATCTTGCCCTGCGTCGGTGTGCTCCTACGCTCTGCGGTCCATGGGACAAGAAGTTTGTTCTTGGTTGCCTCGCTCACAAGGTCTGCATGTCCCATTTATACACGCACTGACTTGAAGCTCGCTCACGCACAGCTTCACCCTGGCACAAGGAACGCCGATGGATGCGTCACCGCGAACCACCCCTACGGCGACGTCTCAATTCACCGCTTGCTTCACCCACGGCCTTGTTCCCACAGCTCACCTCGGCACGTTTCCTTCTCCTTCTCCTTCTCCGTATTTTCCATCCATCACGCAAGTCCTTTTTGCTTCAACAACACTGCGGCATTTTCCATCGCACCTAAACAAAGAAAGAAACACCAGACGCAGGGCTTGCTACGCAAGCGATCGATCCACGCTGTGCTTGTCATGCATCTTTCCGCCTTGCCTTGGCTTGTGCTCTAATCAAGCCCGGACTCTCCACCCCACGGTTGGTGACGGACGCCGCCCTGCCACCTTACCGCGCCATCTCACGCACCCAAGCAAGCTATATCACCTGCTAGCCTCCTCCTCCATGTCCCTTCACCGATACCTCACCCCTCCACCACCAGATCAGCACCACCACCTTGCGCGGCACCGTCGCAGTGTCGCGCACAAGCCATGGACACCGGCGAGCCCAAGGCCAAGGCCGCCAAGGTGTGCCGCGCGTGCGGCGATGATGTTGGGATGCGGGAGGACGGCAGCCCGTTTGTGGCGTGCGCCGAGTGCGGGTTCCCCGTGTGCCGGCCGTGCTACGAGTACGAGCGCAGCGACGGCACGCAGTGCTGCCCCCAGTGCAACACCCGCTACAAGCGCCACAAAGGTACCCACATTGGTTCAGAAACAGTCCGTTAATGCCACGGTTCATCGCAACTAGGCACATTTTGACGGAATCTGCTGTTGCAGGGTGCCCCAGGGTGGAAGGGGACGAAGAGGACGGCGACATGGACGACTTGGAAGACGAGTTCCAGGTCAAGAGCCCCAAGAAGCCTCACGAGCCTGTCCCGTTCGACGTCTACTCGGTGAGATCGGTGTGCAATGTTTCCATTTTTGAAAAATCCAACCGAAGCAAACCATCTTTGTGAACTAACGCGACGCTTGCCTTGCAGGAGAACGGCGAGCAGCCGCCGCCGAAGTGGCGCCCCGGTGGCCCGGCGATGTCCTCCTTCGGCGGAAGCGGTCGGTGCAGAACACAACACCTCTTTTTTTTCTTCTTCTTGTTGCTGCATGAGAGTAATCTGAAGAACTGAAGAAGAGTTCGTGTGGTGTTTGTTGATTTTGCAGTTGCTGGCAAGGAGCTTGAGGCGGAGCGGGAGATGGAGGGGAGCATGGAGTGGAAGGACAGGATCGACAAGTGGAAGACCAAGCAGGAGAAGAGGGGCAAGCTCAACCGCGACAACAGCGACGACGACGACGACGACAAGAACGACGACGAGTACATGCTGTAAGCCTCCACCGTCGCCAAAATTACACTTCGAAAATCGCTGACCAACAACACAGTACTGTACGTGGTACTCATTGCGCGCCGAAATGAAATGCGCAGGCTGGCGGAGGCGCGTCAGCCGCTGTGGCGGAAGCTGCCGGTGCCGTCGAGCCAGATCAACCCGTACCGCATCGTTATCGTGCTCCGCCTGGTGGTGCTCTGCTTCTTCCTCCGCTTCCGGATCATGACGCCGGCCAACGACGCCATCCCGCTGTGGCTGGTGTCCGTCATCTGCGAGCTCTGGTTCGCGCTCTCCTGGATCCTGGACCAGCTGCCCAAGTGGTCGCCAGTGACCCGGGAGACGTACCTGGACCGCCTCGCCCTCCGGTACGACCGCGAGGGCGAGCCGTCCCGGCTATCCCCCATCGACTTCTTCGTCAGCACGGTGGACCCGCTCAAGGAGCCCCCCATCATCACGGCCAACACCGT